>CM029020.1:45966074-46704469 GCA_016801055.1 Panax notoginseng
ATTTTGTAGTGTAGGCAGTGTTGATGATGCGTGCCGGTTGGTTTATATGATGGTCAAACGTGGTATAGTTCCAAACGATGTTACTTGCCAGGCACTCATTCTTGCTCTACGAGAAAAAATGGGTTCAGAATCCTTTTGAAACTGCAGCTTTCAAGGTGGAACAAATACTTCTGAAATACGGTATTAGCGTTGATGCTGATCAGTTTTTGTTATCGATACATAAACCTGGTGATTAAGCTGTAGCATCATTTCTGGAGCATCCTCTTGCAGTATGAAAAGCTGCTACCTTTGACCTAATCTAATAGTCTGTTGTACATGACGGCAGCATTTTATATATATAAAACAATTCCATTATCAGTTACGTTCTAGTCCAAGCCGTTATTTGAACTCTTTCAGTTATGTAATTATGCAACCATATTATATCCTAAAAGCAATTATCAGGTAAGAAGTTCCAACTCCTACAAGGAAGGGAATCTTACTAAACACAAGGAAGACAGAGACATTAGTTTATAACTTGACATGCATAATTTTCAGTCCTTGATCTGACACTTCTCCAACTACTGCTAACATGTGATTTAGAATTCTTACATTGTACTCCCTATGTCTAAATAAGAGTCCACCTAGGAAGTCAAACTTTTTCAGGAAATTTGCTCAAGTATAATAAATGGTTAAGATTAAAACCACTTAAATGTAATGTGATTTGGTGCATTTATTAGGAATGTGGACTCTAGTTTTTGAACATCCTGAAAATGAAAGTTGGACTCTCAATTTCGGAAGGAGGGAGTAGGAATATTTGATATTGCTCTATCTCAATCTAGAAAAATAAGTATAACAGTAGAAAAATGAAGGAGCGGTGATTTGTTAATTATTCCTCAGTTGCAAGAGGTTGCGGACATATTTTTTTGGGATTAATTGTGGTGGAGGATTGGGTCTAAAGCCTTCTTTTTGAGATTGTGCTTCATATAACATATAAAGGTCTTGGTAAATCTAAGATGTCAAGATCTTTCCTTTCAGGAATTTCATATTGTCTATCGTATCGTATTGTACTTTTATTCGTTTTTTGCTCTAACACTATGTAACATAAACTCTTCACTTTCCATAAAGTACCCGCGTCCGACACTCGACACTTGGACAAGGGTGTGGGTACTGGACACTTCATTTTAGTGTAAAAATGGCAAAATTGGGAGTACCCATGTCGGACACTTCAAACTACCGCATCCAACCAGACACTCGATTCGAATGCGAATAACATAGCTCTAAAATCAAGTGAGTGTAACAGACAAGAAGGCAGCTAGAGCTCCATATATATTTACTAATCCATTTGTATATAACATAACCTTCTGGGGTTGTTTTGAAATATGAAAATTGGTTCATTGAATTCTAAAGCTTACAAAAAATCTTGACTAGTACATTATCATGTTCATGCCTTCATGGTGGTCAGATGAAAGAAAGTTTCTGCAAGCGGTGGAATCTCTTACATATTTACTTAGGCCTGGTCTTTACTTTCCCTCTTCTAATAATATTCAGTTAGCAAAATCTTTTCAACATGTAAGGAAGAGTGTTAGGCAACAAACAAGATGGTTTAGAGTTACGTAATTTTATTTGTTCTTTTTGAATGACGGACTCCAAACTGGAATTCATGGACTTCAGTTTACTTTTTTCTTGAACTAAGATACACGTGCAATACCATCTAGCTTGTGTCAAGGTTAACATGTATTGCATTGAACATTTCGATAGTGACTTTGTTTTGTAGCTGAGTATATTTCAATGTTCTATAGTTTGGTTATACGGTCTGAATTTTCTTGAGTTGAAGAAGTTTTAATCTCCATGTACCGTCGAGGATTGAATCTAGAGATTGCAGGTGGTGTAGCTACAGGTAAACTTTTGCTTTTGGATGATGCTGTTCAAGTTGCCACCCAAATAGAGGATAATTTGAAAAGAAATTCTGTTAGGCCTCCAATACAAGTCCAAACTCGGAGGGAGCGTACTTTTGTGGAGCCTGTTTTAAATAGGTCAATGGAAAGATCGTCAACAAGTCCTTCAGCTACTAGCATGCCTAACCGTACCCCAGGTTCTTCTAATGCTACCAACAACAATTCGTATAGGTGTTATAACTGTCATGGTTTTGGTCACATCTTTTGAGTGTCCTTCCCCAAAGATGAATGTTTCCTATTCTCCCTCTAGACAACTTGCTATTGTTGACAAACGTGCTGAAAAGCTGATTTAAACGAGGAGGTTTGCAAGCCGATAGACGACGAATATAAGCCCGATGAGCAAGATTTAGAAGCTGATGCTCATTTGGAATGATGCTTAGGTGTTCTTCGACCTTTACTTGTTGCCTAACAACAAAAGAATGATCCTAAAATTCATCGTGGGCGAATTTTTCAGATGAGAGTCATATGTGCGGGACAAGTGTGCTCTCTTGTGATTGATACTGGGAGTTGTACGGATGTTATATCTGAGGAAGCAGTTAAGAAACTTAGGTTAAAAGTTGAACCTCACCCAGAGCCGTATGATGTTGCATGGATTACCAATACAAAGTTGCGGGTTACCCAGAGGTGTATGGTTACATTTTTCGTTGGCAAGTTTAAGGATACCGTTAAGTATGATGTTCTACCCCTAAAAGTTTGTCACATTATCTTGGGGCGTAAATGGCTATGGGATCGTCATGCGCAACATGCCGTTCATGCTAATATCTATTCGATTATCAAAGGCAATACCAGATTCACTCTTACTTACGCTTTTGACATGGCAAATTTGAAGCTTACAAAGACTTCCTTTATGATTCGACGTGATTGTTCTTGTGTTGATGTTCATAACTCGACGGAGTCGAGTTTTTTTCAGCGGAGGAGAAATGATGTAGGACGAGCCTGTGAAAGTTGGTTGGAACAATATAAAGAGACTTTGGAAGCCTATGAAATAGAAGTTATATTTTAATTAGTTTTTTTTATTTGTAGTTATCTTATTAGAGTTCAAGTTAGGGTAGGAAAGTTGTGTAGGAGTGTTATAAATAGTGATGTATTTCATTATTTTTATATATTGAATGATTAATTGATTGAGTTTTACGTGAGAATTATGTGTGTGATATTAACCCTTTGTCCCAAAACTCCCGTCCCCATCAAAACCTAAGGCCTCACTTCCTGCCATCTTGTATTAAAGCGTTTTCTCCAATTAGTTACAGGGTTTGAGAGGCCAAACACTGGTATGCTCAAACTCAATAGCCTATTGGATGTATTCTATTATAAGCTTTAGTAAATTTCATTCATTCAATTTCCAATTTATTTTTTAAATTACTCTAAAAATTTATTTGCTAAATTACTTAGTAAAATATCTTACAACATTTGTAAACCTGTGCAGTGATTACCTTTTTTTATTGTAACATGTTCATATGGATTCAGACAATTGTGTTCTATATTCCTAAAGGATTATGTTTTGATGCAAATTTTGTACTCTCCGCTCCACATTATTAGCAATTCCTTTTTTTAGAGTGTAGTGCACAGATTTCTAGACATGACAAAAGTATATTTGAATAGTATATATTTAAAATATAATTAAATATATAACATTTGTATACATTAAAATATATAATACCTAAATATGATTTCGGAATGTCCTAACAATTATGCCGCAGATTCTAAAAAAAGAGCTTGTATTGGACAAAGGGAGTACTATATCTGTGCAAAAATTATCTCACAATGGGTTCATTGGGTGAGCAACTAGGGTTCACAAAAGTTACGAGCTTGGAGATTGTTTGTTTTTATTATTTTAATCTTTCTTTTCTGATTTTCTAGTGGCAATGACATAATTAATCAGTTGGGAAAATTAAATAAGAGCTAAGCTCAAAATTTACTAGATAAAAAACCACCTATATTTAAGTGGTTGGTAAAGGTTAATCAAAACTACAAAAATATTTCTTAGTTATTTTCTTTTCTTTCTATTCTTTGTTTTATTTTATTTTACTATAATGATCAATGATTCTAAACCTCCCACATCAATACCTATATATAAAAACACTTAAAGTGATCCTTCCAATTGGAAAAATCACTGAGTTGTCTTGGTTGATAACTCGGTTAGCTTGCAAAATTAATCGTCGAGTCTTTTCGGATTTTCACCTCCTCTTCCACTTCCCTCTTCCTCTTTCGCTTCTAGTTTCTTTGTAACCTCTGTCAAAACGGTTCAATACTCTCTTCACCTTCCTCATTAAAATACTTACAAAAATGCGCTTTATACATTGATATTATACTGTTTATCCAATCGTTAATTTGAATACACACATCCACACAACAAAACCAACCTCCTCCTTACCGGTGTCGATCTCTCAATTCACCTCCTCCTTTGTGGTGTCAAGAGAGATTTTGGTTCTCTCCATCCAGGGGCGGATCCACTCCTGGGGCAGGGGGGCACTTGACCCCACTGAAATTTCAAGGGTTCAACCTAAAAAAATATATTTCAGGAGGGTGTGAAATGACATTGTTATGTTTTATACTTAAAAAACTATTAGACTTCCTAAAGTTAAATTCTAAATCCAATGGACGGTATGGACCAATCCCACTACTCCACTAGTAGTCTTAGAATCTTAGTACTTCAGTTCAATCTGTTCAGCAACAGAGCAAGTGAGCAGCAGAGTAATAAGCAACTCCAAGTCTCTAAGTCTCCAAATTCGCAATTGCAACAGAGCAACTCCAAGTGGACCAAGTCTCCAAATTCAAATGAGGCAAATAGACAATCACAAATCTGCAAATAATCACTCTGCAAATTTTTTGTGACTTGGCTCATTGACCTCGTTCGATTCTTCCAAAACTACATTCCACGTATCTCTCGACTTTTGAGAAATTTCTTATTCAGGTATATTTTAATTTTAGTTGTTTAATTTCACAAATTTAACAATTGCTTTAGGAATTTTTGTAATTGTTTATAGATTCTTCTTTTTTGTACTTTTATAAAATTAGGATTTTTTACTTCTTAAAGCAACACTGCAACAATGAAGAGAACTCTATCAAATAAAAGTTCTTCAAGTATGTGTTCTATTCTATTTTACTTTCTTTAAATTTTGTAATTTATTTGTTATGTTACTTGTTAGTGGTTTAATTGAGATTGTTTATTGTTGATGTTAATTACACTTGACTATTCATATTGTATATTGATCTTGTTTTCATGTTGAATTAGTTTTTAAATATTTATTGATTGTTAGGCATGAACATACGTAATTGGGTTACAACAACTAAACGTACAAAATTTGAATCTATTCCATAAAATGTCCAAGTCGAAGGGACTAGTGACGAACATGTCATTGTTGATATTCACCAATAGACTCACTTACAAAATGTTAATCCCCAAACTTAAGTACTAGAATCTTTTGCCCAAAATATCCAGTTCCAAACCCATACATTGGTATCTCCTTCCCTTAATATTGGGGGGTATCCTGGTAAAAGACCACCAATACGGCAATAAGTTCTTATCCCGCTAGTGAAAGAGAATTTTCGAAGAAGTTATTTACTCAGGGGCCCGACTCAACCAATACCTCATAAATTTCCCGATACAGTAATTAGTGGAGTTGCTCGTAAATTCAAAAAAAAAATGGTATAAGAAATATCCAAGTTGATTGGAATATAGTTTGAGTGAAGATGCTCTGTTTTATTTGTGTTGTTACCTATTTAAAATTGATCATGGTAACCAATGTGGTGGGGATGCATTTGTTGGTGAGGAATTTAGAAATTGGAAGATGGATAGATTGGAAATACATGTTGAAGATCATGGTAATGTTTATCGTAAATGTGAATAGGCTTGTCGTGATTTAATGAATCAGCCTCAACCCATAGATATCAATCTTGCTAATATAACTGAGCAACAAATGATTGATTACCTTCGATTGTTCGCATCAGTTAAATGTGTTAGGTTTCTTTCAAAAGAAGAATTGCCTTTTCGTGGTCACGATGAGTTAGAGGGTTCAAGAAAACGAGGGTATTTATTTCTTAGTTAGAGTTTCTTTTGGAAAACAATGATGAGGTGCATAAAGTTGTCCTAAAAAATGCTCCATAAAATCATAAATTGAATGCACCCTCAATCCAAAAAGATATTTGTAGAGTCGTTGCATTTTTGACTACACAAGCTATCATTAAAGAAATTGGGGCTGGGTTTTTTTCTTTGTTGGTTGATAAAGCTCGTGATACATCAATCAAAGAACAAATGGCAGTGGTTTTACGATATGTGGACATGTATGGTTGTATCATTGAGCGATTTCTTGCCATTATTCATGTTCCTAAAACTTCCGCTTTGATACTAAAAGCTGCTATTGATCTAACTTTTTTCTAAACATGGATTAAGCATGTCACATGTGTGGCCAAGGTTATGATGGAGCTAGCAATATGTCAGGGAAGTTTAAAGGTCTTTAAGAGTTTAATATTATTGAAAATCCAAATCCTTTCTATATTCATTGTTTTGCACATCAGCTTCAGTTGACACTTGTTGCGGTTGCTAAGAAACACAAGTCATTATGTTCTTTCTTTGATTATCTTGGATTGTTAGCAAATGTTGTTGGGGCTTCTTGCAAGCAAAAAGAAATTCTCCGATTGAAGTAATTTCAAAAAGTAGCTGAAGGAGTTGTTAGTGGCGAAATCAAGAGTTGACGAGGTTTGAATCAAGAAACAACATTAAAACGGCTTGGAGAAACGCGTTGGAGTTCACAATTTAAAACAATTTTGAGTGTTATTACCTTGTTTTCTCCAATAATGGATGTGCTTGAGTTTATAGCAGATGATGTCAAAGGGGAGAAAAGTACAGAAGCTAGTACACTTTTGAAATTCATGTATAATTTTGAGTTTGTGTTCTTGTTACACTTATTGAAAGGAGTCGTGGGAATTACAAATGACTTATCACAAGCCTTACGGAAGAAAGATCAAAACATTGTAAATGCCATAGCTCTAGTCAATGTAACCAAGCAACGATTACAATGCATGAGAGCAAATTGGGATGATTTGTTAGCGGAAACTTGTGAATTTTGTGCATTGCATAGCATAGTTGTCCTGAGGATAGAGGATATTTTTGTGTTTCAAGGGAGACCACGACGCAATATTAAAGAAATCACAAACCTTCATCGCTTTAGGGTTCAATTATTTTTCACTGTGATTGATAGTCTATTTAGGTAGTTGAATGATGTTTTTGATAATACAAATGCAGAGATACTTTCAAGTATAGCATGTCTTGACCCACGTAACTCTTTCTCGGCATTTGGCAATAAAAAATTAATTTAATTTTCGAAACTTTACTCTTCAGAATTTGATGATATCGAACTTTTGGCACTTGATGGTCAACTCCAAAATTATATTGTGGATATGAGAAACGATTCCAATTTTCGAGTATAAAATGAATTGGTGAATTGGCTCAAATGTTGGTTAAGAAAAGAAAGGATGATGTGTATCCACAAATCTATTTGTTGGCTCTATTTTTGCCCGTTGCTACTGCAACTGTTGAAAGAACATTTTCAGCCATGAATATCGTGAAGAATGAATTCCGTAACCAAATGAGAGATGAATAGATGAATGACCAATGTTCTAAAAGGCGGGAGGCGGGCGGCCAGGGGAGCTTAGGCGAGATTTTTTATTTTAAGACAATTTTAATATTTTATCTTATATTATTCTAACAAAACAATAATATAAAGCAAAATAATCTATAATAAAAATAATAATTAAATTATAGAATTAGTAGTAATTGCACTTTAGTAAGATATATATCCATTGCTTGAAATAATTAAATTATAGAATTAGTGTTACTAGTAAGTAGTAACTAGTAAGAAGTATCTTGATATCTTCATATATATAATTATATACGTACTTCTTCACTCTAAAAAATTTAAATAAATGTTATTTTTAAAAATTAGTGTGAAGTTTATTGAATGAGACATTTTATATTATTAATTATGAAATTATTTTAATTTGTGTAATTTTCAAAATTGAGGACTTGAAGAAAATGAAAAATACCATATACTAAGTATAACTAACATATCTTTGACGTATTAGTTTTATTCATAAACAAAATTGGTATTAAATAATAAAATTTAAAATTTTAAGAATTCAATTTAATGTTAAAACTTAAGAAACTAAATATAAATTTAAGAATTATATTGAATTAAACTAAATATTACAAATATATCATCATTTATAGAATTTCAAGTTGGTACAAGTTCAAGAAATTTTAACTATAATAAAATTATCTATTTTGACTTGATCTTGTTCACTTATTGTTGTGATTTGATATGCTACAACTTGCATTAAGAATATGGTAAATCATTCGAAAAATAAATATATCAAGATTTGGTTTTGATAGTAAAGCCGCCTAGCCCACCTTTTTCCAAGATTTGGCCTTAGGCGCGGCGCCAGGCCTAGCGCCTAGGCGGCCACCTAGGCCGATTTTTAGAACAGAGTGAATGACTATTTAGTAATTTACACTGAGCGTGATATTTTTGCAACTATTAAAAATAGGGCTATCATGCAACAATTTCAAGCAATGAAACCTAAAAAAATGTTATTGTAAATAATATTTGGGGATTATTTAATTTTGTGATTCATTTTATTAAATTTTTATTCTTAAGGTTTTTTTTTTTTGAATTTCACCCCACTGAACTACGAGGCTGGATCCACACCTGTCTCCATCAGTGTTTGAGAATCTATGGCATCGGTTGAAAAAGTCTCACAATCCGTTCAAACACAATTGTTCCAAATCGTTGGCTTCGATCACTATTCTTTACCCTCAAATAAGCATCCTCCTTTATTTTCTCTCCCAAACAGTGATTCTACCTTTCTCCAATCCACAATTTCTGTAAAGGTACTCACTTTTCTTCTCATCAATTAAATCCATCGAATATACCATGTAGTTTGTAATTGTGCTGAGCTGAAGAACTGAGAAGCTTCTGCTCAACAAGTGCTTGATAAAAGTTATGGTTGAAGAGCTTGATATGATTTTATTGCGATTTTCTCTTTATTCATTGCAATTTGTGTTGTTTGATAATTATTACCTGTTAATTTCTCTGCATACATTTCCTGGCAGTAATCCTTTTACCCTCCCCAATCCTATTTTTTGTCGGTCCAATTTGACCTTGAGTTGGCTATTTAGAATAGTGCACATGTGGTGAGATGCCAAAAAAAGGATATATGTTGTCATCACAATCCACAATTTAGTTCCCTTTTTAAAAAAAATTTCTCCTCTTTAAACCATTTACGATCATTATTCTAATACATTTTTATTTTTCTTTAGAATCCTTGGTTCAAAATTGATTATTTTTTGGCTCCTTATTTTTGATACAATTCATTCAAGTTTGTAGTACTTTATATTATTACTATGTGCAAATCACAATTTTATTGCAATTTTTTAAAATTTGTTTGAAGAAGTTATCTTCCAAGCATTTGAATGATCTCAATTTTAATCATTTTCTTAACACATTTTTTAGGATGAGAAGTTTTGCTTGAAAATAGCAAGTACAGTTCTTTTTTGATCCATGTTATTTAAGAATTATATGTACATGTTTATAGTTTTGCTTTTACATTTATGTTTTTGAGCAAAAATAAGTATGAGTTTTGCTTTTACGTTTATGTTTTTGAGCGAAAATAAGTATTAGGAATGTAGATTAAGGAGCTGTTAATTATGGTGATGGTCAATGTGTATATAATCATCCTCTCACCTGGTCAAATAAATATATACTGTGGACAACAATCAATCTACACTCCTCAAATGTATGTATGGCTCTTCCGTTCCCCCTTCATCCGCTCATTTGTCTTCAACATCATTAAACTAATTGATATGTTCTTCTGTTTCAAAAAAGTATGGGTTGTATCTTGATCAGTTGGATATGTTAGTGTTTGAACTATTCGATTTCATCAACTTTCTGATTCATTTCCAATGCCAAGTTTGTTTAAAATATAATTTCAGATTGCAAATTATTTTTAATTGGTATAGATTGATTTCCTATGTTGGCTCTCAGGAAAATTGCAGAAAGAAGCATGAAATTTTTGGATGTTGGATATGTAGAGATGGCTTATGACGTTGCACATTAGATATTTGTTGAAATGCCACAAAGAAGATATAGTTGTAAGTGTAGTAACTTTTTTCCTCTTTACAACCCCTAATTTTCTCATTAGTCTATGTTGAAAAGCCTCATTTTGTTTTATTGACTGTCTGTTAGGCTATTACATTTTACTTATTAACATTATTGTAATCGAATTGCAATCTAGCTTTGAATTGATGAAAGTTTTTCAATCTACTCTCACTCATTATGGTTGCCTATATTACTTGAATACACTTTCATTAGTGTGATTTATGAATGCTAACTTTATATTTCATGTGGAATTAGATGAAAAATAACATATCGATATGTGCTTTTTTGGGCTCTAATGCAAATAAACCTTTCAATTTTTAGGTGGGAGTGGTTAAAGTTTTATTGACATACATTATTTAATTTTATAATGTAACATTAGGAATGATATGATCATTGATTAATTTCTTTCCTTTTTGCTCCTTATGTAGGATGAAAAACTAATTAAATAGAAAACAAGAGAAGAATAAGAGAAAATGATGAATATGTAAGTATTCAATTTTGTAATTGCTTATGACATAGGAATAGGGTGCTTAAGTTTTTAAGTTTCTACCAAAGACATACATATATACAATATACAAACTAAATTAGTGTACGACTATTAGTAACATATACCTTACCTATAATTATATATCTATCTATTATAAGATTTCCGTTTCTTGATTGATTTCAATCTTGGTGTGCTTCTTCTTAGTTATACGATATGTTTGGTTAATTTGAATTATAAAGGGAGCCTACAAACTAATACAACGATTTTTGATTGTATTTTCTTACGCAATGGTCAAGATGGAAACATATAGATCTTTCTAACTTAAAAATCTTGGGAAAAGTTCATCTTGGATTAGCAGAAATTATTTGTGTTTTTGTTTTTTGTTTATTATAATTATATTAAAGTATCATTTAGACATTATGATATTAGATTGATAATTATTTTTGGTTGTCATCAAATTAATAATTTAAGTTGTTTCATTTTTGGTAAGGGATATTTGAAGCCTTCTATAAGGACCTTGCTAAAAGGCTACTATTAGGAAATAGTGCTTCTATTGACGCAAAAAAAGTAAATGATTTCTAAGGTAAAGAATGTGAAAATTACTAAATTTACTGGCTGTTTTTACAAAAGAAGAAAAAGGCATGATTACTTTAAAAAGGAATCTTCTTTTACAGTTAAAGACGGAGTGTGACAGTCAGTTTACTAATAAATGTAAAAGGTATGTATCTCTCTTTAATTCTTTTCTCTAATATATTGACTAAAACTCAACAAATTATTAAATTCATTATTCAAACTAGCCCGTGCATTACACGGGTAATCAACTAGTTATGTTAATTATGTCAATGATCTGTTGTCTTGTTTGACATTTTCAATATGACATGTGAGACTCGTATTTCAATTGTATAAACAGTAATTTAATGGTGATGACTTCACATGTGCGGTTGAGTGTGTGTCTGTGTGTTTGTGTGACTGTATGTTCTGTGGAAATGAGTTTCTGTGCTACTTTTTAATTGGCATCCACGCGCACCTTGTTTCCCTCATTTTCTGTTACTTTCTTTTATCCATTTTAGTTGGAGATAATGCCATTAACAGCCGGTCATAGTAGAAATCTGGATACGTATCATGCGGTTCCAATGGCAGCAAAATGAATGGCCTCCCTATGTAAGTTACCCAGAGCTTAGTTCATTCTATTTCCGAAAACTGTTCCGAGAAATGGAAACCGAGCCAAAAACTTGTTTGGCTCACCTTTTGAATATAATTGTGCAAATTATAACCCAAATTTGCCCTTTCTGAATCTCTTTCAAGATTTTTTGGGTTTTTTATGAGATTGTTCAAGACCGTAATGCGCCCAACATCCCACAGGTGGTCTTCATTAACAGAGAGTTGCAATCTATTTTCTCTACGATTTTGAGTTGTGACAGCGACATAAATTCCGACATAAGGTACATTTGTGTAAACCATTCTTGTCAGTTTTTTTAAGGTGCTTCTACTCTAAATTAAATCTTTGTTACTCTTCTTGTCAGTTCCAGCCATTGCCAACCCACATACTGATATGGATACATATTAAGCCCCAGTTTGGAATTGCCAAATGAGAATGCATCCTCCTCTTCTGACATCTCTATTTTGTTTTCTTTGATTGCATCATCACTGGCATCCTCTGACATTTCTTCATCATGAATTTATCTTGCTTTTATTTTAATAATGCATTCTAGTTCAGTTTAAAATTTTTAAAAATAAAAAAGTACGTTTTTGCTACTTGTTGGGCCATGATACTTTTCATCATTGGGCCGGGTCCATTGGGCTCATCCCTTATACTTAAATATCTTTATGTTAGGCCGGGTCAATTGGGCTCCCTCCTTTATATTTTATTCCTTATGCCTTAAATGTATTGGGCTTATCCTTTGGGCTGATCCATTAATCAAATAAGATATGTTTATCAACTTTGACCGGCCATCATGACAAAAGATAACAGTTGACTGTTGTCTGTCACCTTTCTGCATAGCATTAATGAGGATGAGACTCAGATGACCAGCGGTGGCAAACAGTGGCAGCAGATAGTGGGTGAGCTGCACACTTTCGGCTGAGGGGACTAGCATGGGATGGGGCTGTGTCAGGCAGGAGTGGGTGGCACGGTAAACCGGGTTTTGGAGTACATATGGAAGCGATATACAAGGAATAGAGGTGATGAAACTAAGGACGGATCTAAACTATATTTCTTTCTCAATACACTAGAGATATTTTCCTCCAATTGTTAACCTTGTGATCGCCGATACTGACTCTCACGCCGGAGCTATCCCCCGACGGTCAAGTCGTCAAGCTTTTGGTGTTGACTTGTTGAACTATGCAGGATATCAGACGCGTCTTACGTGATTGAGATGTGAGGAAAGATCTTGGCGTTAACATTGGCGCTAGAAGGAGGGCTGAGTTCTAGTGTCTTGAACATTTTTCAATCACAAACTGTGTTCGCTTTACATCGGAATCCATGGGGAAGAGTAGAACGCCTACACCTGAAGGACAGCCGATGGCTGTAAGTGAATCTGCACCACGAGTATCCGTCAAAGATCGTTTGGGACCTGCAATAAGCGCTCATGCTAGTACAGCTTCCAAACATCAGTCAGAGGATTCTCGTCTGAAAGTCGTGGGTAACGTTAAGCGAAGGCTGGTTTTCACGGCTGAGAAAGGATCTGGTCATGGTCGAAAACGGGTAGAAGGCACCTCGCCTAGAACTCGATATCGAGATGATCACGATGATAAGGTCTCCAAGCTGGCCAAGATGGGTGACGAAACAGATAGGGCCATGGAGGTACTTTTGAAGCAACGACATGATATAACTGAGCAGATGTCTCGGATGGCGGAGATAAGGGACGAAGCGTTCAATTATGTTCAGTCCGAAGAACGGGGGCATCGGAGTGGGAAAGAACCTGCCCATTCAGGTCGTGAATCTCGGGCCAACCTCGAGATCGAAGAAGATCTAGAAGCCCTACTCCCCAAAGATCGAAGAGGGCACCTCACCCTGTCGGTTCTAAGGAGCAGGGTCGAAGCAAACAGAGAGGTCGATCCGGGGAGTACACTCCCGAGAACACAAAGAAGGCGCTCGTTATTGCACATTCTCACCATAGCGGCCGAGTTCAGAAACGAAGTAGATCCAGTGGTCACACTCCCGAGAGTCCACTGAGGGTACACCACCCTGTGGACGCTCATCATCGGAAGAGTCTCTCGAGAGTTGGAGGCTCCATGGCAAAAGGCCGATCTACTCAGAAGAGGAAAGAGTCGCCAAAGAAAGAAGCATCATCCCAACCAGAAGGAGTGGAGTATCTGGTTAAAGAATTGAAGGAACTTCGAAAGCAGCTTGCCGAAGTCCAGCAAACAAAAGATACTTCGGGAAAGAAGACATCTCCTTTTTCTGCGGAGATCCTTAAAGAAAAAGCTGACCCCACAAAGAAGTTGCCCCACATAGAAAGCTACGATGGATCTGGGGATCCCTATGACCACAGTCAGGCGTTCGACCGACTGATGGATTATTATGACTTTAGCAATACTGCTAAGTGTCGTACCTTTGTTACATCACTCTGAAAGGATGCCAGGCAGTGGATGGGGACATTGCCTTCAGATTCGATATCCTCTTGGGCAGACATGTGCAGTAAGTTTCATGCTCGCTTCGGGAGCAACAAAAGGAGGGGAAAACCAACCGGTTCATTGGCTCAGGTTCGACAATATTCGAATGAGTCTTTGGGCCAGTATGTAAAACGGTTCCGTGAAGCAGTAGGCCAAGTGACAGATTTGAATGATCTATAAGCCGTTGGACTATTTTAGAATGGGTTAGATCTGGTCAAATCAGAAAAGTTGGTGAAGAAGTTGATGTTTCATCTTCCGAAGAGTCTCGCTGAAGCCTTTGACAAAGCAGAAGGCTATATCGTTGTAGAAGAGGCCATGAATAGTCTCAAACGTCCTTCATATCGGCTTAAAGAGACAGATCGGGACAAAACAGAAGGAGACTAGCTTCATATCGGCTTAAAGAGACAGATCGGGACAAAACAGAAGGATACCAGAAGAAAAATGAAGAAAATAAAGACCGCTATGAGGGTGGGTCAAAGAAGTACAATAACAATTGGAGACAGGGAGGAGGTCGTTCGTCCGCCCCTGCCCAGAGAGTTAATAGAACGTACACTGCACTTAATGCTGATAGGGCGGTCATCCTAGACCAAATTAAAAATCAACCTATTTACGAACCACCTCGTGACAACATTAAACTCGAAAAAGGTAATTCTCGCAAATATTGTGACTATCATCAGGCTTCGGGTCACGATACAAACGATTGTGCTAGTCTGAAGGACTTCATAGAGAGGAAGGTTCAAGGGGGAGCCTTAGTTCAGTATGTGGCTGACAGAACGACTCAACAAGTTCAACAGAGGGATAGAGAGCCTGTTCAGGCAGTCCAACCAGTTCAACAAGCATTGCCAACCCTGGGAGAGCCTGCTAGGCATGTGGTAGATGTCATCACTGGGGGCACTTCTGGCAAGCTCGTTGGAAAGAAGCGTCGAAGTCATTTGGATTCGGTCATGTCAGTGACGAGTACCCTCCCGAAGACTGACGGACCTTATCCAGGTACGGTAATCTCCTTTACTGACGAGGATTACCCTTCGGAAACCATCGAACCGCATGAGGGATCATTGGTGCTGACTGCGCAAGTGGGTTCGGTGGATATGAAAAGAATGATGGTAGACAACAGGTCTTTTGTAGATATTCTATATGTCCATACTTATCAGAGGATGCATCTGGACGGTCGAAAGATGGAGATAGGGCAGGAGGCTCCTTTGTACGGTTTCAGCAACGATCCGGTCAAGGTTGCTGGAACTATTGAGCTACCGATCATCTTCGGAACGGCCCCCCAACAGGTAGAAATAATTTGCAAATTTTATGTTGTGCATGTGGATTCTGCCTATAATGCCATTTTAGGGAGGCCTACTTTAACTGCTTTACAAGCTGTAACCTCAATCCCTCATTTCAAAATCAAATTTCCTACGGTTCATGGCGTTGGTGAGGTGAGAGGAGATCTGGATTTGGCCAGAAGATGTTATAGAAATGCTGTGATCACTTCGGGAGTGGGGGTATCAAAGCATAAACAGACCATGGCGATAGAGATCGAACCCTTCACTGAGAGTAGTTCAGAGCCATTAGTCATGCCAGCTGAAGAAACAGAAGAGATTGAGCTCATTCCTGGCAAGAGTCATAAGACAGTAAAAATAGGTTCGGGTCTGCCGGAACCTCTCCAGACGAACCTCATGGAACTCCTACGTTGCTATGTTGATATCTTTGTGTGGGAACCTCAAGATATGCCGGGAGTGAGCAGGAAGATTGCTGAGCACCGATTGGAAGTAGACCCGTCAAAGAAGCCGGTTCGGCAGAAGAGGAGGATCTTTGCGCCTGAGCGCCAACGAATCATCGATGAAGAGATTGCCAAGCTGTTAGCTGCTGACTTCATCTTTGAGATCGACTACCCTCAGTGGATGGTAAATGTGGTGCTGGTCCAGAAGCAGAATGGGAAGTGGCGAGTCTGCATTGACTATATAGATCTGAATAAGGCTTGTCCTAAAGATTTCTATCCGCTGCCCCACATCGACCAACTCATCGATGCGACTTCGGGATATGCTTTATTAAGTTTCATGGAAGCATTCTCTGGGTATCACCAAATTTCCATGTGTAAGGAGGATATATCGAAGACGGCGTTCATTACGCATCGTTCGGTATATGCCTACAAGAAAATGACCTTCGGCCTAATCAACGCCAGGGCCATTTACCAGATGATGATGAACTATGTCTTCAGAAATCAATTGGGCAAGAATATGGAGGTGTACGTTGACGATATGATTGTCAAAAGCATGCAGGTGCAGAAACATTTAGATGACTTAGAAGAATGCTTTCAGACAATTCGTCATCACAACTTGAGACTGAATCCTACAAAGTGCACCTTCGGATTAGGGGCTGGCAAGTTTCTGGTTATCTTGTCAGTCAGAAAGGAATTGAAGCCAATCCAGAGAAGATTAAAGCAATTCTGAATATGAAGACTCCCCAGTCATTTAAAGATGTTCAACGTCTGACTGGAAGGATTGCAGCGTTGAGGAGGTTCATGTCCAGGTCGGCAAAAAGGTGTTTGCCGTTTTTTGATACATTAAAAGGGCCGAAGAATGCAAAGACGTTCCAATGGACTTCAGAATGTGAGGACGCCTTTCAGAACATCAAGTCCTATTTATCTTCGGCGCCTTTGTTGGTGAAGGCCGCTCCTGCTGAGCCTCTGTATGTGTACTTGGCAACTAGTTTGATGGCAGTAGGAGCAGTGTTGGTGCGAGAAGTTGGGGGTAAACAGCACCCGGTTTACTACGTAAGCCATGTCCTTCGGGATGCTGAAACAAGGTACCCAAATATTGAAAAGTTTGCTTTTGCTTTAATAATTGCTAGTCGAAAGCTTAGGCAATACTTCCAGGGTAGGTTGTTAGTAGTATACACAGATCAGCCTTTGAAAAAAATTATGGGCAAACCTGAGGTTTCGGGGAGATTAGCTGCATGGACTATGGAGTTATCCTAATTTTTTTATTGAATATCATCCTCGAACTGCCATCAAGGGACAACCCTTGGCTGATTTTATGGTCGAGTGTTCGTTTTCTGAAGCAGATGAAGCTGTGGCAGAGGCTGAAGGGTCTGACAGAGCAGTTGCAGTTCTTCAGCAGAAGCAGAGCTCGTGAACGCTGTATGCAAATGGATCTTCTACTTTGGACATCAGTGGAGCAAGGATCATTTTGACCAGTCCCTAGGCATTCAAAGTGCAGCAGGCCATCAGATTCGAGTTCAGAGCGACGAACAATGAAGCAGAGTACGAAGCGGTACTGACCGAATTACGATTGGCTAAGAGTCTTGAAGTACAGAGAATAGTCATATTCAGTGATTCTCAGTTAGTCGTTAACCAGCTCTCTGGGGAGTATGAAGCTCGAGGTCTAAGGATGGTCAAGTATCTAGCAGAATTGAAAGATCGGCTTCAGTATTTCCAATCGTATGAATTCCAGGGAGTAGAGCGTAGTAATAATTCCATTGCCGATGCACTCTCAAAGTTAGCCACTACGGATGTTAACGTTTTTGATGGATCAGTTTACTTAGAAGTTTTGCAACATCCTAGTGTTCAACATGAATCGATAATGTGCATTGACCGTACCAACTGCTGGTTGACTCCATATCTGGAGTACCTGGCAGATGGCGTCCTTCCTTCGGATCAGATGCTGGCCAAGAAAATCAAATATAAAAGTGCTAACTTTGTTTTGATAGATGGAGATCTTTTTCGAAGGGCCTTCTCGTCTCCATTGCTGAATTGTTTGACTCCATCCGAAGCTGAATATGCTCTCTGAGAAGTTCACGAAGGCATCTGTGGCGACCATATGGCTGCTAAGTCATTAGCCTACAAAGTCCTTCGTCAGGGGTACTACTGGCCTACCATCCTCAAGGAAGCAACGGAGTATGTCAAGAAGTGTGAGAAGTGTCAACTTAACAGTCCAATCCCACATCAGCCACCAGAAGAGCTATACTCGATCTTATCTCC
Source organism: Panax notoginseng (assembly GCA_016801055.1). Lineage (NCBI taxonomy): Eukaryota > Viridiplantae > Streptophyta > Magnoliopsida > Apiales > Araliaceae > Panax > Panax notoginseng. Next base: position 45,984,234 of record CM029020.1, read on the forward strand.
TATATCGTTTGCTGTCTGGGGGGTTGATATACTGGGTCCTTTGCTGAAAGCTAAAGGTCAGGTCAGTTTCGTTATAGTCGCCATCGATTATATGACCAAATGGGTAGAACCGAAGCCACTTAGATTAATAACGGAACAGGAATGCTTGAAGTTCATTAAGGAGTCAGTAGTGTTTCGGTTCGGAATTCCTAAGGTGGTGATATCAGACAACGGACGTCAGTTTGTGGGATCAAAATTTGAAGCATTTTTGAAAGAGTTGGGAGTCCAGCACAAAAAGACTTCAGTAGCTCATCCTCAGTCGAACGGGCAAGTCGAAGTGACCAACAGAACGCTGCTGAATGGGATCAAACGTAGGCTGGATGAAGCAAAGGGAAGATGGCCAGAAGAGCTCCTCAGCGTGTTATGGGCTTATCAGACTAACCCGAGGACTACAACGGGGGATTCACCTTTTCAGACTGGCCTATGGTACTGATGCCTTAGTTCCAGTTGAAATTGGATCTCCAAGTCTTCGGGTCAGTCAATTCAAAGAGATCTACAATAATGAAGGACTGAAGGTCAACTTGGATCTGTTGGAAGAAGTCAGAGAAGTGGCTTTGATCAAGCTAGCAGCCTATCAACGGAGAGTAGCCAAACATTACAACAAGGGGGTAAAGCTTCGCAGATTTGAAGTGGGAGATTTTGTTCTCAGAGAAGTTGAAGCATCTACACCTCAAAATTTAGGAAAGTTAATGCCGAACTGGGAAGGACCGTATGAAGTCATAGAAGTACTAAAGCCGGGAACTTATCGTTTGAGGGCATTAGATGGATCAGAAATTTAAAATACTTGGCATGCGGGTAGACTTCGGAAATACTTTCAGTAGATACAGTGTCAGTACACCGGAAGTCTGTAAATGTTTAAGTCCTCATCAATAAAAGTTCCTTTTTCCTCAACAAGTTTTGTCTTCGTTACTGTTTACTTCATTGGTGTAAGGAGGTTCGGGTGGACTCGCTGACCATTCGATGGTAGCCTTTATGGCAGGTGGTCCTTATGAGTTTGTCAGGCCCTTCGTGGTAGGCAAACGTCATTGGTGTAAGGAGGTTCGGGTGGACTCGCTGACCATTCGATGGTCGCATTATTGGCAGGTGGTCCTCATGGGTTTGTCAGGCCCTTCGTGGTAGGTAAATGCCATCCTTAAGACATTGTCAGACCCTTCGTGGTAGGCAGTTGTCATCCTTTAGACATTGTCAGGCCCTTCGGGGTAGGCAATTGTCGTTCTTTAGACTTTGTCAGACCCTTCGTGGTAGGCAGATGTCATCTTGTGGTTTTGTTAGGTCTTTCGGGGTAAACAAATTCGCTATAAAGCAGATCTATCTCACACTTCGGTAACGAATAATTATTCCTTTACTTTATTACCTAAATTTTTCCAAGTGTTGAGTTTGGATTGCTTCATTAATTAACTTAATCTTGTCTGTTAAATAACTTGTTTAGTTATTCGTTAACAGTTTAAGTTAAGAGTTCATACATTTTTTAAAAAAAAAAGAAAGATACTATTGACAGAAATTAATAACAAAGGAGTAACAAGGAAAAAGACCGATATTTCATTAATATATTGTCAAATACAAGATTTTTACAGACATCCTATGAGCTAAAAAAGAAAAATAGATATTCATCTTCAGGCAGCTGCTTCATCTTCAGACGAATCAAGAATGGTGGGATCAGCTTTGACCGCGACAAGTTTTGCCTTGTCTTTCCTTCGGCAGTCATAATACCCATTTGAAAACATCTGAACTACCTTCTCATTCAACTCATTTGATTGTCGGTATTCATCCTGGATTTGCTCACGAAGCTCTTCGGTCAAAGGGGGACGTAATTCCTCCAAGGCTTTTAGCTTACCCTGAAGCTCGAGACGGATGTTCAGATTTCTCTCTTTGTCTTCATGAGCCTGCTCCTGAAGATTGTCAACTTGTATCGCCATGCTCTGATTGGCTATACAAAGTTTTTCATTTCTAAGCCTCAGAGCATGGTTCTGAGTGTCAAGCTCGACGTTTAGGCTCGTCATCTCCTGTTGGCTGGTCTTCGTCCTCTTCAGTTCCTCGCTACAGATCATCAACTCCTCCATTCTTCGAGTTAAATCTCTTTGGAGGTTTTCATTGTTGAAGAGGGCGGTGCCGAGTTCACTTCTTTCCTTGGTCAAAGCTGACTTCAGAATGATGTTCTCTCAACGAGCTGCATCCTCTTCAGCTTCAGCTTCTTGGTAACGAGGAAGAAGACGCCCGAAGACTGCATTCGCCTGTAGAGGTTCATAGACAATCCGTTAGTCTTCAAAGAGACGCATATAAATACAAATGAACAGACAAATAAATGATTACCTTGGCGTGATAGCTCATGCCTTCTTTAATAAGGTCCATTATTGAACTGTTGCCGAACCGATGCTCATCGGTCTCCCTGACAAATGAATTGAAGAGTTGGAAAGGGAAATTGGCATTATAATGAGGCCATACAGTTGGAGACCCCATTGCATCATTTTGGAATTCATCAACGGACGGTCTGGAAAAGAAAGGCGTGCGTTCTTCATGAGGAGGTGATGGCGAAGGATCCATGTATATATTTTCGGGGGATGGAGAACGAGCAGGAGTAGGTCCCCGAGTTGGCGACAGGATAAGTGATGGATGTGGTTGATCTAGAGTCGGTTCTTCGGGTGGTGGTGGTTGATCACCCGAGGGTTGTTTCCTTTTCCGAGAAGGAATTGAAGTCCTAGGTTGTTCTTCATGTTCCTCTTCAGAAGGTCGAATTTCCACTGGGCCAGTGGGAACCCGAAGGAGTTACCTTGACTCGCCTTTTCTTGATACGAAGGGCCTGCATCCGTTCGTTTTCAGGCATATCGATCAAGCTGGAGGTACTGATCAGTTGGGACTCTTGGGAAATACCCCTTGGCTTTCGAACAACTCTCTTCTTCCTGCGAGGTCGGAGAGTCTCTTCGGCAGCTTCTGGTTCTACAGGAAAATCTTCGGCATCTGGGGCTTCAGAGGTCGGAATCTCTTCCTGGGGGGTTTCGGTAGTAGGAGGAGAGGATGGGGGTTTGCTCGAAAGGAATTTTTCTAAGTCCCTTCGGTCTATCGATGAGGGTTTGATCAAAGACACTGCAACATGAAAATACATTCTGTTACACTTGTTTACAATAATAAACTCAGAAATTCTATTTCAGTAAAAATTTGAGACTTACATTTGTGGTCATACAACCAAGCTTGTTTGGTAAGAAGATTGTAACTCCACTCCTTCGGGAAGTTATCCAGAAGTTCAATCATCTCTTTCACACGCTCTTCAGCTATATCCCCAAAGTCGGCGGATACTTTGTCCAAAGTAGTCCAGTCTGGCAGAGAGGCGATTTCTGGCCCTTTGACGAAGCGCCATTGCTCATGCCATCCTCGGTTGCAAGAGGGAGTGTTGATCAGAGACCGCCTCTCAAAGTTCTCTCTAGCTTTTGCAGGAATTTTGCTCAGAACCTTGAACCCCTTCTCTCTGGACTTGGTGATACTGTATATGGAGAAGAAGAAGTCGAGAGTAGGGGCGACGCCCATTTCGTGACAGAAGGCGACAAACGCCAAGATGTGAATATAAGAGTTAGGGACTAGTTGGGCGAATTCGACGCCAACAAACCCCAAAAGTGTGACCAAGAAAACGTGCAAGGGGAATCGAACCCCTTTTTCTAGCAGCATCAGGGGCATGGCAGTCCAGCCGTCCGGGCACTGGTACATCCTCTCAGTGACAGTGGGACGGCGAAATTGGTGGGTCGCCGGAACCTAGTACCGATTGTATGCGTTCTGAACGTCCTTCTCAGTCAACGTCGATGCAGTGTTGGCATGAGTGAACTGTGTTGCACTATGGAAGAAGATGGAAGGGTTGGGAAGAGGCTTTTTCGGCGTACTCTTGCTTGGGGTATTAGTGGGGTTAGGGTTTGATCCCGAAGCTATCTTGCTAGGGCTGGGTGTAGGAGGAGTAGTGGTAAGAGGAATGGCCTGGATTGGAGTGGTGTTAGCAGAACCGGAGGATGCCATTGTTGATAGTTTGCAGAAAAAAAAGTAAGAAAGCTGAGAAAGAAGGAAGTCTAGAGTTCGAAAAGGCGTCTGAAATCCAAAATAGCAAGTAAAGTTGTCAATTTGGGGAAAATGACCTTTTATACTGACGGTTACACGGTACACGAGGGCGGCACATTAAATTCGCAGCAATGATGGTGAATTGGAAGAGGTAGCGTCCAGTTTTGAGTTTAAATATCTTAACCGGAGTGGGCTTTTATCTCTTGGGCCTCATTTTATTTGAAATTGTTGATTTGCATTCATTAGTTGGGCCTCGGCAGGTTTCAGATTGGACCCCTTGTGATTTATTACAGTTCATTATATCATGGGCCTATATTATTCACAGTCTTCCACTAAACCTCCTGTTTAATAAAAGACTAGGGGGCAATGTTGGGCCATGATACTTTTCATCATTGGGCCGGGTCCATTGGGCTCATCCCTTAGACTTAAATATCTTTATGTTAGGCCGGGTCAATTGGGCTCCCTCCTTTATATTTTATTCCTTATGCCTTAAATGTATTGGGCTTATCCTTTGGGCTGATCCATTAATCAAATAAGATATGTTTATCAACTTTGACCAGCCATCATGACAAAAGATAACAGTTGACTGTTGTCTGCCACCTTTCTACATGACATTAATGAGGATGAGACTCAGATGACCGGCGGTGGCAAACAGTGGCAGCAGATAGTGGGTGAGCTGCACACTTTCGGCTGAGGGGACTAGCATGGGATGGGGCTGTGTCAGGCAGGAGTGGGTGGCACGGTAAACTGGGTTTTGGAGTACATATGGAAGCGATATACAAGGAATAGAGGTGATGAAACTAAGGACGGATCTAAACTATATTTCTTTCTCAATACACTAGAGATATTTTCCTCCAATTGTTAACCTTGTGATCGCCGATACTGACTCTCACGCCGGAGCTATCCCCCGACTGTCAAGCTGTCAAGCTTTTGGTGTTGACTTGTTGAACTGTGCAGAATATCGGACGCGTCTTACGTGATTGGGACGTGAGAAAAGATCTTGGCGTTAACACTACTTTTGATTTGAAGTTATAGGAGGTGTTGGCATGGAAGGATGGAGGTTATGGTCCTATGGACCCTCATCCTCTAAAACTGCTTGGCCAAAAAATATCCTCATTTATTGCATCTCCCATTTACTTTATTTATTTTCCCTTTTATTTTATGAAATATATGTGATGATAATACACATAATAATACAACTTTCTGTAAAAATGCATTCCACTTCTAAATAATCCCCAAGAATCATCTTCAATCATTTGATGCGTTATCTTCGGACCTATGTATGCAGACTTCAAAATGATTTTGAGTACCTGTATGGCTGTATGTACGTATCCTACATTTGACACTTGGTTAAGGGTATGAGATATGTTCCAGAGTCCAGACAATTCTCGTCAAATATGCTTCATTGGCTCCAATTATTATAGTAAAAATATGATAAAAATGCTTCCTTAATATGTTAGATAGCTTAGAGGCTGGCTTTGAACAACACTTCATGGTAAGGGAGCAATATTTTGAAACCTCTTTTTCTTTGATAAGTTCTGGTCAACTTTGTTAACACCAACTATATAACTCAAGCTAATTGACCATCACACCAATGGTAGGTAGATGATTAAAAGACAATGAACCTACCGCTCAGGAAAGCAGATCGAAGAGATAGATTGGTTGGGGCTTACCTCTTTGTTTTTGAACAAGGAGATTGGTTAAGGTTTGTTTTCTTAAGCATTCCCGTTGGAACGACTGGATGGAAAGGTGCTATAGCTTTGCGGCTTTGCCCTTTGGGAACATTTGGGCATTGATTCTGATTCTGATTCTGATGGTTTTACATACTCGTTTAGCAGACCTTCTGCTGTAGGGTAGATTAAAATGCCATAGTGCACAAGAGCTTGCAACTGGAAATGCTACTTCAGTTTTTTATTCCACCTGCATGAACCATCGTATGGCCCCACTGATAATATTGTTGTGGTTATAATAATTTATGGAAAAACATTTTCTTTTCTACTTTTAAGGGACTTTTGTCACTTCGTTGTTGTAATTCACCGAGTCAATTTGTCATTACTAAGGTCTAAATTTCTCGGTGAGGATCGAACCTGCAATAGTCCCCTTCACCTTTTCTTCTCTCATATTCTATTTCTTAAATGGTAAGAATTCAAATTAGCATTGCTGCATGGATGTTTTCTACAATTGTTTCTAATGGAATCCTCAGTCTTTGATAAGCATTGATTCTGCCTTCATGTTAATGCTACTGTGCAGATTCGTGGTCCTGTTTGCTGATGATTGAGAGGCCTTCTTTTTGGCTCTATTGATTAGACTCGACGCTGTTTGCATCATCAATGCGCCGCTCATTTTTTTGTTAGGTTTGGTATTGATTTAGTGCTATTTCTAACATTGTCTTGTTGACATGAAGTTTCTGTTATATATGCCTTCTGATTTTGTATTTCGTGGGTACATGTTTCCTTAATGATGCGTATAACCTACCTCCTGAGTCCTATTTTTTATTTGAATGCTGAATGTAAAAGAAATTTTCAATAAGATACTGTTTAATATTAATTTGATTTTTGTAGTTTTGTAATTCTTACCATCTTGGTAAACACATTTTGTATTCTTACAAGGATATGTTATGATAGTTTTGTTAGGGGACTCGAACTAAAAATGTTATAAGAACTTTGGATACCCTTGTCCAAGAGATGAAAAATATACTCCCGTTTTAAAATTAAAGATATATTTGTAAACGACAACTTTTAAGGATAATTTTATATTCTCATATATAGCTTTAGTATTAGTTAGGAATTCGGTTGTGGTGGTGGTGTGATATTGAAAATGATAGTGAAAAAATAATTGCAAATTAGGAACATGGCTATTTATAGTAAGGATGTAAATGAACCGAGTCGAGTCGAGTATTGAGTTGTTCAAATTTACTTTATAAAATTTATCGAGTATAAAATAAGATTTGATTAAGGCTCGTTTAGTTACCGAGTCCAACACAATCTCGAATCGAGCCAGAGGAGTTTGAAATTTTTGAACGAATATAATTTAAGTATTAATAGAAAATTACAATTTGAGAAGGTTCGAGTAATTTATCAAACTTTAAAATTTAGATTATTTATATTTTGAGTCGAGCGAGTTCAAATTAAATCCGAACTGTTTGTTCATTTTAACGGACTAAAAAAAAATGTATCTCTAATTTTTGAAACACATGGAGTATATTAAGAACAGAGAGAATAACATCCTGGTGTGTCACATAGATAAGTTATCTACACAAACATGCAAAACCACAGTTTAAATTAATGAGGGACACATTTGTAAATATGTGCATTTGGCTTTGCATTTATTAAATACCTTCAAATTATTAATATGTTACTCATTATTTTAAAGTACGTGGTTTTGTGCACGAGTGTGTAGATAACTTATCTAATGTGACTAGAATTCATATCCCTTAAAAAATAAAAAATTCCCCCTTATCTTGCTATCATTTTCCTTGTGCTTAAAAAATGAGTTTAGGATAACTGTTTTGTTATTAATTATTGTCCAAAGTGTTCGATCTGAGGTAGTTTCACTAAGAATATAAAAGTATGCAAATAAAATAAGTACTAATAGATGGCTCTGCCAAATGAGCTTGTGGCTGCAAATAAGTAAATATAAATGAGACATAAGAAGAATTCAATTCATACTTGTGGACATGCATTATCTCACTATAGATAATTCCTTATCACTTGGTTCAAGCGATAAGTTTAGGGTTTCTTTAAATGGCTAAAAGCTACCGCATTCTTGAATATACACTATTTAATTTAAAAGTAACCCTATATACAAGTCACTTCAATATACACTATTTAATTTATAAAAACAATCGTCTCTCTCTATGTATCTCTTAGTCTCTTGTATGTTTCTCATTGATTTTCTTACCGTATTGGTTGATTTTGTATGTACTTTTGATTATACAGTGTGGGCCCAAGTGCAAATTAGGGTTCTCTTGACCTAATTAAATTGAATGCACAAATTAGGGTTCGCATTATGATCAAATGAGAAGACAGAAGAGCTGAAAATAAAGAAGCAATACCTGAGAGAATCTTCCACGTGTCCCGAGGCAGAAGACACGTGGAGGCGACTCATTTTGGGAATTGATTGAGGGATTGGATTGGTGGCTAGAAGGACATGACGATCTGGGCATTACTTTGATGACTAAGGGTAAATATGGAATTTCTCTGAAGTCATGTGCCTAGCACATGACCACTCTTCAGAAAACCCTATAAATACCCCTTCCACTCCATTGGGAAGGGGACTTCTCTTTAGACTGAGGACTTGGACCTTTTGAAAGACTAGGAGACTTGGAGATTCTCTCTCAACCCGAAGACTCAAGAAGGCTCTCTGAATCCTTGCATACCTGAACAAGGTTCTTGGATTCTAAGAGTTCTGCCACGTGTCGTTGGAGTAATCGCTCACCTGTTCTTCTCCCCTCTTCAATCAATCAATCAATTCCGTATTTTTCGTGGATTTCTCTCCTCCTCAGCCAACACAAAACCCTAACCCTAGCAAGGTACAATTTCCTTGCCCACACCTCATTACCAAGGCTTGTGATTCCTTCGCGACCCTCTCATCTTTTGCACAAGACTTGGGAGGAATCGTGACACTGCCCACTAGCCATGCGACAGTTACATGGAGGGGGCAAGAGGACAGCAACTGTGGCTTTGGCTGACTCTCAGTCAAAACCACAAGGGGGCAAGAGGGAGAAACATGAGAAAAATTTTGATCGAAGCAAAGGAAGGCCTGGAGACAAATATGCAAGAAAGTCAGTTCTGGAGGCTATCACATGCAGTGAGAAAGCATTCAGGGGTCTATACGAGCAATGGATTGAACATGGGGTGGTGAAACCCCCAAGGCCTAGATTTGCAGTGACGGAAGAGATGAAGAGAAGACCGGACTTCTGTGTATACCACCAATACGCGGGACATTCCACTATGGACTGTTACAGCCTAAGGAGGATATACCATGAGAAGCTGACAAATGGGGAGATTGAACTTGGAAAGGAAAGCAGTGTTCATGACAAGCCATTGCCAAATCACAAGGGGAAAGAAACATGCAACACTGTTATCCACAACACAACCCCAGAAGTGGAGATGATGATGGAAGAAAAGGAGGAGTGTGATCCAGGACTGCAGGTGACGGCGTTAATGAATGGGGCCAAGTTTAGATATTTTTTCGATCAGATAGGATTGGCCAAGGAAGCAAGGATTGAGGCAACCAGGGAAATTATTAAGGCTGCCGAGACACAGGAGACTTGCATGGCCATAAGCAAAGGATTTGTGAAGACGATGAAGGAAGAAGCAAATAAGATATCTTTCACTAGAGCTGATAGAGAGATAAGATACCCGCACAACAGACCGATGTATGTGACAGCAGTAATCAATGGCATCGAAGTGCGGAGGGCGTTCATTGACAATGGAGCGTCTGTAAATATTATGCCCTACACCATGTTCAAACGGTTAGGCCTTCCAGAGAAGAAGATTGTAATGGAACAAACAAACATTACAGGATTTGCCAACCAGAGCACAAGAACCCTGGGACACATCAAGGTAGACATGCAAGTTGGGAAGATTCGAGGGCCTGTAATGTTCCATGTTGCAGAGGTGGATGTAGCATACCATGTCTTGCTGGGAAGGGCTTGGCAAAATGATTATGGAGTGGTACCTTCAATCTTTCATCAATGCCTGAAAGCTATTTGGAAAGGGAGAGAAGTGAAGGTACCAGCAACTCGGAATTCCTTTGGACTAGAGGAAGCACACATCACCGAAGCAACTTTCTTCGATGATGTCGCTGAAGAGGGAGAGAACCAGATCGCGAGGCCTGATTCCCTAAGACTAGCAAGCTGGGAGGAAGTGCAGGAAGATAAGTTTGTGCCTGCAGAAAAGGTAAAGAAGAAGAGCTCAGAACATGGAGAATGTTCCAAAAATATGAAGCCAGTAGTAGTAGACTTGGAGAAGGAAGGAAGAGAAGAAAAGAAAAGGCCAGCAGATCTTGAAGATGTCAGAAATATAATAAATGCCAAACGGATAGCACAATCTGAGGATGGCCAAAAGGCAAAATGGGAGAGTGTTGTTAAACCCGACGGAAAGGTGGTGTTTCGATTGTGACGGTGCAAGGGGAAAGAGCCCAAGGAAGCGTGCAAACCCAACGGCTCAGGAGCTGTCCCCCACTCCAGCAATAATGAAGAAGGAGAAGTTGTACAGCAGAAGGTAGAACTAGCTCCAGAATGCTTCGAGGATAGGCCTAAACCTCAACAAAATGAATTGGAGGAAGTTGATTTGGCAACAGAAGGAGGAACGCCAAGACCAACTTATGTCAACAAGGAGTTGGGTGCTAACCAGAAAGAGGAGCATGTACAATTATTGCGAGATTAAAGGGATGTTTTTGCTTGGAATTACGACGAGATGCCCAAAATTGACAAAGATCTTGTACAACACAATCTAAATATAAGCCCGGGAATGAAGCCAGTGAAGCAAGCACCTCGCAACTATGCACCCGAAGTCGAAACCCAAATAAAGGAAGAAGTCAAAAAGTTGCTGGAAGTAGGGTTCATCAAGCCGATCCAACATCCAACATGGCTTTCCAACATCGTACCGGTAAAGAAATCAAATGGACAGCTACGAATATGTGTGGATTTCAGAGACTTGAACAAGGCATGCCCGAAGGACATGTACCCATTACCCAACATAGACACTTTGGTAGATGCAACGGCTAATCATGAGATGATGTCATTCATGGACGGGTTTGTGGGTTACAATCAGATAAAGATGTCCATAGAAGATGCAGAGTTGACGGCCTTTCGTACCACGTTTGGGAATTTCTACTATGTAGTAATGCCATTCGGATTGAAGAATGCAGGGGCAACTTATTAAAGGGCAATGTATGCTATATTTCATGACATGATTCATGATATAGTGGAGGACTATGTGGACGACATAGTAGTAAAATCAAAGAAGGCGATAACTCATGTGGAGGACCTGAGGAAAGTGTTTGAGCGATGCCGAAGGTACAAGTTGAGGATGAATTCGAAGAAGTGCGCCTTTGGAATGACGGCTGGAAAATTCTTGGGCTTCTTGGTGCACAATAGAGGTTTAGAGGTGGATCCAAACAAGGCGAAAGCAGTTACAGAGATGCCCCCACTAAAGACGCAAAAGCAGTTGAATAGCTTTCTAGGGAAAGTCTCGTACATGAGAAGATTCATGCCAGCATTAGCCAAAGTCACAGAACCTTTCGGCAAATTGCTAAAAGGAAAGGCACAATGGGACTGGGGGCAAGACCAACAACAGGCCTTTGAGAAGGTGAAAAGAATCTTGGCTTCAGGACAAACAATGGTAGTGCCACAAAGAGGAATGTCGTTGCAGTTGTACATCACATCTACCAAGAAGTCTATAGGTGGATTGATTACACAAGAGGTGGATGGAGAAGAGAAACCTGTATATTACATTAGTCGGATAATCAGAAGATCGGAAACCAGGTACTCACCGGTAGAGAGGCATTGCCTAGCATTGGTGTTCATTGCACAGAAAATGCTGAATTATTTTCTAGCGCATGAAGTAACGATTGCAATAAAAACTGATCTGATCAGATATCAATTTACTAGGCCAGCATTAGTAGGAAGACCTGCCAGATGGATGATGATTCTTTCAGAATACGACATCAAGTGTGTAACATCGAAGGCAATCCGATGTCAAGCCTTGGCAGACCTGCTAGCTCAATTTCCAAATGGAGAATATGAACCTCCTTCTGAGGATCTTCCGGGTGGAGAAGTAGAATCAATCGACTTGATGCAGGAGGACCCAGAATGGTGGAGTTTGGCTTTTGATGGATCATCTGCAGAAGGTAAAGGTGGAGCAGGGGTGGTGTTGACCACCAAAGAAGGTAATGAAGTGGCCTTGTCATACAAATTGAATTTCCCTCGCACAAATAATGAAGCCGAATATGAGGCACTCATACTAGGATTGTTGGCGGCTCAAGAATTGGGAGCCAAATATCTTAAAGTAAAAGGAGATTCAAACCTCAGTGCAGCAAATAAGAGATCATTTCGGAGTGAAGGAACCTATCTTGGTGTCGTATCGAACTGTAGCACAAAAGGTGATAGAAGCTTTCAAGAAGGTGGTGATTGAATATGTGCCAAGAGGACAAAATAAACAACCTGATGCACTAGCAACAGTAGCATCTCGAGTCTATGTCCAAGGAAAAGATTTGGTTGTGAAGGTAATGAAGAGAACCCTCCCAACCACGGTGCTAGACTTGTTCCCCAAAGACATGATAGACGATTAGAGATATAACATCTCCCATCAATTACAAACAAAGGAAGGAACAATACCAATCGTGGAGCTACAGAAGTACAACATCATCAAAGGTGTCTTGTATCACAAAGAAGCAGATGGTGTATTGACACGATGCTTGGGGAGGCAAGAAGCTAATAGAGTCTTGCATCAGGTGCATGAGAGAACTGCGGATTTGCAGACATAGGCCTGTATCGTAGGCTACAACGCCAAGGGTATTATTGGCCTGAAATGAAGAAGGAAGCAGATGCCCTACAACGCCACTGTGTTTCATGCCAAGAATACCTTGGGGAGGATGAATGCGCTTTCATTGATGACATAGCGGATTGGCGAATCCCTTATGTGGAGTTCTTACAAAGCGGGACTCTTCCGACCGAAAAGAAGGACACAATTATAATAAAGAGGAAGTCACAACGATTCTTCTTACAAAATGGAGAATTATTCAAAAGGGGTTTCAATGGCAAGCCCCTACGGTGTCTGGAACTAGGCGAAGCCAAAGATTTGGTTTACCAAATGCACAAAGATGAACATCAAGGGGGAGCCAACTTATACAAACAACTTATCGATCATGGTTACTATTGGCCAAAGATGGAAGGAGATTGTCTAGAATTTGTCAAAAAGTGCCACATTTGTCAAATATATGGAAACTTGATCCATGCTCCCGCCGTGGATTTACGAACCTTAGCAACACCATGGCCCTTTCATACATGGGGAATGGATCTTATAGGTCCTGTTCACCCTAATTCTAAGGGCAACATATGGATTTTAACTGCCACCGAGATGTACACAAAGTGGGTGGAAGCAGTACCCTTGAAGAAGGCCACGGGACCAGCAGTGGCAAATTTTATCAAGGAGTACATCATTTGCCGTTTCGGGATTCCGAAGATCATTTTGTCGGATAATGGAACTCCTTTCATCAATAAGGACATCAAAAATCTGATGGAAAGATACAGGGTGAAACATTACAAATCATCACCCTACTACCCGAAAGGCAACGAACAAGCAGAGGGTACAAACAAAACTTTGATAAAAATCTTATCAAAAACCCTAGACGATCATCTGAAGAAATGGGCAGAACAACTACCAATAGCGTTATGGGCATATCGAACTTCAAAAAGAAAGCCTACAGGCGAAACCCCATACGCCTTGGTTTATGGTGAAGAAGCTATCTTGCCCGCCGAAATAGAAATACCTTCGGCTCGAATGAGACTTGGAAGCTTAGTCGAGGAAGAGAGCTGACCAGCCGCATGGAGGCCTTAGCCGACTTCCGAGACAAGGCTAAAGAAAAGCTTGAACGGTACCACGAAAGACTGCGATGACAATACAATACCGCGGTGGTACCACGACAAATTCTGGTGGGAGACCTGGTGCTCAAAACGGCAACTCAAGTTATGAGAGGGACCCCAACCACCAAATTTTACCCAAAATGGGAAGGCCCGTATAGGGTACGAGAGATCTCCAAAAGCGGGTATTGCAAGATATCTCGTGTGGGATCAGATGCTGTCTCAGGCCCATTAAATTTGAAATGGGTAAAGAAATATTATACATGAGAAGAGCATCACAAAAAGTTATACTTTCAACTTCAAAAGTAATCGAGGTACCTGACTAACAGCCCTCGGAAATTACACTTTCAACTTCAAAAGTGACTGAGGCACCTGAGTATAAGCCCTCAAACCCAAAAGTTACACTTTTTCTTTAAAAGTGGAGAACGTTATGCTTTATTTGACAAAAGCAAGAAAGTTACACTTTATCTCTAAAAGTGGCAAACGTTATACTTTCTTCGATAAAAGCAAGATTTGCTATATGAAACGTTATGCTTTTCGTTAAAAGCAATTTTTTTATTATCAATAAATTGACAAACTTCCACTTATACTTGAATGTTTTTTTTTACTTTCTTTTAAAAAAAAGTATAACTTCAAGTGTTGGTTTGTGAAAAATATATATACATGTTTTTGACAAAATTCATGCTTTCTTATAATACCTATTGTTGTCTTGGAATATTAATTTGAATAACTTTAGATTCAATGATAAATATTGAGTTTTAAGGAATCATTCAAATTAAAGGCAATCAACAAGGTTAAAGAAACCACATTCTGATAAATAAAAAATGTGTAAATGAGTTTCTGAAACAGGAAATCGAAAAAAGACAACTACTACAACAAGTCATGATCTAAAGGCCAAGACATATCAAACTGAAATGGAGGCATAGGTAAAGCCTCCAAATCAGCAATGGCAGCGTCTCGAATCTTCAGATTTGCAGCTTTTAACTCCCTAACCTGTTGGATAGTTGACTCTAAGTCCCGCCGCTGGCACTCTACATCCCGAAGCTGGTTCTCTAAATCCTGATACTGAATCTTCAATTTGTTCGCGGCTTCGTCAAGATCAGAAAGCTGCACTGAAAAGGATTCATCTTCACACTTACGTACAGCAACCTCCGAACGTAGCGCAACGAGATTAAAACTCGACTTGAGAAGATCCAGTCTAGTACGAAAAGGAGACATGTCAACACCCACGGATGCAAGGTCGTCTACATCATCACTAAACTGCTTCAGGTCCTCGACTCGCAATGAATATAAGGAAAGAGTGTGCAACCCAAGAACAAGGCCTGCAAGTTGATCTAGGAAGAAGGTCTGGGAGGAAGCCGTCTTAACAATCAGTCGGTTAAGCATCCACGGGAACCGAGCTAGGAGACGCTCCAGACTTTCCCGACTAGAAGCTGATATCTGGAAACCCCTCCATGAAACAAGATCCCCGCTTGGATTGAAGGAAGCTCTGGCAGGAGCAACTTTAGAAGCCACCATAGAATCTGTCGAGACCAGGGAGGGAAGAGCATGAAGATATTGTACGGTTGATGATTCCTCGAGGCCTTGGTCACCTGGAGGATAACCAAGGTCACTATATGGCGAGTGGGCAACATCTGGATGAAGATCATCAAACAAAGCAAGGGCCTCAACAGGCAAAGGCAAATCTTTCATCTTTTCACTCTGAAAACAAAATGTCAAAGCATAATATATTATAGAAAAAGAGAGGAAATTCAAGAAGAATTATATGTTGACTAAAGAAAGATACTCACAATATATCAAATGGAAAAACTGTCGGGAGATGCCACAGGAACGGGAATGTCATTTAACCCGCCCAAATTACTATCAATAATGCTCTCCCGAGCAATCAACAACTCGGCAGACTCCTTCTGGGGAGGATGGATATCAGCATTAGTCTCAGAAGGATTCCCCCTCGAGAAGGTAGGAGCCTCATCAGCATCTTCAGGCCCATCAGGTGGAGAAGTCATAAGAAGGATTGAGGAAATTGCTGTATCATCCACAGCAGGACTTGGGCTTACATCTGATAAAGTGTCTTTAGCATCAAGGCTAACACAATCATTATGCGAAGAAGACGACTTGGCACCAATAAGGATAGGTTGGGGAGGCTCACGACTGGCAGATGCCGCTACAGCTACCTCATTTACAGTACCAGAAATAAACCCAAGAGGAACATCATCATCCTCTTCATCGACCTCTGCAATCTAAAAATCAAGAAAATAAATACATAAGGAAACACGAAAGCAACTATATGAAGGATAAGAAAAAAAATGGAAATGTCGCAAAATAATTTACCAAATTTCCACGTTTCTTCTTGATCGGATCCTCGGCTGCCGGCATACTAGAACCAACATCGTCAAAAGGGCGTTTCGACGATGGCTTTAAGCGGAGCCTAATAACGGGCCGACTAATTGAGACCACGATAGAAGTAATAGGAGGATCCACCTCAAAATCAGTAGTGGTAGATCCTTTCGCTTTAGAACGAGTGATTCTCATTTCCTCGGCACCAGAGGATACCTGGGGAGGAGCTGGAAGAGGTATCTGTGATAGAGATACCTGAGATGAAGCCCGTGGTGGAAGACTCCTGGAGGTAGTAGAGGCATGTGTGGGAAGAATATTTGGGTCACTTCGAGGATAAATGTCTACTGACTGAGGATGAGAAGACTTAGACATCAAAGCCTCACGCTCAATAAGCCGACTACTGGTTGACCAACGTTCTGAACGGACATTGGTCTTAGGAGAACATAGCAACTTGGCCCATTGGAGACGTTCGGGAATAGAAACTGGTAGAGAACAAATCAAAGTATTATCCTCCCACTTTTTAAGATTGACTTGCCAAAATTTACGCTCGCTAGTAGTATATCGCCCAATTCGAGAATCATTTGGTATGACAAAAGGAAGTGATTTATGATTAGCATTTGGAGGCCTTGGAAATGCCCATGTAAAAGAGGGAGAGGTAGAGACGAAGTTGAGAAGGGCAGTCTCATAAGTCTCCCGACAAGTGTGGCCAAAGGGACGCTCCTAGTCAAATCCAAACTGCCTCATGACCCTGTGAGGAGAATAAAGCACAGTGCCAAAACCATTATCTTCGACAAAATAGGGAAGCTCCGCTGCCCGAAAGAAAATGAACCAGGACAGCGAAGAACCACTCAATTCGTTGATGTTTGAGTAGGAGCGAAAGTTATGCCTATAGAAGTGGGGCAGACGACCGCCGCTTTCTGAAACAATGATGTAAGGACGAGCAGTGAAGCATGAAGAATCATCGATAAAATGCTGTAAATCTGAAGTTGATTGGTGATCAATCCAGCGAGCTGTGCGGGGGACAATGCTGGGCGATAAAAAGGATCTGAACACTTCTTTTTCTTCTTAGGAAGATGCGCAGGAGTAGAATATCTCAAAAAGTGCTCGAAGAGAAAGATCTGAAGAAAGGAGCAGGGAACGAAGCAATATACGTCATACCTGAGTAAATGAATAAAAAGATCGATAAGAGAAAAAAAATGCAGTGTGAAAGACAACTAATTAAAATATGAAAATGAGTCATTCATAGCGAGAATGGTTTCGTCCAAACGACGATATAATGTTCCTAAGAAAAGAGGAGCAAGAGGAACATTTAGACCTCGAGATAACAAAGAAGCCAAACCAAACATGCGGGTTGAAGGACCATCTACAAGAGACCCGGGAAAAATGAAGCGGGACAACCACATAGCCAAATAAGCAGCCAAGGGAAAAGGGCAAGGTTCCTCATGGAGAGCGAGGACATACTTATTATAGTCAGAACAATTTTCGTGGCCAGGCCGGTAATCTCTGAAGAAATAACGCACCCAAGATAACCAGGAATTCTTTTGCCGGTTAGAGGTCTCAAAGTCTGGAAGAAGCGTGTCACCCTGAAATCACGAGATATAATTAGGAGCCCGTTTGAAAGCCTCCATCAAATAAGTAATACACTCAACATCTCTAGGAGACAAGCTAGATATGCTACAAGAAGTCGAGGCAACAGCAGGAAGGCTACAAGATATAATCCAAAACGAGTTCATAATAATAATAATAATAATAATAATAATAATAATAATAATAAACGAAATAAAAAAAAAAGGATTACTGGTAAATGGCATAAACGTCCTCTAGAGTTGGGGTGAACTCCCCCCAAGCAGTGACAAATGTACATGTGGAAGAACACCAGCATGAAATCAAGACGGTAAGAGCATCATGGTCTTGTTGGATACGAAGATCCCTGCATAGCTGAATGCAACGCAGAATGCCAGCCCTTTCTAGTATATCCACATAATCAGAATTTGCGAGAACCTCGTCGGTTCAATATTGCCACCCCTGAAGACGATTGGATGAGTCGGATATGAAACGAATGGGACTGTAGGGGTACTCCTGTTTTTCTATACACATACGGGGAATGCGAGCAGAACAGGGAAAACTGTCTAAGCTTACGCAAGCCGTAGCATATAAAAATAAACCTGCTTTCTCAAGAGGGGGAAAGGCCGTACGATCATAATTCTTCACTTATGGCTTGATATGACAATGATTGACTTTAGTGGTTTGGTTAATTTGAATTCGCATAACAGGTTGTGTGAGACCCCAGATTTTATGAATAAATATTTAATTTTTCTCGAAATAATTTTTTTTATATTATGGTGTAGATTTGATATAATAGTTATGGGTAGTATTTATAAATTTTGCAAAGTATGCAAGTTGTCATATTATATTCGATTGGTCGGGGAATATTCTTTTTGTCGGGGAATATCCGTACGACGGTACAATCATTGGTGGACCCCACAACGGAATTATTGTCGGATTGAGAAAACGACAAAATACTTTATGAAAATAACGGCGGAAGTTTTATCGTTGATACTGTTGAACTACTCGGTAGTAAAAGTACAGTAATACGCGTGGTTGCATAGTAACACACGGTATTGATTATTGATGCTTATGTGATAAGTCGCTCAGTGTTGTTATTTTATGGACCCCCATTTATCTATTTTTCAAAATAATCGGTAGAAAATTATTTTGTGTATATATATATATATATATATATAATATTATATATATAAAAGCATGTGTAGTGCATGTGATGTTGACAAATGAAATGGATTCACGGTTGGTATTGAATAAAGAAGAAAAAGGATGGTGGGAGTACCATTATTGTTATTATTATATATATAAATAGGTATAGCTTTGTTGACTAAATGGGAAGGAATCAAAATTCAATCACGGGAGTATATCCCGTGAAATGCGTTAACACATGCCATATATATATATATTTAATATATATAATATATATTATATTTTATTTAAAAGATTTTACTTTAAATATGGACCGTCAGATTAAAGTAAATTAATCTGGACCGTTCATGGATTAGTTACTATGCATTTCATTTTCCTATAAATAGAAGCTCATTCCTTCATTATTTTCTTACGAATTCACTGAACTCTAGAGAGAAAAACTATAGAGAGAAAAAAAAAAAAAAAGTATTCTGCTACTTAACTACTTCTTTATTTCAGTTCTTCTTTAAAACGGTAAGGGGTGTTATTCTTTCTTATTCATGAAGAGAACTGTTGTTATTCCATTTCTTATTATTCTGTTGGAATAACCTGTATACGCGGTCTACCCTATACTTGGTGACATTCTTCTATTATTCTGTTGGAACATCATGTATGTGTATTTTACACCGGACCTGGTTCCGTTTTTATTATTATTCTGTTGGAACATCTTGTCTGTGTGTTTTACACCGGACATGGTTCCGTTTTTATTATTATTCTGTTGGAACATCCTGTCTGTGTGTTTTACACCGGACCTGGTTCCGTTTTTATTATTATTCTATTGGAACATCCTGTCTGTGTATTTTACACCGGACCTGGTTCCGTCTTGTTATTATTCTGTTGGAACATCCTGTCTGTGTGTTTTACACCGGACCTGATTCCATTATTTATTATTCTGTCGGAATATCCTGTCTGTGCATTTACGCCGGACCTGGTTCCATTATTTATTATTCTGTTGGAATAACCTGTCTATGCGGTCTATCGCATGCATGGTGATTTCTTTTGTTATTCCATTCTTTACTATACTCAGTTGGTTAAGTTTTAACTTCTGTACTCCGTGAAATTAGTGGAATATCCTTGATAATTGCGGTTCATCCAGTATCTTTTCATGAAAATATTCTTCTAAGTATTCTTGAATTTTACTCCACAAAGCAGTATCATGTTGACAATTTGGACGTTGTTAATTCTTGGATAAATTAATTCTTGAACTTGTTTTATTGAATTCTTATATCATTGTCATCATCCTCATGTTTATAAAATATTGAAAGTCATCTGTGGCCTGTAGTGCATAGATGGACTTGGTATGATTATGACCAGGGATTATTCGGTATAATCATGACCGTAATGTTACAAATGATGTGGTAAAAGTCCTCATTGGCCCGTAGTGCATTGATGGACAGTTGTTGGCATGATCATGACCATTGATGAATACATAAATATCCTTGGCCCGTAGTGCATGGAATTTGTGGTCGTGACCCTAACGAATATCCTTGGCCGTAGTGCATGGATGATGTGAATTATTTATTAAGCTGAGTCTCAGCGATAAAAGTGATGAAAAACTTTTTAAATCATAAAAGATAGTAGAGTTTATTTTCTACTTGACTCTTTTAATGGATTGCTTGTTCCGCTGCAGTTAAACTTGATGTCTATTATATTTTATCAGTTTAACATTGTTGAAGGCTAATGATAATTTATTCTGCATTATCTTAGTCATAATATTTCTTACTGGGCTAGTTGAGCTCACCCTTTCTTTCACTGTTCTCTTCAAGAAATGAGAACGTAGCTAGGGCAAGTTGGGGAACGGAGTGATGGTCCGAATGATAGTATTAGTTAGTAGTCCTCACTATTCTATGTAATAGTGTGTTAACAAATGTAATGAGGACTCCTTTTGAGTATGAATACTCTCTAGAAGATAATATTTGTATTCAAACTCACAGTTTATGTTTTGTCGTATTGTACACGACAGTTGTATTAGTAAGTTGTATTTGATTTCTGTACCATGTATCTGGCGACCCAAGATG
Organism: Panax notoginseng; assembly: GCA_016801055.1. Classification (NCBI taxonomy): domain Eukaryota; kingdom Viridiplantae; phylum Streptophyta; class Magnoliopsida; order Apiales; family Araliaceae; genus Panax; species Panax notoginseng. The sequence goes on from CM029020.1 coordinate 46,005,003, forward strand.
GGTGATGTATACCAAATTTTGGGGGCGTCACAGGTTGGTTAGGAGTATGAAAGCTACCAATCTTACAAAAAGCATGATGAGTAGTTAACCAATCGTTCCCAAAAAAACACATCAAAGGCAAGTATTGTCAAAGAGATAAGATCGACAGGTAACGTGAAAGTGTTGATTTGAACAAGATTTATAAATAGTGGAGGTAACGAAGGTTTCTCCCAACTGAGTTTAAACAGATATATCAAAGTCTAACTTCTCTGGAGTTATCTTCAAACATTAAACACAACTAGGTGAAATAAAAGAATAAGTAAAACCGGTATCTAACATGGTATAGACTTCGCAAGAGTTTATGATAAGCTTACTCGTGATAATTTTATTTGGGTTCCTCACTTGTTGGGAAGTCATGACAACCGCTCTTCTTTGAACTACCCGGCTTTGACTTGTCTGGGGTAGCATTTGGTGTCATCACTATTGTTGGAATTGACTTTTCTATAGGGCATATTCCACCCTCAACTGCTTCATCGTACTCCTGATTCATGATCTGAATCATCAATCTTCGATCCATATCGAATTGAGATTGACCACTCTATACAAGGTAATTCAAAACTCGATGTTGGGTTCTTCCAATTGCTGTCCAAAAAGAGAAATGTATATCATTTATTTTAGTCTTTTTGGATCGGACGTCTCTTTATACAATATCAACATGTCGTGCGGCTTTTACCCACGCATCCTTCATTCTCACTCGTTCAGTTGTTTCTTCTTTCAGCTGATCCTTGATATTTGAATTCTCAGATTCCAACCTTAATATCTTATACTCTGCCAAAGCGTGATTTTGTTCGAGCATCACATATCGGGTAACACAATTTTGAATTGTTGCATCCCTTTGTTCCACGACCGCTTGCCGTTCTTCTAACTCACGAATACGATCTTGCAGTTCTACATTTTGATCAAAAATTTCTTCTAATAAATTCTCCTCAGGTTCCTCTTCTTCCTCACTCTCAGCTGCTACCTCTGCGACTAGCTCGGGTGCAACTATTAATTCTTCCCTCACCACATGGATATCTCTAATTCCTTCTTCGCCTGATATTACATTATCCTGGTTGGTGATTAGAGGTGTCTCCACGGTCTCATTCACTCCATTGTTGACATTTTTAGCTGCCATTTTCAAATACTGCCACAAAACAAGGGTTAATTAACATACAACATATTATCCATATACTCTGACCGACCAATTAAATACCAAATAAACTTAGGTAGGTCATACTAGCGAAGGAATTCCCCGTCTCTCCCCTCCTAGTTCTAGTCTCACATATTAGCTAGGGATCATATCCCTAAGCTTTGATACCAACTATGACGCCCCCAAAATTAGGTATACATTACCCATCTTGGGTGGCCAGATACATGGTACAAAATTTAAATACAATTTAATAATACAACTGTCGTGTACAATATGACAAAACATAAACTGTGAGTTTGAATACAAGTATTGTCTACTAGAGAGTATAAAAACTCAAAAGGAGTCCTCATTACAATTATTATCACACTATTTCACAGAATAGTGAGGACTACTAATGCAACATCTAGGATCATCACTCTGTTCCCCGACTAGTCCCAGCTACGTTCTCATTTCCTGAAGAGAATAGTAAAAGAAAGGGTGAGCTCAACTAGCCCAGTAAGAAATATTATGACTAAGATAATGCAGAATAATTTATCGTTAGCCTTCAACAGTGTTAAACTGATAAAATATAACAAACATCAAGTTTAACTGCAGCGGAACAAGTAATCCATTAAAAGAGTTAAGTAGAGAATAAACTCTACTATCTTTTATGATTTAAAAGGTTTTTCATCACTTTTATCGCTGGGACTCAGTTTAATAAATAATCAATATCATCGAATCACCCCTGCACTACGACCAAGGATATTCTTTAGTATCACGACCACAATTATCCATGCACTACGGGCCAAGAATATTTGTGTATTCATTAATGGTCATGATCATGCCAACAACTGTCTATCAATGCACTACGAGCCAATGAGGACTTTTACCACATCATTTGTAACATTACGGTCATAATTATACCGAATATTTGCTGGTCATAATCATACCAATTCCATCTATGCACTACAGGCCACAGATGACTTTCAACAAAATATAAACATGAGGATGATGACAATGATATAATAATTCAATAAAACAAGTTCAAGAATTAATTTATCTAGGAACTAATAACGTCCAAATTGTCAACATGATACTGGATGAAGCGCAAATATCAAGGATATTCCACTAATTTCATGGAGTATAAAAGCCAAAACTTTAACTAACTGAGTACAATAAAGAATGGAATAACAAAAGAAATCACCAGGCATGCGATAGACCGCACAGGCAGGTTATTCTAACAGAATAATAAATAACGGAACCAGGTCATGCGTAAATGCACCGACAGGATATTGCGACAGAATAATAAATAATGGAACCAGGTTCGGCGTAAAGCACATACATGATGTTCCAACAGAATAATAAATAACAGAACCAGGTCCGGCGTAAACGCACAGACAGGATATTCCGACAGAATAATAAATAATGGAACCAGGTCCGGCGTAAACGCACAGACAGGATATTCGGACAGAATAATAAATAATGGAACCAGGTCCGGCGTAAAACGCACAGACAGGATATTCCAACATAATAATAAAGAATGGAATAACAGAAGAATTTCACCAAGTATAGGGTAGCCCGCGTATGCAGGTTATTCCAACAGAATAATAAATAATGGAATAACAGAAGTTCTCTTCATGAATACAAAAGAAATAATACCCCTTACCGTAAAAGAAACTGGATATAAGAGTAGGGAAGTAGCAGAATACTTTCTATAGTTTATCTATAATTTCTCTCTCTAGAGTTTCAGTGAATTCATAAGAAATAATGAAGGAATGAACTTCTATTTATAGAAAAATGAATTGCATAGTAACTAACTCATGAACGGTCCAGATTGATTTACTTTAATTTGACGGTCCATATTTAAAGCAAAATCTTTTAAATAAAATATAATATATTCTATTTATAATCTAATAAAACGAATAACTTTATAAAAGATTTTACTATACAAACACTATGCATAATAAAATATAATATATTCTAATTATTATCTAATAAGACAAATAACTTTATAAAAGTATTCTGTTTTATATAAAAAGATTTTACTATTAGCCTAATAAAATGAATAACTTTATAAAAGTATTCTGTTTTATATAAAAAAATTTTCTGTTTTATTACATTAATAATGCCAATAAAATAAAACTGAGTGACTTATCACATAAGCATCAATAATCAATACCGTGTGCTACTGTGCAACTACGCGTATTAATGTACTTTTAACACCGGGTGTTTCAACAGTTAACGGTAAAACTTCCGCCGTTATTTTCATAAAGTATCTTTGTCGTTTTCTCAATCCGACAATAATTCTGTTGTGGGGTCCACCAATGATTGTGCCGTTGAACGAATATTCCCTGTTAAAACGAATATTCTCCGACCAATCGAATATTATATAACAACTTGCATACTTTAAAAAATTTATAAATACTACCCACAAATATAACATTATCTCAAATCCATACTATAATATAAAAAAATTATTTCGAGAAAATTAAATATTTATTTTAAAAAAAATCTGGGGTCTCACAACTGTTATCTTTTGTAATGATTACCGGTCAAAGCTGGGATAAGAGACAATTTGCATAATGGACCGATCTAATGACTAAGCCCAATACAATAAAGATGACCCAGTAGAATAATCCAATAACTTGGCCCAAGCTATTCGGCCCAAAAGGTGAAATGTATCATGGTCCAAAGGAGGAGCCCATTCGGTCTGGCCCAATACAAAAAGTATCATGGCCCAACATTGCCCCCCAGTCTTTTATTAAACAGGATGTTTAATGGAAGACTGTAAATAACATAGGTCCACGACGAAATGAACTGTAATAAGTCAAAAGGGGTTAAAAGATACCTCATCGAGGCCCAACTGATTAGGACCAAAAATAGACGCTATCTCTCCGGTAATCCTCCGTCGCCTTCCACCGAAGTCCCCCTTGAGGAACCTTCGGGCTCCGAGAACCAAGACGTCGAGAACTAATCTGCAAACTTCGTCGCTGAAGAGGAACCTAGCCATCCTCGAAGAAAGAAGAGGGCTAGTCGAAAAGTCAGGTCAAACCCTCAAGAATCTCAACCCACTTCTGCAGCAAGTTTGATCGATACGCCTGCAAACGAACGGATGCAAGCCCTTCGCATCAAGAAGAGGAAAACTAAGATAACGCCTTTATCTGCCGACGAGCTCCGGGTCCCCACTCCTGTGGAAATTTTTGTTTCTAAAGACGAAAATGATGAACAAACTGAGGCTTCAGTTTTATCTTGCAAAAGGAAACAGCCTTCGGCCGATCAGCCACCACCACCTGCAGGGCCTAGTCCTGTTCCACCTCCACCTCTTGTCGATTCACATACTCAGTCCCCTCCTTGCGTCGAACCTCTCGTGCTCTCCCCAACACGGCCATCCCCCTCAGCCTTCAGGCGCGAAGCCATGGCATCACCTACCATATGGCCGGAGTTTAATGCAAACTTTCCCTTCCAACTGTTCGACTCCTTTGTCCGGGAGACCGATGACCATCGGTTCGGAAACAGCTCAATTAGGGACTTAATCGAGGAATGCATGAGCTACCATTCTAAGGTGAGTTAGTTGTTTAATATGGATATTTGAAATTACGTACATCTCTTAACAATTAACGATTACTGATTATCTTTGAACATCTGCAGGCAAATGCTGTCTTTGGGAGGCTTCTCCCTAGATATAAAGAAGCCAAAGCCGAAGAAGATGCAGCTCGACGAGAGAACATCATTCTGAAGTCGACTCTGAATAAGGAAAGGAGTGACCTCGGTACTGCTCTTTTTAATAATGAATGTCTCCAAAGGGATCTAAATAAACTGAAGGAGAAAATGGAGATAGCAGAGGCCACTAACTGAACAACCAAGGCTAATCACCGGATCATCACTGATATGAACGCAGATCTGGTTCACAGGAACGAAGTCCTCGTGGAGAAGAATGATACGCTGGTGAAGACTAACAAGAGCTTGGCGCTGTAAATAAATGACATCGAAGCCAAGGCATTACGAATTCAGAAGGAACAAACGAAAGATCGAGAGAAGTTCGAAGAGGAGCTTCATGAACTTCGTGCCCTGAGAGATCTAGGTCCTCCTCTAACCGAAGATCTTCGCAAGCAAATTCAGGAGGAGTATCAGAAATTAACTGAGCTGAATGAGAAGATCGTTCAGATGTTCTATGATGGGTACGATGAATGCCTAAGTAAAGACAAGGCAAAACTTGTCACAGCTGAGATTGATCCGACCCTTCTCGACACTTTTGAAGACGAAGCTGATGCCTGAAGACGATTCTCCTTTCTCTTAGCTGCAGGGTTCTTATAAAAATTTTCTATTTCCTTGTAATTAAACACCATATTAATGAAAAATTGGCTTCATTCCTTATGACTTCTGTGCAATTACTTTTTATCAATACTTCAACATCAATCAACTTGAAAAATGTACAAGCTCTTTATGAACTTATTTTACACTATTAATTAACAATTAGGCAAGTCATATAACAGATAAGATTAAGTTAAGTACCAAAGCAATCCGAACTCAACACTTAAACAAAATTTGGTAATAAAGTAAAGGAATACTTATGCGTTACTGAAGTGTGAGGTAGATCTGCTTCATCGGGAATTTGTTTACCACGAAGGGCCTAACAAACCCATAGGATGACATTTTCCTACCACGAAGGGTCTGACAAAGTCTAAAGGACCTCCTGCCAATAAGACTACCATCGAATGGCCAGCGAGTCTACCCGAACCTCCTTACACCGATGAATAGTTAACTATTAATGAATTTTCAACTTTCTTTATCATGACTTCTGCTTACTTCATTTCTTGTCAATAATTCAGCATCAATGAACTTGAAAACTATACATGACTCTTTTGAACTTAATTTAAATTGTGAATCAGACAAGGCATATAACAGTTAAGTTGAAGGACAACACTGAACATAATAAATTGGACTCAATGAACTGAACTGAATGAACCAAACCCAACACTTGGACAAAATAGAGTAAGGCATACTTATCATTTCTGAAGTGTGAGACAGATTAGGCATAAGGTGAATTCGGATGATCCTCCTCGCACCATCAGGATCTTGTTTACCACTCGGGGTAAAACAAGTATCTAAGGACATTTGTTTACCACTCGGGGTAGAACAAAGATATAAGGACCATGGAATTTGCTTACCACATGGGGTAGAACAAATTCATAAGGACACACCTAACAATAAGGCTACCATCGAATGGTCAGCGAGTCCACTCGAACCTCCTTACTTCGGTGCATTTTGTTTACCACTCGCGGTACACGCAGGGTATAACAAACCCATGAGGACACTCCTACCAATAAGGCTACCATCGAATGGTCAGCGAGTCCACCCGAACCTCCTTACACCGATGAAGTTTTCCTACCACTAAGGGCCTGACAAATTCATAAGGACCACCTGCCGAAAAGGCTACCATCGAATGGTCAGCGAGTCCCCCCCGTCCTCATTGCACCATTGTGAATTTAGGACCAATAAGAAGAAAATCAATTTGTCTGTTCCTGTCAGACTATGAACGAGCTGCCGAAGTCCTTCAAAAATGCTTCAAACTTCGATCCCAAGAACTGGCGTCTGTTAATCTGACCCCTAGGCAATGGACCTAGTACGACGACCTCCCAGACAGTAAAAGGTATAGGAGATAAAATCGAATATAGCCTTTTTGATGGTTGATGTGTGATCAAACTATTCATCTGGCATAAATATCCACATGAAACCCTCTGAAGAATATCCCCAGCTTCGGACGACACCCGAACTGTTCAAGAATGGAGATGAGCCCAAAGTAGAATACCCGTATGCGAATAGCGTCCACAAATTCTGCTTCTGCCGAAGTGCTGCAACGGTTTTGTCGGACTCTTCAACTTCTCCCTAACCTTCATCAACTTATTTCATCATCCCTAAGGACATGGCTCACTTAGTAAGCCAGGTGCTACTTACCCTCAACTTTCACGTACCAAAACTGTTCCTGCTACCGACAAACTCGATGCCAAATACAAGTACGATGGTTCAGCAGGAACGAGCTTCATCATCAAAGGTATCGAAGAAAGATATGCCTTGATTCCTGGGATGGCGTCTTCACATTCTGAAGTATACTGGACATTTTAGCTTTCTTCGGCCCTTTCCACGTATTAAAGATCGGAAAACATTTTAGCTTCCTCAAATATTCTTCGGAGCAATCTGGTGTTTTCCATTCGAACTTGCAGCTTTAAACGGGCATCTCCGAAGATGAATATCCACAGGGCAGTGTGCCCTCAGTGGATTCTCAGGAGTACGACTTCTGGATTTTCTTTGTCTGCTTCGACCATAATCTCGATAACCAATAGGGCAGGATACCCTCTTCGGTCAATCAGGAAAATGGCTGTTGGGTCTTCATCTTCTCTGCTTCGACCATAATCCTGAGAACTAATAGGGCAGGATACCCTCCTCGGTCAATCAGAAAATTGGTTGTTGGGTCTTCGTCTACTCTGTTTCGACCATAATCCCGAGAACCAATAGGGCATGATACCCTCCTCGGTCAATCAAGAAAATGGTTGTTGGGTCTTCGTCTACTCTGCTTCGATGTCGAGGACGACCTCGAGACATGTCTTTAAAGTGTAGGCTTTTTTCTAATGTGATCGGTCTGTCAGTTTGACCATCTCGGTATAGGATTCTAAGCAGTGTGCCTTCTACCCTTTTCCGACCATGGTCAGGTCTTCTCTCAGCAAAAATCAATCTTCTTCTAGCATCACCTTGGGCTCTCGAACGAGAACCCTCAGAAACCTGCTTGGAAGCAGTACCACCATGAGTACTCTTTGAAGGACCCAATCAATCTTTGACAGATACACGTTGTGTAGACGAACTAACAGCTATCGACTGTCCCTCCAGGGTAACTGTTCTACTCTTCACCATGTATTCCGACGTTGAGCAGCTACAATATGTGATTGAAAACTTCAAGACACTAGAAAACAACCCCTCCTTCTAGCGCCAATGTTAACGCTAAGATCTTCTGCCACGTCCCAATCACGTAAGACGCTATGATCCTGCACAATAAACACAGCCAACACCAAAAGCTTGACGGCCTGACCATCGGGGGATAGCTCAGGCGTGAGAGTCAGTACAGGTGATCATAAGGTTAACAATGGAGGAAAAATATCTATTGTCTAGAGAGAGAGATAAAATATCAGTTACCTTTTCTTACAAGACCTCCTTGCTGTGATATACTCTCAGACCCAGTTTTCCATGCCACCCACTACTGTCTGACATAGTCCCCTACTCAGTCATCTCAGCCAAAAGTGTGCAGCTTACCCACTACATTTTGCCACTGTTTTGTCACTGCCGGTCGACTGAGTCTCATCCTCATTAATACCATGCAGGCGGTGACAGATAACAGTCAACTGTTATCTTTTGTAATGATTACCGGTCAAAGCTGGGATAAGAGACAATTTACATAATGGACCGATCCAATGACTAAGCCCAATACAATAAAGATGACCCAGTAAATAATCCAATAACTTGGCCCAAGCTATTCGGCCCAAAAGGTGAAGTGTATCATGGTCCAAAGGAGGAGCCCATTCGGTCTGGCCCAATACGAAAAGTATCATGGCCCAACAAATAGTATATTTATGTATTCAAAAAGTCATAGATTTTAAATATTTCTATCAAATGGTAGAGTTTGACAGACTTTAGAAAAAGAATTATAACTATCAACCCATATCCAAAGTCTTACCTCATCTGTAAAGATTTCTAAAGACTTCCAAATAAACACAAAGGTGGATAAAACTAGTTATTAATTGGACTTTGTCTTTTATTGGGTCAAATTAATTATTTATTTTATATGGGCTAATACATATTAATATGTGATAGATAATTTGATAAAATTTGGGCCATAAAAATAATTGAATTTATTATAATTTTATTATAAGAGAATTAACAAGATATATTAATAAGTAAAAAAATAACTAGACTTAATCTGAATTGGTGAGGGAAAAAGCAGCCGTTCGAAAGCTTCCAATAGAAAGAGGAAAGAGATTTGTTCAATAAAGGTAAAATAAAATCATAAAACTCTCATATCAATTGTAAATATTATGTATTATAATATATGAAAATAAAAAATATATGATGTGTATGTGTATATTTTATTTTTAGTTTTCTGACATTTTAAACGAAAGAAATCACTGTTAATTTTTAAGACATCCTCCATATTCGTTTTCAAGTGTCTTTGGTGTATCATAGTAAAATAATGTAACATGTGGTTCTATTCTTACATGACAAATTGACAGAATCGTTATCTTTCCCTTATAAAAAAAAAGGGAAAAACACACTGCTTTGATATATGTTAGGCGTATAAAAAAGGTCCATACAATCAAACAAAATTAGCAGCAGTTAAGATGAAAAATTGGGTTGACAGAATCAAACAATCACACAATCAACATATATATATATATATATATATATATATATATATATATATATATATATATATATATATATATATATATTAGCAAAGCAATCAATAATAAAAAGCAATCAATTATTAGTAAAAAGCGTACGCATATGCATAAAGTATATATAGCTCAATGAAAAGTGACCTTAATTTTTGTATTGCGTCTATAGTTTCAAAAATTTTATTGGTATCCGAGTATCCAAATGTATCATAAAATGAGTAGAATAATGTGAACGCTTTCAACATATATAAAATCTCATACCACAATAATATAATGAGATTTACTCTAATTCATGAAAAAATAGGGATAGGTTGTATACATGGGCTAATTAACAATTAATATAAGTTGCAAGATATATTAGAGGTATACAAAAGTCTATCACAGTCTTGATAAAAAACTTATAAAAGTCTGTTACTTATTTCATGGAGTCTATAAAAGTCATTTTAAAAAAGTCTTTAAAGTCTGTGAAAGTCATTAAAATCCCACAAATTCTAAAAAAATTTGTCACTTAAAAAAAAGGATTTAAAAATCTTAATTGAATACACCCCCTTAAGTGTTTAATAAATTGTTGTGTGCAAACTTTACTGTTGGTAAAAACAACAAAAAAGGTTTTATTTTTTGGACAGATCGATGGAGCATTTTTTACCCACACGACAAGAGAAATAAAAAGGAATAAGGTTCCTATTAAAATGTAAACCGAGATCAAATTACTCTGATACTGATAAAAGTTGGGAACTTTTATCTACTTTTAACCTGGAATAAGAAAGTGAATTACAGCAATACAGTCTTTTGGTATTATCTCTTGAATAAATTCCTAAGGTATAGTTGCTGCTAATATATTCAAGTTGTAGAATATAATGGCCATGCATGGATGATGTTGGGCCAGAATACTTTTCCTACTAGGCCAGGCCGGATGGGCTTGTCTTCTGGATTATATCACCTTTACCATATTGGGTCAAACAACTTGGGCCTCGCTACTTGACTATAATATTGGGCTTAGTCACGGGGTTGATCCATTACGTAAGGTATTACTTATCTTATCTTTGACCGGTAATCATCACAAAAGCAGTAGTTGACTGTTACGTCTGCCACCTGTCTGCATGGCATTAATGAGGATGGGACTCCGATTGCCGGCGGGAGATAACAGTGGTAGCAGGTAGGAAAATAAGCTACACGCTTTCGGCTGAGAGGACCGGAGATGGGAGGAGGTGTCAGGAGGTAGTGGGTGGCGCAGTAAACCGGGTCTGGGGAACGTATGGGGAAAAGATAACAAAAGGAAAAGAGGTAACATAACACTACACACAACATTATCATTTTGAGACACACTCAGACACTATTCATCATTTTTCCTCCATTGTTAATCTTGTGATCGCCTGTACTGACTCTCACGCCGGAGCTATCCCCCGACGGTCAGGCCGTCAAGCTTTTGGTGTTGACTTGTTGAACTGTGCAGGATCAGAGCGTCTTACGTGATTGGGACGTGGGAGAAGATCTTGGCGTTAACATTGGCGCTAGAAGGAGGGCTTTTCTAGTGTCCTGAGTATTCTTCAATCACACATTATGGTCGTTCTACGTCGAATTTTATGGGGAAGAGTAGAACACCTACACCTGAGGGGCAGCCGAGGGCTGCCAGTGAATCGGTACCGCGAGTATCTGTGAAGGACCGTTTGGGGCCTGCATTAAGTGTTCATGCCAGCACGGCGTCCAAACGATCGCATAGAGATTCTCGTCCGAGAGCTGTGAACAAAGCCAAGCGGCAGCTAATTTTTACAGCAGAGAAAGGGGCCGGTCATGGCCGGAAACGAGTAGAAGGCACCTCGCCTAGCGCTCGATACCGGGACAACCAGGACAAAAAGGCTGCCCGCTTGGCTAAGATGGCAGATGAAGCTGATAGGGCAATGGAGGCGCTTGTGAAGCAACGACGGGATATAGCTGAGCAGATGACCCGAATGGCAGAATTAAGAGACGAAGCCTCCAGCTATGTCCAGTCTGAAGAACGGGGGCATCGGAGCGAAAAGGAGCCTGCTCGTTCCGAGCGTGAAAATCAGGATCGACCTCGGGAAAGAAGAAGATCCAGGAGCCCTACTCCTCAAAGATCGAAGAGGACACATCTCCCTGTCGGTTATAAGGAGCTGAGTCGAAGCGAACGAAGAGGTCGATCCAGAGAACATACTCCGGAGAATACTAAGGGGGCGCTCGTTGTTGCGCACTCCCACCGCAGCAGCCGGACACCGAGACGAAGCAGATCGAGAGGCCATACACCCGAAAGTCCACCGAGGGCACGACGCTCTGGGGACCGTCATCCTCAGAAAACCCCCTCGAAAGTTGGGAATTCTATTGTAAAGCACCGGTCCACCCAGAAGAGGGAAGGGTCACCGGAAAAAGAAGCATCGTCCCAACCCGAGGGCGTGGATTATCTAGTGAAGGAAGTGAAGGAGCTTCGGAGGCAGCTTGTCGAGGTGCAGAAAGTGAAGGAGACTTCGGGAAAGAAGGCATCCCCTTTTTCCGCGGAGATTCTGAGAGAAAAGGCTGACCCCACCAAGAGGTTGCCTCACATTGAAAGCTATGACGGATCGGGGGATCCTTACGACCACAGTCAGGCGTTCGACCGACTGATGGATTATTATGACTTTAGCGATGCTGCTAAGTGTCATATTTTTGTCACGACACTCCGAAAGGATGCCAGATAGTGGATGGGGACTTTGCCTTCAGATTCGATCTCATCCTGGGCGGATATGTGCAGTCAGTTCCACGCCCGCTTCGGGAGCAACAGAAGAAAAGGGAAACCAACTGGATCATTGGCTCAAGTTCGGCAGTTCTCGAATGAGTCTTTGGGCCAATATGTGAAGCGATTCTGTGAAGCAGTCAGCCAAGTAACAGAGCTGAACGATCTACAGGCTGTGGGACTGTTTCAGAACGGATTAGATCTGGTCAAATCAGAAAAGTTGGTGAAGAAGTTGATGTTTCACCACCCGAAGAGTCTCGCCGAAGCCTTCGACAAAGCAGAAGGCTATATTGTGGTAGAAGAGGCCATGAATAGCCTCAAACGTCCCTCTTCAGAGCGATTTAAAGAGACAGATCAGGACAGAGCAGAGGGTGACCAGGGTAGAAATGAAGGAGATAGAGGCCGTCGCGACGGCAAATCAAAGAAATACAATAATAATTGGAGGCAAGGTAGAGAACGCTTGTCCGCCCCCTCTCAGAGAGTAAACAGGACATATACCGCGCTCAACGCCGACAGGGCTGTTATCTTGGAGCAGATCAAGAATCAACCTATTTTCGAGCCACCTCGAGATAACTTTAAGCCCGGGAAATGGGATTTCTCGCAAGTATTGTGACTATCATCAAGCCTCGGGTCACGATACGAACGACTGTGCGAGCCTGAAAGATTTTATCGAGAGGAAGGTGCAGGACGGGGCGTTAGTTCATTATGTGGCCGCCCGAGCGGGCCGGCAGCAGAATCAAGGACCCGTTCAGGCAGCCCAACCAATTCAACCAGTGTTCCCTACTCCCGAGCAGCCCGCAAGGCAAGTAATTGATGTCATCACTGGGGGCACTTCAGGTAAGCTTGTTGGGAATAAGCGCTAAGGCTATCTGGATTCGGTAATGTCGGTGGCGGGTACTCACCCGAAGCCTGATAGACCCTTCCCGGGTAATGTAATTTCCTTTACCGATGAGGATTACCCTTCGGAAACCATCGAACCACATGAGGGATCATTGGTCGTGACAGCACAAGTGGGTTCGGTGGACATGAAACGCATGATGATCGACAACGAGTCTTCTGTGGATATCCTATATGCTCATGCTTATCAGAGGATGCATCTTGATGGGCAGAAGATGGAGATCGGGCAGGAGGCCCCTTTATACGGCTTCAGTAACGATCCGGTCAAAGTGGCTGGAACCATTGAGCTGCCAGTTATCTTCGGAACAGCCCCCCAACAGGTAGAAATCACTTGCAAATTTTACATAGTGAATGTAGATTCTGCTTATAATGCTATTTTGGGGAGACCCACTTTGATTGCTTTACAAGCTATAACCTCTATCCCTCATTTCAAAATCAAATTTCCTACGGCTCATGGTGTTGGGGAGGTAAAAGGAGATCTGGATCTGGCCAGAAGGTGTTATAGAAATGCCGTGATCACTTCGGGAGTAGGAGTATCGAAGCAAAAATAGGCCATGGCGATAGAGATTGAGCCTTTCACGGAAAGCAGCTCAGAACTATTGGTCGTGCCAGCCGAAGAGACAGAGGAGATTGAACTCATCCCGGGCAAAGCTAACAAGACAGTGAAAATAGGTTCAGGTCTACCAGAACCTCTCAGAAAGAACCTCATTGAACTCCTACAGTGCTATGTTGACATCTTCGCCTGGGAGCCTCAGGACATGCCGGGAGTGAGCAGGGATATTGCTGAGCATCGGCTAGAGGTAGATTCGTCGAAGAAGTCGGTTCGGCAAAAGAGGAGGATCTTCGCGCCCGAGCGCCAGAGGATCATCAATGAAGAGATTGCGAAGCTGCTGGCTGCTGACTTCATCTTCGAGATCGATTATTCGCAATGGATGGCAAACGTGGTACTGGTCCAGAAGCAGAACGGGAAATGGCAGGTCTGCATTGACTACACAGATCTGAATAAAGCTTGTCCGAAAGACTTCTATCCATTACCCCATATTGACCAGCTCATCGATGCAACTTCGGGGTATGCCTTGTTAAGCTTCATGGATGCATTCTCTGGTTATCATCAAATCTCCATGTGTAAAGAGGATATACCGAAGACGGCATTTATTACGCATCGGTCGGTATACGCCTACAAGAAAATGACCTTCGGCCTCATCAACGCCGGAGCCACTTACCAGAGGATGATGAACTTTGTCTTCAGGCGTCAGTTGGGTAAAAATATGGAGGTATATGTGGATGACATGATCGTTAAAAGCATATTGGTGCACAAACATCTGGATGACCTGGAGGAATGCTTTCAGACAGTCCGTCACCACAATTTGCGACTGAATCCTACCAAGTGCACCTTCGGATTAGGGGCTGGCAAATTTCTGGGTTACCTGGTCAGTCAGAGGGGAATTGAAGCCAATCCAGAGAAGATTAAAGCGATTTTGGACATGAAGACTCCTCAGTCGTTTAAAGACGTTCAGCGTCTGACTGGAAGGATTGCAGCTTTGAGGAGGTTTATGTCCAAATCGGCAGAAAGGTGTTTGCCGTTTTTTGACACGTTGAAAGGGCCGAAGAATGCCAAGACGTTCCAATGGACTTCGGAATGCGAAGACGCCTTCCAGAGCATCAAATCCTACTTATCTTCGGCGCCTCTGTTGGTGAAGCCCGCTCCTGCTGAGCCCTTATATTTGTACTTAGCAGCTAGTTCGTTGGCAGTAGGAGCAGTTTTGGTGCGCGAGGTTGGGGGTAAGCAGCACCCGGTTTATTATGTAAGCCATGTCCTTCGGGATGCCGAAACAAGGTACCCAAATATTGAAAAGTTTGCTTTTGCTTTAATAACTGCTAGTAGAAAGCTTAGGCAATACTTCCAGGGTATATTGGTAATAATATACACAGATCAGCCGTTGAAGAAAATTATGGGCAGACCTGAGGTATCGGGGAGATTAGCTGCGTGGACGATGGAGCTATCTCAGTTCTTCGTTGAATATCATCCTTGAACTGCCATCAAGGGGCAGGCCTTGGCTGATTTTGTGGTCGAGTGTTCGTTTTCTGAAGCTGATGAGGATGTAGCAGAAGCTGGAGGATCTGACAGCATAGTGGCGGCTCTTCAGCAGAAACAGGGTTCGTGGACGCTGTATGCAGATGGGTCCTCTACCGTAGACGTCAGCAGAGCAGGGATTATTCTGACTAGTCCGGAGGGATTCAAGGTGCAACAGGCCATCAGATTTCAGTTTAAAGCAACGAACAACGAGGCAGAGTACGAAGCAGTGTTGGCGGGTTTACGACTAGCTAAGAGTCTCGAAGTGCAAAGAATAGTTATCTTCAGCGACTCTCAGTTAGTCGTTAAACAAGTCTCCGGGGAATATGAAGCCCGAGGTCATCGAATGATCAAGTATTTGGCGGAATTGAAAGAACGGCTTCAGTATTTCTAGTTCTACGAATTCCAAGGGGTCGAGCGTGATGGAAATTCCATCGCCGATGCACTCTCCAAATTAGCCACTACGGATGTTAACGTTTTTGATGGATCAGTATACTTGGAAATTCTGCAACATCCTAGTGTTCATCATGAATCGGTAATGTGTGTTGATCGAACCAACTGTTGGCTGACCCCATACCTGGAATATTTTGCAGACGGCGTTCTACCTTCAGATCAGATGCTAGCCAAGAAAATCAAGTACAAGAGTGCTAATTTCGTTCTGATAGACGGGGATCTGTTCCGAAGGGCCTTCTCGTCTCCACTGCTAAAGTGTTTGACTCCGTCCGAAGCCGATTATGCTCTTCGGGAAGTTCACGAGGGCATCTGCGGCGACCATATGGCTGCTAAGTCGTTGGCATACAAAGTTCTTCGGCAGGGATACTACTGGCCAACGATCTTCAAGGAAGCAACTGAATACGTCAAGAAATGCGAGAAGTGCCAGCTCAACAGTCCGATCCCACATCAGCCACCGGAAGAGCTATATTCGATTCTATCTCCTATACCCTTCGCTGTCTGGGGGGTTGATATACTGGGTCCGTTACCGAAGGCTAAATGGCAGGTTAGTTTCGTCATCGTCGCCATCGATTATATGACCAAATGGGTCGAGGCGAAACCACTTCGGCTGATAACGGAACAGGAGTGTCTGAAATTTATGAAAGAATCCGTAGTGTTTCGCTTCGGGATCCCTCAAGTGGTGATATCAGACAACGGACGCCAGTTTGTGGGATCAAAATTTGAAGGCTTTTTGAAGGAACTGGGAGTCCAGCACAGGAAGACTTCAGTGGCTCATCCACAGTCAAATGGGCAGGTCGAGGTGACTAACAGAACACTTCTAAACGGGATCAAGCGCAGATTGGAAGAAGCCAAAGGAAGATGGTCGGAGGAGCTGTTCAGCGTATTGTGGGCTTACAGGACCGAGGACAACAACAGGAGACTCGCCTTTCAGACTGGCCTACGGCACTGATGCCCTGGTCCCAGTTGAGATCGGATCTCCAAGTCTTCGAGTTAGTCAGTTCAGGGAAATCTACAATGACGAAGGACTAAAGGCCAACTTGGACCTGTTGGAAGAAGTCAGAGAAGTGGCTTTGATTAAACTTGCAGCCTACCAAAGGAGAGTTGCCAAGCATTACAACAAAGGGGTAAAGCTCCGAAGATTTGAGGTGGGAGACCTCGTTCTCAGAGAGGCCGAAGCATCTATACCTCAGAACACCGGGAAGTTGATGCCGAACTGGGAAGGACCGTATGAAGTGGCCGAAGTACCAAAGCCCGGGACGTATCGACTGAAAGCTATGGATGGATCCGAAATTAAGAACACGTGGCACGCAGGTAGGCTCCGAAAGTACTTTCAATAGAAACTAAGTCAGTCCACTGGGAGTCTGTACATAACCGTTCATCATCAATAAAAAGTCACTTTTTTCACAACTGATCTTCACATTTATCCTAAGGTCACAGTAGAGTAAGGAGGTTTGGGTGGACTCGCTGACCATTCGATGGTAGCCTCATCGGCAGGTGGTCCTTATGGCTTCGTCAGGCCCTTCGTGGTAGGCGAACGTCATCGGTGTAAGGAGGTTTGGGTGGACTCGCTGACCATTCGATGGTAGCCTCATCGGCAGGTGGTCCTTATGGCTTCGTCAGGCCCTTCGTGGTAGGCGAACGTCATCGGTGTAAGGAGGTTTGGGTGGACTCACTGACCATTCGATGGTAGCCTCATCGGCAGGTGGTCCTTATGGCTTCGTCAGGCCCTTCGTGGTAGGCGAACGTCATCGGTGTAAGGAGGTTTGGGTGGACTCGCTGACCATTCGATGGTAGCCTCATCGGCAGGCGGTCCTAAGGACCTTGTCAGGCCCTTCGGGGTAGGCAAGCGTCGTCATTCAGACTTCGTCCGGCCCATCACGGCATATACCTCACACTTTGGTAACGAATAAGTATTCTTTTACTTTGTTATTATTGCATAAATTTTTCTAAGTGTTGAGTTCGGAATACCCCGTTCTTTGATTTCATCTTATCTGTTATACGACTTGCCTAGTTGTTAATTAACAGTTTAAGTTAAATCCGCAAAGGAGCTTGAAGTGTTGGTAAACAGTAAATACACCGAAGTCATAAAGAATAATGCTGATATTTTATTTACATAATGCTGTTTACAAAATAGAGGCTTTACAGAAATTCTAACAGCTAAGGGAAAAGAGAATCATCTTCACGGGTCGGCTTCGCCTTCCGAAGAGTCCAGGATGGTCGGGTCAACCTTGGCAGCGACGAGTTTTGCCTTGTCTTTGCTTCGGCATTCGTCATACCCATCTGAGAACATTTGGATGACCTCCTCATTCAACTCGGCAGACTCCCGGTATTCTTATTGAATTTCCCTCTGAAGATCTCCGATTAGAGGAGGACCCAAGTCTCTCAGAGCCCGAAGTTCGCGGAGCTCCTCTTCGAGTTTTGCCCGCTCCTTCAGATGTCTCAGATTCCTGGCCTCAAGGTCGTGTACTTGTATAGCCAAGCTCTTATTGGTCTTCACCATCGTCTCGTTCTTCCCAACAAGAACCTCATTCCGACGAACCAGGTCTATGTTCGTAGTAACGGTCAGCTGGTGGGTGGCCTCGGATGTCTCCAGCTGTTCTTTCAACTTATTTAAGTCCTTCTGAAGGCATTCTTTATTGAAGATAGTGATACCATGAGCCCTTCTCTCCCTCTCCAGAGTAGAAGTCATAGTAGCCATCTCTCGCCTGGCCGCATCTTCTTCGGCTTCAGACTCTCTATATCGGGGAAGAAGTCTCCCGAAGACAGCATTTGCCTGCAGACATTTAAAATGAATTAGTAGAAGAAACAGATGATTCCTAAATATTTCAATTGAACCAACTCACCTTAGCCTGGTAACTCATTCCCTCTTCGATCAAATCCCTGATCGAGCTGTTTCCGAACCGATGGTCATCGGTCTCCCGAACAAAGGAGTCGAACAGCTGAAAGGGAAAGTTCTCGTTAAAATCCGGCCATACAGTAGGAGAAGATGCAGCTTCTCGCCGGGAGGCGGAGGAAGAGGGTCTCGGCGGAGAAGGCACTGATGGTTCGGGGGGCGGTGCTGGTTGATCCTCGGAAGGCTGCTTCCTTTTACGAGACAGAAGAGGAGACTCGTTCAGGTTTTCGAGCTCATCTTCTGAAACGTGGATCTCCACGGGAATGACGGGGGGAGGCTCAACTGCAGCAGGACGAGGAACTCGAAGCTCATCGGCAGATAGAGGAGTTACATTGGTCTTCCTCTTCTTAATCCGGAGAGCTTGCATTCGCTCGGACGCAGGCAAGTCAATCAAACTCGCTGTAGAAGTTGATTGAGTTCCTTGAGGATTTGACCGGACTTTCCGAACCGCCCTCTTCTTCTGTCGAGGTCGGCTAGGCTCCTCAGCAGGCTCTGATCCGCGGAAGACTTCTGCATCCTGGGCCTCCGAGGCTGGAAATTCTTCTTGAGGAACTTCGGTGGAAGGGGATGAAGGCTTGCCAGAAAGGTACCTATCCAAGTCCTTCCGATCGATCGAAGTCGGCTTAATGAGAGACAACCTGTGGTCATACAACCAGGCTTGTTTGCCCAAGAGGCCGAAGCTCCACTCCTTCTGGGGTATCTTCTCTATGATGCGTGTCATTTCTCTTATACGCTCCTCGGATATATCTCCGAAGTCTGCAGAGACGCGATCAGAAGTGGTCCAGTCAGGGACAGAGGAGATTTCGGGCCCGTTGACGAAGAACCATTTATTATGCCATCCTTGGTTGCTCGAAGGAGTGTCCATTAGAGACCGCTTCTCGATTCTGGCATTGGGCTTAGGGGCTATCTTACTTAGCACCTTGAAGCCTTTCTCCCGAGATTTCCCCACCGAAAAGAGGGTAAAGAAGGAATCCACAGCAGGAGGAACTCCTATCTCGTAGCAGAAGGCTATGTAAGCCAGTATATGGATGTACGAGTTCGGCACCAATTGGGCGAACCCCACCCCAACAAACCCTAGGAGGGTGATCAGGAAGGCGTGAAGGGGGAACCTCACCCCCTTCTCCAGAAAAGTTGCCGGAACGGCGATCCAGCCGTCGGGACGCTGGTACATCCTTTCGTGAGGGGCCGCTATCCGTACCCTGTGGGTATCCGGTATTTGATAGCGAGCTCTAATGTTGCAGAGCTCAGCTTCATTGACGGTGGAAGGGGTGTTGGCATGAGGAAAGTCTTCCTCGTTTTGGAAAAAATCAGATGGGTTGGGAAGTGATTCCATGGGCGGAGCTTCCTTACTCACGGCACCGATTTGGGGGTTTGAGCCCGGAACCTCTTTGTCAGGATTTGAGTGAGGGGTCACGGTGGAGATGGGGGCGACACGAAGAGGAGAGCTTGTATCGGGGTTCTGGGATGCCATTGTTGAGAATTTGCAGAGAAAATGAAGAAATTTGAGGAGGAAAAGACAATAGGCTCGTATGAATTCGAAATAGCAGGGAACCCTCCAAGGAGAATGGGCAGCGGCTTTTATAGCGAGTGATTTTTTCAAAATTTGCACGAGAGCCGAGGGCGGCGCATTAATTGGGGATAATGATGTGGGAGAGGAAAGGGTAGCGTACGATTTTGGCTTTGGTGGGTTATCCAAGGTGGGCCGGCGCTTAATGGGCCCTTTCGTCCTGTGGACTCGCGCTATTTACAGTCAGTCTTCCACTAAACATCCTGTTTAATAAAAGACTGGGGGGCAATGTTGGGCCAGAATACTTTTCCTACTAGGCCAGGCCGGATGGGCTTGTCTTCTAGATTATATCACCTTTACCATATTGGGTCAAACAACTTGGGCCTCGCTACTTGACTATAATATTGGGCTTAGTCACGGGGTTGATCCATTACAGGTATTACTTATCTTATCTTTGACCGGTAATCATCACAAAAGCAGTAGTTGACTGTTACGTCTGCCACCTGTCTGCATGGCATTAATGAGGATGGGACTCCGATTGCCGGCGGGAGATAACAGTGGTAGCAGGTAGGAAAATAAGCTACACGCTTTCGGCTGAGAGGACCGGAGATGGGAGGAGGTGTCAGGAGGTAGTGGGTGGCACAGTAAACCGGGTCTGGGGAACGTATGGGGAAAAGATAACAGAAGGAAAAGAGGTAACATAACACTACACACAACATTATCATTTTGAGACACACTCAGACACTATTCATCATTTTTTCTCCATTGTTAACCTTGTGATCACCTGTACTGACTCTCACGCCGGAGCTATCCCCCGACGGTCAGGCCGTCAAGCTTTTGGTGTTGACTTGTTGAACTGTGCAGGATCAGAGCGTCTTACGTGATTGGGACGTGGGAGAAGATCTTGGCGTTAACAGATGAATAGAGCATGTACAAGATTTCTGGTAATTTGTGTTCATATCCTGGAAAAATGAGGGTTTACTTTCAAAATTAATCTTATTAAAAGTAACAGCAGCGCCGGAGGCACGACCCAATCAATTAAGGTCTTAAGGACAGTAGTGCATCGCCAACAAAAGAGATGAGACGAGATGATCGGTGCACATTGAGAGACAGGCCAGCCGACACAACCCAAAGTATAACTACGAACTTTTTAACCGCAACAACTTAAATATACACTATTGGAGGTTTTTAACCTCATGTGCACAAGTGCATTAATGTTATACCATTTTTATTTCCTTTAAATAAATATGATTTTATTTTTGTGGGTAATCCAGGAACATCCCAGCAGAACGCTTGTCAATTCAATCGCTCATAAATTGTTATATGTAATGACGACATTAATTATTTAATAAAATGTTTGTGTAAGGAAATAGAAAACAGAGATTGTAGCCAAAATTCCCTCAATCTCCAATTATTACTGAGTACTTCATACAAGCAGATGATTAAAGTACAAAAGATTTAGTAGAAAAAAATCAGTAATTAATTTACTTTCAGCTTCTTCAAATTGCGTCTACATTTCTTCTGAACCTTGCACACCTCGAGCTATAGGACCACATTACATTTAGCATGCTTCAGTTTAAATCCTGCAGAGTTGATAATAAACAGAAATCTGTTAATTATTTCAGCTTCAAAGAATAAGAAGAGTGAGGGAATTGATATTTCTACAAGTAAATTTGACAGTTCCACGAGTTCCTCCTCACATAAATAGTAAGTGAGGTCCACCCTGTACTTTGCGGAATCAACACTTTCACTTGTGGAACTATCAATTACCTAAGAAAATAGAGATTCGGTTAGCATGGAGTTTATTTTTTGATAAGTTGGTCAATTGGTCAATAGAATATTGACACACATATAGCTCGCCTGCGTGCCAGCATTCTATTGGCCAATTGACCAACTTACCCAAAAATGAACTTCATGCTAACCACTTCTAGAAAATAATAGATGGTCCGGATTTGTTATTACTGGATATACTCGACGTTGATTTTCTCTGTAGGCGAATTTGAGATCTCTGAAAATGCATCGGTTGACATAACGATAGTCGAAGGGCATGGCCTCTTGGTGCAAAAATCGACTACTTTAACATCAACAACACCACCTTTGCAAGGCCTGTTATTTCCACTTATACACCGGAGCCTATAACGCCTACCGCACGCTGCCCCATTATCCCACAGTCCTTCACTCACTTGAACAAACAGATTTCCCGGTGGGAATTGGTCTTGTCTGTTCCCGCTGCACTTAGTAGCTGCACAAACACAGAAAAATCATTAGTTTGCTTGATTATATGGCCTCGTTTTATGGTTTTTGCTGCTTTTATACTCCCTCAATCATTTCAAGTAAGCAAATGTTTTTGTAAAAAACGCCATTTATTAACTGATGAACTAGAAGGGCAATGTTTTGGGACATTTGTAAGGGAAGGGAACAAGTAAAATTGGACGAATGCATGGGGGCATATGAAGATTTTTTGTACTTGCGTGTATATGGGGGAGTGTAAGAACTGGCTGTGCCAATGTCACAATGGACTAGATTCACTTCCTTGCAGAATATGCTTAAAACTATTGCCATAATAAGGAAGAGACCCATGATTTTTAATCGACTTCAAAGCAAAAGCAAACACCAGACTTGTTGTAGCTTCAAATGACCATATGCTCAATTTATAGTAGGTTTTTTTCATTTATTTTTTTATTTTTTTAAATCCCCGGCCCTCTTCTTAAACCCTCTACAGGTTACCTCATTATGGAAGTGGAAGAATATCTAGAATAGTTGTTTATCTTTTTAGAATGAGAGTCATGTGTTGACTGTTGTCATGATATATATATCTAGATCATATACTTTAATCTTCTAGATGACTATCATCAGTCCTACCAAGATATCACTGAACTAGCTAGAATTAATTGAAAATGTCATCTTCACAGAAAAGGATCGGAATGAGAGTTTGTGAGCCTAGCTTTTGATTTGTTCTATTGAGTGGAGATCAATATTGCTCCACTTTATCTATATATAAAATGACCTTCCCACTAACTACATTTGTGACATGGGGTTCTGCATCACATTGTTTAATTGCATTTCATAATCGCATCCCCTCGTGTTAATTTCATATATTTATTAATTTATGTGAACAAAAAAGAAAAAGAGGGGTTGGCTGGTTGATCAAATTAATGTCATGATCCAAGTGGATGTTTGAACTGATTTTTCTGGCAAGAATACTACTAGTATTTGTCACAGGTAAAAAGTTATATTTACAGTTGCCATTATGAAGGCTGCACAAGCAGTAGGAAGATATGGTTAAGTACTCCGTCCTAATTGGCCGTATCTTGCCAACCCTCAATAAAGTCTTAATTTTCCATTTGACCCGTCAAGCCTATAGTTTTATTTTGGTTGACATGCCGGTAATTGTAACCAATCATCATCTGACATGCTACATGTAGCACCATGTGGAGGGCAATCCTAAATTCTCCCAACCGTTTTCTCTTTTATGAACTTTATTTACATAACATTCTGGATTTTTAGCATTGAATGTTCCTTCCTCCGGAGTTGAATCCAGCTGCAAGTTCTCTTTTCGTTCTTGCAGGTCTAATCTCCTGGAATCGTGTGACTGCTATGCCTATTTCTCTTCTTTTCGACTGAAAATGTATGCAACAAAGAAGGAATGACCACATGAGTCTCTTACATAGAGATGAGGTGAGACCCATTCACTATTCATGTTAGAGAAATTAATGACAATTTTTCCAAAATTACCCCTCATTACTCTGTCTATTTTGTGATACTTTTAACTCTTTCTATCTCTTTATCCCAACAAAACTCTTCTGTATATTATGAGGGAGAGAGAGTAGATAATTTCTAAAGAATTGGATATGTTTTTTATGAGGATGGATGGAGAGAGTGACCAACGAGTAAACGAGACATTTGAGTTTTTTTTAAGAGATAATTATGAAAAAATATGTGAGAGAGTATGAATAACTATGATAAATAATGATTTAAGGGTATATAATTGAGTACTATATTTAATAATTTTTAATTATTATCTAAATTTTTATGTTCACCTTTAAAACGTCAAATAATTAGTGAAGGAGGGAGCAGTTGTTTTTCTCATTCGTTATAAGCAGTGATTTTATAGTTTTGCTATTCACACCAATATACAAAAAGGTTGTGAATTTTGTTATGCTTTTTTTCTGATTTTGATGTTCTTGAACATTAAAATCCAAATGGATAATGTGAATTCAATCAAAAAGTACTTTTAGATTGACATTATTAGTGAAAATGCAAATTTGGAACTGACCAATGAGTGCATGACATTATTAACTGACCAATGAGTGCATGACATTATTGCTGAAAATGCAATTTTGGAACTGACCAATGAGTGATGGTTCAGTTAATGCATTGAAGTTGAACACCAATAATAATCGCTACTTTTCATAATAAAAGTCTTATTTTACAAATATTAAGGCTTTATCTAATTTGGCCTCTGGATACTGAGCCTATTTTTATTGGTATTTTAATTTGGCCTCTACGTATTATATGTAGGTTCACACCTCTACCCTGATACCAAATGTTAAATTTAATATTTAAAAAGATGTTTAAATTTATATCAACCCCATATTAATATCCTATACTACCGATGTGGGATCTGTTTTCATATGACAAACTAAATATTTGAGAATGCTATTTTAGACACTCAAAATTTTCTGCATACATGTTAGTAACATTACAGGAGGACATAATCGTCTTTCAGAGATAATCCTGGAAGACAACTCAATTCAATCCCGGAGACAACCCTGAGATATTCAATTATTACCATCTCGGAGATAACCCTGAGACATCCAGCTCAATCCCGGAAATAACACCGGGAGTTTCAACCTCAACCTCAGAGATAACCTCGAGGAATGCAGTTCAAATAACGGAAATCACACCGGAGAAGACCGTTTCATCTCGGAGATAACCCCGAGATACTCAGTCTCAGTCCTGGAAACAACACCGGAAAAGACAGTAACCACCTCGGAGATAACCTCGAGAAGTGCCGTTGTAGTTTCGGAGATAACCCCGAAAATGCTTGTTTCAAACCCATGCGATCAGCTTCAACACTCGGCAATAACCCTGAGGCACTCATTCTCCAAGCTAGGAGATAACCCCGGGAGGTCAGGCACACCTCGGAGATAACCCTGAGGACGGTCAACACCTACAGCAGTCCAATCTCAGAGATAACCCTAAGCAATGACTGCTAAATCAGCTCAAACCGGAGATAACCCCGGTGAGGGGCAGAATCATTATTTTGCCATCTCGATCCCACATTGTGCCGTCTCAACAACATTCAACATACATTGTACACATGAATGTCCTACAAGAACCAAGGAGTTCCAATCCCGAGTGACTATTGCACAAGACAGCACACCAGATAGAATTTGAAGCTTGAAGACCAAGGGCATGGCCCCATCTTCCTGACTTCGTACAACCACTAATCCCATGTCATTGTGTAGCTCTCGACAATATCATGCCGTAAAAGGTTTTATACACTTCGATTGGATGCCCGAATTGAAGTTCTGAAAGTTCGAGCGGACATCACGTTGCACGCGTGCATGTACTTCGAGACGACGAGACCCGCAGAGCCTGGGGCACCCCGGGCAGCCGCAGGTCCATCTGCGGCTGTCGCAGGTACACCTGCGGCTCCCCCCTCTATAAATAGAGGGCTTGGGGCAGCCATTTTGCATAGAGAAAAGGTGATGATGCCCTGTCCAATTTGCTCTGTACACACTATAAATTGAATATTTTCTCATTTTAAACATTTGTGAGCTTCTATATTATTATATTTTTACCGGCGGGAGCCGAGTGTTCATCCATTTAAAGTCATTGAAGTCTTCTTTGGTAGTCCACTGTAAGCCTTCTTACACTTTTTAAAGCCTTTCTCCACTACTGTGCACACACAGTTCTTAACATTGAGAGTCGTGTAGCGTTTATATACCCGTATTTCGGTCCG
Source organism: Panax notoginseng (assembly GCA_016801055.1). Classification (NCBI taxonomy): domain Eukaryota; kingdom Viridiplantae; phylum Streptophyta; class Magnoliopsida; order Apiales; family Araliaceae; genus Panax; species Panax notoginseng. The sequence continues at coordinate 46,031,108 of CM029020.1, forward strand.
TGGCTTTTATTTCTTTTTGTATATATATATATATATATATATATATATATATATATATATATATTTCAGTCTGGCCTGAAATTTACTTCATGGCCTTTTACCGCTTTATTTACATTTCTGTCAGGCCTGGAGTATACTTCGTGGCCTTTTACAGCTTTATTTATATTTTGTCCCACCTGGAGTTTACTTCGAGGCGGTTGATTGTTTTATTTATATTTTTCAATCCCCCATGGAGGTTGGTTGGTTTTTATTGCTTTATTTACATTTCCAATCCCCCATGGAGGTGCTTCGTGGTGGTTGATTGATTTTTACTGCTTTATTTGCATTTGCAATCCCCTATGAAGGTGCTTTGTGGTAGTTGATTGCCTGCACACACACACACACACACACACACACACACATATATATATATACATATATATATATATATATATATATATATATATATAACTATTTATAGTTTTCATACAAATTGCTACATCATATGAGCCTATAAATCATGTGATCACAGATTCAGTCTCCTGAATCTAGATTCGGTTCCCATGATGGACATTTTTAGCTGTACGTGGCTTGTAAAGTCTGCACGGTGTTCGAATTTCCTTAGATGGTTTTCATGCCCACAAGGAGTTCGGCGCTACTATGTGTATTATTTTCTCGAAGATGCTTCGCATCTCGAAAATAAAAGCAATCAAGCCGAACACATAATAAAATGGAAGTATCAAAGGCCTCAATTATTATTGAATAAAAGGGTTTGAAAAGCCTCTTTTTACAAAATATCACTGCTATATCTTGTTAAAACTGAATTTTATACAAAATTCAAACCCTTTGTATATAGGTGCGAACGAGGCATAGCACTACTTTCCAAATAATTGCACATTGATCCACACACACACACATTCATATAACAGTTTAATTGAAAAGTGGCAGTCACCGGGGCAACACGGATGTCGGGGGGTGCCTAACACCTTCCATCTGCATAACCAAGTCCCCGGACCCTAACGAATCTCAGTTTCACAGACCCGTTAAGCAGTGTCACATCACTGGGTCAATGTGCAAATCTTTTTCTCGGTTGTGTTGGTACAACCATTTAAATAACTAACTGGCGACTCTTACAGTCCAATCGTCGACATATACATGTTGTACCTTTTCACAACTTATTTTTTCAGACAAATCTCACCTAACATGAGAACACCAAAAGACAAGAACAGAAAGGGACAAAATAAAAATCCCAACGTCGACAGGTGTGGACTCTGCTGGGGACTCCAGTAAGAGGACTTAAGCCGCTATTACAAGCTTTTCAAAACTGTTATATGCTTGTGTGTGGATGTTGCATTTACATTTGATGGATGTGTACGAATGCATTTACTTACTGTACTTAATGTTTTATACTATATCTGCTTGTGATATTAGTGCTTCGGACATGTCATCATTTTCATAAACGGTGAGACACGTTGTATGTGAATGTATGTTGTGTGTTTCCTCCATCAGGAGGCTATCCTGTTGGTGTTTGATTACTAGACTCGTAGGAAGACTAATTCCAACGAGGCTCAGGAAAGGCACCACCCAAATTCGCTCCAGTTGAAAGACCCGATTAACTTTCCCTCGAGTAAATTGCGATGATTTGGGAACCTTCATGCCAAAAAGCCGCGAGAGTAGCCTAAGATAGGTCAGTCTCTGATAAACCAAATGCGAAGGAAAGTCTCTTCATACTTTTCCATTTCAAATTACTCGTAAAGTCAATTGCTTGTAAATTCATTCCATATTGATCTCCATGTAATGGGAAATATGTGTACATCCATATTTTACAAATATTAACATGCTATCCTGTATTACAAATAGCTAACATCCGTTTGCAGGATAATAATCCTAAAACGGATACATCATATAGCATGTAAACATTTATACATTCCCTAAAACTAAACTACGTCGGTTTTTTTAAGGGAAACAATCGGACCTATTATCCGTTCAAAGTCCAAAAAGGCCACGAGCCTACAGCCAATTATGTCTTCATCTGATTAGACAAATATTAATCATGTCTCTCGTGAAGAACTACACCAATCTACCTAGGGTACAAGGATACCCATATATACAGAACCCTCTGCACAAGGAGGAACCTAAGGTTCGGATAAAATCATTCCAGTACCTAATCTTCAATTGGATACAACCAACAAAATTCATGACACCACCCATCTCAAAGAAGATCTAGACACCGGTGATATCAGAAAGAAAGTTCTCCAAATGGAAGAGACTATCCATTCTATCAAAGGAATTGGAGCACATGAGAGTATTTCCTATGCTGACCTTTGTATATTTCCTGGTGTGCACTATCTAGAGAAGTTCAAGACTCCTGACTTTGAAAAGTATGACGGGTTAGGAGACCCTTACACACATTTGAAGGTATTCACTGGAGAACTAAGATCTTATGCTGAGGATGAGAAGCTTAGGATGCAGCTATTCCAGAAGAGTCTAACTGGAGAAGCCCGTTCGTGGTATACCAGATTAGACAACTCCAAGATATATAGCTGGGAAGAGCTAGCTCATGCCTTCCTCACTCAGTACAGCTTCTAGTCTCAGATGGCCCCTGACCGATACCAAATTACTGATGTCAGGAAGCAAACCAACAAGTCTTTCAGAAAGTATGCTCAAAGGTGGAGGCGCCTTGCTGCTCAAGTTGTTCCCTCTATGAACGAATCAGAAATGGTTATGACCTTCATAGACATACAAGAAGCTCCTTTTTATGAGAGGGTGTTAGCTGGTATTGGCAAACCATTCTCTGAAATGATTAAGCATGGGAAAATGGCTGAGATGGGATTGAAGTCAGGAAAGATTCAAGACCTAGCTACCCTTAAAGCTATTGCTGAGCACATCTAGTCCAGAAATTATGGAAACAACCCCTGGAGGGTCCATAAAAAGAAAGAGGAGGATGTTTCCTTGATACTACAAGGTCAAAAAGGCAGTCAGGATATGCTTATCCAGAGGAGAAATTACTCCCCCTTCTAAGCACAGCCTTCAAACCCTTCGTTGCCAAAGGGTGGAGAAGTCAGACGCACTCGAGTGTTCACACCCTTAGAGGATTCACTCGAGAACATTCTCAATCTTCTGACCACTCAAAAGAAAATCACTCATCTTCTTCTGCCAGCAAACCCAAATGGGAAGGGTTTCAATTTCAGTCAGAAATGTGCTTATCATGCTGGAGCTCCAGGACATGATACTCAAGATTGTTGGGCCTTGAAACACAAGATCCAGGATTTAATTGATAATGGTGAGATCGTGGTACCTAAACCCAACCAACCCCATGTGCAAGAAAACCCTCTTCCTCAGCATAAAGAAGAAGAGGTTAATATGATTAATTGGACTAGTGGACAGAGTTCTAATAATCATGGTGGTGGATCATCCCAGACTAGCAAGGATGGTGCTGACAAATGGGATTTTGCTCAATTCCAGTATACGATGGAACGAAAAATGAAGATTCTCTGTGAGCAAGTTAACCAATTGGCAAAACTGGTGGTCCATCAGCACCAAGTCACACGCCAATTGTTTAGTCAGGAGCATGCCAGTCTCCTTCCTCTTGTTACAAACACTCCATCGCGTACTCCAGAAAATGAAACACTGGAGGAAAAAATTGCAAAAAGAGTAAATGCCAAATTCCGTCGGGATTTTGCCAACAAAAGGAAATTTACATACCTAGGCCAACCGATGGAAGAAATACAGCAGATGCTGATAAATGAAGGAAGAATTACAGCTCTGCTACCTCCAATCAGCCCACGGTCAAGATGGTTTGATTTCAATAGAGTGTGCCAATATCACTCCCAATCTCGCGGTCACAACACAGAAGAATGTTGGGCACTCCGCCACCTTATTCAGAATTTAATTGATAGCGGTATCCTGCAGATGGCAGACGATGATGTTGTAATACTAGAAAGTGGGGACGCATTTCCTACAAAGTGGAAGGAGGTCGTAGCAGTCATATCTTTTGAGACAGACTCAACTACCCCCTCACATTTGATCCAACCAATTCAACTCAAAGGTGTTGACAATCCTTTAAAAGTGGTTGCGCCAGAGCCAATTATTTTACCATTCAGACCACAATATCCTATTGTCAGCCTCCAAAAAGTTCCATGGAATTATGGAGGGGCTGAAGGATCCACATCTCACATAATTGATGTAGTGTCGAAGGATAATCCACTGTATCTTCCCTAATGGGTAATGAAACCTACCATCAAGACAAAGGGGAAGATTCCCATAGAAAAAGTGGAAGAATTTCTCCGTACTATGAGCCATAATGAAGCCAAGGTGGTTTTAAGCTTAAGAGAAGCTCCACATCAAATTTCCATACTGGACTTGGTGTTCTCTTCTTAAGATCACATGAAGGTATTGCTCAGGATTTTGGAAGAAGCCCAACTGCCTAAGTCAATAGATGTTGAGAAATTCCAGCATCTGGTGGATCACATTTTTAACAACAATGTGATATCTTTCACTGACGACGATATACCTCCCGAAGGGACCGGTCATTGCAAGTCGTTGCACATAGTGGTGTTGTCTTTCGAATACATGGTGGGTGGAGTTTTAATAGATTGAGGGTCATCTCTGAATATCTATCCTTATGCCACTTTGGTGAAGATGAATATTAATCTCAACAGAATCTGAAGAAGCCATACAATCATTAAAGCTTTTGACGGATCCCGACGAAATGCTGTCGGAGATATTGAACTGCCAGTAGAGATTGGTCAATATACATTCTGCGTATCTTTTCACGTACTCAAAATAGATACAGGATACAACCTGCTTTTGGGAAGACCGTGGATTCATATGGCTGGAGCCGTCCCCTCCACTCTTCACCAGCAACTTAAATATATCATAAACAATAGCCTAGTCACTGTCGATGTTGAGCCGAAAAGTCCTGAACAAGGTGACATACCACTTATCAGCTTCAATTCAGAAGTTGAGCCGGTCAGTTTTCATGCCCTGGAGGTGAGCAACACTCACTACCATCCTATTGGGACGCCGCCTCTCAAACCCCAGATTTCTGCCAAAGTAATGTCGGCGACTTAAGAAATGATGACATTGGGTTATCAACCTGGACAAGGGTTGGGCAAAGATCATCAGGACATCAAGCGCCCTATTCAAGTTCCCAGTCAAATAGGGACAACTGGATTAGGCTATACTGCTAGTTCCAGTCACAGGAATCCTCATAAGCACAAGCAGATTCCTTCAGCTTCAGCCATACGATGATTGTCTCCACCTACAGTTCCTGAGCCTGTACGGTCTCCGGTAAAGGTACCTACTCATGTAATGGAAATATTATTTCCTAAATCGATACCGGTAAAGGGGAAAGAAGTCCTGGTTCCAAATCCCGAAGAGGAAGAAAAGAAATGGAGACGTAAACAAGACATCGTCAGGATGATGTCAAATATACGCATCATTGTCCATGATGAGCACATAAATAGATACACCCCAGACGATGATTGTCCAGACGTAATGGTCATCATTCAGGAAAAAGAGGACGATGACAGCCCCTCCAGCAGTCCATCAGGACTTCACCCTTGACAATTGGAGTAGCACTCCTTTCATTGGTCGACAAGGGTAAAACGGGTAGAAACTATGACGCTCCCAAAATTAGGTATACATCACCCATCTTGAGTCGCCAGATACATGTTACAGAATTCAAATACAACTTAATAATACAACTGTCGTGTATAATACGACAAAACATAAACTGTGAGTTTGAATACAAATATTGTCTTCTAGAGAGTATCTATACTCAAAAGGAGTCCTCATTATAATTATTATCACACTATTACATAGAATAGTGAGGACTACTAATGCTATCATCTTGTCCATCACTCCGTTTTCCGACTCGTCCTAACTATATTCTCATTTTCTGAAGAGAACAGTGAAAGAAAGGGTGAGCTCAACTAGCTCAGTAAGAAATATTATGACTAAGATAATGCAGAATAAATTATCATTAGTCTTCAACAATGTTAAACTGATAAAATACAATAGACATCAAGTTTAACTACAGCGGAACCAGCAATCCATTAAAAGAGTCAAGTAGAGAATAAAATCTACTATCTTTTATGATTTAAAAGGTTTTTCATGACTTTTATCGCTGGGACTCAACTTAATAAATAATTCACATCATCGAATCATCCCTACACAACGGCCAAGGATATTCTTTAGTATCACGACCACGAATTATCCATGCACTACGGCTAAAGATAATCATATTTTCATCAACGGTCCTGATCATGCCATAAAATAATTCATCTTTGCACTACGGCCAAAGAGATTTCATAGCCATAATCATACCAAAAACTGTCCATCAATGCACTACGGGCCAATGAGGACCTTTTTTTACATTATTTGTAACATTACGGTCATGATTACACCGAATAATCCCTGGTCATAATCATACCAAGTCCATCTATGCACTACAGGGCATAGATGACTTTCAACAAAATATAAACATGAGGATGATGACAATGATATAAGAATTCAATAAAACAAGTTCAAGAATTAATTTATCTAGGAACTGATAACGTCCAAATTGTCAACATGATACTACTTTAAAGAGTAAAATTCAAGAATGCTCAGAAGAATATTTTCATGAAAAGATACTGGATGAAGCGCAAATATCAAGGATATTCCACTAATTTCATGGAGTATAGAAGTCAAAGTTTTAACTAACTAAGTATAATAAAGAATGGAATAACAAAAGAAATCACCATGCATGCGATAGACCGCACAGGCAGGTTATTCCAACAGAATAATAAATAGCGGAACCAGGTCCGGCGTAAAACGTACAAACAGGATATTCCAACAGAATAATAAAGAATGGAACCAGGTCTGGCGTAAAACGCACAGACAGGATATTCCGACAGAATAATAAATAATGGAACCAGGTCCGACGTAAACGCACAGACAGGATATTCCGACAGAATAATAAAGAATGAAACAACAGAAGAATTTTACCAAGTATAGGGTAGCCCGCATATACAGGTTATTCCAACAGAATAATAAAGAATGGAATAACAGAAGTTCTCTTCATGAATAAGAAAGAAAGAATACCCTTTACGAGTACAACAAATAATATCCCTTACCTTGAAAGGAAGAGTACTGGATATAGGAGTAGTGAAGTAGCAGAACACTTTTCTTCTCTCTCTATAATTTTCTCTCTCTAGAGTTTTAGTGAATTCGTAAGAAATAATGAAGGAATGAGCTTCTATTTATAGAAAAATAGACTGCATAGTAACTAACTCATGAACGGTCTAGATTGATTTACTTTAATCTGAGGGTCCATATTTAAAGTAAAATCTTTTAAATAAAATATAATATATTCCATTTATAATCTAATAAAACGAATAACTTTATAAAAGATTTTACTATGCAAACACTATGCAGGCACTATACAAACACTATGCATAATAAAATATAATATATTCTAATTATTGTCTAATAAAACAGATAACTTTATAAAAGTATTATATTTTATATAAAAAGATTTTACTATTAGCCTAATAAAACGAATAACTTTATAAAAGTGTTCTGTTTTATATAAAAACTTTTCTATTTTATTACATTAATAATATCAATAAAACAAAACTGAGTGAATTATCACGTAAGCCTCAGTAATCAATACCGTATGCTACTATGCAACCACACGTATTATTGTACTTTTACTACCGAGTAGTTCAACAGTATTAACGGTAAAACTTCCGCCGTTATTTTCATAAAATATTTTTGTCGTTTTCTCAATCCGACAATAATTCCGTTATGGGGTCCACCAGTAATTGTGCCGTCATACGAATATTCCCCAACAAAAATAATATTCCCCGACCAATCGAATATAATACAACAACTTGCATACTTTACAAAATTTATAAATACTACCCACAGCTATAACATTATCTCAAATTCACACAATAATATTTAAAAAAATATTTCGAAAAATTAAATCTTTATTCATAAAATCTTGGGTTTCACAATCTCCTCTCCTTATGAAATTTTGCCCTCGAAATTTACGTACGTACCTGGTATGCCGAACAGATGAGGACACTTCGTCAGATTCTAACTCTTGAGGTATAACCTTTGAGTGTTGAATACATTCCAGGATTTTAAGATGTACATCTTCATACGTTAAATTATCCGCTATCTTGTCCGGTTCTAAATCAATAATGTGGTTTGGGTCGTCCACATATTTACGTAACATCAATACGTTAAAAATGTCAAGAACACGTGACATACTTAGCGGTAAAACGAGTCTATAAGCCACATTTCCTACTCGATCGAGGATTTCAAATGGGTCAATTAAATCGAGGGTTGAGGTTTCCTCTCTTCATCGATTCTTGCCTCTAGAATAACGCACTCTTGAACCTTCTTCTTCGCATTCATCAACTCTGAGTATGTAGCTTGAGCGGCTTTAACTTTATCGATTAAAGTCGATTCTAATCGTATATTCGTTATCTTCACGTGGGTCTCTAGAGTCTTTAACTCTATCTTTATCATTTGTAAGTTATACGAAATGGGTCTTTGTGTTAACAACATCTCACTCGCATATGATCTTCTACTTAATGCGTCAGCTACCACGTTCGCACTTCCACGATGATATTGAATGGTACAATCGTAATCTTCAACAGCTCGAGCCAACGTCTGTGACGCATAATACGTTCGTTTTAGTTGAAGAAATATTTAAGGGTTTAAGAAATGGGTTTTGTACTGGGGTCAATACAAAATTCGATTTCACGCTCTTGAGTAAGCTAAGAAGTCTTCACGAATACGTCAGGAAATTTATTAACAATAAAAATATCGTTCAAAACTGTGACCTTCATCCAAGACTTGGATATCACGTCACATTGATATCTATCAACTTGCCATCATCATTCACAACGTCGCCTACAGAAAGTCTGGCTTCGGTGCATTCCACACAAGGAAGTCACCAGATAAAGACTTAGGGCTTTTTACTTATGGCTTGATATGACAATGATTGACTTTAGTGGTTTGGTTACTTTAAATTCGCATAACAGGTTGGTTAGGAGTATGAAAGCTAACAACCTTACGAAAAAAAACATGATGAGTAGTTAACCAATCGATTCTTAAAATCACATCAAAGACAAGTATTTTCAAAGAGATACGATCGACAGGTAACGTGAAAGTGTTGATTTGAATCAAACAAGATTTATAAATAGTGGAGGTAACGAAGGTTTCTCCCAACTGAGTTTAAACAGATATATCAAAGTCTAACTTCTCCGGAGTTAACTTCAAACATTGAACACAACTAGGTGAAATAAAAAAGTGAGTAGAACCGGTATCTAATACGGTATAGACTTCACAAGAGTTTATGACTAACATACCCGTGATAATTTTATTCAGGTTCCTTGTCACAAAAAAAAATTGCTCTCTCTTAAACTACTAGTTTTGACTTTACGGGGACGGCCTTTGGTGCCTCCATCTTAGCTAAACTTGTCTTCGGTGAACGACAAAATCGGGCTAAGTGACCTTCTCTTCCACAATTATAACATTCTTTGGACAACATCGCGCAGTTTGGACTGATATGTCCCTCCCCTCCGCATTTGAAGCATATGATAGGTGGTCGTTCTCCTTCCTTAATAACGGGTGCTGGTGCTAACGTCTTTCCATCATTGTTGAATCTCCTATTCTTGAAATGTCCATTCTTATTGTTTTGACCATGATTACCACCAAAGTGGTTACCATTTCTGGCATGTTGATTCCCTCCATGTTTATTGTCACCGCTTTGATGACTGTTATCACCGGTATTATCATTTTGTCGGCTGCTCTCTTTTGGTTGCGTTGACTCGTTATCGCGCTCCACTAACCGAGCCCTATTTACAATATCTGAATACAAACACAGTTTATGAGAAATAAGATATTGACGTATCTTCGGCTTCAAACCTCTTAAAAACATACGCGTCATTCTCTCTTCATTATCAACCAAGTGGGACGCAAATCGGGATAACTCGGCAAACTTGGCTTCGTACTACGACACAGTCATGTTGTTTTGCTCCAACTTGATAAATTTCACCTCCTTCATGTGACGAATACTTTCGGGAAAGTACTTGTCATTGAACAGCTCTTGGAACTTCTCCCAAGACATCTTGAGTGCGTCAGGCTGGGTACATTTTACAGATTCCCACCAGTGATCTGCCTCTTCATGCAACATAAAGGTGGCAAAGGGAACCTTTTGCTCCTCAGAGCATCCCAAGACATCAAATATCTTGGTGATCTGCTTTAATCACGTCTCCACCTTAAGTGGTTCTGGCTTTCCCAAAAACTCCGGTGGTCCCAACTCCTTGAATTGCTTAGCGGTGACCAACCGTGGGTTGCCATTATTTTTACCTGCATTATGAACAGGAGCCGCCTTCGCCTGATGTTGCATGAATTCTAAAAAACTCCTAAACTTACCATCATTCATCAATTGATCAGTGTTGTTGTTTACAGGAGGATTATTGCCATCCTGTTGCACATTGTCCTGATTATTGATCTGTGGAGACTCAACGGTCTCCTGTGCTCCATTGCTTATCTCGACATTTTCAGATGCCATTTTCAAATACTGCAACAAAACAAGGGTTAATTAACATATCACATATTATCTCTATACTCTGACCGACCAATTAAATAACAAGTAAACTTAGGTAGGTCATACTAGCGAAGGAATTACCCGTCTCTCCCCTCCTAGTTCTAGTCTCACATCTCAGCCAGGGATCATATCCCTAAGCTCTGATACCAACTGTGACGCCACCAAAATTAGGTATATATCACCCATCTTGAGTCGCCAGATACATGGTACAGAATTTAAATACAACTTAATAATACAACTGTCGTGTACAATACGACAAAATATAAACTGTGAGTTTGAATACAAATATTGTCTTATAGAGAGTATCCATACTCAAATGGAGTCCTCATTATAATTATTATCACACTATTACATAGAATAGTGAGGACTACTAATGCTATCATCTGGTCCATCACTCCGTTTCCCGACTCGTCCCAACTATATTCTCATTTCCTGAAGAGAACAGTGAAAGAAAGGGTGAGCTCAACTAGCCCAGTAAGAAATATTATGACTAAGATAATGCAGAATAAATTATCATTAGTCTTCAACAATGTTAAACTGATAAAATACAATTGACATCAAGTTTAACTACAGCGGAACCATCAATCAATTAAAAGAGTCAAGTAGAGAATAAAATCTACTATCTTTTATGATTTAAAAGGTTTTTCATGACTTTTATCGCTGGGACTCAGCTTAATAAGTAATCCACATCATCGAATCATCCCTGCACTACGGCCAAGGATATTCTTTAGTATCATGACCACGAATTATCCATGCACTACGGCTAAAGATAATCATGTTTTCATCAACGGTCCTAATCATGCCATAAAACAATTCATCGTTGCACTACGGCCAAAGAGATTCCATAGCCATAATCATACCAAAAACTGTCCATCAATGTACTACGGGCCAATGAGGACCTTTTTTTTTACATCATTTGTAACATTACGGTCATGATTACACCGAATAATCCCTGGTCATAATCATATCAAGTCCATCTATGCACTACAGGCTATAGATGAATTTCAACAAAATATAAATATGAGGATGATGACAATGATATAAGAATTCAATAAAACAAGTTCAAGAATTAATTTATCTAGGAACTGATAACTTCCAAATTGTCAACATGATACTGCTTTAAAGAGTAAAATTCAAGAATGCTCAGAAGAATATTTTCATGAAAAGATACTGGATGAAGCGCAAATATCAAGGATATTCCACTAATTTCATGGAGTATAGAAGTCAAAGTTTTAACCAACTGAGTATAATAAAGAATGGAATAACAAAAGAAATCACCATGCATGCGATAGACTGCACAGACAGGTTATTCCAACAGAGTAATAAATAACGGAACCAGGTCCGGCGTAGTTTGTGATATTCCAATAGAATAATAAAGAATGGAACCAGGTCCGGCGTAAAACGCACAGACATGATATTCCGACAGAAGAATAAATAATGGAACCAGGTTCGGCGTAAACGCACAGACAGGATATTCCGACAGAATAATAAAAAATGAAACAATAGAAGAATTTTTCCAAGTATAGGGTAGCCCGCATATACATGTTATTCCAACAGAATAATAAAGAATGGAATAACAGAAGTTCTCTTCATGAATAAGAAAGAAAGAATACCCTTTACGAGTACAACAAATAATATCCCTTACCTTGAAAGGAAGAGTACTGGATATAGGAGTAGTGAAGTAGCAGAACACTTTTCTTCTCTCTTTATAATTTTATCTCTCTAGAGTTTCAGTGAATTCGTAAGAAATAATGAAGGAATGAGCTTCTATTTATAGAAAAATAGACTGCATAGTAACTAACTCATGAACGGTCTAGATTGATTTACTTTAATCTGAGGGTCCATATTTAAAGCAAAATCTTTTAAATAAAATATAATATATTCTATTTATAATCTAATAAAACGAATAACTTTATAAAAGATTTTACTATGCAAATACTATGCATGCACTATGCAAATACTATGCATAATAAAATATAATATATTCTAATTATTGTCTAATAAAACAGATAACTTTATAAAAGTATTTTGTTTTATATAAAAATATTTTACTATTAGCCTAATAAAACGAATAACTTTATAAAAGTATTCTGTTTTATATAAAGCTTTTCTGTTTTATTACATTAATAATATCAATAAAACAAAACTGAGTGACTTATCATGTAAGCCTTAATAATCAATACCGTATGCTACTATACAACCACACGTATTACTGTACTTTTACTACCGAGTAGTTCAACAGTATTAACGGTAAAACTTTCACCGTTATTTTCATAAAATATTTTTATCGTTTTCTCAATCCGACAATAATTCTGTTGTGGGATCCACCAATAATTGTGTCATCGTACGAATATTTCCCGACAAAAATAATATTCTCCGACCAATCGAATATAATACAACAACTTGCATACTTTGAAAAATTTATAAATACTACCCACAACTATAACATTATCTCAAATTCACACCATAATATTTAAAAAAATATTTCAAAAAATTAAATCTTTATTCATAAAATTTGGGGTTTCACAGAAACTCTTTCTGCCCTGTAGATAATAATAACTGCTTACTTTTCTGTACAGTATTAGCAGTTATTTTTTCAGTACATGCTAACACTTTGTATGATTGAACAGTTTCATATATTAAGTGAAAGCATATTTATTTCAGGACTCTGAATTTAGATGTGCCTATACTTGCTGATAAGGTGCCTTTTCTCCACAAGGATTGTAACTTTGATGGAAAGTTGGACTCAGACTTGATGGAAATACCTCAGGAGATCAAAGAATGGGTCAATGACAAACCTAAACCAATCCTTGATCAAACCACTTCGTTCAATCTTGGAACCTTAGAAAGCCCTAAACTAATCCAGATTAGTACAGACCTCACTTCAAACCAAAGGAATGACATGGTTACGCTATTAACCTAATTCCAAGATGTGTTTGCATGGTCTCATGAAGACATAGTGGGTTTGTTGTGATGCCCCCAAAATAGGTATACATCACCCATTCTGAGTCGCCAAATACATGATAAAGAATACAAATACAACTTAAATATACAACATGAGCTGTGAGTTTTAATACAAATATTGTCTTCTAGACAATATTCAAACTCAAAATAAGTCCTCAATATATTTATTATCACACTATTTCACAGAATAGTGAGAACTACTAATGCAAATATCTGGACAGTCACTCCGTTTTCCGACTAGTCCCAGCTATATTCTCAATTTCTGAAGAGAACAGTGAAAGAAAGGGTGAGCTCAACTAGCCCAGTAAGAAATATTATGACTAAGATAATGCAGAATAAATTATCCTTAGCCTTCAACAGTATAACAACTGATAGAATATAATAGACAACAAGTTTTAGATCAATAACTGCAGCGGAATAAGTAATCCATTAGAAGAGTCAAGTAGAGCATAATATCTGCCATCTTCTATGATTTAAAAAGTTCATCATCAATTTTATCGCTGAGACTCAGCTTAATAAATAATCCACATCATCGAATCATCCCTGCACTACGGGCCAAGGATATTCTTTAGTATCACGACCACGAATTATCCATACACTACAGGCCAAGGATAATTGTGTTTTCATCAACGGTCATGATCATGCCATAAAATAATTCATCTTTGCACCCTTGGCCGAAGAGAACCCATGGCCATGATCATACCAAAAACTGTCCATCAATGCACTACGGGCCAATGAGAACTTTTACCACATCATCTGTAACACTACGGTCATGATTATACCAAATAATCCCTGGTCATAATCATACCAAGTCCATCTATGCACTACGGCCAAAGATGACCTTTATAACAATATAAGCATGAGATGATGACAACGACATAATAATTCAACAAAACAAGTTCAAGGATAAATTTTAAAGATTTATAATTTAATTTATCTAGAATTCAATAACGTTCAAATTGTCAACATGATACTGCTTTGTGGAGTAAAATTCAAGAATAATATTGTATTAAAAATGATTTGGACCGAAAAGAAATCAATTTTTATCATGAATAGTACCCCGGGTGAATAGTAACCGAGTGAATAGTTACTTTGGGAATAGTAACCCCGTGAATAGTAACTTTGAGAATATTAACCCCGTGAATAATACCTCAGCATGAAAAAGTTAAAACTTATCAAGAATGCTCAAAATAATATTTCTATGAAAAGATACTGGATGAATCGCAAATATCAAGGATATTCTACTAATTTCATAGACTATAGAAGCCAAAACTTTAACAAAACGAGTGTAGAATTTGAAATCTGAAACGAAATAATATTACTTATATACTACAGAGTATGAAAGAAAATATTATTTTAAACAAATACGGAACAAAAAAAATAATATCCCTTACGAATATTAAACGAAAATAATATTCCTTTCGAATATTGAACGAATATAATATTCCTTATGAATATTAAATGAAAATAATATTTCTTGCGAATATTGAACGAAATAATATTCATATGAATACGAAAAACAATATCTCTTCAGAATATGAAATAAATAATACCCCTTACCTTGAAAAGAAGAGTATTCCAACTGGTAGAGCGGGGATATTCTTGAAGAAAACTTTCACTATTTTCTAAACTCAAAGCTTTCTAAAACTCGAAAGAAATACGCTTAATATTATAGAAGAAGAATTCTCTGATTCTAGTGTGATTTTCAATTCTAACTAAGCATCCTATTTATAGGAGAATGGAAGGATACTATTTGGAAAAATTTTCACGGATCAACAGTTCAAAAATCGAACGAATTCATTTGTAAGATCACAGGTGAGAAAAAAATAAAACTTATGACGCTCATTTTCAAATTAATAATGTAATAATCAATAAAATATAATATATTCTATTTTTCATAAAAAAACAAAACTTATTATATATATATATATATATATATATATATATATATATATATATATATATATATAATTCCCTTACATTTACGTAAACTCTCCCCCCCATTTACATTCTTCATCCAATATCTAGCCCCACCGCTATTATATTAAATAATTTTCTACCGATTATTTTAAAAAATGGGTAAATGGGATCTATCAAATAAGCAAAATTTACATCAAATACTTCATAAAAATCCCTTCAATATTTTTAACAACATTTATTCATCATTATTATTATTCGCAATATTTAACAACCAGATCGTTCCCAGGAAAGAGGGGGCTTTTCAATAAGGATTTCTCCCTATTGGCATGCAATTAGGTGACCAAATCTTTCCTCGACAGAACTTTCTAGACATCGTCAATATTGTAAATAATAATATAAATAACTTTATCGTCTCAATTATTGATTTAATAATATATAAAATATCGACAATAATTGAATCAAATAACGTGAGATACTATGCAACAATTACTGTAGTAATAGTTAAACAAAACTAAGTGACTTCTCACGTAAGTATCAATAATTAATACCGTGTGCTACTATGTAACCACGCGTATTACTGTACTTTTATCACCGAGTGATTCAACAGTTAAACAGTAAAACTTCCGCCGTTATTTTTATAAAAAGAT
The DNA here is from genome assembly GCA_016801055.1 of Panax notoginseng. Taxonomy (NCBI): domain Eukaryota; kingdom Viridiplantae; phylum Streptophyta; class Magnoliopsida; order Apiales; family Araliaceae; genus Panax; species Panax notoginseng. The sequence continues at coordinate 46,047,233 of CM029020.1, forward strand.
ATTTCTGTCATTTTCTCATTCCGACAGTAATTCCGTTGTGGGGTCCACCAATGATTGCGCCGTTGTACGAATATTCCCTATTAAAACGAATATTTCCCGACCAATCGAATATTATATAACAACTTGCTTACTTTGCAAAATTTATAAATATTGCTCACAACTATAACATTATCTCAAATCCATACCATAAAATTCAAAAAAATATTTCGAGAAAATTAAATCTTTATTCATAAATTTTGGGGTCTTACAATCTCCCCTCCTTATGAAATTTTGCCCTCGAAATTTACGTACGTACCTGGTATGTCTAACAGATGAGGATACCTCGTCAGATTCTAACTCTTGAGGTATAACCTTTGAGCGTAAAATATGTTTTTTCGTATCCAAGATTTTAATAGGTACCTCTTCATACGTTAAATATTCCGTTATCTCATCCGGTTTAATTCAATAATGTGGCTCGGGTTGTCCACATATTTATGTAACATCGATACGTAAAAAAACGTTATGAACACGCGACATACTTGGCATTAAAATGAGTCTATAGGCCACAGTTCCTACTCGATCGAGGATTTCAAATAGAACAATTAAATCGAGGGTTGAGATTTCCTCTCTTCGTCAATTTTTGCTTCTAGAATAACGCCCTCTTGAACCTTCTTCTTCACATTCATCAGCTCTGAGTCTGTAGCTTAAGTGGCTTTAACTTTATCGATTAAAGTCTGTTCTAATTGTATATTTAACATCATCACGTGGGTCTCTAGAGTAAGTCGTACAAAATGGGTCTTTGTGTTAACAACGTCGCACTCGTAACTGCATACGATCTTTTACTCAATGCGTCAGCTACCACGTTCGCTCTTCTACGATGATATTGAATGGTATGGGCGTAATCTTCAACAGCTCGAGCCAACATCTTTGGCGCATGTTACGTTCGTTTTGGGTGAAGAAATATTTGAGGGTTTTAGAAATAGGTTTTGTACTGGGGTCAAATTTAAACGTTGAGCGCAAGTAGGAGAAATAAAAGAATGGGTAGAACCGATATCGAATAAGGTATAAACTTCGCACGAGTTTATGATTAACTTACCCGTGATAGCTTCGTTCGGGTTCCTCGACAAATGCTCTCACTTAAACTACCGACTTTGACTTGTCTGAGACATCCTTTGGTGTCACCATCCCAGCCGAACTTGACTTGACTTCACTACACGACAAAATTGAGCTAAGTGACCTTCTCTTCCGCAATTGAAACACGCTTTGGGTTGCTGCGTATAGTTTGGACGGATGTGTCCCTCCTGTCCGTATTTGAAACATACGACCAGTGGTCGTTCTTCTTCCTTGGAAACGGGTGCCGTTGTCTTTCCATCATTATTGAACCTTCTCTTTTTGAAGTTGTTCTCACTTAGTTCACCTTTCCTATTATCCTGACCATGATTACCACCTAAGTGGTTACCATTTCTGGCATATTGATTTCCTCCACGTTTGTTGTCACCGCTTCGATGACTGCTACCATTGGTATTATCGATTTGCCGGCTGCTCTCTCTTGGTTGTGTTGACTCGTTATCGCACTTCAATAATTGAGCCATATTTACAACATCTAAATACAAACACAGTTTGTGAGAGATAAGGTATTGACGTATCTCGGGTTTCAAACCTCTTAGAAACATCCGCGTCATTCTCTCCTCATTATCAATCAAGTGGGATGCAAACCGACACAACTCAGCAAACTTAGCTTCGTACTGTGACACGGTCATGTTGTTTTGCTCCAGCTTGATGAACTCTACCTCTTTCATGTGACGAATACTTTCGGGAAAGTACTTGTCGTTGAATAATTCTTGGAACTTCTCCCAAGACATCTTGAGTGCATCCAACTAGGTACGTCTTACAGATTCCCACCAATGATCTGCTTCTTCACGCAACATAAAGGTGGCGAATGGATCCTTTTGCTCTTCTGAGCATTCTAAGACATCAAATATCTTGGTGATCTTCTTTATCCACATCTCTACCTTAAGTGGTTCTGGCTTTCCCAAAAATTCCGGTGGTCCCAGCTCCTTAAATTGCTTAGCGGTGACCAACCGTGGGTTGCCATTGTTTCCACCTGCATTATGAACAGGAGTCTCTCTCGTTTGGTGTTGCATGAACTGCACAAAGCCTCTGAACATCCCATCGTTCATCATTTGGTCGGTGTTATTGTTCACCTGAGGATTGTTGCCTTCCTGCACATTATCCTGGTTATTGATCTGTGGTGACTCAACGGTCTCTTGTGCTCCATTGCTTATCTCAACATTTTTAGATGCCATTATCAAATACTGCCACAAAACAAGGGTTAATTGACATATAACATATTATCCCTATATTCTGACCTACCAATTAAATAACAAATAAACTTAGGTAGGTCATACTAGCGAAAGAATTTCTCGTCTCTCCCCTCCTAGTTCTAGTCTCACATCTCAGCCAGGGATCATATCCCTAAACTTTGATACCAACTGTGACGCCCCTAAAATAGGTATACATCACTCATTCTGAGTCGCCAAATACATGGTACAGAATACAAATACAACTTAAATATATAACATGAGCTGTGAGTTTTAATACAAATATTGTCTTCTAGACAGTATTCAAACTCAAAATAAGTCCTCAATACATTATTATCACACTATTTCACAGAATAGTGAGGACTACTAATGCAAACATCTGGACCGTCACTCCGTTCCCCGACTAGTCCCAACTATATTCTCAATTTCTGAAGAGAACAGTGAAAGAAAGGGTAGCCCAGTAAGAAATATTATGACTAAGATAATGTAGAATAAATTATCCTTAGCCTTCAACAGTATAATAACTGATAGAATATAATAGACAACAAGTTTTAGATCAACAACTGCAGCGGAATAAGCAATCCATTAGAAGAGTCAAGTAGAGCATAATATTTACCATCTTCTATGATTTATAAAGTTCACCATCAATTTTATCGTTGAGACTCAGCTTAATAAATAATCCACATCATCGAATCATCCCTGCACTACGGGCCAAGGATATTCTTTAGTATCACAACCGTGAATTATCAATGCGCTACGGGCCAAGGATAATTGTGCTTTCATCAACGGTCATGATCATGCCATAAAATAATTCATCTTTGCACCATTGGCCGAAGAGAACCCATGGCCATGATCATACCAAAAACTGTCCATCAATGAACTACGGGCCAATGAGAACTTTTACCACATCATCTGTAACATTGCGGTTATGATTATACCGAAAAATTCCTGGTCATAATCATACTAAGTCCATCTATGCACTACGACCAAAGATGACTTTCATAACAATATAAGCATGAGGATGATGACAATGACATAATAATTCAATAAAATAAGTTCAAGGATAAATTTTAAAGATTTATAATTTAATTTATCCAGAATTCAATAACATTCAAATTGTCAACATGATACTGCTTTGTGGAGTAAACTTCAAGAATAATATTGTATCAAAAATGATTTGAACCTAAAAGAAATTAATTTTTGTCATGCATAGTACCCCGGGTGAATAGTAACTGAGTGAATAGTAACCTGTGAATAGTAACTTCAGAAATAGTAACCCCGTGAATAGTACCCCGGCATGAAAAAGTTAAAGCTTATCAAGAATGCTCAAAATAATATTTTTATGAAATGATACTAGATGAAGCGCAAATATCAAGGATATTCTACTAATTTCATGGAGTATAGAAGCCAAAACTTTAACAAAACGAGTGTAGAATTCGAAATCTGAAACAAAATAATATTACTTACATACTACAGAGTATGGAAGAAAATATTATTTTATACGAATACTGAATAAAAAAAATAATATCCCTTACAAATATTAAACGAAAATAATATTCCTTACGAATATTAAATGAAAATAATATTTCTTGCGAATATTGAATGAAATAATATTCATACGAATACGAAAAATAATATCTCTTCAGTATATGAAATAAATAATGTGACGCCCCCAAAATAGGTATACAACACCCACTCTGAGTCGCCAAATACATGGTACAGAAAGCAAACCTACAATTTCAATAATACAATTGTCGTGCAAAATACGACAACACATACTGTGAGTTTAAGTACAATTATTATCTTCTAGACAATATCCACACTCAAATAAGTCATCATTACAATTATTCAAATACTATTTTACAGAGGACTGCTAAAACATCTTTCTAGAACCATTACTCCATACCCCGACTCGATCCTGCTATGTTCTCACCTCCTGAGAAGAAAAATAGAACAAAAAGGAAAATAGTGAGCTCAACTAGCCCAGTAAAGAATATTATGACTAAGATAACATACAACAAATTATCATTAGTCTTCAACAGGGAAAAATCTGATAAAATATAATAGACAACAAGTTTTAGATCAACAACTGCAGCGGAAACAGCAAACCATTAGAAGAGTCAAGTAGAGAAAGAATTCTACTATCTTCTAAGATTTAAAAGTCCATCATCAATATTTTATCCCTGTAACATCAATCAATATACATCTTGAATCAAATATTCATCTTTGCACTACAGGCCAAAGATATTCATTTGTAACACCAGTCGGTCATGTTCATCTCAACACCTGTTCATCTTTGCACTACGGGCCAAAGATATTCATCAGTTAATCATTCATCTTTGCACTACAGGCCAAAGATATTCAGTAATATCATCATTTAGGACTGAGGATGATGAAAAATATCTTAAAGAAAATGAATCCAGTGAGACAGAAGGACAAATAGTAGGAATTCATATAACAGTTTATCCAAAATCAATAATACTTCATAGTAACCAATTGTGAAGCAGAATTCAAAAATAAAGATCAAAATATGGATACAATCAAAGATAGTAACCATAATAGACATCTTGGACAAAAAGAAGAAAATTTCATTTTTCGGTGAATAGTGCCGTATTCGTGAATAGTACCGTATACGTGAATAGTAATCCCGACACAAAAAGTTTCAAATTTGATAAAAAGTTCATATCAATATTTCAACATAATGATATTGAAGAAAATAATATCATTTAAGAAGAAAATAATATCCCTTACCTCAAAATAACCGTACTTCTGATTAAATTTCGAATATAGTGCTGACAGAAACTTGCACCGTATAACAACACTCAAAGTATACTCACAAGAATACGCTCGATAATATAGAGAGAAAAAGAGAAAAACTTATAAATTATGGTGTAATTTTCAATTTTAACTTAGCCATCTATTTATAGGAAAATGTTAGCACGCCGAAGCAGACTTGACCTGTAACCTGATGGCTTTACCTGCTACTATTCCCACCCACCACATTTGAAAAAAAATTTCAGCACATTTCTCACCAACCAAAAGTGGGGCCCACCAATTCTAGAATTTTCCACCAAAATGATAAATTCTGAAACTTCAACAATTTTTGAACCAGTCATCTCTTAAAATTCATAACAAATCATACGTTCATTTTTAACGGTTTAAAATTTGTGGACATATACTCAACTTATATATGTATAACATATCCAAAAATCATAACGATCCAACGGTCGGATTAAAAATTATAACCCCCGCAATATATCTCAAAAACCCTGATTGATTTATAATACCTCCATTCCGACAAAAATACTGATAAAACACCTCCACATTAACTCCTTCATTTTTAACCACAAAATATATCCAACATTTATATTCACATAAAATAAATATTTCCTTATCATATGAATCAATAATTAATTATTTACAATTAATATTACAGAATCACATTTATGACAACCAGACCGCTTTCAGGAAAGATGGGGCTTTCCAATAAGGATTTCTCCTTACTGGCGCGCAATTAGATGACCAAACCTCTCCTTAGACAGAACTTTTTAGACATTACCAATAATGTTATCTAATAATATTATTCAAATAATATGAATTATTGATCTGATAATGGGAAATAATGTGCAGTGACAATTATTGAAACAACAATAATATAAAATATCAATGTAGCAATTATTGAATCAATAAAATAAAATATTGAACAGTAACTATTGTAACAATTATTGAGTAGTGCCTTCCTTCGTAAGAATCAATAATTCAAAAATACTGTGCATCCGTGTGCTACTGTGCAACTACGCGTATTACTGTATTTTAACCACCGGGTATTTCAACAGTGTTAACGGTAACAACTACGTCATTATTTGTAAAAACTTAAATTTTTTGTTTTCTTCATTCGACCGTTATCCGTTATGGGGCCCACAAATTACTGCGCCGTCGTACGAATGTTCTCCGACAGAAAGAATATTCCACGACCAAACGAATATTCCCCAACAAAATGAATATTTTATAACCACTTGCTTATTTTGCAAAATTTTCATATTTCACCCATATCCAAAGCATTATATCAAATTAACACCTTATTAATTTAGAATAATGAATAGAGAAAAATTCACTTTTATTTATAATAAGTTGGGGTCTTACAAATAATACCCCTTACCTTGAAAAGAAGAGTATTCCAACTGGTAGAGCGGGGATATTCTTGAAGAAAATTTTTACTATTTTCTGAACTCAAAGCTTTCTAAAACTCGAAAAAAATACGCTCAATATTATAGAAGAATAATTCTTTGATTCTGGTGTGATTTTCAATTCTAACTAAGCATCCTATTTATAGAAGAATGGAAGGATACTATTTGGAAAACTTTTTCACGAATCAACAGTTCAAAAATCGGACGAATTCATTTGTAAGATCACGGGTGAGAAAAAAATAAAACTTCTGACGCTCATTTTCAAATTAATAATATAATAATCAATAAAATATAATATATTCTATTTTTTATAAAAAAAACTTATTATAATATATATATATATATATATATATATATATATATATATATATATATATATATATATATATATATATATATATAAACATATGTTGATTTGAAAAACCAACACCACAAATTTAATTTTGTCCTGACAATTCAAAGAAGAAAAAAACATGTGGGCCCCACCACATGTTATTATCATATATATATATATATATATATATATATATATATATATATATATATATATATATATATATATATATATATATATATATATTTCTTGTCAATTTATTTTGATAGCTTGTTTTGGCGTTTATATTAGAATTCCTATTTGTACTATTTAGACTAGTGTATCATGACTATAAATTTATTTTGATATTGTAGTGATGTACATGTTAGTATATTTTTGGAGACTTTGTGTTGATAATTCGTTTCAGTTTAACATGTACACGTTAGAATCCCTTTGTGTTGATATTGTGTCATGTGTTGTGACACTGTATCTTTGTTAGAATACCGTAGGGTATACCTGAGTTATAACCACCTGTGGGGGTACCACAGGCATGTCCTCATGGCACCAAGGCATGAAACCTTCCGTGGCGGTGTAATCAGTCCACGGCGTCTCTGTTTTGTGCTCCGGTGGGAGTTGGCCATTTGGTGTTTTGTTGTGGGAGGCGTATGGGTCGACCCTAGTTTTTTGTTCTGTTCTGTTTTGCGAATTGGTGATATTTGTGCCAAACACACCTTGCAATTTTACATGCATTGGATTCGTGGTCCAATGCATGTGACTTGCCTGTGTGACATTATTTGACTTGCCTGTGTGGCATTATTTTGACTTGTCTGTGTGGCAAGGTATATTTCTGAACTCGGTATGAAATAACACCCAACTATTTGTGTAAGACCCCAGATTTTATGAAATAAAAGTATTCAATTTTTCTTATAATTACTATTCAGTAAATGGTTAAATTGATAAATGTTAAAGTTAAGGGTGATATATGATTTTTTTTCAAAATACATAAGTGGTTATAAAATATTCATTGTTGTCGGGGAATATTCGTTTAGTCGTGGAATATTCTTTCTGTCGGGAAATATTCGTACGACGGCGCAGCCATTTGTGGGCCCCATAACAGAAAACGGTCGGATGAAGATAACGACAAAAATTGAGTTTTTATAATTAACGGCATAGTTGTTACCGTTAACACTGTTGAAATACCCGGTGGTTAAAATACAGTAATACGCGTGTTTGCACAGTAGCACACGATTTTACACAGTATTTTTGAATTATTGATCCTTACGTAAGAAGGCACTACTCAATAATTGTCACAGTAATTACTGTTCAATATTTTATTTTATTGATTCAATAATTGCTGCGTTGATATTTTATATTATTGTTATTTCAATAATTGTTGCTGCACAATATTTCCCATTATCAGATCAATAATTCATATTATTTGAATAATATTATTAGATAACATTATTGGCAATGTCTAGGAAGTTCTGTCTAAGGAGAGGTTTGGTCATCTAATTGCGCGCCAATAAGGAGAAATCCTTATTGGAAAGCCCCCTCTTTCTTGGGAACGACCTGGTTGTCATAAATATGATTCTGTAATATTATTTGTAAATAATTAATTATTGATTCGTATGATAAGGAAATATTTATTTTATGTGAATATAAATGTTGGATATATTTTGTGGTTAAAAATGAAGGAGTTAATGTGGAGGTGTTTTATCAGTATTTTTGTCGGAATGGAGGTATTATAAATCAATCAGGGTTTTTGAGATATATTGCGGGGGTTATAATTTTTAATCCGACCGTTGGATCGTTGTGATTTTTGGATATGTTATACATATATAAGTTGAGTATATGTCCATAAATTTTGAACCGTTAAAAATGAACGTATGATTTGTTATGAATTTTACGAGATGACTGGTTCAGAAATTATTAAATTTTCGGAGTTAATCATTTTGGTGGAAAATTCTAGAATTAGTGGGCCCCACTCTTGGTTGGTAAAAAAATGTTCTGAGATTTTTATTCAAATGTGGTGGGTGGGAATAGTAGCAGGTAAAGCCATCAGGTTGCAGGTTAAGTCTGCTTTGGCATGCTAACATTTTCCTATAAATAGAGGGCTAAGTTAGAATTTAAAATCACACCAGAAACATAAGCTTTCTCTCTTTCTCTCTTTCTCTCCTTCTCTCTCTATATTATGAAGCATATTTTATGAGTATTTAGATACTTTGAGAGTGGCTATTCAGTGCAAGTTTCTTTCGGCTTTGCATTCTAGTTAGAAATACTGCACTTTTGAGGTAAGAGATAGTAAGGGATAGTAAGGAATATTAAGGGATGTTATATTCTTCATAATGATGTTATTCTTTCAATATCATTATACTGACATATTGGTATGGATCTTATTGTAGAATTTCTACCTTTTTGAGTCGGGGATACTATTCACGTATACGGCACTATTCACGTATACGACACTATTCATATATATGGCACTATTTACGTATATGACATTATTTACGTATATGGTACTATGTACGAATACGGAGTACTATTCACGAGTTACTATTCATGAGTTACTATTCATGAGTTACTATTCACGAGTTACTATTCACGGGTACTATTCATGACAAAAATTGGTTTCTTTTTCTGACCAAATTATCGTTGATTTATGATTGTTGCTCTTGAAAATAAATGTAGTTGTTGATCATATTATTTTTATAATCATATATAACATTTTTATAACCCTGATGTTGAATTTCTCTTTCACTTGAGTGTAAAGATGGGTAAATTATTGGTATGATCGTGACTGAGGAATATCTTTGGCCTGTAGTGCAAAGATGAATTGTTAACTGGTATGATCATGACCATTGAATTTATAATTGAATATCTTTAGCTTAAGTGTAAAGATGAATTGATTAACATGGTTATAATTATTGTTTATATAAATTCTGAAATGATTATATATTTCTTTGAGATATTAATATCTTTGGCCTGTAGTGCAAAGATGGTCTGTTGATGAATATCTTTGACCTGTAGTGCAAAGATGAACTGTTGTTGAATATCTATGGTCGTAGTGCAAAGATGAAATTGTTAATATGATTATGAACAGGAACTATGATTTGGTATAACCATGATCTTTGATGTTTCAGGTAAAGACATGTGAGAAAAATTATCTTCGTCCTGGATGCGAAGAGGAATTTAGAATTACAATTATGATTATGAGTTATTCATATAATTGTGAAAAGGAACTGTTGATTAATGTTACAGGGATAAAACATTATTGGTGGACTTTTAATGTGGAAAAGATAATAGACTTTATGGTCTATTTGACTCTTCTAATGGTTTGTTCGTTCCGCTGCAACTATGGTTGAAAATTTTTATCATCTACCATATGTACTAAATCTCTGATTTATTACTAATGAAGGCTATTGATAATTTAATTATCTTTAGTCATGATATTCTTTACTGAGCTAGTTGTGCTCACCCTTTTACTTCACAATTCTTTTCAGGTAATAAAAGTGTAGCTGGGTCGAGTGGGGGATAACAGGGAAATAGAATGGTGGTCTATGGCTGTTGAGGGTGAGGCGAACCCAACGTTGGAAGGGTATTTTGCCACTATCATACAAGATGTCTAATAATATACAACCTTGTGTCATCATAAGTCAGGGATGTGCTCATCCACTTGCTGAGTATATTTACAAGCACTACCTATATAATCTTGGTGTTTGTTTGAAGTATAATTCTCAATTAGAGACAGTGGAGATAATGATAAGTCAAGAGAAGACTCACCATTGGGAAAAATATGATAGTAAACTTCTCGTTTTTCTTTGGGGTCTATTGGGTCAACCAAGGATAATTCTGTGGCCATATGATATCTATCATAACCTAGACTCATGGCCTCCCATGTACGAGGGTTTCCTTGAGCACTTCCCAAAGATTCTAATTTCTAAAATAGTTTTTGACTATACCTTTATGTAGGGTGTCATTGTGACGTGCTATCCAAGGTTGGGATAAGAGTCACAGTTGGTATATATATGTATCCAAATCCACAGCATATATGTTATTGTATTTTGCACGACAATTGTTGTAATAAAGTAGTAGTTATTTTCTGTACCATGTATTTGGTGACTCAGAATAGGTTGGATGGAATGGACCTATTTTGGGATTGTCACAATTTGATTCAGCCTATTATTTTGTTGTGTTAGTTTTGTTCATTTCGTTTCAGTTAGTTTCGTTTTATTTCATTTAATTGAGTTAATTATTTCGGTTCATTAATTGTATTCTATATCCGTACTGGGCATTTGGCTCATGATGTGTTTTTCTTCCGATAGGTATTCTTGGACTCCATCCTTGCCAAATTACTCTCTCGAGTCCCAGCCACACTTTTTCTATTGATTCTTGTCTTTCTGTGGTCATCTACCACCACCATTATTTCTGGTAACATTGTTCAAGTATGTGTATCATCTCGAAAACTCAACAATTTGTATTATCTATCTGCTGGTACCAATCCCAACTTTGGAATCCCATTTTCACCCAGCTCAATTGGTGATCATGATGCCATTAAAGGTGAAATAAAAGAGTCTCCTAGTGTTGTTCTTGAAAATAACACAAATCTTACTATAGAAGAGTTTCCTAGTGTTGTTCTCGAAAACAACACAAATCTTATTGTCAAAAATAATTTGACTGATAAAGATAGGGATGTAGAGTTTGAATATGCTGTGAAGGTAGTGAAACAGCAACTACAAGTGCATAGATCATGGACCTCTATTTCAAAAGGCCTTGCAACCTGCGATGGGAGGGGGATATACGTGTACAATTTGCCACCAAAGTTTAATGAAGATTTGTTAGGCCAGTGTGGTGATATGTCCCCATGGTTGGATTTCTACAAATATTTTAGAAATGATGCATTAGGAGAACCGATACCAAAGCTTGGCAAAGGCTGGTACCAGACTCATCAGTACTTATTGGAGCCAATATTCCATTCCCGGATTTTAAAACATCCTTGTAGGGTTTACAATGAGAATGATGCTAAACTATTTTATGTACCATTTTATGGTGGTCTGGACATTTTGAGATGGCATTTCAAGAATGTGTCTATTGATATTAAGGGGTTATAATTTTATTCATATAGGTTTTATTCAAGTTGCAGTTAAACCACTTAACATTAAAGGAATTAATTCATCTATTTACCTTTGTCTTAAGGACGCTAGGTTTTTGAATTATTACCCCAGTATTATTGGATCTATGGAGTCAAGTCTGCACAATGGTCCTATCCATTTTAATTGCTTTCCTGATTTCACACTTAGCCTCAGTGATCAAAATTTATTAAAAGCTTTAACTTTAAATATTAAAACTGCTGGTGAGATTACTCAAATGATTGAGGGGTCTCAGCCTATTGCTTTGATTTACATGATTTATTATAAGACTATGAAATCAAATTTGAATGTTCATACTCTTAATAAAAGTCCCAAAGATCAAACAGTTTTAATTCAAAGTTCAACTAGTGATGCTAATGTCCAGATTCCGAGGACAATTCTTTGGAAGGATATTACTCTACCTAATCAATGGACTTTACCAAATGAATTACCACAACAGCCTGTAGTTAACACTTCACTAAACATAGAAAATATTAGACAGTTTTCTGATGGAACAGTTAAAATTAGCTTTGAACGTACTAGAAATCCAGTCATTGTAGAAGATATTTCAAGTTCATCAGCACCTTCAGTTATCCATACTAGAAGAGACACTGAAGTCCTTCGTAATCCTTCTATTAAAGACGTTAAACTTAAAGGAATCCTTAATCAAGGTCAAGCTAGTCATCCCTGTTACACCCAGGATGATCCAGTTGAAGAAGAAGGCTCTTCTTCTCCGACATCGTCTGAGTTTCCTACTCAATCTGATTTTAATGCTCCTATACATAACCAATTAAGAGTCATTAAAAAAGATTTTGTATTGGATTGAGATAATTTAGTAAAAGATTTTAACTCAAAGACTAATAAAGAGAAAAGAAATCTATTTAGATCTACTCACCCTACTGAAAAGGAAAGAGATAAAATAGTTAATAGATGGAAGAGATTCATTAAAAATGAAGAATTAAACATTACTTTTTATGATTGGTATGAACAATATCAAAGTAAATGTAATATTATTACCAAAACTCAATGGATTAAAGAAGATTAATCTAAAACTACTTCTAGTCATCCTCCTTTAGAATCTATAGTTATTCCGGTAAAAAATACTTCAGTCATTGCGAGTCCCTTTAAAATTGCAGATAATATTAAAGATTATAGAAAAATAATTGAACAATTAAATTTTAGTAACCAATATCTAGCAACTGTTGATAAACAACTTGATAGGATTGAAGAAAAGTTTGAAGAAAATATTATTAAAAAGCCCGATTCAAAGGTTGAATAGCCTTTAATAAAATTACCAGAAAATAGATATAAATTAGGTTTACCTAATAAAGATAGTGAACTTACCAAAACTATTGATGAGTTATTTAAAAAACTTAAAACTGAAACCAGTACAAGTGGCATATAGCTATTATTGATCAGATAGACTCTGATAAAGAGAGCAATAGTTCCTCTAATTCCTCTGAAACTATTCCCGACCTTAATGACCAACTTAACAAATTAACTGTTAATAACACAAGTATAACCGAAATTTGGTACTCTAGACAAACTCCTCTAGATCTACAGTTCGAAGAGAGAAATCTAGATAAACAATTTTCTGTTTCATCTAATAAAATATATGAATGGAATATTGATGGATTCAGTGAACAAGAAATTCTTAATAAACTAAATCATATGTCGATGGTAGCTAATAGCTATATTAATAAATTCAACCATCTGTCTCAACCGGACATAGTTGAATTAATAGCTAGTGGCTTTACTGGTATTCTAAGATCTTGGTGAAAAAAACATCTCATAGAAGACTCTAGAATATCAATTATTCATGCTATCCAGCGTGATGATGACGGCAATCCCATCTTTGATGAAGATGCTGGGATTGGTCCGCCTGATGGAGTTAATACTTTAATATTCACTATTATTAAACATTTTATTGGCACTCCCAGTAATATCACTGAAAGAATTCATGGCCAACTTGGTAATCTCACTTGTCCCACTCTAAGTGATTTTAGGTGGTACAAAGATGTATTTACTTCACGAGTCATGATGCGCACTGATAGTAATAAACCATTTTGGAAAGAGAAATTCGTTAATGGTTTACCTTTTTTATTTGCACATAAAGTCAAAGAAGAATTAAGCAATGATTTAGGATATATAGATTATGATAATTTAACTTATGGTGATATTATAAGCTATATTCAGAAAATTAGATTAAAAATGTGTATTGACTTTAAATTAGCTAAGCAAGCTAGTAAAGATAAAAATAAAGCTAAATACGAGTTAGGCACTTTCTATGAACAACATGATTTACCCCTTGTTGCTCCCTCTAGAAGGAAGCATAGACATAAATATATTGTGTAAGACCCCAACTTTTATAAATAAAGACGAATTTTCTATAAATATCATTTTTGAATATTATGGAGTTAATTTGATATAATGTTATAGTTATGGGTAATATTTATAAATTTTACAAAGTACGCAAGTTGTTATATAATATTCGATTGGTCGGGGAATATTCGTTTTAACAGGGAATATTCGTACAACGGCACAATCATTGGTGGACCCCACAACGGAATTATTGTCGGATTGAGAAAACGACAAAAATATTTTATTAAAAATAACGGCGGAAGTTTTACCATTGATACTGTTGAACTACTCGGTAGTAAAAGTACAGTAATACGTATGGTTGCATAGTAGCACACGGTATTGATTATTAATGCTTATGTGAGAAGTCACTCAGTTTGATTCAATTATTGTCAGTTAATAATATGAATTATTTAGCGATAATGACGTTTTGTTTTATTCGTATTATTAACGTAATAAAACAGAAACATCTTTTTATATAAAACAGATTACTTTATTAAAGTTATTCTATAAATAGAATATATTATATTTTATTTAAAAGATTTTTCTTTAAATATGGACCGTCAGATTAAAGTAATCAATCTGGACCGTTCATGGATTAGTTACTATGCATTCCATTTTTCTATAAATAGCAGCTCATTCCTTCATTATTTCTTACGAATTCACTGAACTCTAGAGAGAGAAACTATAGAGAGAAACTATAGAGAGAGAGAAGAAAAGTATTCTGCTACTTAACTACTTCCTTATTTCAGCTCTTCTTTAAAACGGTAAGTGGTGTTATTCTTTCTTATTTATGAAGAGAACTGTTGTTATTTCATTTTTTATTATTCTGTTGGAATAACCTGTATACGCGGTCTACCCTATACTTGGTGACATTCTTCTGTTATTCTGTTGGAACATCCTGTCTGTGTGTTTTACACCGGACCTGGTTCTGTTTTTATTATTATTCTGTTGGAACATCCTGTCTGTGTGTTTTACACCGGACCTGGTTCCGTCTTATTATTATTCTGTTGGAACATCCTGTCTGTGTGTTTTACACCAGACCTGGTTCCGTCTTTATTATTATTCTGTTGGAATATCCTGTCTGTGCGTTTTACGCCGGACCTGATTCCATTATTTATTATTCTGTTGGAATAACATGTCTGTGCGGTCTATCGCATGCATGGTGATTTCTTTTGTTATTCCATTCTTTATTATACTCAGTTGGTTAAGTTTTAACTTCTATACTCCATGAAATTAGTGGAATATCCTTGATAATTGCAGTTCATCCAGTATCTTTTCATGAAAATATTTTTCTAAGCATTCTTGAATTTTACTCCACAAAGCAGTATCATGTTGACAATTTGGACGTTGTTAATTCTTGGATAAATTAATTCTTGAACTTGTTTTATTGAATTCTTATATCATTGTCATCATCCTCATGTTTATAAAATGTTGAAAGTCATCTGTGGCCTGTAGTGCATAGATGGACTTGGTATGATTATGACCAGGGATTATTCGGTATAATCATGATCGTAATGTTACATATGATGTGGTAAAAGTTCTCATTAGCCCGTAGTGCATTGATGGACAGTTGTTGGCATGATCATGACCATTAATGAATACACGAATATCCTTGGCCGTAGTGCAGGGGTGATTCGATGTTGTGGATTATTTTATTAAGCTGAGTCTCAGCGATAACAGTGTTGAAAAACCTTTTAAATCATAGAAGATAGTAGATTTTATTTTCTACTTGACTCTTTTAATGGATTGCTTGTTCCGCTGCAGTTAAACTTGATGTTCGTTATATTTTATCAGTTTAACACTGTTGAAGGCTAATGATAATTTATTCTGCATTATCTTAGTCATAATATTTCTTACTGGGCTAGTTGAGCTCACCCTTTCTTTCACTGTTCTCTTCAGGACATGAGAATATAGCTGGGACGAGTCGGGGAACGGAGTGATGGACCAGATGATAGTATTAGTAGTCCTCACTATTCTATGTAATAGTGTGATAATAATTGTAATGAGGACTCCTTTTGAGTATGGATACTCTCTAGAAGATAATATTTGTATTCAAACTCACAGTTTATATTTTGTCGTATTGTGCACGACAGTTGTATTAGTAAGTTGTATTTGAATTCTGTACCATGTATCTGGCGACCCAAGATGGGTGATGTATACCTATTTTTGGGGGCGTCACAGTTGGTATCAGAGCTTAGGGATATGATCCCTGGCTAAGATGTGAGAATAGAACTAGGAGGGGAGAGACGGGTAATTCCTTCACTAGTATGACCTACCTAAGTTTATTTGTATGGTATTTAATTGGTCGGTCATCATGTAAGGATAATATATGACATATCAATTAACTTTTATTTTGTGGCAGTATCTGAAAATGGCATCTGAGAATGTTGAGAATAGCAATGGAGCACAGGCGACTGTTGATTCACCACATATCAATAATCAGGATAATGTGCATCAGGAAGGTGACAATCCTCATGCAAACAACAACACTGACCAGATGATGAATGATGGAATGTTCAGAAGCTTTATGCAGTTCATGCAATAGCAAGCGAGAGCGACTCCTGTCCAAAATATATGTGGAAACACTAAAAACTCTCGGACAGTCACCGCTAAACAGTTCAAGGAGCTGGGACCACCGGAGTTTAAAGGAGAGCCAAAACCACTTATAGCGGAAACATGGATAAAGCAGATCACCAAGATATTTGATATCTTGGGAGGAGCAAAAGGTTCCCTTTGCCGCCTTTATGTTGCGAGGAGAGGCAGATTACTGGTGGGAATCGATTAAGCGTACTCAACCTGCCGCACTGAAGATGTCTTGGGAGAAGTTCCAAAAGCTGTTCAATGACAAATACTTTCCCGAAAGTGTTCGTCACATGAAGGAGGTGGAGTTCATCAAATTGAAGCAGAATAATATGACCGTGTCGCAGTATGAGGCTAAATTTGCTGAGTTGTCCCAGTTTGCGTCCCACTTGGTGGATAATGAAGAGAGAATGAAGCGAATGTTTTTGCAAGGTTTGAAATCTGAGATACGTCAACATCTTATTTCTCATAAACTGTGTTTATATTCAGATGTTGTGAATAGGGCTCAGTTAGTGGAGCGCGATAACGAGTCAACGCAACCAAAAGAGAGCAGTCGGCAAAATGATAATACTAGTGAGAGCAGTCATCGAAGCGGTGACAACAAGCGTGGAGGGAATCAACATGCCAGAAATGGTAACCACTTCGGTGGTAATCAGGGCCAAAACAATAAGAATGGTCATTTCAAGAAGAGGAGATTCAACAATGATGGAAAGACGTCAGCACCAGCACCCGTTGTTAAGGAAGGAGAACGACCACCTATCATATGTTTCAAATGCGGAGGGGAGGGGCACATCAGTCCAAACTGCGCGATGCCGTCTAAAGCATGTTATAATTGTGGAAGAGAAGGTCATTTAGCTCGATTTTGTCGTTTACCAAAAACAAATTCAGCCAAGATGGAGACACCAAAGGCCGTCCCAGAAAAGTCAAAACCGGTAGTGCAAGGGAGAGCGTTTGTTGTGACCTCCCAGAAAGCAAGGAACCCGAATGAGGTCATCACGGGTAAGCTTATCATAAACTCTAACGAAGTCTATACTTTATTTGATACCGGTTCTACCCATTCTTTTATTTCTCCTACTTGCGCTCATCGATTAAATTTGACTCCGGAGAAATTAGACTTTGACTTATCTGTTGAAACTCCATTGGGGGAAACCTTCATTACATCCACGGTTTATAAGTCTTGTTTGGTTCAAGTTGGTACCCACACATTACCTGTCGATCTTATTTCATTAAAAATACTTGCATTTGACGTGATTCTAGGGATTGATTGGTTAACTACTCATCATGCAAAAATTGATTGTTTTCGTAAGGTTGTTAGCTTTCATATTCCTAATCGACCTATTATGCGAATTCAAGCAACCAAACCATTAAAATCAATCGATGTCATCTCAAGCCATAAAGCTATCCGTTTATTGAAAAACGGATGTCAAGCTTTCTTAGCTCATGTCACGGATCTAAACAAAAATACGTCAGTTTTGAATGATATTTCTATTGTTAATAAATTCCCTGACGTATTCCCTGAAGAACTTCCTGGCCTACCCCCAGAGCGTGAAATTGAATTTTGTATCGACCTTGAACCCGGTACAAAACCCATTTCCAAAGTCCCATATCGAATGACTCCTATTGAACTTCAGGAGTTAAAGATCCAACTGCAGGAATTGTTAGATATTGGCTTTATTCGTCCTAGTACTTCTCCTTGGGGTGCTCCTGTGCTATTCGTGAAGAAGAAAGATGGAAGTATGCGACTTTGTATTGATTATCGGGAGTTGAATCATGTCACCATCAAAAATAGGTACCCATTGCCACGTATTGATGACCTGTTTGACCAGTTGCAAGGAGCACAATTCTTTTCAAAGATCGATCTTCGTTCTGGATATCATCAGCTGAAGGTTAGAACTGAGGATATTCCAAAGACGGCTTTCAGAACTCGGTACGGGCATTATGAATTCCTAGTCATGTCCTTTGGATTGACTAATGCTCCTGCTGCCTTCATGGATATGATGAACCGGGTATTCAAGGAATATTTGGATCACTTTGTGGTCGTCTTTATTGATGACATCCTTATTTATTCCAAAAGCCGTGAAGATCATGAGCAACACTTAAGGCTGGTACTCCAAAAGCTTCGTGAATACAAGCTTTATGCCAAGTTGAAGAAATGCGAGTTCTGGCTGGAGGAGGTAGCATTCCTTGGGCACGTAGTATCAAGTCGTGGAATATCGGTTGACCCGACAAAGATTGAAGCTATTCAAAGCTGGGAGCAACCTAAATCAGTGACCGAAGTACGTAGCTTTCTTGGTTTAGCTGGTTATTATCAGAGATTCGTGGAAGGATTTTCTCGAATCGCTACTCCATTAACTCAGCTGACTCGGAAAGATACAAAGTTCGGTTGGAGCGAAGAATGTGAGAAGAGTTTTCAAGAACTCAAGAGGAGACTCATTTCAGCACCTGTTCTAACAATACCATCTGGCTCGGAGGGATTTGTCATCTACAGTGATGCTTCGAGCAAAGGGTTGGGATGCGTTCTAATGCAATATGAAAAAGTCATAGCCTATGCATCAAGACAACTCAAGGAATATGAGAGGAATTATCCTACTCATGATCTAGAGTTGGCAGCTGTTGTCTTTGCACTTAAAATTTGGAGGCATTACTTGTATGGGGAGAAGGTGGAGATCTTTACGGATCATAAAAGCCTCAAATATTTCTTCACTCAAAAGGAACTCAACATGCGACAACGACGTTGGCTTGAACTGTTGAAAGATTATGATCATACCATTCAATACCATCCTGGAAAAGCGAACGTGGTAGCTGACGCATTGAGTAGAAGATCATATGCAAGTACGAGTGCAATATTGTCAACACAAAGGCCCATTTTGTGTGACTTGCAAAGGATGGAGATAGAGTTAAAGACTCCAGGAACCCATGTGATGATGGCGAATATACGAGTAGAACCAACTTTAATCGATAAAGTTAAAGCTGCTCAAGCTACAGACCTGGAGCTGATGCGTATGAGGAAGAAAGTGCAAGAAGGTGCTATGCCGGAAGCAAGAATCGATGAAGAAGGAATACTTCGAGTCAACTCCAGACTTTGTGTTCCTAACAACCCTGATTTAAAGTATGAAATCATGATGGAGGCGCACAACACACCGTTTGCAATCCATCCTGGAAGTACCAAAATGTATCATGATCTTCGTCATACATTTTGGTGGAGCAATATGAAGAGAGAGATAGCGCTGTTTATCTCAAGGTGTCTAACTTGTCAACGAGTCAAAGCGGAGCATCAAGTACCAAAAGGTCCATTGCAACCACTTAAAATTCCAGAATGGAAGTGGGAGCACATTACCATGGATTTCGTTACTGGTCTTCCTAAGGTTTCTCAAGGTATAGATGCGATTTGGGTCATTGTTGATAGATTGACCAAGTCTGCTCATTTCTTACCGATACGAGAAACTTATACACTTTTACGTCTTGCTCGTATGTACATAAACGAGATTGTAAGACTGCATGGTATGCCAGTATCCATAGTTTCTGATCGAGACCCAAGATTCACTTCACGATTTTGGGTTAGTTTACAAAAAGCTATGGGCACGGATTTACGATATAGTTCGGCATATCATCCTCAGACGGACGGACAATCAGAGAGGACTATTCAAACTCTAGAAGATTTATTAAGACTCTGTGTCCTTGACTTCAAGGGAAGTTGGGACAAGTTCTTACCATTGGTGGAGTTTTCCTACAACAACAGTTATCAAACAAGTATTGGCATGGCTCCATTCGAAGCATTGTATGGAAGAAAATGTCGTTCTCCAGTATGCTGGGATGAGGTGGGTGAAGCAACGTTGTTGAGACCAGAGTTGGTACGTATGACTACAGAAAAGATTCAAATGATCCGACAACGTATAAAAACCTCACAAGATCGACAAAAGAGTTATGCTGATCTTCATCGAAAGGACGTGGAATTTGATATAGGAGATCATGTGTTCTTACGTGTTGCTCCATGGAAAGGAGTTACGAGATTTGGAAAGAGAGGAAAGCTCAATCCTCGATTCATCGGTCCATTTTTAATCCTCGATCGAGTAGGAACTGTGGCTTATAGACTCGCTTTACCGCCAAGTATGTCTCGTGTTCATAACGTTTTTCACATATCCATGTTACGTAAATATGTAGAAGACCCGAACTACATTATTGAGTTAGAACCGGACGAAATAGCAGAAGATTTGACGTATGAAGAAGTTCCTGTTCAAATTTTGGATAAGAAGGAACATATTCTACGCTCCAAGGTTATACCTCAAGTCAAAGTTTTGTGGAGAAACCACGATGTTGAGGAAATGACTTGGGAGTTAGAATCTGAAATGAAATCAAGGTATCCTTACCTCTTCGACATACCAGGTACGTACCCTAATTTCGAGGGCGAAATTTCATAAGAAGGGGAGGTTGTAAGACCCCAACTTTTATAAATAAAGACGAATTTTCTATAAATATCTTTTTTGAATATTATGGAGTTAATTTGATATAATGTTATAGTTGTGGGTAATATTTATAAATTTTGCAAAGTACGCAAGTTGTTATATAATATTCGATTGGTCGGGGAATATTCGTTTTAACAGGGAATATTCGTACAACGGCACAATCATTGGTGGACCCCACAACGGAATTATTGTCGGATTGAGAAAATGACAAAAATAGTTTATTAAAAATAACGGCGGAAGTTTTACCATTGATACTGTTGAACTACTCGGTAGTAAAAGTACAGTAATACGTATGGTTGCATAGTAGCACACGGTATTGATTATTAATGCTTATGTGAGAAGTCACTCAGTTTGATTCAATTATTGTCAGTTAATAATATGAATTATTTAGCGATAATGACGTTTTGTTTTATTCGTATTATTAACGTAATAAAACAGAAACATCTTTTTATATAAAATAGATTACTTTATTAAAGTTATTCTATAAATAGAATATATTATATTTTATTTAAAAGATTTTTCTTTAAATATGGACCGTCAGATTAAAGTAATCAATCTGGACCGTTCATGGATTAGTTACTATGCGTTCTATTTTTCTATAAATAGCAGCTCATTCCTTCATTATTTCTTACGAATTCACTGAACTCTAGAGAGAAAAACTATAGAGAGAGAGAAGAAAAGTATTCTGCTACTTAACTACTTCCTTATTTCAGCTCTTCTTTAAATCGGTAAGGGGTGTTATTCTTTCTTATTTATGAAGAGAACTGTTGTTATTTCATTTTTTATTATTCTGTTGGAATAACCTGTATACGCGGTCTACCCTATACTTGGTGACATTCTTCTGTTATTCTGTTGGAACATCCTGTCTGTGTGTTTTACACCAGACCTGGTTCCGTTTTTATTATTATTCTGTTGGAACATCCTGTCTGTGTGTTTTACACCGGACCTGGTTCCGTCTTATTATTATTCTGTTGGAACATCCTGTCTGTGAATTTTACACCGAACCTGGTTCCGTCTTTATTATTATTCTGTTGGAATATCCTGTCTGTGCGGTCTATCGCATGCATGGTGATTTCTTTTGTTATTCCATTCTTTATTATACTCAGTTGGTTAAGTTTTAACTTCTATACTCCATGAAATTAGTGGAATATCCTTGATAATTGCGGTTCATCCAGTATCTTTTCATGAAAATATTCTTCTAAGCATTCTTGAATTTTACTCCACAAAGCAGTATCATGTTGACAATTTGGACGTTGTTAATTCTTGGATAAATTAATTCTTGAACTTATTTTATTGAATTCTTATATCATTGTCATCATCCTCATGTTTATAAAATGTTGAAAGTCATCTGTGGCCTGTAGTGCATAGATGGACTTGGTATGATTATGACCAGGGATTATTCGGTATAATCATGACCGTAATGTTACAAATGATGTGGTAAAAATTCTCATTGGCCCGTAGTGCATTGATGGACAGTTGTTGGCATGATCATGACCATTAATGAATACACGAATATCCTTGGCCGTAGTGCAGGGGTGATTCGATGTTGTGGATTATTTTATTAAGCTGAGTCTCAGCGATAACAATGTTGAAAAACCTTTTAAATCATAGAAGATAGTAGATTTTATTTTCTACTTGACTCTTTTAATGGATTGCTTGTTCTGCTGCAGTTAAACTTGATGTTCGTTATATTTTATCAGTTTAACATTGTTGAAGGCTAATGATAATTTATTCTGCATTATCTTAGTCATAATATTTCTTACTGGGCTAGTTGAGCTCACCCTTTCTTTCACTGTTCTCTTCAGGACATGAGAATATAGCTGGGACGAGTCGGGAAACGGAGTGATGGACCAGATGATAGTATTAGTAGTCCTCACTATTCTATGTAATAGTGTGATAATAATTGTAATGAGGACTCCTTTTGAGTATGGATACTCTCTAGAAGATAATATTTGTATTCAAACTCAAGTTTATATTTTGTCGTATTGTGCACGACAGTTGTATTAGTAAGTTGTATTTGAATTCTGTACCATGTATCTGGCGACCCAAGATGGGTGATGTATACCTATTTTTGGGGGCGTCACATATTGAGTCTCAACATAAGAGTCATAAACATCGTAAAAAGAGATATAATCAAAATAAGAATAATAAAAATAGTAATCAAGATTTTTATTATAAGAAACCCAAGGCAACACACAAGAAATCAACCAATAACTCAAAGAAATTTGATAAAAGTAAAATTATCTGTAACAGTTGCGGGCAGAAAGGGCACTTTAAAAGTGAGTGTAGAGTAAAGCAAAAATTAGCTCAGTTGAACATCTCAACTGAAGATACTGAACAATTTTTAGAGTTAATAAGAATAGAAAACAATGTCAGTAATGAAGAAGCTTCTGATATTCCAGAATCTTCGAGCAGCAGCACTTGTAACGATGAATCAAATAGTGATAACGAAGTTACAGTTTGTACTGAAGACTGCAGCAACAACTGTTGCAAAAGATTAAATGTAATTACCAAAGAAGATGAAGAAAGTTCTTTGTTAATTGACTTAATTAGCAAAATTACAGATCCAGATTTAAAAACTCAATACACAAAATAGTTAAAAGATTATTAACAAAAGATAATAAAATTACTGATAGGGTTCTTAAAGCCAAAGAAAAACCTATTTTCAGCCTTAATAAAACACTTGAAAGATTTAAATCTCCAGTTAGGGAAGTCACTCTCCCAGAATTGAATCAAGAAGTTAATAAACTTAAAAAAGAAATTTCTAGTCTAAGATTAGATGTTGCTAATTTGAGAAAAGATTTAGAAGATAAAAAATCAGATCTTCAGATTCATGATTCCTCCTCTAGTGAAGAAGATCATGACATACCTGAATCCTCAGGTACAAAAAAATGAAGAAGTTCTTTTTGTTCAAGGTCTTTCTCTTAAAAGAATTAAAGACATTACCATTCAAAAATGGTATATCTCTATTAATTTAGTTATTGATAAAACTTTCTCTATACAGCTCCCCGCCTTAGTCGATACTGGTGCGGATTTGAACTGTATTCAAGAAGGTCTTATCTCTACTAGGTATTATAAAAAGACTACTGAAAAGCTTAATTCAGCTAATGACAGTCAAATGGAAATAAAATATAAGTTCCCTAAGGTTCATATCTGTCAAGATAATATGTGTTTTAAAACTTCATTTGTTTTAATCCGCAATCTTACAGATAAGATCATCCTTGGTCTTCCTTTTATTTACCTATTATACCCATTTACTACTAGTAATAAAAGATTATCATGTAATCATTTAGGCAAAGAAATAACATTTAAATTTCTTATCAAACCTAAAGAAAGAGATTTAAAATTTATTCAAGAAGAGTCAATCTCTAAGTCTCTAAACCTATTAAACTGTAAAGTTACTCATTTAGGATTTCTTAAAGAAGAAATTAAATACAAACAAGTTGAAGAACAACTTAAAACTAAAAGAGTTCAAGAACAGATCGACAATTTAAAAAAGTATTTACAAGATAATCTATGTTCTGAGTCTCTCAATGCCTTTTGGCACAGGAAAAAGCATGTAGTTAGATTACCTTATGCTAAAGAGTTCAAAGAACACTTAATTCCTACTAAAGCTAGGCCTATTCAAATGAGTCATGAACAAATGGAGTTATGCAAAAAGGAAATCAATGATCTCCTAAATAAAGGTTTAATTAGACATAGTAAATCACCATGGTCTTGTCCTGCTTTCAATGTTAACAATGAAACAGAAAAAGAGAGAGGTGTTCCCCGTCAAGTTATTAACTACAAACCATTAAACAAGGTCTTAGAGTGGATTAGGTACCCTTTACCCAATAAGGAAGATCTCCTTAGTAGGTTAAGCTCCTCCACTATTTTTAGTAAATTTGATCTAAAATTCGGGTTTTGGCAAATTGCTATTCATCCCCATGACAGATACAAAATAGCATTCACCACTCCGTTCGGTCATTACGAATGGAATGTTCAGTCATTTAGACTAAAAAATGCACCCAGTGAATTTCAGAATATTCTCAATAATATTTTGAATCCTTTCAGTCATTTTATTATTGTTTACATTGACGATATCCTTGTATTCTCCAAGACTATTGAAGAGCATATTAAACATTTGAATTCGTTCATCAAAACGGTTAAAACCAATGGTCTTGTTCTTTCTCCTTCCAAGTGTAGTCTATTTCTGACTAAAGTCAGATTCCTCGGTCTAATCTTCTATCATGGACTCACACGGCTAATTGACAGAGCTATTCAATTTGCCGACCGGTTCCCAGATAAGATTACCGATAAAACACAGCTACATAGATTTTTGGGCTCGCTTAATTATATTGGCAAGTTCTACCAAGATCTCAGGAAGATTTTTAAACCTCTTTTTCAGCGCTTACAAAGTAATCCACCTCCATGGACTGACGTTCATACTTCCGTAGTCCAACAAGTCAAAAAATATGTTAAGGTTTTGCCTTGTCTTGGCATCTCGAATGATTCAGCATTCAAAATAGTTGAAACTGATGCCTTTGACATTGGATTCGATGGCATTCTCAAACAGAAGTTAATTCCCACTTCCTCTGAACAAATTGTTCAATTTCATTTCGGTGCATGGAATCCTACACAATTAAATTACAGTACTATTAAAAAAAAGATTTTGTCACTTGTATTATGTATTAATAAATTCCAGCGAGATTTACTTAATCAAAAATTCTTAGTTAGGATAAATTGCAAATCAACAAAATTTATTCTGGAAAAAGACGTTGAGAACGTCGCCTCTAAGCATTCTTTCGCTAGATGGCAAGCTCTCCTCAGCATTTTTGATTTTGATATTGAATATATTAAAGGTAGCAACAATTCAATCCCAGATTTTCTAACCAAAGAATTTATCAACACAGGTACAGTTACAACAAAATGAGTGTAAGGGGAAATCCTCATTCCCGTGGAAAGGGCCAATCTCCCGGCCCAAGTAATCAGTTAAAGGGAACCTTGGTTCCGCATCCAGTCAATCCAGTTACCAAGCCCGACGTAGTTAATAGGTTTCAGGTTCTTGGGACAATCCCTCTCCCTAAGCCTTATTCATCTGCTCTTGCTAGTCAGCCACAACTGATTGACCCATATGCTAATCAAACTAGGGCAACCTCATCCAAACCTAGTCATTCGGCCTCTGAGTATCATGCCGTATATGATCATCATTTATTTCACATTGAGTCACACATGAAACCCAAAGATGACCCAATTAAACTCGCAGCCCAATATTTTCCTACTGGCTGGCATTTCCTTCCATGGGCTCCTTATAAATCTCTTTCGTATTATAAGGACATTCTTATTGAAACCGAGTCAGTTTTCATTAAACCCATTTATGCTAATGATAATAAGTCTAAACTTCTTTATCATTCACTTTATATTAAAAACATCCTTAGTTTTTCTGATTGGGGAAATCATCCCTCAGATCTCAGGTCTCTATCTAATCAAACTAGTTCTTACTGCTATTTTGATAATATTGAAGCCTGGAGTAAAATCATTCTTCACCAGAATGAAGATCATAGTCATTCGTGGTTTTTACAATTCAACCACAAATTTAAAAGTAAAATTCCTATGTGGTTCACCTTATGGTGGTCCAGACTTGGTATGTGTTATGAGATTCTTCCTGATCTTCTCAAAACACAAGTTAATCATTTTATCAATAATGCAAAGTATAATCCAGTTTATGAAGGAGTTCCAGTTTTCCTTCTAATCTGTAGTAAATATAAAATCCCGTGGATCCTTAAATGGCAATACGAGATTTTATCTCCCCAAGAAGTAACCATATTCGCACCCCCTTCATCTATTGGTATAAGGACGGTTCAGACCTCTTTATCACCTATTGCTCATGTATCTCGCCGTTTTTACATCAAATGGTGGGATAAATTCGGTGTTGATAGGATAGTTGGCCAAGTTCAAAAAGAATTTCCTCCTACTCCTATCCATTCAGTTACCCCGGTCATCCCTACTCCTGCAGTCGACCCTTCCAATAAATCATCCAAAAGATCTTCGGATAAATCAAAGGATAAATCGATTGCCCCTTCTGAGTCAAAAGTTATTTCTAATATTAACAGTTATTCTACAGCTCAGCTCAGACTCTTTGCTGATGCTATTCATATGAGATTTGAACAGTTAAGTGAAGAGGTTGAGGTTTCAGATGATGCTTCTTCCCAATCCAGAGCTGAGGCTTCCAGTCAAAATGAAGACGAAGAGGAAGACAATTGTGACCCCTATGGCAATATTAGTCTTCAGGATGCTCAAGATCCCTTCGCCTAATTAATTCAGTAAACGGTGATAGCCCCATTTATCAATCAATCAAAGTGGATGTGGTAATTGTCGCCAGTTCTAGCACCTGCCCAGGAAGCCAACACCTGCTCCGACAGCCATTTCCTGCCCTTGCAGCCTCAATCATTTCAGTCACATACGTTAGGGCCCCATGGCCTCTAAAGTCAAAAGAATACGCCAACTTTTCCACCGAAAGAAAATTCCTACGCAATTATCGGTCTAAAGGCAGCTTTTACTTTTACTTTTACTTTACTTTAGTAAATGTAACATGTTTCTTACTTTGTACTTTAACCTTAGTTAATGCAATAGTATCCATGTAACAGTTCGGTTCCTTGATCTATAAAAGGAAACTAAATTCATTTGGTAAGGCAGACTTAAAAAGACGCTGAGTTCCTTCTCAGTCGAATCTTTAGCCTCTACAGCTGTTTAGCCTTTCTTTACCCCTCTTCTTCTAATGTTCTTAATCTAGTAAGCTTGTAAGTCATTTTATTTTCTGCACTTGTACATAGTTCAAGTTATCAATAAATAAAACTATTTTTCTTTAGTAATTCTATTGTGTTTGAATGCACCTCTGAACATTTATATTTATCAATCATCTTCTAATAAACCTGCTTCCGCACTTCCGCCCCAAATGGTATAAAAGCTCTGATACCATCTAACAGCGGCGATAAGTTTTTAAAAGAAAAACTTAAAGAGAAAAAGAAAAGATTAAGAAGATGACCGGTGAATCGGTAAAGTAATCTCTTTCTTTTATTTATAAACAGTTAAGGAAGGGATTACATAATTCCTAGACTAACTGTTTGAGGAAGAAGGAAGTAGGAAGAACTTCTTCTTCTTCATCTAACTAGGAAGATCGAAGCTGAAAGCTTCGTCTGCGCCTAACTCTAGAGAGAAGGGGGAGAAAGGACCTCGGAAGAGCCTTAGAGAGAGAGGCTTTGAGGCTTTACTGAACTAAGCCTAAGCTTAAAGCCTAAAGAACTCCTAACACTTTGAGTTCTTTAAATAGGAAAACTGAAAGTAAATTACTATTGAATCGCGCAAGATTCACTATTACAATAACCGAAGTAAAAGTAATTTATTTAAGTAAAAGTAAAACGTAAGAAATATTTTACATTTACTTTTACATTGGTAAATGTTAAAAACATTTAACTTAAGTAAAAGAAAAAGCTATTCTTTTACTTTCACTTTTACACTTACTAAAGTAAAAGACTTTTGCTTTACGGAAAGCAAAAGCTGAGATGATAGCTGGGGCCATCACCTGTCGGTGACTGAAGATGCCTCTGGCATCTTCTCCGTTGACTGGTCCATCTCCTGTGGAAGCCGGAAGGTGCTATTGATCATCTTCTCAGATGAGTCACCATCCCCATACATTTCCACCCAAAAAATTTTATCCAGGAAATAACCCTTTCAGCCCCAAAATTTTTGTTTATAAAGAAGGAGAGGAAAAAATTTTCACCGAAAAATTGGTCAAAATCTTCAAAATTTCTTGATTTTGTAAGAATTTTTTGTTTAAAAACAAATCAGATGAAATCTGAAACAAAGGATCACTCGATTGGTCCTGATCTGTCGGCCAAATCGATCCAAACAGAAGACTTGGTTGTTAACTGTTTAAAAAAAAATTCTTTCTTTTGTCATTCCGCTTAAGCGCATGCCAAATCACTTAAGTTCATACCGTTCTTGCCTTAAGTAAACTCACACCGTAAGATCTAATGATACCCCACGCCTACACTGCTCTCTTACTAGAGACTTACATCGGCATAACGGGTCTTATGGGGATCTTAGGTGTTTTACGGCAAGTTAGGTGTCTCAAGTTAGGCGGCTAAGTCAAGAGCAAAAGAAATAAAAGTTTGAGGAAACATTTAAAAACAAGATCTAACTGTTTTTAATCGAAACCACCGAACAGTATCAAGATCCAACCGTGTGGCTCTGATACCATCTAACAGCGAATAAGTTTTTATAAAAAAAAAACTTAAACATAAAAAGAAAAGATTAAGAAGATGACCGGTGAATCGGTAAAGTAATATCTTTCTTTTTATTTATAAACAGTTGAGGAAGGGATTATATTAATTCCTAGACTAACTGTTTGAGGAAGAAGGAAGTAGGAAGAATTTCTTCTTCATCTGACTAGGAAGATCGAAGTTGAAAGCTTCGTCTCCGGCTAACTCTAGAGAGAAGGGGGAGAAAGGACCTCGGAAGAGCTTTCTAGAGAGAGAAGCTCTGTGGCTTTACTAAATTAAGCCTAAGCTTAAAGCCTGAGTAACTCTAAACACTTCGAATTACTTAAATAGAAAACTGAAAAGTAAATTACTATTTGATTCACGCAGTAATCACTATTACAATAACTGAAGTAAAAGTAATTTACTTAAGTAAAAGTAAAACGTAAGAAATATTTTACATTTACTTTTACATTGGTAAATGTTAAAAATATTTAACTTAAGTAAAAGCAAAAGTTATTCTTTTACTTTCACTTTTATAATTACTAAAAGTAAAAGACTTTTGCTTTAAGTAAAAGCAAAAGCTGAGATGATGGCTGGGGCCATCACCTGTCGGTGACTGAAGATGCCTATGGCGTCTTCTTCCTTGACTGGTCCGTCTCCTGTGGATGCCGGAAGGTGCTGTTGATCATCTTCTCAGATGAGTCACCATCCCCATACATTTTCACCCCAAAATTTTTATCCAGGAAATAACCCTTTCAGCCCCAAAAATTTTGTTTATAAAGAAGGAGAGGAAAAAATTTTCACCGAAAAATTGGTCGAAATCTTCAAAATTTCTTGATTTTGTAGGAATTTTTTGTTTAAAAACAAATCAGATAAAATCTGAAACAAAGGATCACTCGATTGGTCCTGATCTGTCGGTCAAATCGATCTAAACAGAAGACTTGGTTGTTAACTGTTTAAACAAAAATTCTTTCTTTTGTCATTCCGCTTAAGCGCATGCCAAATCACTTAAGTTCATACCGTTCTTGCCTTAAGTAAACTCATACCGTAAGATCTAATGATACCCCATGCCTACACTGCTCTCTTACTAGAGACTTACATCGGCATAACGGGTCTTATGGTGATCTTAGGTGTTTTACGGCAAGTTAGGTGTCTCAAGTTAGGCGGCTAAGTCAGGAGCAAAAGAAATAAAAGTTTGAAGAAACATTTAAAAACAAACCAAACTGTTTTTTAATCAAAACCACCGAACAGCATCAAGATCCAACCATGTGGCTTTGATACCATTTTACAGCGGATAAGTTTTTTAAAGAAAAGATTAAGAAGATGACCGGTGATTCGGTAAAGTAATCTCTTTCTTTTATTTATAAACAGTTGAGGAAGGGATTACATCAATTCCTAGACTAACTGTTTGAGGAAGAAGGAAGTAGGAAGAACTTCTTCTTCATCATCTAACTAGGATGATCGAAGCTGGAAGCTTCGTCTTCGGCAAACTCTTGGGAGAAGGGGGAGAGAGGACCTCCGAAGAGCTTTCTAGAGAGAGAAGCTCCGAGGCTTTACTGAATTAAGCCTGAGCTTAAAGCCTAAAGAACTCCTAACACTTTGAGTTCTTTAAATAGAAAAACTGAAAGTAAATTACTATTGAATCACGCAGGATTTACTATTACATTAACAGAAGTAAAAGTAATTTACTTAAGTAAAAGTAAAACGTAAGAAACATTTTACATTTACTTTTACATTGGTAAATGTTAAAAACATTTAACTTAAGTAAAAGCAAAAGCTATTCTTTTACTTTCACTTTTACAATTTACTTAAAGTAAAAGACTTTTGCTTTAAGTAAAAGCAAAAGCTGAGATGATGGCTGGGGCCATCACCTGTCGGTGACTGAAGAAGCCTCTGGCGTCTTCTCCGTTGACTGGTCCGTCTCCTGTGGATGCCGGAAGGTGCTGTTGATCATCTTCTAAGATGAGTCACCATCCCCATGCATTTCCACCTCAAAATTTTTATTCAGAAAATAACCCTTTCAGCCCCAAAAATTTTGTTTATATAGAAGGAGAGGAAAAAAATTTCACCGAAAAATTGGTCAAAATCTTCAAAATTTCTTTATTTTGTAGGAATTTTTTGTTTAAAAACAAATCAGATGAAATCTGAAACAAAGGATCACTCGATTGGTCCTGATCTGTCGGCCAAATAGATCTAAACAGAAGACTTGGTTGTTAACTGTTTAAACAAAAATTCTTTCTTTTGTCATTCCGCTTAAGCGCATGCCAAATCACTTAAGTTCATACCGTTCTTGCCTTAAGTAAACTTATACCGTAAGATCTAATGATACCCCACGCCTACACTGCTCTCTTACTAGAGACTTACATTGGCATAACGGGTCTTATGGCGATCTGAGGTGTTTTACGGCAAGTTAGGTGTCTCAAGTTAGGCGGCGAAGTCAGGAGCAAAAGAAGTTAAAGTTTGAAGAAACATTTAAAAACAAACCAAACTGTTTTTAATCGAAACCACCGAACAGCATCAAGATCCAACCGTGTGGCTTTGATACCATTTTACAGCGGATAAGTTTTTTAAAGAAAAACTTAAACAGAAAAAGAAAAGATTAAGAAGATGACCGGTAAATCGGTAAAGTAATCTCTTTCTTTTATTTATAAACAGTTGAGGAAGGGATTACATCAATTCCTAGACTAACTGTTTGAGGAAGAAGGAAGTCGGAAGAACTTCTTCTTCTTCATCTAACTAGGAAGATCGAAGTTAGAAGCTTCGTCTCCGGCTAACTCTAGAGAGAAGGGGGAGAGAGGACCTCGGAAGAGCTTTCTAGAGAGAGAAGCTCTGAGGCTTTACTGAATTAAGCCTAAGTTTAAAGCCTAAAGAACTCCTAACACTTTGAGTTCTTTAAATAGAAAAACTGAAAGTAAATTACTATTGAATCACGCAGGATTCACTATTACAATAACCGAAGTAAAAGTAATTTACTTAAGTAAAAGTAAAACGTAAGAAATATTTTACATTTACTTTTACATTGGTAAAAGTTAAAAACATTTAACTTAAGTAAAAACAAAAGTTATTCTTTTACTTTTACAATTTACTAAAAGTAAAAGACTTTTGCTTTAAGTAAAAGCAAAAGCTGAGATGATGGCTGGGGCCATCACCTGTCGGTGACTGAAGATACCTCTGGCATCTTCTCCGTTGACTGGTCCGTCTCTTGTGGATGTCGGAAGGTGCTGTTGATCATCTTCTCAGATGAGTCACCGTCCCCATATATTTTCACCCCAAAATTTTTATCCAGGAAATAGCCCTTTCAGCCCCAAAAAATTTGTTTATAAAGAAGGAGAGGAAAAATTTTTCCCCGAAAAATTGGTCAAAATCTTCAAAATTTCTTAATTTTGTAGGAATTTTTTGTTTAAAAACAAATCAGATGAAATCTAAAACAAAGGATCACTCGATTGGTCCTGATCTGTCGGCCAAATCGATCTAAACAGAAGACTTGGTTGTTAACTGTTAAAACAAAAATTCTTTCTTTTGTCATTCCGCTTAAGCGCATGCCAAATCACTTAAGTTCATACCGTTCTTGCCTTAATTAAACTCATACCATAAGATCTAATGATACCCCACGCCTACACTGCTCTCTTACTAGAGACTTACATCGGCATAACGGGTCTTATGGCGATCTTAAGTGTTTTACGGCAAGTTAGGTGTCTCAAGTTAGGCGGCTAAGTCAGGAGCAAAAGAAATAAAAGTTTGAAGAAATATTTAAAAACAAACCAAACTATTTTTAATTGAAACCACCGAACAACATCAAGATTCAATCGTGTGGCTCTGATACCATTTAACAGCGGCGATAAGTTTTTAAAAGAAAAACTTAAACAGAAAAGAAAAGATTAAAAAGATGGCCGGTGAATCGGTAAACTAATCTCTTTCTTTTATTTATAAAAGTTGAGGAAGGGATTACATCAATTCCTAGACTAACTGTTTGAGGAAAAAGGAAGTAGGAAGAACTTCTTCTTCTTCATCTAACTAGAAGATCGAAGCTGAAAGCTTCGTCTCCGGCTAACCCTAGAGAGAAGGGGAGAGAGGACCTCGAAAGAGATTTCTAGAGAGAGAAGCTCTGAGGCTTTAATGAATTAAGCCTAAGCTTAAAGTCTGAGTAACTCTAAACACTTCGAGTTACTTAAATAGAAAACTGAAAAGTAAATTACTATTTGAATCACGCAGGAATCACTATTACAATAACCGAAGTAAAAGTAATTTACTTAAGTAAAAGTAAAACGTAAGAAACATTTTACATTTACTTTTTACATTGGTAAATGTTAAAAACATTTAACTTAAGTAAAAGCAAAAGCTATTCTTTTACTTTCACTTTTACATTTCCTAAAGTAAAAGACTTTTGCTTTACGGAAAGCAAAAGCTGAGATGATGGCTGGGGCCATCACTTGTCGGTGACTGAAGATGCCTCTGGCGTCTTCTCCGTTGACTGGTCCGTCTCCTGTGGATGCCGGAAGGTGCTGTTGATCATCTTCTCAGATGAGTCACCATCCCCATATATATATATATATATATATATATATATATATATATATATATATATAATTCCTTTACATTTATGTAAACTCTTCTCCCCGCCCCCCATTTCCATTCTTCATCCCACATGTGGCCCCACCGCTATTATATTAAATAATTTTCTACCGATTATTTTAAAAAATGGGTAAATAGGGGGTCTATCAAATAAGCAAAATTTACATCAAATACTTCATAAAAATTCCTTCAATATTTTTAACGACATTTATTCATCGTTATTAATATTCGCAATATTTAACAACCAGATCGTTCCCAGGAAAGAGGGGGCTTTCTAATAAGGATTTCTCCCTATTAGCGCTCAATTAGGTGGCCAAACCTCTCCTCAACAGAACTTTCTAGACATCGTCAATATTGTAAATAATAATATGAATAATTGTATCGTCTCAATTATTGATTTAATAATATATAAAATATCGACAATAATTGAATCAAATAACGTGAGATACTATGCAGCAATTATTGTAGTAATAGTTGAACAAAACTGAGTGACTTCTCACGTAAGCATCAATAATCAATACCGTGTGGTACTATACAACCACGCGTATTACTGTACTTTTATCACCGGGTGATTCAACAATTAAACGGTAAAACTTCTGCCGTTATTTTTATAAAAAGATATTTCTGTCGTTTTCTCATTCCAACAGTAATTCCGTTGTGGGGTCCACCAATGATTGAGCCGTTGTACAAATATTCTCTGTCAAAACGAATATTTTTCGACCAATCAAATATTATATATCAACTTGCTTACTTTGCAAAATTTATAAATATTATCCACAACTATAACATTATCTCAAATCCACACCATAATATTCAAAAAAATATTTCGAGAAAATTAAATCTTTATTCATAAATTTTGGTGTCTTACATTTGTCCACTGACATTGTCATCCATCGCCTTCCCATTAAAGAGGAATTCAAGCCAGTCAGGCAGAAGCTCAGGCGATTGAAACCTGAGTGGAGTTTAAAAGTTAAAAAAGAAATTGTGAAACAATTTCAAGCAGGCATCATAATGGTGTCTACATACCCTGAATGGCTATCAAACGTAGTCTCCGTGCCTAAACGAGGAGGGAAGGTACTAGTTTGCGTGGATTACCGGTATCTGAATAAAGATTGCCTTAAAGATAGCTTTCCCGTGCCATTTATCCACATTCTCATTGACAATACTGGTCAATACGACATGTACTCCTTTGCTGATTGCTTCGCGGGGTACCATCAGATTATGGTTGCTGAAGAGGATTGTGAGAAAATTGCATTCATCACGCCTTGGGGAACCTTTTGCTATAGACTGTTGTCATTCGGCCTCATCAACGCCGGAGCTACCTACTAGCGAGCCATGATGGCTCTTTTCCATGATTTAATGCATAAAGAGATAGAGATCTACGTGGATGACATCATTGTCAAGTTTCGAAGGGAGGAAGACCATCTAGACCATCTCAGAAAGCTCTTCAACAGGTTACGTAAGTACAACTTGAAGTTGAATCCAGCTAAGTGCGCCTTTGGCGTTATGTCCGACAAGTTGCTAGGATTCCTAGTCAGCCACAAGGGGATTGAGCTAGATCCGACAAAAATCTAGGCCATCACGAAAATGCCCATTCCTCAGACAGAGAAGGAAATACAGGGATTTTTGGGAAGAATCAACTTCATCAGCAGGTTCATTTCCCAACTCACAGCAACCTGCGAGCCTATTTTCAAACTGTTAAGGAAGAACTCCTCCATGAAATGGAATGATGAGTGCCAGAAGGCCTTCCTTACAATTAAATAACAGCTAATCAAAGTTCCTATTTTGGTACCACCCAGGGATGATGTTCCCCTGCTCATGTACCTATCCATAAGTGACAATGTCATGGGCTGCATGCTGGGACAGAAAGATGATAGAGGCCAAGAGCGAGCTATCTATTACCTCAGCAAAAGATTCAGCAGCAGTGAACACAAGTACACTCTGATTGAGAAGACTTGCTATGCTTTAGCATAAGCTTCCATGAGGTTACATCATTACCTCCATGGTCATACAACCCATCTCATATCCCATATGGATCCTTTCAAGTACGTGTTCAATAAACCCATGATGAACTACCGACTGTCCAGATGGCAGTTGATCCTACAACAATTTGACATCGTCTACGTGACGCAGAAATCCATTAAAGGTCAAGGAATTGCGGATCAACTGGCCGCCGCACCTTCAGGGGATTTCAAACCCTTGGAAACATACTTTCCCGATGAAGGGGTAATGACAGTTCAGCAACACCATCAGTACGATGCACGCCAAATATGGAAGATGTATTTTGATGGAGCTGTAAATATGGAAGGTTCTGGAGCTGGAGTAGTTCTAGTATCCATTACAGTGGAGCAACATCCCGTCACAGTTAAATTATAGTTTGCCAACACCAACAACACAGCTGAGTATGAAGGTTGTATCATAGGGCTAAAACTTACCCAATCAATGGGCATCAAACGGTTAACTGTCTTTGGGGATTTCGAATTGGTAATCAGACAAACCACATGAATCTATCACACTAAAGGTCTACACTTGTTGCCTTACCATCGGCATGTTCTACAGATGGCTTCAGAGTTTGAAGAAATATCCTTCCTCCACATTCCTCGGAATAGAAATTATTTTGCGGATGCACTAGCAACCTTGGCCTCCTTGATCAACATACTTGACAAGGAAAACATGCCAACCCTTATATTTGCCCAACAAAAGGCTCCAGCCTATGGGAATTACATTGGAGAAGTATCGGATAAGCTACCTCCCATCCAAAACCCTTGGTATCAGCATATCAAGGAGTACTTACAAGAAGGATTTACACTCGCTGAGGCGAGCCCGACTGAAAGAAGGCTGATCCATTGACTGGCTATGAAATTCTACCTGAGCGAAGATGCACTCTACAAAAGAGATGCAGGATTAGGTCTCCTCAGATGTCTGGACAAGGACCAAGCTCAGAGGCTCATGAATGTGATCCATGGTGGAGTATGTGGCCCACACATGAGCGGCCCCTACTTGTAAAGAAAATCCTCAAAATAGGGCATTATTGGCTCTCTCTCAAGGCTGACTGTGATGACCACGTCAATAGATGTTATCAGTGCCAAATTCATGGGAATGCTATCCTCGCCCCTCTAAGGGAACTCCACAATATAAGTTCGCCTTGGCCCTTCTTAATGTGGGGAATGGACATGATCGGGCCCATCGAGCCCAAAGCCAGTAATGGACATCGGTTTATCTTCACCATGATCGACTACTTCACCAAGTGGGTAGAAGAAGCCTCCCTCCCCAGGGTTACCAAAGAAGTCATCATTGCTTTTATCAAAAACAATGTTATTTGTCGATATGGGCAACCAGAGGTAATTGTATTAGACAATGCTAAGAACCTCAACAACAAAATGATGGAGGAATTGTGCAGTAAATTCCACATCAAACATCTCAACTCCGTCATCTACCGTCTAAAGATGAATGGTGATGTTGAAGCGGCTAACAAAAACATCAAGAAGATCATGCAAAAGATGTCCGCTAACCACGAAGGATGGCCGGACTTATTGCCTCTAACTCTGTTAGCCTACAGAACATCAATGCGCACTTCCACTAGGGCAACACCCTACACATTAACATATGGGATGGAAGCAGTGCTCCCTATAAAAGTGGAAATGGAATCCCTCAGAGTGTTAATAGACGCTCAGCTAGATGAAGATCAATGGGTACGAGATAGGTATCACCAATTGTCTCTAATAGACGAAAGGCGAAGTAATGCTATTTTCCATGGTCAATTATATCAATAAAGGATCGACAGATCCTACAA
The DNA here is from genome assembly GCA_016801055.1 of Panax notoginseng. Classification (NCBI taxonomy): domain Eukaryota; kingdom Viridiplantae; phylum Streptophyta; class Magnoliopsida; order Apiales; family Araliaceae; genus Panax; species Panax notoginseng. Next base: position 46,085,168 of record CM029020.1, read on the forward strand.
TAGAAAAGTCCGGATAAGGCAGTTTAAACAACATGACTTGGTTTTGAAAAAGATCATTGACAACCAAGATCAATCTAAGGGAAAATTCGCCCCGAACTGGGAAGGTCCATTTATTGTCAAGGAGGTATTGACAGGAGGTGCTCTCAGACTACAGGAAATGGACGGCGATGAATTTCCACAGCTCATCAACTCGGACACCGTGAAAACGTACTATGTCTGAGGTTACCAGTGTTAGATCATCAGATCCCCAGTCATTTGAGGTTTTCTAACCCTTCACTACATACAACTTCTCTTTACACTCATTCGCCCCATCAGGGACAAACACATTTTTCTAACCAGCAGCCTGGTTTCGGATCGCCAAATCCTTTTCTCAACTTGGTTTTGAACCCTTACTCAACTTCGGTTATCCTACTAGGGATTGAACCTTTCACACCTATAGTTTTACCCCACTAGGGATAAGACTTTTCACACCTGCAGTTTGTCCTGTACATGGGATTAAACTTTCTCCCCCACAGTTTATCCTGAACATGGGATCAAACTTTTCATTGGCTTCAAATAGTCCTGAACATGGGGCGAATTACGCCGACCTGATCTCCTTGATACACGGGAGTATGCAGGCAGCCATATTTTATATGGTCCGGTCGTAATAAAACAAAAACATTTCTACACCCTTCTCATTACATAAAACCTAAATCAAAAACATTTCTACACTTTTTGCCACATACAGCGTTGAACCTCTTACACCAGGTTTGAACTACACAGACTTGATCTCCTCTTCAATAAGAGTACGTAGGCAGCCATTCATGGTTCGGTCTAACCCCCTACCAAAACATAAAAACTTGTCAACGGTATTGGGATCATCCTTCAATCCATCACACTTCATCAGCTTCAGACCAAAGGGATGGAACTAACTGACCTCCCAATATAAAAGGGAGAATCGGCGACCATCTAAGTTGCGGTTGATCCTCAAAGAGAAACACCAATCCATAAGAGATGGAACTAACTGGGATCCCCCATACAAAGGAGTACTGGCGACCATCTGTGGTGCGATCAACCTCAGAGAGGAAAGCCACATTCCTCTCCGCATCTACATACAGAAACCAGTCCCAAGACACCAAAGAGGGTAGGGGATACATACAGATCAACGATCCATTCTGAAATATCCTGAGACAACTTAGTGTCCATCCATCAAGGAGGAATTCAGAATACATCGAGATCACAAGCCCTGAAGAAAAAGGCAAATATCATGCAAGCAACAAGGCATAACTAAAAGGGAAGTGATCAAAAAATATATATTTCCCTGCTATATATAATGCTGTTTGATATATACAATATGAACTATACATGACAAAATGGCTAAGCTAGTCTGTGCAGCAAAATACAAGTCCATCTACAAATCAGTGTATATGCGAGCTATCAAGCCCAACATGGCATCCTTCTCAGAAGAAGGAGGTAGCATTGTGATCTCCTGTACAAGGGTCTCTACGCGAGATAACAGATCTACAGCCATCTGCATGGTGACATTGTGCTCATCAATATATGCACTCATCTCTGCAATGATGCTAGTAGTAAGGGACCTCACTGTGGTACTGTCTGTAACGGCTACATCCCGTACAGATATGGCGCTATCCCGCTGAACTATCACTGTATCTCTGGCTGATCTGGCTTTATTCCGCTCCTCAATAGCGGCATCTCTATGTGATAATGCCTCTTCTCTCTCTGATAGAGCGGTATTTCTCCCATCAAGAGTTGTCAACGTCAAGGCTCTAGCCTGATCTCTCTCGAAGGTCATCAGATGGAGACTCTGCTCAAAATACTGTGCTGAATGCTGGATCACGATAGTACTAGTACTGGAAGAATCTACAAGAGCTGTTGGCAACCCAGTAAATGGCTCTTCCTCGGTGTGGGAATCAATGTCCTCCATGGACCCTCCACCATCTGAATAAATACCCGGCACTGTGGATACTACCGCAGCCGATGAAGTCTCTATCTCCATCCACACAAAATACTCTGACGAACAACCCAGATGGCTAACATAAAACTCAGCACGCTCACGCTGATCCCAACAGGCATAAACCCGGGATCGATCCTCTGCTGATAAGTGGTGAGAAGCTAAACGTTGACCTAACGCCCCTTCAAAAGGATGGAAGTCCTGAAACTGGTCCAACTGTGACATCGCAGCCAGTGGGTGGTAGGTAGTCATTCCCCTCAAACCAGCTAGAGGGAGATAATTCATGTCAGGAGTGTGAGTAATGAAGCTGTAGGGTGAGCTGAGCCCTGAACACGGCAGGATGCCAAACGGGTCTTCGATCCCTGCCAAGAATACCGACCAAGACATAGCATCGATACACTCCGATGGCTGAAAGGAGTAAGACATAGCTATATCATGGGTAAAGCAGTACCCATGTCGTTGGAAAGTGTCAATCGATCTCAAGTGTGACATAAACCACACATATAACATGACCGAGCCGCCTGTAAATACCCCTACAGGGTAGGTGCTACAAAACGTGGTTGACCTCAACGTCTCAGCCATAATCATCGAGATGATGGTGTGACCCTCCCTGAGAGCTCTCACTGCCATAATGACACCTATGTCTAACTCATCCATATATTGTGACATGTATACATATGCCACTACGCACATCACGAGTACATCCACTTTGGCCAAATGCCACTGATCCTCTGGTGTTGTGAAATCCCCGGAGTGCCGAGCATAGCTGTCCAATGAGCCAAATCTGTCTATCAGGAAACACTGGGGCAATACATGGCCGGATGTAATATCATCCTCTACTACTCTACGCCGTAACCCGATGAGGGTCATGAACTGTCAGCGCATATCTCCGACAGCCATACGAGCGCAAGGTCTGTCTAAGGGCAAAGCCGTCAACCGCTCGTACTCCTCCAATGTAGGAGTTAACTTCTAGGAACCAAACAGGAAAACCTGTCTCTCCAGTATCCAATGCTCTAGCATACCCTCTACAAAGCCTACAAGAACCTGAAATATCAAGAGGGTCATAGAATGCTATAATAGCTTATCTATCGTCACCCTACATGTAGGTGACATACTATCACACCACGACCTCAGACGGGAGGCTATCAACACTGGTGGGGTGTGATCTATGTGGCTGACTGTCGAAGAAGACATCTATGTAGGCTGTATCATAAGACCATCCAGGGGTCAATGCTGAATATCTCTGGACATACATACATATGCATAACATGATACATGCATGACAGATAATAGATGGCAATATGATGTAGGGAATGGAAAACGGTATATACATTCCTAAGTACATCATCATCTACATACATCATCTCTGTACAGCCAAAAATATAGAAAAATGGGGCACATACGTCCTACTACCAACAGAGGCCTATCAAAAGATATAGTGAGAATGAGGTACAGCCACCCAATATCTAACAGAGGCTTATCAAAAGAGATAATGAGAATACACATTAGAAGAAGACAATGGCGTCAATATCTACATCATCAATCCTATCCACCTGATGTAACTCCTCCTGAGTCACTGGATCTCTATCAACAGGGATGTCAGGCCTATACAAGGGAGGATTTGCACCAGCAAAACCATATGGGTCACCTGAGGGGCCAGCGCCTGAGCTGGAAGGAATAAAAGTATCTGCCTATGAAAAATCTCTACCCAAGTGCCGGATGAAAAAATGTGCCCGGTCCAACTGCCGGATCAAACGATCAATCTGTGTCAAATGAGTCAGATCTCAGACACAGGTCAGCCAATTTGTCATTCCCCGGCTGGGGTGTCACGCATAATATCCCCGGCGGGGGTGTCACACATTTTTATCTATTGATGTACATGTCAATGAAGGTCAAGCAACCTTGACGTTACTTCAGCCGATGGCAAGTAAACCCATCGAAGCATCGGAAGCCATCTGATGATTTCATCTGTTGATGCACACGTCAACAAAGGTCAATCAGCTTTGACAGTATTCTCTAGTAAGATCCCATCCGTTAATGAACATGTCAGTGAAGGTCAGGCAATCCTGAAAACATAGATTGTTGGCAGTAACTCAGACAGAGCATCATCATCAGGAAAGACCAATTATGGAATATGTTATACACATCCTCAACAGACAAAACACATCCCCACAGAGTCTCTTATACATGAGAGATACATCTTCAGTGAAAGTCTGTACCAAGGATTAAGGGCTTTGGTGATAATCCAAATGTCAACATCCTGAAAGTTCATGGTAGCTTTGGATCACACATCCAAACAATTTATCAGGGTGGTCATGAATAACCCTGCTCCCGGTAGAAGTCAATGGGAGCCGGCAATCATCCCACCATGTTGGAGAATAATCCAACAAACCACATACATTTGCATCATGCAGCTGTACATTGCATCATGATTATCTTATCACATTTCAAGTGTCTAGTATTCTTTATCCTATCCATGCCATTGCATTGCATGAATATGATAAAGAGAGGCATCTATAGACACTCGAAATTTTTTACATACCTGTTACTAACATTGCAGGAGGACATAATTATCTTTCAGAGATAACCCTGGAAGACAGCTTAGTTCAATCCCGGAGACAACCCTGGGGTATTCAGTTATTACCATCTCGGAGATAACCTCGAGACATCCAGCTCAATCCCAAAAATAACATCGGGAGTTTCAGCCTCAACCTTAAAGATAACCGCAAGGAATACAGTTCAAATACAGAAAATCACACCGGAGAAGACCGTTTCACCTTGGAGATAACCCCGAGATACTCAGTCTCAGTCCCAAAAATAACACCGGGAAAGACAGTATCCACCTCTAAGATAACTCCGAGAAGTGCCGTTGTAATTTCGGAGATAACCCCGAAAATGCTTGTTTCAAACCCATGCGATCAACTTCAACATTCGGCAATAACCCCGAGGCATTTATTCCCCAAGCTCAGAGATAACCCCGTGAGGTCAGGCACACCTCAGAGATAACCCTGATGATGGTCAACACCTGCAACATCCTAATCTCAGAGATAACACTGAACAACGACTGCTAAATCAGCTCAAACCGGAGATAACCCCGGTGAGGGGCAGAATCGTCATTTTACCATCTCAATCCCATATTGTGCCGTCTCAACAACATTCAACATACATTCTACACATGAATGTCCTACAATAACCAAGGAGTTCCAATCCCGAGTGACTACTGCACAAGACAGCACACCGAATAGAATTTGAAGCTTGAAGACCAAGGGCATGGTCCCATCTTCCTGACTTCTACAACCTCTAATCTCATGTCATTGTATAGCTCTCAACAACTCCATGTCGTAAAGGGTCTTATACACCTCGATCGGATGCCCAGATTGAAGTTCTAAAAATTTGAGCAGACATCACGTTGCACGCGTGCACATACTTCAAGACCGCGGGACTCGCGGAGCCCGGGACACCCCGGGCAGCCACAGGTGCATCTGCGGCTATCGCAGGTACACCTGCGGCTCCCCCCTCTATAAATAGAGGGCTTGGGGCAACCATTTTATATAGAGAAAAGGCGAGGAAGCCCTGTCCTATAAACTGATTGTTTTCTCATTTTAAACACTTGTGAGCTTCTATATTATTATATTTTTACCGACGGGAGCCGAATGTTCATCCATTTAAAGTCATTGAAGTCTTCTTTTGCAGTCCATTGTAAGCCTTCTAACACTTTCTAAAGCCTTTCTCCACTACTGTGCACACACAGTTCTTAACATTGAGAGTCATGTAGCGTGTGTATGCCCGGATTTCAGTCCGTGACTTTTATTTCTTTTTGTATATATATATATATATATATATATATATATATATATATATATATATATATATATATATATGGACTAACATCATCGAGTTATGCCTCGATTGAGCCTAGACTCACGTCCGGAGCTTTTATTTGCTTATATATATATATATATATATATATATATATATATATATATATATATATATATATATATATATTTCAGTCTGGCCTGGAGTTTACTTCGTGAACTGTTACAGCTTTATTTTTATTTTGTCCCGTCTGGAGTTTACTTCGAGGCGGTTGATAGTTTTATTGCTTTTATATTTTTCAATCCCCCATGGAGGTGCTTCGTGGTGGTTGATTGGTTTTTATTGCTTTATTTACATTTTCAATCCCCCATGGAGGTGTTTTGTGGTGGTTGATTGGTTTTTACTACTTTATTTACATTTGTAATTCTCCATAGAGGTGCTTTGTGGTGGTTGATTGTCTGCACACACACACACACACATACATACACACACACACACACACACACACACACACACACACATATATATATATATATATATATATATATATATATATATATATATACTTCTTTTATATATATAACTGTTTACAGCCTTCATACAAATTGCTACATCATGTGAGCCTAGTAATCATTTGATCACAGATTCAGTCTCCTGAATCTAGATTCGGTTCCTATGATGGACATTTTCAGCTGTACGTGGCTTGTAAAGTGTTCACGGTGTTCGAATTTTCTTAGATGATTTTCATGCCCACAAGGAGTTTGACGCTGCTATATATATTATTTTCTCGAAGATGCGTCGCATCTCGAAAATAAAAGCAATCAAGCCTAACACATAATAAAATGGAAGTATCAAATGTCTCAATTACTATTGAGCAAAAAGGTTTGAAAAACTAATCTTTCCTTTCTCTAATCTTCTTTGTTTTTGATTTTAGTAATATTTTATAACACGTTATCAGCACGAATTGCTCTTCTTTTTCGTCTTGAAGCAGATAATCATATTTGGTTTGAAGTAGAAGAACGTATAACTCTCTCTATATATAATATATGTTCTATTCTATATATATATATATATATATATATATATATATATATATATATATATATATATATATATATATATATATAGTTATGTTCTGTTCCGTCAATAAGTGCAGCAGCACTTATTGGGTTCAAAATTTTGAAAATTCACTATCTTTTAAATTTTGCCAACCACGTTTAACAGTATACATATACTGGCAAAGGATTGCACAAAATAGTTTTCTAATAAAGTTCTGCTCTCTAATAATAGTAATAATGATGCATATCTTCAATATGAGATGGTGTATCTCGGGTCCTATTTAATGATATATCCAGTTTTTTGTTCGAGTGGACTGATCAAGAGAAATACCATTTTCCATACCCCACTGAGCATGCTTCATAAACATGTTTCTACTGTAACTGTTTATTAAATCCCAACAAGACTCCATATATTATCTTCTTGACTTAGGGTTCATGAATTTGTCTAAGTTGAAACTTAAATTGCAATTTGGAAGGCAAGTATATTAAATTATTTTTGTCGTCTGCCTTACAGTTACTGTCATGCTCACTGAATTTTACATGTTTAAAAGCATGGTGGCCCATGCAGGTCTACCTCTACCTGCTTATTTTAGTGCACTAGTTTACATTTAGCTATACTCCTTAAATTGTTGCATGTTCTTTATTTCACTGCTAGCCAAGGATTTTTAAGTTTTCTAAGTTGTACAACACATTGTTGCTATAGTTTTAATTTTATTTACTACTGTTGTTTACATCCTACCACCTCTCTCTTTGTACTAAATATTAAGGGTCATCACAAAACTAGTATTCTCTCTCTCACACACATGGGTACACGCATAGTACCAACCCCACCAGCATTTCTCTCATCTAATTTAGTCATATAGATTTATATGAGCATTTAGTCATAACTTATTTACAGAAGTTATTTGTTTTAATATTAAAAATATGTTATTATTTGTTTAGTGAACAAACTTAATCATTGGACGTAAAAACAGAAACAAAGATACATCTCTCATTTTTTATAGTGTGGGAAGTTGCTATTGTACTCTATACTTTTGTGACCTCTTACCCGTGATGTGTGAATAGTTATATGTGGATAGTAATATTTTTGTATGAAGTTATAATAACAAATATACTTAGTAGTATTGGTTTGTTATTTAGTTTTAGTGGACATATACAATTACAAGATATGAATTATGAGAATGCTCCTCCCTTGATCATCATCTTTGTTCTTCATATTATTAATCTTTTATAAAACATTATCAGCACGATGCTCTCTCGGCTCACTGAGGATTTTCCTCATAGTGCTCACCACAGGGAGGTAGCTATCTCAATAAGTAATTATACACTAAAACATGGAGATGCGGGTTTGGTTCTTATTGATGGGCAGATGGAAATGCAAAACCATGTATGTTTTTTGATTTCGCAACTTTCACATGTTTTACTTGCTCTTTTTGTTAAGAATGTCTCCACTAAGTTCTAATCCATCTGATCTCCCCCAATACTTAATTTTTGTCTTGGGGAACTACAACGCAGGAGATTTAGTATTCAGATATGCAGATTAAACCATTGCAGTGACAAATTTTTTTAGTGAAAGTGCATGGTTTTTGTTCAAGGTTGGGCTTTTAGTCTTTAGATCTTGTAGACCAGGCAAGGGCTTTACAAGGACCACTTAGTCTGCCTATGAAAATATTGAAAGCTATAGTGACTAACATACATCAGTAAATATTCAAAATTCCTTAAACGAGATTTAGTTATGTTATGTGTGTTGGGCAGTCACAACTGTGTTAAATAGGCATCCTGACCATAGTTTGATGCATTAATTTGATTTTTATGTGGAGCTAGTTTCGTTTGTGTTGTGACCATATGCATATAAATATAGTCACTCTTTTTGTTTCATGTACAAGAAAAATGTCTGAAACATTTTTAATTTATGTTACTGCCTTGGTGATTGATGCAACAAGTCCTTCCTTCACTTTCTGGTATTTTTCCATCATTGAAGGGTCCTTTCATGTGGTTCAAGTGTTCTTCATTGAGAGCTGTTTTTTTTAAACATTAATATTCCCTTTTATGATTTTATCTCTAATACTATCTTCCTCTGTTATCTAATTTATTTTGTTAAAACTATCCCAGTATGGCCAGTCATATTTTAGTTAGCATTATTTTGAAAGAATTCAACTCCAACATTGTAGTTATTTCTAACTTCTGTCTTTTGTTTCAAATAGAGGGATCTGTAGTTGTACTCTTCTCAGGGTGTATTGTGCTGGCACAAACATCATTTTGGTCCCACTTTTACTGTAGTTTCATAGTAAAATTGTATAAAAGCATACAACATTCTGCACTACTATTCTCCTCTGCTTTTAGCTTCAATCTATTTGTCATTGTGCAAACATCTTTCAAATGTATATTTTGGTTTGTATATTTTGATATATTTCTAATGATCTTTTTGATATATTTTTGTATGAAATTACAATGACAAATCTTGCTAAAACTTGAGTTCGTGGAACTTGATATTACGGGTAAGAATTATTTGTCATGTACTCTTAATGATGAGATTCATCTAAAGGCAAAGAAACTTGGAGATACAATTAAAGTTGACAATCATGCATCCCTGCAGGATCATGCAAAATTAATGATTTTTATTCGTTATCATCTCCATGAAAAATCAAAAGTTGAGTACATTACAGTAAAAGACTCACTTGTCTTGTGAAATGATTTAAAGGAAAGATTTTAAAAGCTCATTATAATTGGTTGCACCTGAAGTTGCAAGATTTTAAAAGTGTTGAGTGAAAAACATTGATGAAGACATGTTAGAGAAAATATTTATTATATTTCATGCCTCGAATATGCTAATATGCTCCTGCAGTAGCAATATCAAGAGCGTAAGTTTACAAAATATTTCTTGAAGCGATAAAGGAAACTATGTTCCCATAAGTGATATTAAGTCTTCTAATGGCTGTACAAAATAATAAGTTTTTGCTGAAAAATCAACAATCTAGCTCGACCGATTCTATTACATTCCCTGAAGTGAATGGAACCTCATTTGATAATCATAGAAGAAATTATGATTGTGATAGTAGACGTGAAAGGAACAATCAATATAGAAAAGGAATGTACATGTCATACTCCTAAACATTTGGTATATAGATTTGTACTAAGACTCCATAAAAGAAAAGAAAATGAAATAAACTTTATTGTTCATAATGATCTTGAAGATTCCATGAATTATTTTAACTTTTCAAATGGAGTGGATATAACTAATTTTGATATCTATGGTTTCCTTGATGATTCTTTATATTCTTCTGAGGCAAGCAGAAATTTGTTCAACTTTAAAGATATACGTTATAATAGTTATTATATTGAAATTAATAACGAAGGCAGTGAAGAATTTCTTTATATTACTTCAATAGTATAGGGCCAGAAGCTCATATTAGAAAAGCTGTATATTTTCTCTTTTGTGTTATATTATACTAAAATGAGAATAGTTGAAATAAATGTTGTAATACACCAAAGTGTATAATACACCAGAGTGTTCGAATCCAAAGGTTTTTATGATTTGGTACGATCATATTGATCATCCAGGATCAATAATGTTGCGTTGAATTATTGAAAACTCCCATTAATGAAACAGTCTTCCCACCATTAGGGGGAGAAAAGTCGTTGCCTGAAGCACGACGTTAGATCGTTGTCTGAAGCACGACGGGAGATTAATTGAAATGTTTTGTTACCTGAAGCATGACGTGAGATCGTTGCCTAAAGCACGATGGGAGAATAATTGGAATGTTTCAACATTATTTAATCCTGATTCTTATACAAATCAATATGAACTAAAAGTTCAAAAGATTATTCATTTGCAATGAATTGCAAATCAATTACCAGAATTATTCACCGATAATAAGAAAAGTGTGATATCTCACATTTAGCTGCTAATACTCTAGAAGAGATTTAAGTCCCTGTAGGACAATCAGTTAATACAGCAACAAATTGAATCAAAGTCACACTTGAAACATGGAAGAATGATCGGTGCTAAAGATAAAATTTCCCAGAAGAAGAAAGTACAAGAAAAATAAGCTGCAGCCTATAAAGAGGCTATACCCATGAAACAGGCTACAAAATTTATTGATCTATCCAAAATTTATGAACAAAAATCTCCTGTAAATAAAACTCTTGAAGAGTTATCTCCTGAAGAGGATGAGTTATCCCCTGAAGAGGATCAGGTACCTAAAAATAACGAGATATCGATACATTATGTATATACAGGAGACGAATATACTGGATATAAATAAGATTGTTGTCGACAACATATTTTATAAAGTTGTTCTTGATATTACCAGAAGTAATGATCATGAATATGAACCACAAATTGTTGATGAATGTAGAAATATTTGACCAATATGGAAAGAGGCGATTCAAGTATAACTAAATTCACAAAGTAAACGTGAAGTTTTTGGACCTGTAGTCCGAACACCTGAAGGCGTAATGCATGTTGGATACAAATGGATATTTGTATGAAATAAAAAAAAATGAAATTATATGGTACAAAGCGCGACTTGTAGCATAAGGTTTCTCGCAGAGACCTGGTATATATTAATTATGGAGAAACATATGCTCCTGTAATGGACGCAATTACATTCAGATTTTTTGGTAGCAAAAGAAAATTTGGATATGCGATTAATGAATGTTGTTACAACATATCTGTGTGGATCATTAGATAATGATCATATATACATGAAAATCCCTGAAGGATATAAAATGCCTGAAGCATATAATTCTACATCTCGAAATATGTATTCTATTAAGCTACAAAGATCTTTATATAGGTTAAAGCAATCCAGATGTATATTGTGGTATAATCGCCTAAGTGGATATCTTTTGAAAGAAGGATTTGAGAATAATCCAATTTGTGCATGCATTTTTATCAAAAGATCATAATATGGATTTGCTATTTATTGATGAAAGATTTTGCTCCAGATGAGTCGACAAAAACAGCTAATTTAAGATGAAAGATATTGGTAAGCCAAATTTTTGTCTTGGCCTACAAATTATGGAATTCTTGCTCATCAATCAACATACACAGAAAAAGTCCTGAAGTAACTTTACATGGATAATGTTAATCATTTGAGTACTCCAATGATGGGTTGGTCACTTGATATCAAGAAATATCCGTTTTGCCATAAGAAAATAATAAAGAAACTCTTGGTCCTGAAGTACCATATATTAGGTCCTGAAGTACCATATCTTAGTGCAATTGATATTTTGATGTATCTTACAAATTTCACAAGACTTGATATAGCATTTGCAGTTAACATACTAGCAATGTATAGTTATGCACCAACTCGAAGATATTGTAATGAAATTAAACATATTTTACGTTATCTTCGTGAGACTATTGATTTGAGATTATTTAATCCAAATGGTGATAGAACCAAGCATATTGAACCAAAATTATTTTATACACATGAGCCCTAGAAGAATGACGATATTGATATCAAGCATATATGATCATGTGATAATTTGATTGATAGATTCATTAAGTCATTACCAACTATGATTTTGAAGAAGATGGTGCACAATATTGGCATGCTTCGACTTAATGTTATTTTTACTATGAATAATGGAAATTCTATGTACTTATAAAGGAGAGTAAAAAGAATATATGATGATTGTACTCTTTTTCCTTCGCTAAGGATTTTTTTCCCACTGGGTTTTCCTTTGCAAGGTTTTAATGAGGCAATCCCAAGGCACTATAAGTTGTACAAGAATATTGTACTCTTTTCCTTAACCAAAAATTTTTTTCCACTGGGTTTTTATTTGGTAAGGTTTTTAACGAGGCATATTCTTAGAAAATTGTTACAAAAGAACTTCATCCATTCTGTATGAAGACAATACTACATGTATAACTCAATTGAAAAGATGATACATCAAAGGAGATAGAACAAAGCACATCTCATCGAAATTCTTTTTCACACATGACCTTGAAAAGTGTGGTAACATTGATGTTCAGCAAATTCACTCAAAAGATAATCTAGCACCAAAGCATTACTAACTGCAACGTTTGAAGGATTGCACCACAATATTGGAATGCGACAGCTAAAGGACTTAAGGATATATTCATGAGGGGGAGCTAATACACGCTGCACTCTTTTTCCCTTAACCAAGATTTTTTTCCCATTGGGTTTTTCCTGGTAAGGTTTTTAATGAGGCAGTTTTCAATGCGTATGACTATACAATAGACATCCAAGGGGGAGTGTTATAAAATTATAATGGATGTCTAGATTCATAGGATGTCTATATTCATAGGATGTCTAGATTCATTCTTATCTTTAATTGTAACTCCCATGTTCATTGAGTTATAAAACTCATGACCTTTGAGTTTTATAACTTCCTAGTATTGATGTTATTATATCTATAAATAATAACATTTGTAAAGTGAATGATTGATAGACAAAATACCAAATACAAATAGAATGCTTTCCTTTCTCTAATCTTCTTTGTTTTTGATTTTAGTAATATTTTATAACACTTTTACAAAACATCACTGTTATATCTTGTTAAAACTGAATTTTATACAAAATTCAAATCCTTTGTATATAGGTGCGAACGAGACATAGCACTACTTCTAAATAATTGCACATTGATCCACACACACACATTCATATAACAGTTTAATTGAAAAGTGGCAGTCATCGTGGCAACACGGATGTCGGAGGGTGCCTAACACCTTCCCTCCGCATAACCAAGTCCCCGGACCCTAACGAATCTCAGTTTCACAAACCCATTAAGCAGTGTCACATCACTGGGTCAATGTGTAAATCTTTTTCTCGGTTGTGTTGGTACAACCATTTAAAAAATCAACTGGCGACTCTTACAGTCCAATCGTCGACATATATATGTCAGACCTTTTCACAACTTATTTTTTCAAACAAATCTCACCTAACACGAGAACACCAAAAGACAATAATAGAAAGGGACAAAATAAAAATCTCGACTTCAACAGTTATGTCATTTTATACTAATATTATTTTTTAAAAAATCAGAATAAAAATACCCACTTTAAACTAGCTTAACTAGTTTCTCTCTGCTACCTTGACTGGTTGAAGCAAAAGGAGGGAGAAAGAAAGAGAAAAGTTTCAATTGCAAAATTTAAGAATATTAAGAATGTGTTTTTGTTTTATATATATTTTAAAATAATAAATTGCAACTTTTATTTCCGGTTAGGATATATATATATATTTCTACCTCCACGTAGTTTTAAACTTTTAGTTTCATGCACATAAATTAAGAAAATTATTTAATATTATCATTTAAAAATTAAAATTTGTATGAAATTTAATTATTATCCCTTTATGAGAAGTTAAAAACTATTACTACAAGAAAAAATTTTCTTGAGACAATGAGAGAAGGTAGATGTGATATAGGAAAGTAAATAATTTATTCTCTTAAAAAATTATAAACGACAAATAAATCGGAACACATTTTTTCCTTTTAAAAAGTCAATTATTATGGGATTGAGGTATAATATTTAAAGAGGAATCTAAATAATCTTCAATCTTTTAGAGCGCATGTTGAATTCGGATAAACTCAAATCTTAACTTTGTATAGTAAACAAAGAGACATTTATTACTCCCTCCGTCCAAGGATAAAAGTCTTGATTGACTTTTTATGCATATTAAGAAAGAGGATAAAATAACAAAATTGTCCATATTTAAATTCTCATTTAATTGTATAATTTTTTGCACATTACTATTGATGCTTCATAAATATGCATAGAGAATATAAATATAACAATTAATAATAAAGGTATTATAGGCAAATTATTGTAAAAAATAAATCATTTAATATAAGTAAACATTTAACTTGAGACTACCTAAAATAGTAATAAAGACGTTTATCATGGGACGGGGGGAATATTAAACTCATCCCTATGTTTCTTAATATATGTCGTTTTAGGGTTGTGCACAAGTATTAAGGTAATGATTATATAGCATTAACTATAATATCAATTGTCTATATTGCACTTATATTGGAATAAGATATTGTTATTTATTAGACAGAAAATAGTGAGAGAACCAAAGTTACAATTAATACTTGGGATAATATTGGAAACTAAGCGATTAATGCTTACTTGAAATTCTCAAACAACTTATATTAAGGAACAAAAATATTTCTCTAAAACGACTTATAATAAGGAACAGATGGAGTACTATCTTTAGTCTAATAAATTGTAAGTTTTATACTCCCTCCGTCCCAAGATAAAAGTCCTAGCTGACTTTTTGCGCATATTAAGAAAAATGATAAAATAAAAAATTTATTCATATTTAAATTCTCATTTAATTGCATAGTTTTCTGCACATTATTAGTGATACTCCATAAATATGCATAAAGAATAAAAATATAACAATTAATAATAAGGGTATTATAGGTAAATTATTGTAAAAAAATATATCATTTAAAGTAAGTAGACATTTAACTTGGGACTACCTGAAATAGTAATAAAGACTTTTATCCCAGGACAGATGAAATAATATGGAAGGATAATAAAATTATCGTGGTGACCTTGAGAATATAGCGTATTGTACGGTAGCACTAATAAGAAGTGGATTCATTATAGAATAATGTTAGGGATACAAGTTATTTTATAAAACAAATTTATTTTATATAAATAAGACTCTTTTTATGAACCAAATTATATTTATTTATTCACCGAATTTCTTGCTAAATTTAATTTTAGATTTGAATCAAAGTTATCAATCCAGCCCATTCAAGACCATCAATCAAGCCTAAATTTAAGATAAAATTTGTCAAAACTTTTAATTTGGCCCCTCTTTTAATGACCCCGGAGATATTGTCCAATTTGAATACATCATTTTCTATCTTCAGGGCGGATCTAGCTTTTAGCCAGCTATGGCAAAACACTAGTATTATACAGTGTGAACATTTTAAGAGTATAATAAAAAAAAAAGGATGCAAAAGAGGGTCAGGATCAAACCAATCTATTGGACTTATGTGATATTTATGTATACACTATACCTTGGCTTGGACTTATGTGATATTTATGTATACACTATACCTTGGCTTGTAGTATTTTATTATTATTCTTATCATCATTATTATTATTATTGACATTAAAGAAAAAAATGTTACTAGTATATATATATAGTTTGCATTTAATGAGCCCTAACCATTAAATAAAACTTAAAATAGATATGATTTATTAACAATTATGAAACTATAAATTTTATAATTAGCAGTAATATTTTAAAGATAGTTTACAATAGGTTGAATGACATTTTTGTCCTCCCAAATTGACACCCACTTTTAAAGTCCTCCATAAAGTTTATTTTCATCAACTAAGTTATTCAAGTGATATTTATTTTAACGTTTCCGTTCCTTTTAGCTAACTCATTTTGACCAAAATTTGACTCAACCCAACCCTAATTTCATTAATTAATTTTAAAAAAAAAACTAAAAAGTTTAAAATAATTTTAAAATAATAATTATTTTAATATTTTAAAAAAAATATTTTTAGAAAAAAGTTTTAAAAATAATTTTTATTTTCAAGAAAAAATATTACAAACTTTTCATAAAATATAGATTCAAAAAAATTAATGTTTAATTTTTTTAATTCTTAATTCTTTTTATGAAAATTTACACATCTTTTAAAAAATAAAAAAATTCTATTTTTTTATAAAAATAAAGTTTTTTATTTACTTTTTTGAATCTATATTTTATAAAACTTTACTCATTTTCTAAGAAAAAAGAATTTCTATTTTTTCCTAAAACTAAAGTTTTGTTTTGTAATTTTATTTTTTTGAATCTATATTTTATAAAACTTTACTCATTTTTTTAAAAATGTGAAAAAAATTCTATTTTTTTCCCTGAAAATAATTATTCTTTTTAATTATTTTTTTTAAAAAAATGAATCAGATTTTTATTTATCTTTTACTGTTATTTTGTATTTTAATTTCTATTTTTAGCTTTTGTTTTTATAAATTCAAATATTAAGAAAACATATAATAATATTAAGGATATAAACTTTTTTTATGAAAATAAATTTTTATATAAAAAATGAAAAAAAATCTAATTTGTTTTTTGAAAATAAAGATTTATTTTCTTATTTAATTTTTTGAATCTATATTTTATGAAACTTTACACATTTTATGGAAAAAATAAAAATTTCTAATATTTTTTTCTGAAAATAATAATTATATTTAAAATAATATTTTTTTAATATTTTAAAATAAAATATTATTTTTAAAATAATAATTATTTTTAGAATAGTTTTAAAACTTTTTAGTTTTTTTAAAAAAAAAATTGATAAAATTGGGATCGAGTCAAACTAGGTCGAGTTGGGTCAAAATTTGATTAAAATGGGTCGGGTCGGGTTGGGTTTGGTTTTAAATCGGATAAAAGGAATGAAAATGACCAAAAATGTCACTTTAAATATATAATTGGCGAAAAATGAACTTTATGGACGACCTTAAAAGTAAGTGACAATTTGGAGGGACAGAAATATCATTCAGCTATTTATAATATGACTCATTGACTAAAATCAAATAAATTTACGCCAATTTTGAATTGAAAATTTCTCAAATTAATTTCAAAAAATTAACAATAATCTTAAATTTTGAAGCGAATGGACCATTTCTAAAGTGATCCTAAAAAAATTTAAGGGGATTAGAAATTTCTGTAATGTGTGAAAGCTAAGTTAACTTGAATTTTCTTAATACTTCTTTTGTTTTAAATTTAAAACCACTTAGTGTTGCATTAAAAGATTAGAATTTTTGTAAAGAAAGGGTAAAACATCAGTTTCACTTGGGTTATCAGATGACTAAAATAAAATAATATTCTTTTGGAACATAATATTTTAACTTGGTCTATATTAATATTAATATTAATTTATCATCTTGAAAGACACATGCATAATACTTTGGTTTAAATAATTTGCCGTACTTGTTTTTTTTTGGGTTGATGTTATCATAACTAAATCAAAATCCTGGATCCGCCCGTGTCTGTCTATCCTGTTTAAAATTGGGATGAATTGCATATTATATTATATTTTAAAAAAAAAATTACAACAATAGTGCATTTATAAAATATTTATACAATTAATATAATTTCATATTTATTTATAATATTAGTGCAATTAGGATTCCTTAATTTAGAAAATTAGTATGCAATTAGGATTCCTTAATTTAGGGAATTAGTATGCAATTAGGATTCTTTAATTTAGGTAATTAATATTGATTTACTTATTAAATTAAGTAATTAATAAGTAAACTTCTATTCCTCTTCCTTTCTCTCTCTCAGAAATACAAACTCAGTCTCCATTGTTACACAAACTCTTCTCGCTCTCTCTTCTCCCTCATCCGCCGTCCGCTGCCGTGTCGCCGACCCTCCGGTTGGACCGAAAGAGAGATGGTCATGTGACCGAGAGAGCTACCTGACCGACAACGATGACGCGCTTTCCCTTTTGATGGCCTATCCGTATACTTCACCGGTGTCTGCTGAAGAGATTAATCGTCGGCACTATTATTGTCGCCTTCCGCCGTCACCTCCACCTCCTCCTCTGCCGCCTCCACCTCCTCCTCTGTCGCTTCCATTATGACCGCCTCCGCCTTCGCCTCCTGAATTTTTTTTTCCCATAGTGCAGTTGGTAGCCAAACTTCCATATCGAGATAACCTATTCAGTTTTATTAGGTTGCCAATTTATTTTGAATGTGATACAGTTGGTAGCCAAACTTTCATACTTAGGTAACCTATTCAGTTTTATTAGGTTACCAATTTTATTTTGAATGTGATGCAGTTGGTAGTCAAACCTTCATGCAGTTGGTTGTCAAACCTTCAGACAAAGGTAATCAGTTTTATTAGGTTACAAAATTATTTTGAATGTGATGCAGTTGATAGCCAAACTTTCATACAAAGGTAACCATTTTAGTTTTTGTTGGTAACCAAATCGTTAAAAAAAATTATAATAGTAACTCAGGTACTTCCGGAGATTTGCGGCGGAAGAGGAGGATGATGAATAGGAAGAGAGGGCGATGTAACGGCGGCACAACTAAGAATTTCTGGAGATTCGCGACGGAGGATGATGATGAAGGGGAAGAGAGAGGAGGCAGTGATGAAGATAATGAGCGGTGAGGGAGATGAAGATTAGGATTTGAAGATATTTTTTTTATTTTTCCCGCCTTTTATTTTGAATTTGAATTAGTTTTTATTATTAGATCTCAAATATTTAAATTTGAATTATTAATTATGACAGTTATTTCTCCTTGATTTTAAGTTTTCTTATTAATGTGAATTGTACTACTTTTATAAAATGAATCCTAATTACACTCTTTTTATAATTATTTTGTGCATGTACTAATGGTATAATTATTTTTTAATTGTTGTATATTTCTGTAAAGAACCCTTAAAATTGACAAGTCTTTATTTGCTACTTGTGAATATGTAATTTAAAAAAAGAAATTGTTAAATCTACAATAAAAAATATTTTTTTTACAATAAAAGTGTCGTTATAGATCTTATAATGACGGTTTTAACAGTCGCTATATATTAAAGCAAAATTTTTGTTGTGAAAATAACAAAAAGTGTCATGAATTTAATAATTACCTTTAAAAAATGCTTCTGCAACTTAGCAAGAGTGGATTGGCCTCTTGGTCAGATATCAGTAAGACGCAATTAGAAAAATTAAAATTTTAATTCCGTAATTTAAAAAATTGAGAAGACAATCCCCAAAATGGAAAAAAATTAAATGTTTAATCTCCTAATTAAAAAAATTGAGAAGACAATTTCGAAAGTGTAAAAAAATAAAAAATTTAAGATATTAATCTATATTTAGGCCTTTAAAAAATGCTTCTACAACTTAGCAAGATTAGATTGGCCTCTTGGACAGCTATTTATTTATTGCTAATAAAATTTTGATCGTTTCTCAGATTTGTGCATGGGCAGAGACTGTGCCAACCTTCTCTTCTCGGTATTGTTTAGGCGCTATTAAATCTAATGCCCTTGAAGAACTCAACTAGGTTACACTCCCTGTTATCCACAAAATGAGTCTAATTTATTACTCTGTCTGTGACGCCCTCAAAATAGATTCAATCCACCCAACCTATTCTGAGTCGCCAAATACATGGTACAGAAAATAACTACAACTTTATTATTATAATTATCGTGCAAAATACGACAACACATATACTGTGAGTTTAAATACAAATATTGTCATCTAGACAATATCCACACTTAAATAAGTCCTCATTACGATTATTAATACACTATTTTACAGAATAGTGAGGACTACTAGAACCACTTTTAGAACCATCATTCCACACCCCAACTAGTACTCGCTACATTCTCGCCTCCTGAGAAGAAAATGGAACAGCAAGGAAAAGGGTGAGCTCAACTAGCCCAGTAAAGAATATTATGACTAAGATAATGTACAACAAATTATCGTTAGTCTTCAACAGGGAAAAATTTAATAGAATACAATAGACAACAAATTTTAAATCAATATTCGCAGCGGAAATAATAATTCATTAGAAGAGTTAAGTAGAGGATGAAATCTACTATCATCTATGAATTTAAAAGTCCATCATCAATATTTTATCCCTGTAACATCAATCAATAAATATCTTGAATTACATATTCATCTTTGCACTACAGGCCAAAGATATTCATCAGTTGGTCATATTCATCTCAACACCTGTTCATCTTTGCATTAAGGGCCAAAGATATTCATCATAAAATCATTAATCTTTGCACTACAGGTCAAAGATATTCAGTTATATCATCATTTAGGACTGAGGATGATGAAAAATCTTTTAAAGAAAGCGAATCCAGAAAAACAAAAGAATAAATTTTAAGTATTCGTATTTCAAACAATTCGAGTTCAAAAATACTTCATAAATAATCATAGCGAAGTAAAATTCAAGAATGATCAAAACATGGATACAATCAAAGCTAGTATCCATAATAGATATCTTGGACACAGAAAAGAAAATTTAATTTTTCTGTGAATAGTGTCATATTCGTGAATAGTATCGTATACGTGAATAGTGTCGTATACGTGAATAGTAACTCCGACACCAAAAGATAGAAATTTTAGAAAAACCATCATCACGCTTCGTGAATAGTACTCGTGAATAATAACTCGAGAATAATAACTCATGAATAGTAATCCTGACATGAAAAAGTTCCAAATTTGATAAAAAGTTCTAACCAATATTTCGGCATAATGATATTAAAAAATAATATCATTTATAAAGAAAATAGCATCCCTTACCTCGAAAAGATAGTATTTCTGACTGGAATACTGGATATAGAGTTGAAGGGAACTTACACCGTATAACAACACTTAAAGTATCAAAATACTCACAAGAATACGCTCGATAATATAGAGAGAGAAAGAGAGAAAAAACTTCAGTTTCTGGTGTGATTTTCAATTCTAACCTAAGCACCCTATTTATAGGAAAATGCTTAGAACACCAAAGTAAAAAATATAATATAATAATAATATATATATTATAAATTCTTACGCACACCTTCACTGATCCAAAATATCAGCCACACATGTGCCAAACTTGCCAAAAATGTTTTTCATATAAAAGTTATTTAAAACTCCAAAAATAATAATAATCAATTAATCCGGAACTTCAATAATTCATAATAAATAGCTCTTTTATCAAAAAAATCGAATCTCACGATTATTTATAGGAAATTCAATTCTCTACAACTTTGCAGAAGAAAGTTTTTTCAAATTCTAAACAAAAATTGATCGAAATCCACAAACGGACGATTTTACAGGCTATAATCAAATTTCAGTCAAGAAATGGGTCCACCAACATGTTTAACATGTTTTAAACATTTATTGCAACAAAAATACTCTTCCTCCTCATATACTCATATATCCTACATTCACTGTAAAAATATCACAATTATTATATTATAATAATATAATAAAATATTATTTTATCAGAAAAGATAAAATATCAATTTTTAACAATTGTCACTTTAAAAAAAATTTCTATTTATATCCACATAAAATCAATATTTTCCTCATCATATAAATCAATAATTAATAATTCACAAATAATATTACAGAATCATAATACTGACAACCAGACAGTTCCCAGGAAAGAGGGGGCTTTCCAATAAGGATTTTTCCTTACTGGCGCGCAATTAGGCGACCAAACCTCTCCTTAGACAGAACTTTCTAGACATTGTCAATAATGTTATCTAATAATATTATTCAGATAATATGAATTATTGCTTCGATAATAGAAAATACTGTGTAGTGACAATTATTGAAACAACGGTAATATAAAATATCAACACAGCAATTATTGAATCAATAAAATAAAATACTGAACAGTAATTACTCTAACAATTATTGAGTAGTGCCTTCTTACGTAAGAATCAATAATTGGTGCAATACCGTGTGCTACTGTGCAACAACGCGTATTACTGTGTTTTAACCACCGGGTATTTCAACAGTATTAACGATAACAACTACGCCGTTATTTATAAACAACTTATATTTATCGTTTTCTTCATCCAATCGTTTTCTGTTATGGGGCCTACAAAAGACTGCGCCGTCGTATGAATATTCCCCGACAGCAAGAATATTCTACGACCAAACGAATATTCCCCGACAAAAATGAATATTTTATAACTACTTGCTTATTTAAAAATATTTGCGCATTTTACCCATAACTAACCACATTAATCAAATAAACTGTAAGACCCCAATTTTTATAAATAAAGATGAATTTTTTATAAATATCATTTTTGAATATTATGGAGTTAATTTGATATAATGTTATAGTTGTGGGTAATATTTATAAATCTTGCAAAGTAAGCAAGTTGTTATAAAATATTCGTTTGGTCGGAGAATATTCTTTTTGTCGGGAAATATTCGTACGACGGCACAATCATTGGTGGACCCCACAACGGAATTATTGTCGGATTGAGAAAACGACAGAATTATCTTTCTATAAAAATAACGGCTGAGGTGTTACCGTTAAAATCGTTAAAACTGTTGAACTACTCGGTAGTAAAAGTACAGTAATACGCGTGGTTGCATAGTAGCACACGGTATTGATTATTGATGCTTACGTGAGAAGTCACTCAGCTATACTCAATTATTGCTACAGTAATTGCTGCATCATATCTCTTAAATTATTGTCATAGTATCATCTGTATAATATGTTATATTATTAAATCAATAATTGAGACGTTGTGGTAAGTTTGGTTATTTTATGGGGGGCCATATGTCATCATCTAAGAGTCTCTTCATCAATAGTAATTACCGTCGTCAATAGTAATTACCGTCGTCAATAGTAATTACCTTCGTCAATAGTATTTACCTTGGTCAATAGTATTTACCTTGGTCAATAGTAATTACCTTCGTCAATAGTATTTACCTTGGTCAATAGTAATTACTTTCGTCAATAGTAGTTGTCCCTTCAATATTACCAAGAGTCATTTGACCCTTCGTTAAGACCAAGAGTCATTTGACCCTTCGTTAAGACCAAGAGCCACCCTCAGTTTTTCTATAAATAGAGGCCTAGGGCTTCATTATTTTTCACGAATTCATTCAAGCTATAGAGAGAGAAAGTATAGAGAGAATAAGAGAGAGAGAGAGAGACTAAAAGTATTCTGCTACATCACTTTTCCAATATCCAGTTCTTTTAAGGTAGGGAATATTATTTCTTTTATATTCATGAAGAGAACTTCTGTTATTCCATTCGTTATTATTCTGTTGGAATAACCAGTATACGCGGTCTACCCTATACTTGGTGACATTCTTCTATTATTCTGTTGGAACATCCTGTCTGTGTGTTTTACACCGGACCTGGTTCCGTTTATTATTCTGTTGGAACATCCTGTCTGTGTGTTTTACACCGGACCTGGTTCCGTTTTTATTATTATTCTGTTGGAACATCCTGTCTGTGTGTTTTACACCGGACCTGGTTCCATTATTTATTATTCTGTCAGAATATCATGTCTGTGCATTTACGCCGGACCTGGTTCCATTATTTATTATTCTGTTGGAATAACCTGTCTGTGCGGTCTATCGCATGCATGGTGATTTCTTTTGTTATTCCATTCTTTATTATACTCAGTTGGTTAAGTTTTGACTTCTATACTCCATGAAATTTGTGGAATATCCTTGATAGTTGCGTTTCATCCAGTATCTTTTCAAGAAAATATTCTTCTAAGCATTCTTGAATTTTACTCCACAATGCAGTATCATGTTGACAATTTGGACGTTGTTAATTCCTGGATAAATTAATTCTTGAACTTGTTTTATTGAATTCTTATATCATTGTCATCATCCTCATGTTTATAAAATGTTGAAAGTCATCTGTGGCCTGTATTGCATAGATGGACTTGGTATGATTATGACCAGGGATTATTCGGTATAATCATGACCGTAATGTTACAAATGATGTGGTAAAAGTCCTCATTGGCCCGTAGTGCATTGATGGACAGTTGTTGGCATGATCATGACCATTAATGAATACACGAATATCCTTGGCCGTAGTGCAGGGGTGATTCGATGATGTGGATTATTTTATTAAGCTGAGTCTCAGCGATTACAGTGTTGAAAAACTTTTTAAATCATAAAAGATAGTAGAGTTTATTTTCTACTTGACTCTTTTAATGGATTGCTTGTTCCGCTACAGTTAAACTTGATGTCTATTATATTTTATCAGTTTAACATTGTTGAAGGCTAATGATAATTTATTCTGCATTATCTTAGTCATAATATTTCTTACTGGGCTAGTTGAGCTCACCCTTTCTTTCACTGTTCTCTTCAGAAAATGAGAACGTAGCTGGGACAAGTCGGGGTACGGAGTGATGGTCCGAATGATAGTATTAGTTAGTAGTCCTCACTATTCTATGTAATGGTGTGTTAATAAATGTAATGAGGACTCCTTTTGAGTATGAATACTCTCTAGAAGATAATATTTGTATTCAAACTCACAGTTTATGTTTTGTCGTATTGTACACGACAGATGTATTAATCAGTTGTATTTGTATTCTGTACTATGTATCTGACGACTCAAGATGGGTGATGTATACCTAATTTTGGGGGCGTCACAGTTGGTATCAGAGCTTAGGGATATGATCCCTGGCTAAGATGTGAGAATAGAACTAGGAGGGGAGAGACGGGGAATTCCTTCGCTAGTATGACATACCTAAGTTTATTTGCATGGTATTTAATTGGTCGGTCATAATATAAGGATAATATATGACATATCAATTAATTTTTATTTTGTGGCAGTATCTGAAAATGGCATCTGAGAACGTTGAGAATAGCAATGGAGCACAGACGACTGTTGATTCACCACATATCAATAATCAGGATAATGTTCATCAGGAAGGTGACAATCCTCATGCAAACAACAACACTGACCAGATGATGAATGATGGAATGTTCAGAGGTTTTATGCAATTCATGCAACAACAGGTGAAAGCGGCTCCTGTCCACAACGTAGGTGGAAATACTGGAAACTCTCTGGCGGTCACCGCTAAACAGTTTAAGGAGTTGGGACCACCGGAGTTTAAGGGAGAACCCAAACCACTTGTAGCTGAAACATGGATAAAGCAGATCACCAAGATATTTGATGTCTTGGATTGCTCCGAGGAGCAAAAGGTTCCCTTTGCCGCCTTTATGTTGCGAGGAGAGGCAGATTACTGGTGGGAATCGATAAAGCGTACTCAACCTGCCGCACTGAAGATGTCCTGGGAGAAGTTCCAAGAGCTGTTTAACGACAAATACTTTCCCGAGAGTATTCGTCACATGAAGGAGGTGGAGTTCATCAAATTGGAGCAGAATAATATGACTGTGTCGCAGTACGAGGCAAAATTTGCGGAGTTATCCCGGTTTGCGTCCCACCTGGTGGATAATGAAGAAAGAATGACGCGGATGTTTTTAAGAGGTTTGAAGCCGGAGATACGTCAACATCTTGTTTCTCATAAACTGTGTTTGTATTCAGATGTTGTAAATAGGGCTCAGTTGGTGGAGCGCGATAACGAGACAACGCAACCAAAAGAGAGCAGCCGGCAAAATGATAATACCAGTGAGAGCAGTCATCGAAGCGGTGACAACAAGCGTGGAGGGAATCAACAGGCCAGAAATGGTAACCACTTCGGTGGTAATCAGGGCCAAAACAATAAGAATGGACATTTCAAGAAGAGGAGATTCAACAATGACGGAAAGACGTCAGCACCAGCACCTGTCGTTAAGGAAGGAGAACGACCACCTATCATATGTTTCAAATGCGGAGGGGAGGGACACATCAGTCCAAACTGCGCGATGCCGTCCAAAGCATGTTATAATTGTGGAAGAGAAGGTCATTTAGCCCGATTTTGTCGTTTACCAAAAACAAATTCAGCTAGGATGGAGGCACCAAAAGCCGTCCCAGAAAAGTCAAAACCGGTTGTGCAAGGGAGAGCGTTTGTTGTGAACTCCCAGAGAGCAAGGAACCCGAATGAGGTCATCACGGGTAAGCTTATTATAAACTCTAAAGAAGTTTATACTTTATTTGATACCGGTTCAACCCATTCTTTTATTTCTCCTACTTGCGCTCATCGATTAAATTTGATTCCGGAGAAATTAGACTTTGACTTAGCAGTTGAAACTCCATTGGGAGAAACCTTCATTACATCCACGGTTTATAAGTCTTGTTTGGTTCAAGTTGGTACCCACACATTACCTGTCGATCTTATTTCATTAAAAATACTTGCATTTGACGTGATTCTAGGGATTGATTGGTTAACTACTCATCATGCAAAAATTGATTGTTTTCGTAAGGTTGTTAGCTTTCATATTCCTAATCGACCTATTATGCGAATTCAAGCAACCAAACCATTAAAATCAATCGCTGTCATCTCAAGCCATAAAGCTATTCGTTTATTGAAAAACGGATGTCAAGCTTTCTTAGCTCATGTCACAGATCTAAACAAAAATACGTCAGCTTTGAATGATATTTCTGTTGTTAATAAATTTCCTGACGTATTTCCCGAAGAACTTCCTGGCCTACCCCCAGAGCGTGAAATTGAATTTTGTATCGACCTTGAACCCGGTACAAAACCCATTTCCAAAGCCCCATATCGAATGGCTCCTATTGAACTTCAGGAGTTAAAGACCCAACTGCAGGAATTGTTAGACATTGGTTTTATTCGTCCTAGTACTTCTCCTTGGGGTGCTCCTGTTCTGTTCGTGAAGAAGAAAGATGGAAGTATGCGACTTTGTATTGATTATCGGGAGTTGAATCATGTCACCATCAAAAACAGGTACCCATTGCCACGTATTGATGACCTGTTTGACCAGTTGCAAGGAGCACAATTCTTTTCAAAGATCGATCTTCGTTCTGGATATCATCAGCTGAAGGTTAGAACTGAGGATATTCCAAAGACGGCTTTTAGAACTCGGTACGGGCATTATGAATTCCTAGTCATGTCCTTTGGATTGACTAATGCTCCTGCTGCCTTCATGGATATGATGAACCGGGTATTCAAGGAATATTTGGATCACTTTGTGGTCGTCTTTATTGATGACATCCTTATTTATTCCAAAAGCCGTGAAGATCATGAGCAACACTTGAGGCTGGTACTCCAAAAGCTTCGTGAATACAAACTTTATGCCAAGTTGAAGAAATGCGAGTTCTGGCTGGAAGAGGTAGCATTCCTTGGGCACGTAGTATCAAGTCGTGGAATATCGGTTGACCCGGCAAAGATTGAAGCTATTCAAAGCTGGGAGCAACCTAAATCAGTAACCGAAGTACGTAGCTTTCTTGGTTTAGCTGGTTATTATCGGAGATTCGTGGAAGGATTTTCTCGAATCGCTACTCCATTAACTCAGCTGACTCGAAAAGATACAAAGTTCGGTTGGAGCGAAGAATGTGAGCAGAGTTTTCAAGAACTCAAGAGGAGACTCATTTCAGCACCTGTTCTAACAATACCATCTGGCTCGGAGGGATTTGTCATCTACAGTGATGCTTCGAGCAAAGGGTTGGGATGCGTTCTCATGCAACATGAAAAAGTCATAGCCTATGCATCAAGACAACTCAAGGAATATGAGAGAAATTATCCTACTCATGATCTAGAGTTGGCAGCTGTTGTCTTTGCACTTAAAATTTGGAGGCATTACTTGTATGGGGAGAAGGTGGAGATCTTTACGGATCATAAAAGCCTCAAATATTTCTTCACTCAAAAGGAACTCAACATGCGACAACGACGTTGGCTTGAACTGTTGAAAGATTATGATCATACCATTCAATACCATCC
This sequence comes from Panax notoginseng, assembly GCA_016801055.1. Taxonomy (NCBI): domain Eukaryota; kingdom Viridiplantae; phylum Streptophyta; class Magnoliopsida; order Apiales; family Araliaceae; genus Panax; species Panax notoginseng. Next base: position 46,113,269 of record CM029020.1, read on the forward strand.
TGGAAAAGCGAACGTGGTAGCTGACGCATTGAGTAGAAGATCATATGCAAGTACGAGTGCAATATTGTTAACACAAAGGCCCATTTTGTGTGACTTGCAAAGGATGGAGATAGAGTTAAAGACTCCAGGGACCCATGTGATGATGGCGAATATACGAGTAGAACCAACTTTAATCGATAAAGTTAAAGCTGCTCAAGCTACAGACCTGGAGCTGATGCGTATGAGGAAGAAAGTGCAAGAAGGTGCTATGCCGGAAGCAAGAATCGATGAAGAAGGAATACTTCGAGTCAACTCCAGACTTTGTGTTCCTAACAACCCTGATTTAAAGTATGAAATCATGATGGAGGCGCACAACACACCGTTTGCAATCCATCCTGGAAGTACCAAAATGTATCATGATCTTCGTCATACATTTTGGTGGAGCAATATGAAGAGAGAGATAGCGTTGTTTATCTCAAGGTGTCTAACTTGTCAACGAGTCAAAGCGGAGCATCAAGTACCAAAAGGTCCATTGCAACCACTTGAAATTCCAGAATGGAAGTGGGAGCACATTACCATGGATTTCGTTACCGGTCTTCCTAAGGTTTTTCAAGGTATTGATGCGATTTGGGTCATTATTGATAGATTGACCAAGTCTGCTCATTTCTTACCGATACGAGAAACTTATACACTTGAACGTCTTGCTCGTATGTACATAAACGAGATTGTAAGACTGCATGGTATGCCAGTATCCATAGTTTCTGATCGAGACCCAAGATTCACTTCACGATTTTGGGTTAGTTTACAAAAAGCTATGGGCACGGAGTTACGATTTAGTTCAGCATATCATCCTCAGACGGACGGACAATCAGAGAGGACTATTCAAACTCTTGAAGATCTATTAAGACTCTGTGTCTTTGACTTCAAGGGAAGTTGGGACAAGTTCTTACCATTGGTGGAGTTTTCCTACAACAACAGTTATCAAGCAAGTATTGGCATGGCTCCATTCGAAGCATTGTATGGAAGAAAATGTCGTTCTCCAGTATGCTGGGATGAGGTGGGTGAAGCAACGTTGTTGGGACCAGAGTTGGTACGTATGACTACAGAAAAGATTCAAACGATCCGACAACGTATAAAAACCTCACAAGATCGACAAAAGAGTTATGCTGATCTTCATCGAAAGGACGTGGAATTTGATGTAGGAGATCATGTGTTCTTACGTGTTGCTCCATGGAAAGGAGTTACGAGATTTGGAAAGAGAGGAAAGCTAAATCCTCGATTCATCGGTCCATTTTTAATCCTCGATCGAGTAGGAACTGTGGCTTATAGACTCGCTTTACCGCCAAGTATGTCTCGTGTTCATAACGTTTTCCACATATCCATGTTACGCAAATATGTGGAAGACCCGAACCACATTATTGAGTTAGAACCGGACGAAATAGCGGAGGATTTGACGTATGAAGAAGTTCCTGTTCAAATCTTGGATAAGAAGGAACATATTCTACGCTCCAAGGTTATACCTCAAGTCAAAGTTTTGTGGAGAAACCACGATGTTGAGGAAATGACTTGGGAGTTAGAATCAGAAATGAAATCAAGGTATCCTTACCTCTTCGACATACCAGGTACGTACCCTAATTTCGAGGGAGAAATTTCATAAGAAGGGGAGGTTGTAAACCCCAATTTTTATAAATAAAGATGAATTTTCTATAAATATCATTTTTGAATATTATGGAGTTAATTTGATATAATGTTATAGTTGTGGGTAATATTTATAAATTTTGCAAAGTAAGCAAGTTGTTATAAAATATTCGTTTGGTCGGAGAATATTCTTTTTGTCGGGGAATATTCGTACGACGGCACAATCATTGGTGGACCCCACAACGGAATTATTGTCGGATTGAGAAAACGACAGAATTATCTTTCTATAAAAATAACGGCTGAGGTGTTACCGTTAAAACCGTTAAAACTGTTGAACTACTCGGTAGTAAAAGTACAGTAATACGCGTGGTTGCATAGTAGCACACGGTATTGATTATTGATGCTTACGTGAGAAGTCACTCAGCTATACTCAATTATTGCTACAGTAATTGCTGCATCATATCTCTTAAATTATTGTCATAGTATCATCTGTATAATATGTTATATTATTAAATCAATAATTGAGACGTTGTGGTAAGTTTGGTTATTTTATGGGGGGCCATATGTCATCATCTAAGAGTCTCTTCATCAATAGTAATTACCGTCGTCAATAGTAATTACCGTCGTCAATAGTAATTACCTTCGTCAATAGTATTTACCTTGGTCAATAGTATTTACCTTGGTCAATAGTAATTACCTTCGTCAATAGTATTTACCTTGGTCAATAGTAATTACTTTCGTCAATAGTAGTTGTCCCTTCAATATTACCAAGAGTCATTTGACCCTTCGTTAAGACCAAGAGTCATTTGACCCTTCGTTAAGACCAAGAGCCACCCTCAGTTTTTCTATAAATAGAGGCCTAGGGCTTCATTATTTTTCACGAATTCATTCAAGCTATAGAGAGAGAAAGTATAGAGAGAATAAGAGAGAGAGAGAGACTAAAAGTATTCTGCTACATCACTTTTCCAATATCCAGTTCTTTTAAGGTAGGGAATATTATTTCTTTTATATTCATGAAGAGAACTTCTGTTATTCCATTCGTTATTATTCTGTTGGAATAACCAGTATACGCGGTCTACCCTATACTTGGTGACATTCTTCTATTATTCTGTTGGAACATCCTGTCTGTGTGTTTTACACCGGACCTGGTTCCGTTTATTATTCTGTTGGAACATCCTGTCTGTGTGTTTTACACCGGACCTGGTTCCGTTTTTATTATTATTCTGTTGGAACATCCTGTCTGTGTGTTTTACACCGGACCTGGTTCCATTATTTATTATTCTGTCGGAATATCCTGTCTGTGCGTTTACGCCGGACCTGGTTCCATTATTTATTATTCTGTTGGAATAACTGTCTGTGCGGTCTATCGCATGCATGGTGATTTCTTTTGTTATTCCATTCTTTATTATACTCAGTTGGTTAAGTTTTGACTTCTATACTCCATGAAATTTGTGGAATATCCTTGATAGTTGCGTTTCATCCAGTATCTTTTCAAGAAAATATTCTTCTAAGCATTCTTGAATTTTACTCCACAATGCAGTATCATGTTGACAATTTGGACGTTGTTAATTCCTGGATAAATTAATTCTTGAACTTGTTTTATTGAATTCTTATATCATTGTCATCATCCTCATGTTTATAAAATGTTGAAAGTCATCTGTGGCCTGTATTGCATAGATGGACTTGGTATGATTATGACCAGGGATTATTCGGTATAATCATGACCGTAATGTTACAAATGATGTGGTAAAAGTCCTCATTGGCCCGTAGTGCATTGATGGACAGTTGTTGGCATGATCATGACCATTAATGAATACACGAATATCCTTGGCCGTAGTGCAGGGGTGATTCGATGATGTGGATTATTTTATTAAGCTGAGTCTCAGCGATTACAGTGTTGAAAAACTTTTTAAATCATAAAAGATAGTAGAGTTTATTTTCTACTTGACTCTTTTAATGGATTGCTTGTTCCGCTACAGTTAAACTTGATGTCTATTATATTTTATCAGTTTAACATTGTTGAAGGCTAATGATAATTTATTCTGCATTATCTTAGTCATAATATTTCTTACTGGGCTAGTTGAGCTCACCCTTTCTTTCACTGTTCTCTTCAGGAAATGAGAACGTAGCTGGGACAAGTCGGGGTACGGAGTGATGGTCCGAATGATAGTATTAGTTAGTAGTCCTCACTATTCTATGTAATGGTGTGTTAATAAATGTAATGAGGACTCCTTTTGAGTATGAATACTCTCTAGAAGATAATATTTGTATTCAAACTCACAGTTTATGTTTTGTCGTATTGTACACGACAGATGTATTAATCAGTTGTATTTGTATTCTGTACTATGTATCTGACGACTCAAGATGGGTGATGTATACCTAATTTTGGGGGCGTCACATAAACCCTTACTATTTCAAAATAATAAATAAAGAAAATTCCATTTTATTAAAAAAAAATTCGGAGTTTTACAACCTCTCCTCCTTGTGAAATTTCGTCCTCGAAATTGACGTACGTACCTGGTGCTTCGAAAAGATGAGGATACCTCGCTTTCATTTCCGTTTCCAACTCTCAAGTCATTTCTTTAATAGCATGGTTCCTCCACAAAACTTTGACTTGGGGTATGACCTTTGTGCGTAGGACATGCTCCTTCCTATCCAAAATCTTGACAGGTACCTCCTTGGATGTTAAGTCTTCAGCTATCTCGTCCGATTCTAACTTAATGACGTGGTTCAGGTCGTCCACATAATTTCATAACTTCGATACGTGAAAAACATTATGAATACGTGTCATACTTGGCGGTAAAATGTGTTTATAGGCCACAGTTCCTACTTGATCGAGGATTTTAAATGGACCAATAAATCGAAGGTTTGAGCTTTCCTCACATCGCCAATTCTCGCTTTTGAAATAACAACTTCTTGCACCTCTTTCTTCATATTCATCAGCTCCGGTGTGTAGTTTGAGCGGTTTTAACTTTATCGATTAAAGTCGATTTTACTCGTATATCATCAAGTGATTCATAGAGTCTTTAACTCTATCTCTATCATTTGTAAGTCATATGAAATGGGTCTTTTTGTTAAAAACATCGCACTCGTAACCACATACAATTTTCTACTCAACACGTCAGCTACCACGTTCGCTTTTCCAGGATAGTATGGTCAGAACATGTACCAAAATGAGTCTCCCCTTGAGTTCTTCGAAGCTCTTCCCACATTCCTTGCTCCATTCGAATTTTGTATCTCTATGAGTCAACTGAGTTAATAGAGTAGCAATTCGAGAAAATCCTTCTACGAATCTTCGATAGTAACCAGCTAAGCTTAGAAAGCTATATATTTCGATTAATGACTTAAGTTGCTCTCAACTGTGACTCATATCCCAATCTTGGATAGCACGTCACAATGACACCTATCAGTTTACTACCACACGAATATGGCGTCCCCTATGGAGAGTCTGGCTTCGGTGCATTCTACAAAGGAAGTTACCAGATAAAGGCTCGGGTACAAATATCTATAGTTAGGTTTTTAACTCCTGAAGTTCAATAAGAGCCATTCGATATGAGAATTTAGAAGTGGATTTTGTACCGGGTTCAAAGTCGATACAAAATTCAATATCACACTTTGGGAGTAAGCCAAGAAATTCTTCAGGAAATACATCAGGAAATTTACTAACAATAGAAATATCATTCAAATCTGACGTATTCTTGTTCAAGTCCATAACATGGGCTAAGAAAACATGACATCCGTTTTTCAATAAACGAATGACTTTATGGCTTGATATAAAAGTGTTTGACTTCAATGGTTTGGTTGCTTGAATTCGAATAACAGGTTGCTTAGGAATATGAAAACTAACAACCTTACAAAAGCAATCAATTTGGCATGATGAGTAGTTAACCAATCAATCCCTAAAATCACATCAAAAGCAAGTATCTTTAAAGAAATAAGATCAACAAGTAATGTGATGATGCCAACTTGGATCAAACAAGATTTATAAACAGTGGATGTAACGAAAGTTTCTCCTAACGGAGTTTCAACAGACAAGTCAAAGTCTAATTTTCTCCGGAATCAAGTTTAAACGTTGAATATGAGCAGGAGAGATAAATGAATGGGTAGAACCGGTATCTAATAAGGTATAAACTTCGTAAGAATTTATAATTAACTAACCCGTGCTAACTTCGTTCGGGTTCCTCGCATTCTGACCAGTCACGACAAATGCTCTTCTAGGAACTGTTGACTTTGACTTGTCCAGGACAACCTTTGGAGTCACCATCCCCGCTGGACTTGGTTTCGCTACAGGACAATCTCGAGCTATATGACCGTCCTTTCCACAACTAAAACATACCTTGGAAGGTTGTGAACAGTTTAGACTTATATGTCCCTCTTCTCCGTATCTGTAGCATCTAACTGGCGGTCTTTCTCCTCCTCTAAAATTCGTTGTTGGTGCTGCTGCTGCTGCTGACATCTTCCCGTCATCGTTAAATCTTCTCTTCTTGAAATTTCCACTTGAGTTATTTCTTCTGTTATCTTGGCCATGATTACCACCGAAGTGGTTACCATTTCTGGCATGATAATTTCCTCCACGATTGTTATCATTGTTCCGATGACCGTTACCACCGGTACGATTATCATTGAGTTGTTGGTCATTATTCTTCAGTTGAGCCGACTCATTATCGCGCTTCAATAACTGAGCCTTATTCACAACATCTGAATATAAAAAAAGTTTGTGAGAAATGAGGTATTGACGTATTTTGGGTTTCAAACCTAGCAGAAATATTCACGTCATTCTCTCCTCATTATCAACCAAATGTGATGCAAATCGAGAAAACTCGGCAAACTTAGCTTCGTATTGCGACACGTTCATATTGTTTTGCTCCAGCTTGATGAACTCTACCTCCTTCATATGACGAATACTTTCAGGAAAGTACTTGTCATTGAACAGTTTTTGAAACGTTTTCCAAGACATGCTGAGTACGGCTGGCTGGGTACGCTTCACAGATTCCTACCAGTAATCTGCCTCATTACGGAACATAAAAGTGGCGAATGGTACCTTTTGTTCCTCCGTGCATCCCAAGACATCGAATATCTTGGTAATTTGTTTGACCCACGTCTCCGCCTTAATCAGATCCGGCTTTTCCCATAATTCTGGTGGTCCCAACTCATTGAACTACTTGGCTGTGACAAACCGTGCGTTGCTATCATTTCCACCGGTATTTTGTACATGAGTCTCCCTTGTCTGATTTTGCATGAACTGCAAAAAGTTTCTAAACATCCCATCATTCATCATCTGCTCAGTGGTGTTGTTCACAGGAAGAACATTACCAGCCTATTGCACGTTCTCCTCATTTGTGAGTAAAGGTGTCTCCACAGTCTCATTTACTCTCCTGTTAACATTCTCAGTCGACATTCTCAATTACTGCCATAAAACAAAGGTTAATTAAAGAAATTAACATATCACATAATATCCCTATATTATGACCAACCAACAAATAAGCTTAGGTAGGACATACTAGCGAAGGATTTACTCGTCTCTCCCCTCCTAGTTCTATTCTCCGATCTCCGCCATAGACCATATACCTAAGCTCTGATACCAACTGTGACGCCCTCAAAATAGGTTCAATCCACCCAACCTATTCTGAGTCGCCAAATACATGGTACAGAAAATAACTACAACTTTATTATTGCAATTGTCGTGCAAAATACGACAACACATATACTGTGAGTTTAAATACAAATATTGTCATCTAGACAATATCCACACTCAAATAAGTCCTCATTACGATTATTAATACACTATTTTACAGAATAGTGAGGACTACTAGAACCACTTCTACAACCATCATTCCACACCCCGACTAGTACTCGCTACATTCTCGCCTCCTGAGAAGAAAATGGAACAGCAAGGAAAAGGGTGAGCTCAACTAGCCCAGTAAAGAATATTATGACTAAGATAATGTACAACAAATTATCGTTAGTCTTCAACAGGGAAAAATTTAATAGAATACAATAGACAACAAATTTTAAATCAATATTCGCAGCGGAAATAATAATTCATTAGAAGAGTTAAGTAGAGGATGAAATCTACTATCATCTATGAATTTAAAAGTTCATCATCAATATTTTATCCCTGTAACATCAATCAATAAATATCTTGAATTAAATATTCATCTTTGCACTACAGGCCAAAGATATTCATCAGTTGGTCATATTCATCTCAACACCTGTTCATCTTTGCACTACGGGCCAAAGATATTCATCATAAAATCATTAATCTTTGCACTACAGGCCAAAGATATTCAGTTATATCATCATTTAGGACTGAGGATGATGAAAAATCTTTTAAAGAAAACGAATCCAGAAAAATAAAAGAATAAATTTTAAGGATTCGTATTTCAAACAATTCGAGTTCAAAAATACTTTATAAATAATTATAGCGAAGTAAAATTCAAGAATGATCAAAACACGGATACAATCAAAGCTAGTATCCATAATAGATATCTTGGACACAGAAAAGAAAATTTAATTTTTTTGTGAATAGTGTCATATTCGTGAATAGTGTCGTATACGTGAATAGTAATTCCGACACCAAAAGCTAGAAATTTCACAAAAAATATTATCATGCTTCGTGAAAGTACTCGTGAATAGTAACTCATGAATAGTAACTCATGAATAGTAACCCTGACATGAAAAAATTCTAAATTTGATAAAAAGTTCCAACCAATATTTTGGCATAATGATATTGAAGAAATAATATCATTTATGAAGAAAATATCATCCCTTACCTCGAAAAGATAGTACTTCTGACTGGAATACTGGATATAGAGCTGGAGGGAACTTACACTGTATAGCAACACTCAAAGTATCAAAATACTCACAAGAACACGCTCGATAATATAGAGAGAGAAAGAGAGAAAAAACTTCAGTTTCTGGTGTGATTTTTAATTCTAACCTAAGCACCCTATTTATAGGAAAATACTTAGAACACCAACGCAAAAAATTTAATATAATAATAATATATATTATAAATTCTTACGCACACCTTCATTAATCCAAAATATCAGCCACACATGTGCCAAACTTGCCAAAAATGTTTTTCATATAAAAGTTATTTAAAACTCCAAAAAAAAAATAATCAATTAATCCGGAACTTCAATAATTCATAATAAATAGCTCTTTTATCAGAAAATTCGAATCTTGCAATTTTTTATAGGAAATTAAATTCTCTACAACTTTGCAGAAGAAAGTTTTTTCAAATTCTAAACAAAAATTGACCGAAATCCATAAACATACGATTTTACAGGCTATAATCAAATTTCAGTCAAGAAATGGGTCCACCAACATGTTTAACATGTTTTAAACATTTATTGTAACAAAAATACTCTTCCTCCTCATATACTCATATATCCCACATTTATTATAAAAATATCACCATTATTATATTATAATAATATAATAAAATATTATTTTATCAGAAAAGATAAAATATCAATTTTCAATAATTGTCACTTTAAAATTTTTTTCCATCTATATTCACATAAAATCAATATTTTTCTCATCATATAAATCAATAATTAATTATTCACAAATAATATTACAGAATCACAATACTGACAACCAGGCAGTTCCCAAGAAAGATGGGGCTTTTCAATAAGGATTTCTCCTTAGTAGCGCGCAATTAGGTGACCAAACCTCTCCTTAGACAGAACTTTTTAGACATTGCCAATAATGTTATCTAATAATATTATTCAGATAATATGAATTATTGCTTCGATAATGGAAAATACTGTGTAGTGACAATTATTAAAACAACAGTAATATAAAATATCAATGCAGCAATTATTGAATCAATAAAATAAAATACTGAACAGTAATTACTCTAACAATTATTGAGTAGTGTCTTCTTACGTAAGAATCAATAATTAGTGCAATACCGTGTGCTACTGTGCAACAACGCGTATTAATGTGTTTTAACTACCGGGTATTCCAACAGTATTAACGGTAACAACTACGCCATTATTTATAAACAACTTATATTTGTCATTTTTTTCATCCAATCATTTTTCGTTATGGGGCCCACAAAAGGCTGCGCCGTCGTACGAATATTCTCCGACAGCAAGAATATTCCACGACCAAACGAATATTCTCCGACAAAAATAAATATTTTATAACTACTTTCTTATTTAAAAATATTTGCGCATTTTACCCATAACTAACCACATTAATCAAATAAACCCTTACTATTTCAAAATAATAAATAAAGGAAATTCTATTTTATTAAAAAAAAATTCGGGGTCTTACACTCTCCATTCTTAAATAAGTGACATTTTAAAAAAAAAAATATTTTAATTTATTTGTCGTTTACGATTTTCTAGGAGAATAAATTTTTTACTTTTCTGTATCACCCCTACCTTCTCTCATTGTCCCAAGAAATTATCACCCTTAGTATTAATAGTTTTCAACTTTCCATAAAGGGGTAGTGATGAAATTTTATACATATTTTAACTATTAAATGATAGTATTAAATGATTTTCTTAATTCATGTGCAAAAACTTTAAACGATACTTATTTAGGAAGGGAGAGAGTATAATTTTATATTTTGATTTAATGTTTACCCCTTAGTTTACTGGTGGTGACCTGATCAATTATAAAATATTGATGGCTAATTTGATGAGATTGTGTTATATTGTACTACTAGTAATAAAAAAAATTACTTTTATTTTTTATTTTTATGCGGAACAAAAGAAATATATACTCCCTCCGTCCTAGGATAAAAGTCTTTATTATTATTTCAGGTAGTTCCAAGTTAAATGTCTACTTACCTTAAATGATCTATTTTTTATAATAATTTGCCTATAATACTCTTATTATTAATTGTTATATTTCTATTTTCTATGCATATTTATAGAGCATCACTAGTAATGTGCAAAAAACTATGCAATTAAATAAGAATTTAAATATAGATAATTTTATCATTTTATCATATTTTTTAATATGCACTAAAAGTCAACCAGAATTTTTATTATGGGCGGAGGAAGTAGTAAATAAGACTCATCCTATGAGGATCACATAATAAGTAGAGTCTTGTTATATATTACGAAAGATTTTTGCTGATTTACGATTACGAAATATAAGAATATATGAAATTAGATAGGATTATAAAATTGATTCACTGTATCAAATACATCATAAAAATATTACTAATTAGATTTTTTCACATAACTCATAATAATAAGATCGACATATAAAATTGTACTCCCTCCGTCCTAGGATAAAAGTCTTTATTACTATATTAGGTAATCCCAAGTTAATTGTCTACTTACCTTAAATGATCTACTCCCCCCGTTCCTAAAAGATTGTCGTTTTAAGAAGTAATTTTTGTTCTAAAAAGATTATCGTTTTGAGTTTATCAATACACATTAGCTATTTTTTTCCTACTTTACCCTTATTTAAAGTTTTCTCCTATTTAAAGTTTTTTTCCCTTCCCAATGATTCTTATTCAATTCAATGATATAATCCAAGTAATAATTGGTTGAATAAGAAGTAATTGGTTGAATTGAATAAGAAACATTGAGAAGGGAATAATTAGTTGAGACAATTAATAAGGATAGTATAGTATTTTCGCTAGGTATTAATTATATTTCTTAATCTGTGTGCATTAACTTTAAATGATAATCTTTTAAGAACAGAGGGATTATTTTTTATAATAATTTGCCTATAATACCCATATTATTAATTGTTATATTTTTATTCTCTATGCATATTTATGGAGAAAAATTAGTAATGTACAGAAAACTATGGAATTAAATGAGAATTTAAATATGGACAATTTTGTTATTTTATTATTATTTTTAATATGCACAAAAAGTCAACCAGAACTTTTATGTTGAGACGAAGGGAGTAATATATATCATTTTCCAAATAAGTAAAGATATCGTAAGTACATACTACATAGTTCTTACAAATTTAAAAAAAATAAAAATTCTATGTGGACATGAAAATTAGACATGAGTGTATTTAAATTTTACTTATTTGTATTTTGACCCATCATTGGGGGTCAAAATATAAATAAATAAAATTCAAATACACTCATGTCTAATTTTTATGTTCACGTAGAAGAGCTCTAAAAAAAATCAAAGTAGAGGAAAACATTATTAATATAAGTTTTAATTTATATTCATAATAGACCTGACGTAAGTACATAATTGTTAGCGCCAAGATCTTTTGCCAATGTCCCAATCGCATAAGACGTCTTGATCCTGTACAGTAAAACACAGTCAACACCAAAAGTTTGACGGCTGGACCGTCGGGGGATAGCTCAAGCGTGAGAGTCAGTACAGGTCGTTCAAGGTTTAACAATAGAGGATAAAATATCTAGTGTCTTTAGAGAGATAAAAATTTCGTGTGTTGTGTGTATGCGTACCTTTCCTTAGAGACTTCCTTTGTAAGACCTCAACTTATTAATGAATAAAATCAAATTTTCTCTAAATATTATTGTGAATAATAAGGTGTTAATTTGATATAATACTTTGGTTATGGGTGAAATGTGCAAATTTTGTAAAATAAACAAGTGGTTATAAAATATTCATTTTGTCGGGAAATATTCGTTTGGTCGTGGAATATTCTTTCTGTCGGGGAATATTCGTACGACGGCGCAGCTATTTGTGGGCCCCATAATGGAAAACGATTGGATGAAGATAACGATAAAAATTGAGTTTTGATAAATAGCGGCGTAGTTGTTACCGTTAACACTGTTGAAATACCCGGTGGTTAAAATACAGTAATACGCGTGGTCGCACAGTCGCGCATGAATTGCACAATAATTTTGAATTATTGATTCTTACGAAGGAAGACACTACTCAATAATTGTTACAGTAGTTACTATTTAATATTTTATTTTATTGATTCAATAATTGCTGCATTGATATTTTATATTATTGTTGTTTCAATAATTGTTACTGCACAGTATTTCTCATTATCAGATCAATAATTCATAATATTTGAATAATATTATTAGATAGCATTATTGGCAATGTCTAGAAAGTTCTGTCTAAGGAGAGGTTTGGTCATCTAATTGCGCGCTAGTAAGGAGAAACCCTTATTGGAAAGCCCCCTCTTTCCTGGGAACGGCCTGGTTGTCATAAATGTGATTTTATAATATTAATTGTGGATAATTAATTATTGATTCATATGATAAGGAAATATTTATTTTATGTGAATATAAATGTTGGATATATTTTGTGGTTAAAAATGAAGGAGTTATGTTGAGGTGTTTTATCAGTATTTTTGTCAGAATGGAGGTATTAAAAATCAATTAGGGTTTTTGAGATATATTGCGGGGGTTATAATTTTTAATCCGACAGTTGGATCGTTGTGATTTTTGGATATGTTATACATATATAAGTTGAGTATATGTCCACAAATTTTGAACCGTTAAAAATGAACGTATGATTTGTTATGAATTTTACGAGATGACTGGTTCAGAAATTGTAGAAGTTGCGAAATTTATCATTTTAGTGGAAAATTCTAGAATTGGTGGGCCCCACTCTTGGTTGGTAAAAAAATGTGCTGAGATTTTTATTTAAATGTGGTGGGTGGGAATAGTAGCAGGTAAATCCATCAGGTTGCAGGTTAAGTTTGCTTCGGCGTGCTAACATTTTCCTATAAATAGAGGGCTAAGTTAGAATTGAAAATCACACCAGAAACAAGTTTTCTCTCTTTCTCTCTCTAGATTATTGAGTGTATTTTGTGAGTATTTAGATACTTTGAGAGTTTCTATTCATCGGAGCAAGTTTCTTTCAGTCTTATACCGGTATTCCGATCAGAAGTACTGATATTTTGAGGTAAGAGATATTATTTTCTTCTTAAATGATATTATTTTCTTCAATATCATTATGCTAAAATATTGATATAAACTTTTTATCAAATTTGAAACTTTTTGTGTTGGGATTACTATTCACGTATACGGCACTATTCACGAATACGACACTATTCACCGAAAAATAAAATTTTCTCTTTTTGTCCAAGATGTCTATTATGGTTACTATCTTTAATTGTATCCATGTTTTGATCTTTATTTTTAGAATTCTGCTTCACAATTGATTATTATGAAGTATTATTGATCTTGGATAAACTGTTATACGAATCCCTATTATTTGTCCTTCTGTCTCACTGGATTCGTTTTCTTTAAGATATTTTTCATCATCCTCAGTCCTAAATGATGATATTACTAAATATCTTTGGCCTGTAGTGCAAAGATGTATGATTACCTGATGAATATCTTTGGCTTGTAGTGCAAAGATGAATAGGTGTTGAGATGAACATGACTGACTGGTGATACAAATGAATATCTTTGGCCTGTTGTGCAAAGATGAATATTTGGTTAAAGATGATTATTAATTGATGTTACAGGGATAAAATATTGATGATGGACTTTTAAATCTTAGAAGATAGTAGAATTCATTCTCTACTTGACTCTTCTAATGGTTTGTTGTTTCCGCTGCAGTTGTTGATCTAAAATTTATTGTCGATTATATTCTATCAGATTTTTTCCTATTGAATACTAATGATAATTTGTTATATATTATCTTAGTCATAATATTCTTTACTGGGCTAGTTGAGCTCACCCTTTTTCTTTTTGTTCTATTTTCTCAGGAGGCGAGAATATAGCAAAAACTAGTCGGGGTGTGGAGTGATGTTTCTAGTCAGTGGTGTTAGTAGTCCTCACTATTTTATTAAATAGTGTTTCAATAATTGTAATGAGGACTTATTTGAGTGTTGATATTGTCTAGAAGACAATATTTGTATTTAAACTCACAGTATTGTGTTGTCGTATTTTGCGCGACAAGTGCTTTAATAAAGTTGTATTTGTTTTTGTACCATGTATTTGGCGACTCAGAATGGGTGATGTATACCTATTTTGGGGCGTCACAGTTGGTATCAGAGCTTAGGGATATGATCCCTGGCTGAGATGTGAGACAAGAACTAGGAGGGGAGAGACGGAGAATTCCTTCGCTAGTATGACCTGACTAAGTTTATTTGATGTTTATTTGGTCGGTCAGAGTATAGGGATAATATATGACATGACTATTAACCCTTGTTTTATGGCAGTATTTAAGAATGGCAGCTAAGAACGTTAATAATGGAGTAAATCAAACCGTGGAGACACCTTTGATCACCACCCAGGGGAACGTGCAACAGGAATGCAATATTTCTCCTGTAAACAATGTTACCGAGCAAACGATGAATGATGGAATGTTTAGGAGCTTTTTGCAGTTCATGCAAAATCAGACGAGGGAGACTCGTGTGCAAAATACGGGTGGAAATGATAACAACGCGCGGTTTTTCACAACCAAGGAGTTCAAAGAATTGGGACCACCAGAATTTAAGGGAAAGCCGGATCCGATCATGGCGGAAACGTGGGTCAAGAAAATTACCAAGATATTCGATGTCTTGGGATGCACGGAGGAACATAAGGTTCCATTCACCACCTTTATGTTACGCGGTGAGGAAGACTACTGGTGGTAGTCTGTGAAGCGTACCCAGCCTGACGCACTCAACATGTCCTGAAAAACATTTCAGAAACTGTTTAATGACAAGTACTTTCCTGAAAGTATTCGTCATATGAAGGAGGTAGAGTTTATTAGACTAGAACAAAATAACATGACGGTGTCCTAGTACGAGGCGAAGTTTACTGAGTTATCCAGGTTTGCACCTCATTTGGTCGAGAATGAGGAACGAATGACAAGGATGTTTTTGAGAGGTTTAAAACCCGAGATTCGGCAATAACTTATCTCTCATAAATTTTCTTTATATTCAGATGTTGTAAACAGGGCTCAATTTTTAGAGCGAGATAATGAGTATGTTCAACCAAGGGACCACAACCAGGGTCATACTGGTGACAGCAGTCATCAGAGCGATGAGAACCAGCGAGGA
The DNA here is from genome assembly GCA_016801055.1 of Panax notoginseng. Lineage (NCBI taxonomy): Eukaryota > Viridiplantae > Streptophyta > Magnoliopsida > Apiales > Araliaceae > Panax > Panax notoginseng. The sequence goes on from CM029020.1 coordinate 46,128,809, forward strand.
GGGAAAAATACAGACAAAAATGGTAACCACTCTGGTGGTCATTGTGACCATGATAATAGGAGAGGTGAGTCAAGTGGAAATTTCAAGAAGAGAATATTTAACGATGACAGGAAGACGTCGACAGCAGCACCAGCACCAGCACCAGAAACAAATTCTATGGGAGGAGAACGACCGTCAGTTAGATGTTACAGATGCGGAGAGGAGGGACATATAAGTCCAAACTGCCCACAACAGTTTAAGGTATGTTATAATTGTGGAAAGGAAGGACATATCGCTCGAGATTGTACTATAGCGAAACCAAGTCCAGCTGGGACGGTGACACCAAAGGCGGATACGGACAAAATAAAGTCGGTGGTTTCTGGAAGGGCGTTTGTCGTGACTGTCCAAAACGCGAGGAACCCGAACGAATGTATAAAGGGTTAGTTAATTATAAATTCTTGCGAAGTTTATACCTTACTAGATACCGGTTCTACCCATTCTTTTATCTCTCCTGCTTGTGCTCAACGTTTAAACTTGACTCCGGAGAAATTAGACTTTGACCTATCTGTGGAGACTCCGTTAGGAGAAACTTTCATTACATCTACAGTTTATAAATCTTGCTTAATCCAAGTTGGCACAATCACATTACCTGTTGACCTTATCTCTTTAAAGATACTTGCTTTTGATGTGATTTTAGGAATTGATTGGTTAACTACTCATCATGTCAAAATTGATTGTTTTCGTAAGGTTGTTAGTTTTCATATTCCTAACCAACCTGTTATGCGAATTCTGTAACGACCCCAAAATAGGTCCATTCCATCCAACCTATTCTGAGTCGCCAAATACATGGTACAGAAAATAACTATAATTTTATTACAACAATTGTCGTGCAAAATACAACAACACATATGATGTGAGTTTGGATACAAATATATACCAAATGTGACTCATGTTCCAACCGTGGACATCACCTCACAATGACACCTTACATAAAGATATAGTCAAAAACTGTTTTAGAAATTAGAATCTTTGGGAAGTGCTCAAGGAAACCTTCGTACATGGGAGACCATACGTCTAGGTTATGATAGATATCATATGGCCACAGAATTATTCTTGGTTGACCCAATAGACCCCAAAGAAAAATGAGAAGATTACTATCATATTCTTCCCAATGGTGAGTCTTCTCTTGATATATCATTATCTCTACTGTCTCTAACTGAGAATTATACTTCAAACAAACACCAAGATTATATAGGTAGTGCTCGTATATATACTCAGCAAGTGGATGAGCACATCCCTGTCTTATGATGACACGAGGTTGTATGTCGTTAGACATCTTGTATGATAGTGGCAAACCACCCTTCCAACGTTGGGTACACCTTACCCTATTGGATTCACCAAATAAAACCACTAAATGAACTTTTCTATACTGCTTCGGGAGAACATCCACAGCTAGAGACCACCGTTCTATTTCCCCGTTACCCTCGCTTGACCCAGCTACACTCTTATTACCTGAAAGGAATTGTGAAGCAAAAGGGTGAGCACAACTAGCTCAGTAAAGAATATCATGACTAAAGATAATTAAATTATCAATAGCCTTCATCAATAATAAATCAGAGATTTAGAACATATGGTAAATGATAAAAATTTCAACCATAGTTGCAGCGGAATGAGCAATCCATTAGAAGAGTCAAATAGACTATAAAGTTTATTATCTTCTCCATGTTAAAAATCCATCAACAATGTTTTATCCCTGTAACATCAATCAACAATTCTGGTCCACAATCATATGAATAACTCATAATCATAACTGTAGTTCTAAATTCCTCTTCTCATCCAGGACGAAGATAATTTTCATCACCTATCTTTACCTGAAACATCAAAGATCATGGTTACACCAAATCATATTTCCTGTTCATAATCATACTAATAACTTTATCTTTGTACTACGGCCAAAGATATTCATTTGTATCACCAGTTGGTCATGTTTATCTCAACATTTGTTCATCTTTGCACTACTGGCCAAAGATATTCAACAACATGTCATCTTTGCACTACGGGCCAAAGATATTCATCAACAATTCATCTTTGCACTACAGGCCAAAGATATTCATCAATATTTCATCTTTACACTACAGGCCAAAGATATTTCTCAACAGTTCATATTTGCACTACAGACCAAATATATTAATATCTCAAAGAAATATATAATCATTTATATAAACAATAATTATAACCATGTTGATCATTTCACCTTTGCACTTAAGCTGAAGATATTCAATTATAAATTCAATGGTCATGATCATACTAGTCAATAATTCAACTTTGCACTACTGGCCAAAGAGAACCCAAAGTCATGATCATACCAATAATCTACCCATCTTTACACTCAAGTGAAAGAGAATTTCAACATCAGGGTTATAAAAATGTTATATATGATAATAAAAACAATATGATCAACATATAGATTTAATCTCAAGAGTAAAATTCATAAATCAACTATAATTTGGTTAGAAAAAGAAACCAATTTTATTGTGAATAGTAACTCGTGAATAGTAACTCGTAACTCGTGACTCGTGAATAGTAACTCATGAATAGTAACCCCGACACAAAAAGGTAGAAATTCCACAATAAAATACATACCAATATTTCGGTATAATAATATTGAAAGAATAATATTTCTTAAGCTTATAACCAATTTATTTTAATTGTTTACACTTTACTAAATAATGCATTTAATCAATCTAAAATGCCAAACTCATAAGATTTCATCACGAATAACCAAAACCCTCATCAAAAATCTGCATATACCTCATATAGGATTCTCAAGTCATAAAATCTTATTTTCCAATTTTCTTACTTCACAAAACATATTTAATTCATTTACTCATAACTAGACTATTTTCATGAAAAATACCAATCAGTTCCAAAAATATTTCTTTTCTGAGATTTAGCAAAATATAGTCCCATAGTGAACATATATTTTTCTCAGAATTTTTAAAAGTCATTTACTATTTTTCATATGGCCAAAACAGCCGAATATTTAGACATTTATCAAAAATTATACTTTTGTCCAAAAATTCTGAAATTTACAGAGTATACTTCTATCATATACATGTACTCCTAATAAAAATTTCAACAATTTTGGAGTTAACCACAAGGAATTACAAGCGATTACTTTTAAAATAGTCTTTTCTCATAAAATTCATAACTCTCAATCTATCCATCCAAAAATCACCATTTTTGGACACAATCAAGAAAACTCATCAAAAAATCATTTCAAATTTTTCCAGAATTTTTAAAGGTCAGAAAAATTATAAAACTGGAAATATAACAACCCTTAAAATCCCTTACCTCAAAAGAGCAGTACTTTTGATCGGTATAAGGCTGAAGGAAGCTTGCACTGATGAATAGAAACTCACAGAGTATCTAAATACTCACAAATTATACTCAATAATCTAGAGAGAGAAAGAGAGAAAACTTATGAATTCTGGTGTGATTTTCAATTCTAACTTAGCTCTCTATTTATAGGAAAATATTAGCACGTCGAATCAGACTTAACCTGTAACCTGATGGCTTTACCTGCTACTATTCTCACCCATCACATTTGAATAAAAATCTCAGCACATTTCTTCACCAACCAAGAGTGGGGCCCACCAATTCTAGAATTTTTCACCAAAATGATTAACTCCGAAAATTCAACAATTTTTGAACCAGTCATCTCGTAAAATTCATAACAAATCATACGTTCATTTTTAACGGTTCAAAATTTGTGGACATATACTCAACTTATATATGTATAACATATCCAAATATTACCACGATCCAACAGTCGGATTAAAAATTATAACCCTCGCAAAATATCTTAAAAACCCTAATTTGATTTTTAATACCTCCGTTCCGACAAAAATACAGATAAAACACCTCAACATTAACTCCTTCATTTTTAACCACAAAAATATATCCCTCATTTATATCCACATTAAATAAATATTTCCTTATCATATGAATCAATAATTAATTATTCACAAATAATATTACAGAATCACATTTATGACAACCAGGCCGTTCCCAGGAAAGGGGGGCTTTCCAATAAGAATTTTTCCTTACTGGCGCGCAATTAGGTGACCAAACCTATCCTTAGACAGAACTTTCTAGACATTGCGAATAATGTTATCTAATAATATTATTCAAATAATATGAATTATTGATCTGATAATGGGAAATACTGTGCAGTGACAATTATTGAACAACAATAATATAAAATTTCAACGTAGCAATTATTGAATCAATAAAATAAAATATTGAACAGTAATTACTGTAACAATTATTGAGTAGTGTCTTCTTACGTAAGAATCAATAATTTCAAAAATACTATGCAATACCGTGTGCTACTGTGCAATAACGCGTATTATTGTATTTTAACCACCGGGTATTCCAACAGTGTTAACGGTAACAACTACGCCGTTATTTGTAAAAACTCAAATTTTTCGTTTTCTTCACCCGACAGTTATTCGTTATGGGGCCCACAAATAGCTGCGCCGTCGTACGAATATTTCCCGACAGAAAGAATATTCCACGACCAAACGAATATTCCCCGACAACAATGATTATTTTATAACCACTTGCTTATTTTGAAAAAAAATTCACATGTCACCCATAACTTTAAACTTTTATCAATTTAACCATTTACTGAATAGTAATTATAAGAAAAATTGAATACTTTTATTTCATAAAATTCGGGGTCTTACAAATTCAAGAAACCAAACCACTAAAATCAATCGCTGTCATACCAAGCCATAAAGCCATTCGTTTATTGAAAAACGAATGTCAAGCTTTCTTAGCCCATGTCATGGACCTGAACAAAAATACGTCAGATTTGAATGATTTTTCTGTTGTTAGTGAATTTCCTGACGTATTTCCTGAAGAATTTTCTGGCCTAACCCAGAGCGTGATATTGAATTTTTGTATTGATCTTCAACCCGATATAAAGCCCATTTCTAAAATCTCATATTGATTAGCTCCTATTGAACTTCAGGAGTTAAAAACCCAACTATAGAAGTTGGTACCCGAGCCTCTATCTGGTGACTTACTTTGTGGAATGCACCAAAGTTAGACTCTCCGTAAGGGACTCTATATTTGTATGGTGGTAAAATAATAGGTGCCATTGTGACGTTCTATCAAAGATTGGGATATAAATCACAATTGAGAGCAACCGAAGTCGGTGACCAAAGTACGTAGCTTTTTGGGCTTAACTGGTTACTATCGGAGATTCGTGGAATAATTTTCTTGAATCGCTACTCCGTTAACTTAGCTAACTCAGAAAGATACAAAATTCGTATGGAGTGAGGAATGCGAGAATATTTTCCAATAGCTCAAGAGGCGACTCATTCAGAACCTGTTCTGACCATACCATCCTGGAAAAATAAACGTGGTAGCTGACGCGTTGAGAAGAAGATTGTACGCGAGTACGAGTGCGATATTGTTGAACACAAAGACCTATTTTGTATAATTTATAAATGATAGAGATAGAGTTAATGACTCTAGGGACCCACGTGATGATATACGAGTAAAATCGACTTTAATCGATAACGTTAAAGCCGCTCAAGCTACAGACCTGGAGCTGATGAATATAAAGAAGAAGGTGCAAGAATGTGTCATTCTAGAAGTAAGAGTCAATGAAGAGAAGAAAGCTCAAGCCTTCGATTTATTTGAAATCCTCGATCGAGTAGGAACTGTGGCCTATAGACTCGCCTTAACGCTAAGTATGTCGCGTGTTCATAACATTTTTCACGTATCGATGTTACGTAAATATGTGGACGACCCGAATCATATTATTGCGTTAGAACCAGACGAGATAGCAGAAGATTTAACGTACGAAGAGGTACCGGTTAAGATATTGGATAGGAAAGAACATGTCATATGCACGAAGGTTATACCACAAGTTAAGGTTTTGTGGAGAAACCATACTATTGAAGAAATGACTTGGGAGTTGGAATCAGATATAAAAGCGAGGTATCTTCACCTTTTCGAAACACCATGTACGTACGTCAATTTTGAGGACGAAATTTCATAAGGAGGGGAGGTTGTAAGACCACAACTTATTAATGAATAAAATAATATTTTCTCTAAATATTATTGTGAATAATAAGGTGTTAATTTGATATAATACTTTGGTTAGGGGTGAAATGTGCAAATTTTATAAAATAAACAAGTGGTTATAAAATATTCATTTTATCGGAGAATATTCGTTTGGTCGTGGAATATTCTTTCTGTCTGGAAATATTCGTACGACGGCGTAGCTATTTTTGGGCCCCATAACGGAAAACGATTGGATGAAGATAACAATAAAAATTGAGTTTTTATAAATAACGGCGTAGTTGTTATCGTTAATACTGTTGAAATACCCGGTGGTTAAAATACAGTAATACGCGTGGTTGCACAGTAGCACACGAATTGCACAGTATTTTTGAATTATTGATTCTTACGAAGGAAGGCACTACTCAATAATTGTTACAGTAGTTACTGTTCAATATTTTATTTTATTGATTCAATAATTGTTGTATTGATATTTTATATTATTGTTGTTTCAATAATTGTCACTGCACAGTATTTCCCATTATCAGATCAATAATTCATATTATTTGAATAATATTATTAGATAGCATTATTGGCAATGTCTAGAAAGTTCTGTCTAAGGAGATGTTTGGTCATCTAATTGCGCGCTAGTAAGGAGAAACCCTTATTGGAAAGCCTCCTCTTTCCTGGGAACGGCCTGGTTGTCATAAATGTGATTCTGTAATATTAATTGTGGATAATTAATTATTGATTCATATGATAAGGAAATATTTATTTTATGTGAATATAAATGTTGGATATATTTTGTGGTTAAAAATGAAGGAGTTAATGTTGAGGTGTTTTATCAGTATTTTTGTCGGAATGGAGGTATTAAAAATCAGTTAGGGTTTTTGAGATATATTGCGGGGGTTATAATTTTTAATCCGACCGTTGGATCTTTGTAATTTTTGGATATGTTATACATATATAAGTTGAGTATATGTCCACAAATATTGAACCGTTAAAAATGAACATATGATTTGTTATGAATTTTACGACATGACTGGTTCAGAAATTGTAGAAGTTGCGGAATTTGTCATTTTGGTGGAAAATTCTAGAATTGGTGGGCCCCACTCTTGGTTGGTGAAGAAATATGCTGAGATTTTTATTCAAATGTGGTGGGTGGGAATAGTAGCAGGTAAATCCATCAGGTTGCAAGTTAAGTCTGCTTCGGCGTGCTAACATTTTCCTATAAATAGAGGGCTAAGTTAGAATTGAAAATCATACCAGAAACAAGTTTTCTCTCTTTCTCTCTCTAGATTATTGAGTGTTTTTTGTGAGTATTTAGATACTTTGAGAGTTTTTATTCATCAGAGCAAGTTTCTTTCAGCCTTACACCGGTATTCCGATCAGAAGTACTGATATTTTGAGGTAAGGGATATTATTTTCTTCTTAAATGATATTATTTTCTTCAATATCATTATGCTGAAATATTGATATAAACTTTTTATCAAATTTGGAACTTTTTATGTCGGGGTTACTATTCACGTATACGATACTATTCACGAATACGACACTATTCACCGAAAAATAAAAATTTTCCTTTTTGTCCAAGATGTCTATTATGGTTACTATCTTTGATTGTATCCATGTTTTGATCTTTATTTTTTGAATTCTGCTTCACAATTGATTATTATGAAGTATTATTGATCTTGGATAAACTGTTATACGAATTCCTACTATTTGTCCTTCTGTCTCACTGGGTTCGTTTTCTTTAAGATATTTTTCATCATCCTCAGTCCTAAATGATGATATTACTGAATATCTTTGGCCTGTAGTGCAAAGATGTATGATTACCTGATGAATATCTTTGGCCTGTAGTGCAAAAATGAACAGGTGTTGAGATGAACATGACTGACTGGTGATACAAATGAATATCTTTGGCCTGTAGTGCAAAGATGAATATTTGGTTAAAGATGATTATTAATTGATGTTACAGGGATAAAATATTGATGATGGACTTTTAAATCTTAGAAGATAGTAGAATTCATTCTCTACTTGACTTTTTTAATGGTTTGTTGTTTCCGCTGCAGTTGTTGATCTAAAATTTGTTGTCGATTATATTCTATCAGATTTTTTCCTGTTGAATACTAATGATAATTTGTTATATATTATCTTAGTCATAATATTCTTTACTGGGCTAGTTGAGCTCACCCTTTTCCTTTTTGTTATATTTTCTCAGGAGGCGAGAATATAGCAAAAACTAGTCGGGGTGTGGAGTGATGTTTCTAGTCAGTGGTGTTAGTAGTCCTCACTATTTTATTAAATTGTGTTTCAATAATTGTAATGAGGACTTATTTGAGTGTGGATATTATCTAGAAGACAATATTTGTATTTAAACTCACAGTATTGTGTTGTCGTATTTTGCGCGACAAGTGTTTTAATAAAGTTATATTTGTTTCTGTACCATGTATTTGGCGACTCAGAATGGGTGATGTATACCTATTTTGGGGGCGTCACATCCTTGCTAGGTTATACTCTCTTTCCTGGTTTACCGTGCCACCAACTCTTACCTGACACAACTCCCTACCTCTCACTGATCTCAGCCGGATCCGTGCAGGTTGTCACCTTTTTCCTACTGTACATATCGCCGGCCGGATATAATCCCATCCACATTAATGATCTACAGACTTTTGATCAACAGCCATCCTTTTTCATCATTACAAGTCAAAGACTTAGATATTAAAAGATCTAATGGGCCAATCCATTGACCCGGTCCAATATTAAGGAGATATAATGTGATAATTAGGCCCAATAACTTTAAGATCCAATAGGGGAGTCCCAATGGACTAATTAGATAACTAAGCCCAATCCATAAGGCCCAATAGGAGAAATATCATGACCCAACATTGCCCCCTAGTTTTCTATCAAATAGGATATTTAAGGGAAAACTATGAATAGTCCATCACTTTATTGGGTTTGGCAGGGTCGAAATAAGCCCAATCGATGGAAGACAAAAATAAAGAGGAAACTGAAAGGATGGGTTAAAACCGGAAATCCAACTAGAAGGCCCAATTTACTAAATATTTAAAACTCAATCCAGACGCAACCTTTCAGATCCGTGATCATGATTATCAATTAAATGTGCCGCCCTCGAATACTGTGTGACCGTCAGTATAAAAAATAAACTTTACCAATTTTGACAGTTTTACCTGCCAATTTGAATTTTGGACCTTCGAGTTTTCTTTTTACCTCTCGTGCTTTCTTTCTCTTCTCTGCAAATCGTCAACAATGGCTTCCCAAGATTCTGAGCAAGATCGTCCCCTGCTAGTGACACCGATCAGCGCCGTTCCTCCAAGCCCAAACCCCAAAAAAGACGCTTCAAGCTCTGGTCCGACCGCCGCGACTACTAAGTAAAAACCAACAACGAAACCTCCTCCCAATCCTTCTACATTCTATAGGAGTAAGGAACAGTATTTCCATGCCAACATTCCCTCGAAAGTCACAGGGATTGATTTGAAGGGACTTCGAACTCGTTGCCATATTCTAGATACCCATCTGGTGAGAGCCCCGCGATCTGAAGAGCGAATGTACCAACGTCCTAAAGGATGGACGGCTGTTCCGGTGATCATCTTGGAGAAGGGAGTTCGGTTCCCTCTCCATGCTTTCATAGTGACCCTCTTAGGGTTTCTGGGTGTTGGGTTCGCCCAATTGGTGCCAAACTCTTACATTCATATCCTAGCGTTCATCGCTTTCTGCCATGAGCTAGGCGTAGAGCCTACACTCGACTTCTTCTTCACAGTATACAAGATCGGTCAATCCAGAGAGAAAGGATTCAAGGCCATAAGCAAACATTCCTCGAAGACAGAAGAGAAATTCGAGAGACGTTCATTGGTTAACACCCCTTCTAGTAACAGGGGATGGCATGAAAAATGGTTTTACGTCAAGGGACCTGAAATTTCCTCCTTACCGAACTAGGCCACTGATGAGAAGATTTCTGCCGATCTTGGAGACATTTTCGAAGAACGCGAGGCCGAAATGATAGAACTGTTTGACAACTTCCCAAAGGAAGAATGGAAATACGGAATTCTTTCCAAGCAAGCGTGGTTATATGACCACAAATGTATGTGACGCCCCCCAAAATAGGTATACAACACCCATTCTGAGTGGCCAAATACATGGTACAGAAAGTAAACTACAACTTTAATAATACAATTGTCGTGCAAAATACGACAACACATACTGTGAGTTTAAATACAAATATTGTCTTCTAGACAATATCCACACTCAAATAAGTCCTCATTACAATTATTCAAACACTATTTTACAGAAATAGTGAGGACTGTTAAAACATCTTTCTAGAACCATCACTCCATACCCCGACTAGATCCTGCTATGTTCTCACCTCCTGAGAAGAAAAATGGAACAAAAAGGAAAAGGGTGAGCTCAACTAGCCCAGTAAAGAATATTATGACTAAGATAATATACAATAAATTATCGTTAGTCTTCAACAGGGAAAAATTTGATAGAATATAATCGCCAACAAGTTTTAGATCAACAACTGCAGCGAAAATAGCAAACCATTAGAAGAGTCAAGTAGAGAAAGAATTCTACTATCTTCTAAGATTTAAAAGTCCATCATCAATATTTTATCCCTGTAACATCAATTAATAATCATCTTTATCCAAATATTCATCTTTGTACTACAGGCCAAAGATATTCATTTGTATCACCTGTCAGTCATGTTCATCTCAACACCTGTTCATCTTTGCACTACAGGCCAAAGATATTCATCAAGTAATCATACAACTTTGCACTACAGGCCAAAGATATTCAGTAATATCATCATTTAGAACTGAGGATGATGAAAAATATCTTAAAGAGAACGAATCCAGTGAGACAGAAGGACAAATATTAAGGATTCGTATAACAGTTTATCCAAGATCAATAATACTTCATAATAATCAATTGTGAAGCAGAATTCAAAAATAAAGATCAAAACATGGATACAATCAAAGATAGTAACCATAATAAACATCTTGGACAAAAAGAGAAAATTTTATTTTTCGGTGAATAGTGCCGTATTCGTGAATAGTGCCGTATACGTGAATAGTAACGTACACGTGAATAGTAACTCCCACACAAAAAGTTTCAAATTTGATAAAAACTCATGTTAATATTTCAGCATAATGATATTGAAGAAAATAATATCATTTAAGAAGAAAATAATATCCCTTACCTCAAAATATTAGTACTTCTGGTCGGAATACCGGTATAAGGCTGAAAGAAACTTGCACTGATGAATAGAAACTCTCAAAGTATCTAAATACTCACAAAATACACTCAATAATCTAGAGAGAAAACTTGTTTCAGGTGTGTTTTCAATTCTAACTTAGCCCTCTATTTATAGGAAAATTTTAGTAGGCTTGACCTGCAACGTGATGGCTTTATCTGCTACTATTCCCACCCACCACATTTAAATATAATTCAACACATTTCTTCACCAACCAAGAGTGGGGCCCACCAATTCTAGAATTTTCCATCAAAATGATAAACTCCGAAAATTCAACAATTTCTGAACCAGTCATCTCGTAAAATTGTTGAGTAGTGCCTTCTTACGTAAGAATCAATAATTGGTACAATACCGTGTGCTACTGTATTTTAACCACCGAGTATTCCAACAGTATTAACGGTAACAACTACGCCGTTATTTATAAATAACTTATACTTGTCGTTTTCTTCATCCAATCGCTTTCCGTTATGGGGCCCACACAAGGCTGCGCCGTCGTACGAATATTCCCCGACAGCAAGAATATTCCACGACCAAACGAATATTCCCCGACAAAATGAATATTTTATAACCACTTGCTTATTTTGCAAAATTTGCACATTTCACCCATAACCAAAGTATTATATCAAATTAACCCCTTATTATTCACAATAATATTTAGAGAAAATTTGATTTTATTCATTAATAAGTTGGGGTCTTACAACCTCCCCTCCTTATGAAATTTCGTCCTCGAAATTGACGTACGTACCTGATATTTCGAAAAGGTGAGGATACCTCGCTTTCATTTCTGATTCAACTCCCAGGTCATTTCTTCAATAGCATGGTTTCTCCACAAAACCTTAACTTGTGGTATAACCTTCGTGCGTAGGACATGCTCTTTCCTATCCAAGATCTTAACAAGTACCTCCTCGTACGTTAAATCTTCAGCTATCTCGTCTGGTTCTAACTCAATAATGTGGTTCGGGTCTTTAACATATTTACGAAGCATAGATATGTGAAAAACATTATGAACACGAGACATGCTTGGAGGTAATGCGAGTCTATATGCCACATTTCCTATTCGCTCAAGAATCTCAAATGGACCAACAAATCTTGGATTGAGCTTTCCTCTCTTCCCAAATCTTGTAACTCCCTTCCATGGTGCAACACGTAACAATACATGATCCCCAATATTAAATTCCACGTCCTTCCGATGAAGATCCGCATAACTCTTTTGTCGATCATGTGCCGTTTGTATACGTTGTCGAATCGTTTGGATCTTCTCTGTAGTAATGCGTACCAACTCTGGTCCCAACAATGTTGCTTCACCCACCTCGTCCCAGCATACTGGAGAATGACATTTTCTTCCATACAACGCCTCGAATGGAGCCACACCTATGCTCGCCTGATAACTGTTGTTGTAGGAGAATTCCACCAATGGTAGGTACTTATCCCAACTCCCTTTGAGATCTAGGACACAAAGTCTTAATAGATCTTCAAGAGTTTGAATAGTCCTCTCTGATTGTCCGTCCGTTTGAGGATGGTATGCCGAACTGAATCGTAAATCCGTGCCCATAGCTTTCTGCAAGCTAACCCAAAATCGTGAAGTGAATCTTGGGTCACGATCCGAAACTATGGATACTGGCATGCCATGCAATCTCACAATCTCGTTCACGTACATACTAGCAAGACGTTCAAGGGAATAAGTCTCACGTATCGGCAAAAAATGAGCGGACTTGGTTAATCTATCAACAATAACCCAAATCGCATCTATGCCTTGAGAAACCTTGGGAAGACCCGTAACAAAATCCATAGTAATGTGTTCCCACTTCCATTTCGGAATCTCAAGTGGTTGCAATGGACCCTTTGGTACTTGATGCTCCGCTTTTACACGTTGACAAGTTAAACATCTCGAGATAAACTCCGCGATCTCTCTTTTCATATTGCTCCACCAAAATGTATGTCGAAGATCGTGATACATTTTGGTACTCCCAGGATGGATTGCAAACGGTGTGTTGTGTGCCTCCATCATTATTCTATGCTTCAAGTCAAAATCGTTAGGAACACAAAGTCTGGAGTTGACTCGAAGTATTCCTTCTTCATCGATTCTTGCTTCTGGAATAGCACCTTCTTGCACTTTCTTCTTCATACGCATCAGCTCCATGTCCGTAGCTTGAGCAGCTTTAACTTTATCGATTAAAGTCGGTTCTACTCGTATATTTGATATCATCATGTGGGTACTTGGAGCCTTCATCTCTATCTCCATCCTTTGCAAGTCATACAAAATGGGCCTTTGTGTTAACAACATTGCACTCGTACCCGCATATGATCTTCTACTCAATGCGTCAGCTACTACGTTTGCTTTTTCAGGATGATATTGGATGGTATGATCGTAATCTTTCAACAGCTCGAGCCAACGTCGCTGCCGCATGTTGAGTTCCTTTTGGGTGAAGAAATATTTGAGGCTTTTATGATCTGTATAGATCTCCACTTTCTCCCCATACAGGTAGTGTCTCCAGATCTTCAACGCAAAAACGACTGCTGCCAACTCCAAATCATGAGTAGGATAATTCCTCTCATATTCTTTGAGTTGTCGTGAGGCATAGGCTATGACTTTCCCATGTTGCATGAGAACACATCCTAACCCTTTGCCTGAAGCATCGCTGTAGATAACAAATCCATCCGAACCAGATGGTATTGTCAGAACAGGTGCCGAAATGAGTCTCCTCTTGAGTTCTTGGAAACTCTTCTCGCATTCCTCACTCCATACGAATTTTGTATCTTTCCGAGTCAGCTGAGTTAACGGAGTAGCGATTCGAGAAAATCCTTCCACAAATCTCCGATAATAACCAGCTAAGCCCAGAAAGCTACGTACTTCGGTTACCGACTTCGGTTGCTCCCAACTTTGTATGGCTTCAATCTTTGCCGGGTCGACAGATACTCCATGTTTTGACACCACGTGCCCAAGGAATGCTACTTCCTCAAGCCAGAACTCGCATTTCTTCAATTTGGCATATAGCTTATTTTCACGAAGCCTTTGCAGTACCAGCTTCAAATGGCGCTCATGATCTTCACGGCTTTTGGAATAGATGAGGATGTCATCAATAAAGACAACAACGAACTGATCCAAATATTCTTTGAATACACGGTTCATCATATCCATGAAGGCAGCAGGAGCATTAGTCAATCCAAAAGACATTACTAAGAATTCATAATGCCCGTACCGAGTTCTGAAGGCAGTCTTTGGAATATCCTCAGTTTTAATCTTCAGCTGATGATATCCAGAACGAAGGTCGATCTTTGAAAAGAATTGTGTTCCTTGTAACTGGTCAAACAGGTCATCAATGCGAGGTAGCGGATACCTATTCTTGATGGTGACATGGTTCAATTCTCGATAGTCAATACAAAGTCGCATACTCCCGTCTTTCTTCTTTACGAATAAAACAGGAGCACCCCAAGGAGACGTACTAGGACGAATAAAACCGATGTCCAACAACTCCTGTAGTTGGACTTTTAACTCCTGAAGTTCAATAGGAGCCATTCGATATGGGGTTTTAGAAATGGGCTTTGTACCGGGTTCAAGGTCAATAAAGAATTCAACTTCACGTTCTGGGGGTAGACCAGGAAGTTCTTCAGGAAATACATCGGGAAATTCTCTAACAATAGAAATATTATTCAAATCTGACTTGTCTTTGTTCAAATCCATAACATGGGCTAAGAAAGCTTGACATCCATTTTTTAATAAACGAATAGCTTTGTGGCTTGATATGACAGTGACTGATTTTAGTGGTTTAGTAGTTTGAATTCGTATGACAGGTTGGTTAGGAATATGAAAACTAACAACCTTACGAAAACAATCAATTTTAGCATGATGAGTGGTTAACCAATCAATTCCTAAAATCACATCAAAAGCAAGTATCTTTAAAGAGATAAGATCAACAGGTAATGTGATAGTGCCAACTTGGATCATGCAAGATTTATAAACTGTAGATGTAACGAAGGTTTCACCCAACGGAGTTTCAACAGATAAGTTAAAGTCCAATTTCTCCGGAGTCAAGTTTAAACGTTGAGCACAAGCAGGAGAGATAAAAGAATGGGTAGAACCGGTATCTAGTAAAGTATAAACTTCGCAAGAATTCAAGATTAGCTTACCCGTGATCACCTCGTTCGGGTTTCTCTCGTTTTGGCCAGTCACGACAAACGCCCTTCCAGGAACCGCTGATTTCGACTTATCCGGGACAACTTTTGGAGTCACCATCCCCGCTGAACTTGGTTTTGCTACAGAACACTCTCGAGCTATATGACCCTCCTTTCCACAGTTATAACATACCTTGGATTGTTGTGGGCAGTTTGGGCTGATATGTCCCTCTTTCCCACATTTGTAACATACGACCGTTGGTCGTTCTCCTCCCCTAGAAACAGTTGATGTTTGTGCTGACGTCTTCACGTTATCATTGTTGTACCTTCTCTTCTTGAAATCTCCTCCCGACTCGCTCCTTCTATTATCACGACCACGATTACCACCAGAGTGGTTACCGCTTTTGTCCGAATATTTTTCTCCCTGCTGGTTTTCATTGCTTCGATGACTGCCGCCACCGGTATGACCCTGGTTGTGGTCCCTCGGTTGCACATACTCATTATCTCGCTCTAATAATTGAGCCCTGTTTACAACATCTGAATATAAAGAAAATTTATGAGAGATAAGATATTGCCGAATCTCGGGTTTTAGACCTCTCAGAAACATCCTTGTCATTCGTTCCTCATTTTCGACCAAATGAGGTGCAAACCTGGATAACTCTGCAAACTTCGCCTCGTACTGGGACACCGTCATGTTGTTTTGTTCCAGTCTGATAAACTCCACCTCCTTCATATGACGAATACTTTCAGGAAAGTACTTGTCATTGAACAGTTTTTGAAATGTTTCCCAGGACATGTTGAGTGCGTCAGGCTGGGTACGCTTCACAGACTCCCACCAGTAGTCTGCCTCACCGCGGAACATAAAGGTGGCGAATGGAACCTTCTGTTCCTCCGTGCATCCCAAGACATCGAATATCTTGGTAATTTGCTTGACCCACGTTTCCGCCATGATCGGATCCGGCTTTCCCTTAAATTCTGGTGGTCCCAATTCTTTGAACTGCTTAGCTGTGACAAACCGCGCGTTGTTATCATTTCCACCCGTATTCTGCACACGAGTCTCCCTCGTCTGATTTTGCATGAACTGCAAAAAGCTCCTAAACATTCCATCATTCATCGTTTGCTCGGTAACGTTGTTTACAGGAGGAATATTGCCTTCCTGTTGCACGTTCCCCTGGGTGGTGATCAAAGGTGTCTCCACGGTCTGATTTACTCCATTATTAACGTTCTCAGCTGCCATTCTTAAATACTGCCATAAAACAAGGGTTAATAGTCATGTCATATATTATCCCTATACTCTGACCGACCAAATAAACACCAAATAAACTTAGTCAGGTCATACTAGCGAAGGAATTCCCCGTCTCTCCCCTCCTAGTTCTTGTCTCACATCTCAGCCAGGGATCATATCCCTAAGCTCTGATACCAACTGTGACGCCCCCAAAATAGGTATACAACACCCATTCTGAGTCGCCAAATACATGGTACAGAAAGCAAACTACAACTTCAATAATACAATTGTCGTGCAAAATACGACAACACATACTGTGAGTTTAAATACAAATATTGTCTTCTAGACAATATCCACACTCAAATAAATCCTCATTACAATTATTCAAACACTATTTTACAGAAATAGTGAGGACTGCTAAAACATCTTTCTAGAACCATCACTCCATACCCCGACTAGATCCTGCTATGTTCTCACCTCCTGAGAAGAAAAATGGAACAAAAAGGAAAAGGGTGAGCTCAACTAGCCCAGTAAAGAATATTATGACTAAGATAATATACAACAAATTATCGTTAGTCTTCAACAGGGAAAAATCTGATAGAATATAATCGACAACAAGTTTTAGATCAACAACTGCAGCGGAAACAGCAAACCATTAGAAGAGTCAAGTAGAGAAAGAATTCTACTATCTTCTAAGATTTAAAAGTCCATCATCAATATTTTATCCCTGTAACATCAATTAATAATCATCTTTATCCAAATATTCATCTTTGCACTACAGGCCAAAGATATTCATTTGTATCACCTGTCAGTCATGTTCATCTCAACACCTGTTCATCTTTGCACTACAGGCCAAAGATATTCATCAAGTAATCATACATCTTTGCACTACAGGCCAAAGATATTCAGTAATATCATCATTTAGGACTGAGGATGATGAAAAATATCTTAAAGAGAACGAATCCAGTGAGACAGAAGGACAAATATTAAGGATTCGTATAACAGTTTATCCAAGATCAATAATACTTCATAATAATCAATTGTGAAGCAGAATTCAAAAATAAAGATCAAAACATGGATACAATCAAAGATAGTAACCATAATAGACATCTTGGAAAAAGAGAAAATTTTATTTTTCGGTGAATAGTGCCGTATTCGTGAATAGTGCCGTATACGTGAATAGTAACGTACACGTGAATAGTAACCCGACACAAAAAGTTTTAAATTTGATAAAAACTCATGTCAATATTTCAGCATAATGATATTGAAGAAAATAATATCATTTAAGAAGAAAATAATATCCCTTACCTCAAAATATCAGTACTTCTGGTCGGAATACCGGTATAAGGCTGAAAGAAACTTGCACTGATGAATAGAAAATTTGATTCACAATAATATTTAGAGAAATTTTGATTTTATTCATTAATAAGTTGGGGTCTTACAGTTTCTATTCATCAGTGCAAGTTTCTTTCAGCCTTATACCGGTATTCTGATATTTTGAGGTAAGGTGCTCCTGTTTTATTCGTAAAGAAGAAAGACGGGAGTATGCGACTTTGTATTGACTATCGAGAATTGAACCATGTCACCATCAAGAATAGGTATCCGCTACCTCGCATTGATGACCTGTTCGACCAGTTACAAGGAACACAATTCTTTTCAAAGATCGACCTTCGTTCTGGATATCATCTGCTGAAGATTAAAACTGAAGATATTCCAAAGACTGCCTTCAGAACTCGGTACGGGCATTATGAATTCTTAGTCATGTCTTTTGGATTGACTAATGCTCCTGCTGCCTTCATGGATATGATGAACCGTGTATTCAAAGAATATTTGGATCAGTTCGTTGTTGTCTTTATTGATGACATCCTCATCTATTCCAAAAGTCGTGAAGATCATGAGCGCCATTTGAAGCTGGTACTGCAAAAGCTTCGTGAAAATAAGTTATATGCCAAATTAAAGAAATGCGAGTTCTGGCTTGAGGAAGTAGCATTCCTTGGGCACGTGGTGTCAAAACATGGAGTATCTGTCGACCCGGCGAATATTGAAGCCATACAAAGTTGGGAGCAACCGAAGTCGGTAACCGAAGTACGTAGCTTTCTGGGCTTAGCTGGTTATTATCGGAGATTTGTGGAAGGATTTTCTCGAATCGCTACTCCGTTAACTCAGCTGACTCGGAAAGATACAAAATTCGTATGGAGTGAGGAATGCGAGAAGAGTTTCCAAGAACTCAAGAGGAGACTCATTTCGGCACCTGTTCTGACAATACCATCTGGTTCGGATGGATTTGTTATCTACAGCGATGCTTCAGGCAAAGGGTTAGGATGTGTTCTCATGCAACATGGGAAAGTCATAACATATGCCTCACGACAACTCAAAGAATATGAGAGGAATTATCCTACTCATGATTTGGAGTTGACAGCAGTCGTTTTTGCGTTGAAGATCTGGAGACACTACCTGTATGAGGAGAAAGTGGAGATCGATATAGATCATAAAAGCCTCAAATATTTCTTCACCCAAAAGGAACTCAACATGCGGCAGCGATGTTGGCTCGAGCTGTTGAAAGATTACGATCATACCATCCAATATCATCCTGGAAAAGTAAACGTAGTAGCTGACGCATTGAGTAGAAGATCATATGCGGGTACGAGTACAATGTTGTTAACACAAAGGCCCATTTGTATGACTTGCAAAGGATGGAGATAGAGATGAAGGCTCCAAGTACCCACATGATGATATCAAATATACGAGTAGAACCGACTTTAATCGATAAAGTTAAAGCTGCTCAAGCTACAGACATGGAGCTGATGCGTATGAAGAAGAAAGTGCAAGAAGGTGCTATTCCAGAAGCAAGAATCGATGAAGAAGGAATACTTCGAGTCAACTCCAGACTTTGTGTTCCTAACGATTTTGACTTGAAGCATAGAATAATGATGGAGGCACACAACACACCGTTTGCAATCCATCCTGGGAGTACCAAAATGTATCACGATCTTCGACATACATTTTGGTGGAGCAATATGAAAAGAGAGATCGCGGAGTTTATCTCGAGATGTTTAACTTGTCAACGTGTAAAAGCGGAGCATCAAGTACCAAAGGGTCCATTGCAACCACTTGAGATTCCGAAATGGAAGTGGGAACACATTACTATGGATTTTGTTACGGGTCTTCCCAAGGTTTCTCAAGGCATAGATGCGATTTGGGTTATTGTTGATAGATTAACCAAGTCCGCTCATTTCTTGCCGATACGTGAGACTTATTCCCTTGAACGTCTTGCTAGTATGTACGTGAACGAGATTGTGAGATTGCATGGCATGCCAGTATCCATAGTTTCGGATCGTGACCCAAGATTCACTTCACGATTTTGGGTTAGCTTGCAGAAAGCTATGGGCACGGATTTACGATTCAGTTCAGCATACCATCCTCAAACGGACGGACAATCAGAGAGGACTATTCAAACTCTTGAAGATCTATTAAGACTTTGTGTCCTAGATCTCAAAGGGAGTTGGGATAAGTACCTACCATTGGTGGAATTCTCCTACAACAACAGTTATCAGGCGAGCATAGGTGTGGCTCCATTTGAGGCGTTGTATGGAAGAAAATGTCGTTCTCCAGTATGCTGGGACGAGGTGGGTGAAGCAACATTGTTGGGACCAGAGTTGGTACGCATTACTACAGAGAAGATCCAAACGATTCGACAACGTATACAAAAGGCACGGGATCGACAAAAGAGTTATGCGGATCTTCATCGGAAGGACGTGGAATTTAATATTGGGGATCATGTATTATTACGTGTTGCACCATGGAAGGGAGTTATAAAATTTGGGAAAAGAGGAAAGCTCAATCCAAGATTTACTGGTCCATTTGAGATTCTTGAGCGAATAGAAAATGTGGCATATAGACTCGCATTACCTCCAAGCATGTCTCGTGTTCATAATGTTTTTCACATATCTATGCTTCGTAAATATGTTAAAGACCCTAACCACATTATTGAGTTAGAACCAGACGAGATAGCTGAAGATTTAATGTACGAGGAGGTACCTGTTAAGATCTTGGATAGGAAAGAGCATGTCCTACGCACGAAGGTTATACCACAAGTTAAGGTTTTGTGGAGAAACCATGCTATTGAAGAAATGACCTGGGAGTTGGAATCAGAAATGAAAGCGAGGTATCCTAAATATTATTGTGAATAATAAGGGGTTAATTTGATATAATACTTTGGTTATGGGTGAAATGTGTAAATTTTGCAAAATAAGCAAGTGGTTATAAAATATTCATTTTGTCGGGGAATATTCGTTTGGTCGTGGAATATTCTTGCTGTCGGGGAATATTCGTACGACGGCGCAGCCTTGTGTGGGCCCCATAACGGAAAGCGATTGGATGAAGAAAACGACAAGTATAAGTTATTTATAAATAACGGCGTAGTTGTTACCGTTAATACTGTTGGAATACCCGGTGGTTAAAATACAGTAGCACACGGTATTGCACCAATTATTGATTCTTACGTAAGAAGGCACTACTCAATAATTGTTACAGTAGTTATTGTTCAATATTTTATTTTATTGATTCAATAATTGTTGCATTGATATTTTATATTATTGTTGTTTCAATAATTGTTGCTGCACAGTATTTTCCATTATCAGATCAATAATTCATATTATTTGAATAATATTATTAGATAACATTATTGGCAATGTCTAGAAAGTTATGTCTAAGGAGAGGTTTGGTCATCTAATTGCGCGCCAGTAAGGAAAATTCCTTATTGAAAAGCCTCCTCTTTCCTGGGAACGGCCTGGTTGTCATAAATGTGATTCTGTAATATTATTTGTGAATAATTAATTATTGATTCATATGATAAGGAAATATTTATTTTATGTGGATATAAATGAGGGATATATTTTTGTGGTTAAAAATGAAGGAGATAATGTTGAGGTTTTTATCAGTATTTTTGTCGGAATGGAGGTATTAAAAATCAGGGTTTTTGAGATATTTTGCGGGGGTTATAATTTTTAATCCGACCGTTGGATCGTGGTAATTTTTGGATATGTTATACATATATAAGTTGAGTATATGTCCACAAATTTTGAACCGTTAAAAATGAACGTATGATTTATTATGAATTTTACGAGATGACTGGTTCAGAAATTGTTGAATTTTCGGAGTTTATCATTTTGATGGAAAATTCTAGAATTGGTGGGCCCCACTCTTGGTTGGTGAAGAAATGTGCTGAATTATATTTCAAATGTGGTGGGTGGGAATAGTAGCAGGTAAAGCCATCAGGTTGCAGGTCAAGCCTACTAAAATTTTCCTATAAATAGAGGGCTAAGTTAGAATTAAAAATCACACCAGAAACAAGTTTTCTCTCTTTTTCTCTCTAGATTATTGAGTGTATTTTGTGAGTATTTAGATACTTTGAGAGTTTCTATTCATCAGAGCAAGTTTCTTTCAGCCTTATACCGGTATTCCGACCAGAAGTACTGATATTTTGAGGTAAGGGATATTATTTTTTTCTTAAATTATATTATTTTCTTCAATATCATTATGCTGAAATATTGATATGAGTTTTTATCAAATTTGGAACTTTTTGTGTCGGAGTTACTGTTCACGTATACGTTACTATTTACGTATACGGCACTATTCACCGAAAAATAAAATTTTTCCTTTTTGTCCAAGATGTCTATTATGGTTACTATCTTTGATTGTATCCATGTTTTGATCTTTATTTTTGAATTCTACTTCACAATTGATTATTATGAAGTATTATTGATCTTGGATAAACTGTTATACGAATCCTTAATATTTGTCCTTCTGTCTCACTGGATTCGTTCTCTTTAAGATATTTTTCATCATCCTCAGTCCTAAATGATGATATTACTGAATATCTTTGGCCTGTAGTGCAAAGATATATGATTACTTGATGAATATCTTTGGCCTGTAGTGCAAAGATGAACAGGTGTTGAGATGAACATGACTGACAGGTGATACAAATGAATATCTTTGGCCTGTAGTGCAAAGATGAATATTTGGATAAAGATGATTATTAATTGATGTTACAGGGATAAAATATTGATGATGGACTTTTAAATCTTAGAAGATAGTAGAATTCTTTCTCTACTTGTCTCTTCTAATGGTTTGCTGTTTCCGCTGCAGTTGTTGATCTAAAATTTATTGTCGATTATATTCTATCAAATTTTTCCCTGTTGAAGACTAACGATAATTTGTTGTATATTATCTTAATCATAATATTCTTTACTGGGCTAGTTGAGCTCACCCTTTTCCTTTTTGTTCCATTTTTCTTTTCAGGAGGTGAGAACATAGCAGGATCTAGTCGGGGTATGGAGTGATGGTTCTAAAAAGATGTTTTAGCAGTCCTCACTATTTCTATAAAATAGTGTTTGAATAATTGTAATGAGGATTTATTTGAGTGTGGATATTGTCTAGAAGATAATATTTGTATTTAAATTCACAGTATGTGTTGTCGTATTTTGCACGATAATTGTATTATTGAAGTTGTAGTTTGCTTTTTGTACCATGTATTTGGCGACTCAGAATGGGTGTTGTATACCTATTTTGGGGGCGTCACAGAAACTCTCAAAGTATCTAAATACTCACAAAATACACTCAATAATCTAGAGAGAGAAAGAGAGAAAACTTGTTTCAGGTGTGATTTTCAATTCTAACTTAGCCCTCTATTTATAGGAAAATTTTAGTAGGCTTGACCTGCAACCTGATGGCTTTACCTGCTACTATTCCCACCCACCATATTTGAAATATAATTCAGCACATTTCTTCACCAACCAAGAGTGGGGCCCACCAAGTCTAGAATTTCCATCAAAATGATAAACTCCAAAAATTCAACAATTTCTGAACCAGCCATCTCGTAAAATTCATAATAAATCATACGTTCATTTTTAACGGTTCAAAATTTATGGACATATACTCAACTTATATATGTATAACATATCAAAAAACTACCACGATCCAACGGTCGGATTAAAAATTATAACCCCCGCAAAATATCTCAAAAACCCTGATTTTTAATACCTCCATTCCGACAAAAATACTGATAAAAACCTCAACATTAACTCCTTCATTTTTAACCACAAAAATATATCTCTCATTTATATCCACATAAAATAAATATTTCCTTATCATATGAATCAATAATTAATTATTCACAAATAATATTACAGAATCACATTTATGACAACCAGGCCGTTCCCAGGAAAGAGGGGGCTTTCCAATAAGGATTTCTCCTTACTGGCGCGCAATTAGATGACCAAACCTCTCTTTAGACAGAACTTTCTAGACATTGCCAATAATGTTATCTAATAATATTATTCAAATAATATGA
The DNA here is from genome assembly GCA_016801055.1 of Panax notoginseng. Taxonomy (NCBI): domain Eukaryota; kingdom Viridiplantae; phylum Streptophyta; class Magnoliopsida; order Apiales; family Araliaceae; genus Panax; species Panax notoginseng. Next base: position 46,152,827 of record CM029020.1, read on the forward strand.
ATCATTGATCTGATAATAGAAAATACTGTGTAGCAGCAATTATTGAAACAACAATAATATAAAATATCAACGCAGCAATTATTGAATCAATAAAATAAAATATTGAACAATAACTACTGTAACAATTATTGAGTAGTGCATTCCTACGTAAGAATCAATAATTGGTACAATACCGTGTGCTACTGTATTTTAACCACCGGGTATTCCAACAGTATTAACGGTAACAAACTACGCCGTTATTTATAAACAACTTATACTTGTCGTTTTCTTCATCCAATCGCTTTCCGTTATGGGGCCCACACAAGGCTGCGCCGTCGTACGAATATTCCCCGACAGCAAGAATATTCCACGACCAAACGAATATTCCCCGACAAAATGAATATTTTATAACAATTTGCTTATTTTACAAAATTTGCACATTTCACCCATAACCAAAGTATTATATCAAATTAACCCCTTATTATTCATAATAATATTTGGAGAAAATTTGATTTTATTCATTAATAAGTTGGGGTCTTACATGTAAGTATGGATTTACTTTATCAATATTTTGGAAATTGACATGTTATGAATTTTGATGTAAAACTGTTAATCTTCTGCAGTAACTTTGATCAAACCATCGTCTTCGGAGGTGAAGGATGTATGACCCCGAATTTTATGAAATAAAAGTATTCAATTTTCCTATTTAGTAAATAGTTAAATTGATAAAAATTAAAGTTTAGGGTGATATATGAATTTTTTTTCAAAATACGCAAGTGGTTATAAAATATTCATTGTTGTCGGGGAATATTCGTTTAGTCGTGGAATATTCTTTCTGTCGGGGAATATTCGTACGACGGCGCAGCCATTTGTGGGCCCCATAACAGAATAACTGTCGGATGAAGAAAATGACAAATTGAGTTTTTATAAATAATGGCGTAGTTGTTACCGTTTACACTGTTGGAATACCTGGTGGTTAAAATACAGTAATACGCGTAGTTGCACAATAGCACACGGTATTGCACAGTATTTTTTTTAATTATTAATTCTTACGTGAGAAGGCACTACTCAATAATTGTTACAATAATGTAAGACCCCAAATTTTATGAAATAAAAGTATTTAATTTTTCTATTTAGTAAATGGTTAAATTGATAAAAAGTTAAAGTTAAGGGTGATATATGAATATTTTTCAAAATAAGCAAGTGGTTATAAAATATTCATTTTGTCGGGGAATATTCGTTTGGTCGTGAAATATTCTTTCTGTCGGGGAATATTCGTACGACGGCGCAGCTATTGTGGGCCCCATAATGGAAAGCGATTGGATGAAGAAAACGACAAAATTGAGTTTTTATAAATAACGGCGTAGTTGTTACCGTTAACACTGTTGGAATACCTGGTGGTTAAAATATAGTAATACGCGTAGTTGCACAGTAGCACACGGTATTGCACAGTATTTTTTTCAATTATTAATTCTTACGTAAGAAGGCACTACTCAATAATTGTTACAGTAGTTACTGTTCAATATTTTATTTTATTGATTCAATAATTGCTGCGTTGATATTTTATATTATTGTTGTTTCAATAATTGTTGCTGCACAATATTTTCTATTATCAGATCAATAATTCATATTATTTAAATAATATTATTAGATAGCATTATTGGCAATGTCTAGAAAGTTCTGTCTAAGGAGAGGTTTGGTCATCTAATTACACGCTAGTAAGGAGAAATCCTTATTGGAAAGCCCCCTCTTTCCTGGGAACGGCCTGGTTGTCATAAATGTGATTCTGTAATATTATTTGTGAATAATTAATTATTGATTCATATGATAAGGAAATATTTATTTTATGTGGATATAAATAAGGGATATATTTTTGTGGTTAAAAATGAAGGAGTTATCAGTATTTTTGTCGAAATGGAGGTATTAAAAATTAGGGCTTTTGAGATATTTTGCGGGGGTTATAATTTTTAATCCGACCGTTGGATCGTGGTAATATTTGGATATGTTATACATATATAAGTTGAGTATATGCCCACAAATTTTGAACCGTTAAAAATGAACGTATGATTTATTATAAATTTTATGAGATGACTGGTTCAGAAATTGTTGAAGTTTCAGAATTTATCATTTTGGTAGAAAATTCTAGAATTGGTGGGCCTCACTCTTGGTTGGTGAAAAAATGTGCTGAGATTTTTATTCAAATATGGTGGGTGGAAATAGTAGCAGGTAAAGCCATCAGGTTGCAGGTTAAGTCTGCTTTGGCGTGCTAACATTTTCCTATAAATAGAGGGCTAAGTTAGAATTGAAAATCACACCAAAAATATAAGTTTTCTCTCTTTCTCTCTCTATATTATGAAGCATATTTTGTGAGTATTTAGATACTTTGAGAGTTGCTATTCAGTGCAAGTTTCCTTCAGCTTTGCATTCCAGTCAGAAATACTGCACTTTTGAGGTAAGGGATAGTAAGAGATTTTAAGGGTTATTATGTTTTTCAGTTCGTAATTCTTCTGACCTTCAGAAAATTATGGAAAAATTTGAAACGATATTTTGAGGAGTTTTATTGATTGTGTCCAAAAATGGTGATTTTTGGATGTATAGATTATGAGTTATGAATTTTATGAGAAAAGACTGTTTTAAAAGTAACCGCTTATAACTCCTTGTGGTTAACTCCAAAATTGATAAAATTTTTATCGAAAGTATATCTATATAATATCAGTGTACTCTGTAAATTTCAAAATATTTGGACAAAAGTACAATTTTTAATAAATGTCTAAATATTCAGTTGTTTTGGTCATATGAAAAATAGTAAATGAATTTTAAAAATTCTGAAAAAAATATATGTTCAATATGGGACTATATTCTGCTAAATTCCAGAAAAGAAATATTTTTGGAACTGATTTGGTATTTTTCATGAAAATAGACTAGTTATGAGTAAATGAATTAAATATGTTTTGTGAAGTAAGAAAATTGGAAAATAGGATTTTATGGCTTGAGAATCCTATATGAGGTATATGCAGAATTTTGATGAGGGTTTTTGGTTATTGGTGATGAAATCTTATGAGTTTGGCATTTTAGGATGATTAAATGCATTATTTAATAAAGTGTAAACAATTAAAATAAATTGTTTATAAGTTTAAGAAATGTTATTCCTTCAATATTATTATACCGAAATATTGGTATGAAATTTATTGTGGAATTTCTATCTTTTTGAGTCGGGGTTACTATTCATGAGTTACTATTCACGAGTTACTATTCATGAGTTACTATTCACGAGTTACTATTCACGGATACTATTCATGACAAAATTGATTTCTTTTTATAACTAAATTATAGTTGATTTATGAATATTACTCTGGAGATTAAAACTATATATTGATTATATTGTTTTTATTATCATATATAACATTTTTATAACCCTAATGATGATATTCTCTTTTACTTGAGTGTAAAGATGGGTAGATTATTGGTATGATCATGACTAGGGTTCTCTTTGGTCAGTAGTGGAAAAGTTGGATTGTGACTGGTATGATCATGACCATTGAATTTATAATTGAATATCTTTAGCTTAAGCGCAAAGGTGAATTGATCAACATGGTTATAATTATTGTTTATATAAATTCTGAAATGATTATATATTCCTTTGAGATATGAATATATTTGGCTTGTAGTGCAAATATGAACTGTTGAAGAATATCTTTGGCCTATAGTGCAAAGATGAATTATTGATGAATATCTTTGGCCTGTAGTGCAAAGATGAATTGTTGATGAATATCTTTGGCCTGTAGTGCAAAGATGAACTGTTGTTGAATATCTTTGGCCAGTAGTGCAAAGATGAACAGATGTTGAGATGAACATGACCGACTGGTGATACAAATGAATATCTTTGGCCGTAGTGCAAAGATGAAGTTGTTAGTATGATTATAAACAGGAACTGTGATTTGGTATAACCATGATCTTTGATGTTTTAGGTAAAGACATGTGATGAAAATTATCTCATCCTTGATGCGAAGAAAAATTTAGAATCACAATTATGATTATGAGTTATTCATATGATTGTGGAAAAGAACTGTTGAGTGATGTTACAGGGATAAAATATTGTTGGTAGATTTTTAACATGGAGAATGTAACGACCCCAAAATAGGTCCATTCCATCCAACCTATTCTGAGTCACCAAATACATGGCACAGAAAACAACTGTAACTTTATTACAACAATTGTCATGCAAAATACAACAACACATATGCTGTAAGTTTGGATACAAATATATACCAAATGTGACTCATGTTCCAACCGTGGACATCACCTCACAATAACACCTTACATAAAGGTATAGTCAAAAACTGTTTTAGAAATTAGAATCTTTGGGAAGTGCTCAAGGAAACCTTCGTACATGGGAGGCCACGCGTCTAGGTTATGATAGATATCATATGGCCACAGAATTATCCTTGGTTGACCCAATAGACCCCAAAGAAAAACGAGAAGATTACTATCATATTCTTCCCAATGGTGAGTCTTCTCTTGACATATCATTATCTCTACTGTCTCTAATTGAGAATTATACTTCAAACAAACACCAAGATTATATAGGTAGTGCTCGTATATATACTCAGCAAGTGGATGAGCACATCCCTGTCTTATGATGACACGAGGTTGTATGTCGTTAGACATCTTGTATGATAGTGGCAAACCACCCTTCCAACGTTGGGTACACCTTACCCTATTGGATTCACCAAATAAAACTACTAAATGAACTTTTCTATACTGCTTCGGGAGAACATCCACAGCTAGAGACCACCGTTCTATTTTCCCATTACCCTCGCTCGACCCAGCTACACTCTTATTACCTGAAAGGAATTGTGAAGCAAAAGGGTGAGCACAACTAGCTCAGTAAAGAATATCATGACTAAAGATAATTAAATTATCAATAGCCTTCATCAATAATAAATCAGAGATTTAGAACATATGGTAAATGATAAAAATTTCAACCATAGTTGCAGCGGAACGAGCAATCCATTAGAAGAGTCAAATAGACTATAAAGTCTATTATCTTCTCCATGTTAAAAATCCATCAACAATGTTTTATCCCTGTAACATCAATCAACAATTCTGGTCCACAATCATATGAATAACTCATAATCATAACTGTAGTTTTAAATTCCTCTTCTCATCCAGGACGAAGATAATTTTCATCACCTATCTTTACCTGAAACATCAAAGATCATGGTTATACCAAATCACATTTCCTGTTCATAATCATACTAATAACTTCATCTTTGCACTACGGCCAAAGATATTCATTTGTATCACCAGTTGGTCATGTTTATCTCAACATCTGTTCATCTTTGCACTACTGGCCAAAGATATTCAACAACATGTCATCTTTGCACTACGGGCCAAAGATATTCATCAACAATTCATCTTTGCACTACAGGCCAAAGATATTCATCAATATTTCATCTTTGCACTACAGGCCAAAGATATTAATATCTCAAAGAAATATATAATCATTTCAGAATTTATATAAACAATAATTATAACCATGTTGATCAATTCACCTTTGCACTTAAGCTAAAGATATTCACTTATAAATTCAATGGTCATGATCATACCAGTCAACAATTCAACTTTGCACTACTGGCCAAAGATAACCCATAGTCATGATCATACCAAAAATCTACTCATCTTTACACTCTAGTGAAAGAGAATTTCAACATCAGGGTTATAAAAATATTATATATGATAATAAAAATAATATAATCAACATATAGATTTAATCTCAAGAGTAATATTCATAACTCAACTATAATTTGGTCAGAAAAAGAAACCAATTTTGTCATGAATAGTAACTCGTGAATAGTAACCATGAATAGTAACCCCGACACAAAAGATAGAAATTCTACAATAAAATCCATACCAATATTTGGTATAATGATATTGAAAGAATAACATTTCTTAAATTTATAAACAATTTATTTTAATTGTTTACACTTTACTAAATAATGCATTTAATCATTCTAAAATGCCAAACTCATAAGATTTCATCACCAATAACCAAAAACCCTCATCAAAAATCTGCATATACCTCATATAGGATTCTCAAGCCATAAAATCCTATTTTCCAATTTTCTTTCTTCACAAAACATATTTAATTCATTTACTCATAACTAGACCATTTTCATGAAAAATACCAAATCAGTTCCAAAAATATTTCTTTTCTGGAATTTAGCATAATATAGTCCCATAGTGAACATATATTTTTCTCAGAATTTTTAAAAGTCATTTACTATTTTTCATATGGCCAAAACAGCCGAATATTTAGACATTTATCAAAAATTATACTTTTGTCAAAAATTCTGAAATTTACAGAGTATACTTCTATCATATACATGTACTCCCAATAAATATTTCATCAATTTTTGAGTTAACCACAAGGAATTATAAGCTGTTACTTTTAAAATAGTCTTTTCCCGTAAAATTCATAACTCTTAATCTATACATCCAAAAATCACCATTTTTGGACACAATCAAGAAAACTCATCAAAATATCATTTCAAATTTTTCCAGAATATTTGAAGGTCAGAAAAATTACGAAACTGAAAAACATAACAACCCTTAAAATTCCTTACTATCCCTTCCAATCCCTTACCTCAAAACAGCAGTACTTCTGACCGAAATGTAAAGCCGAAGGAACCTTAAACTGAATAGCAACTCTCAAAGTATCTAAAAACTCACAAAATATGCTTCATAATATAGAGAGAGAAAGAGAGAAAGCTTATGTTTCTGGTGTGATTTTCAATTCTAACTTAGCCCTCTATTTATAGGAAAATTTTGGTAGGTTTGACCTGCAACCTGATGGCTTTACCTGCTACTATTCCCACCCACCACATTTGAAATATAATTCAGCACATTTCTTCACCAACCACAAGTGGGGCCCACCAATTCTAGAATTTTCCACCAAAATGATTAACTCCGAAAATTCAACAATTTCTGAACCAGTCATCTCGTAAAATTCATAACAAATCATACGTTCATTTTTAACGGTTCAAAATTTGTGGGCATATACTCAACTTATATATGTATAACATATCCAAAAATTACCACGATCCAACGGTCGGATTAAAAATTATAACCCCCGCAAAATATCTCAAAAACCCTAATTTTTAATACCTCCATTCCGACAAAAATACTGATAAAAATCTCAACATTAACTCCTTCATTTTTAACCACAAAAATATATCCCTCATTTATATCCACATAAAATAAATATTTCCTTATCATATGAATCAATAATTAATTATTCACAAATAATATTACAGAATCACATTTATGACAACCAGGCCGTTCCCAGGAAAGAGGGGGCTTTCCAATAAGGATTTCTCCTTACTGGCGCGCAATTAGATGACCAAACCTCTCCTTAGACAGAACTTTCTAGACATTGCCAATAATGCTATCTAATAATACTATTCAAATAATATGAATTATTGATCTGATAATGGGAAATACTGTGCAGCAACAATTATTGAACAACAATAATATAAAATTTCAACGTAGCAATTATTGAATCAATAAAATAAAATATTGAACAGTAATTACTGTAACAATTATTGAGTAGTGCCTTCTTACGTAAGAATCAATAATTTCAAAAATACTATGCAATACCGTGTGCTACTGTGCAATAACGCGTATTACTGTATTTTAACCACCGGGTATTCCAACAGTGTTAACGGTAACAACTACGCCGTTATTTGTAAAAACTCAAATTTGTCGTTTTCTTCACCCGACAGTTATTTTGTTATGGGGCCCACAAATAGCTGCGCCGTCGTACGAATATTCCCCGACAGAAAGAATATTCCACGACCAAACGAATATTCCCCGACAACAATGATTATTTTATAACCACTTGCTTATTTTGAAAAAAAATCATATTTCACTCATAACTTTAAACTTTTATCAATTTAACCATTTACTGAATAGTAATTATAAGAAAAATTGAATACTTTTATTTCATAAAATTCGGGGTCTTACAATCTCCCCTCCTTATGAAATTTTGTCCCCGAAATTTACGTACCTGGTATTTCGAAGAGTTGAGAATACCTTGTTTCTATTTCAGATTCTATCTCTCAGATCATCATGATTTCTCCATTGCTCATCTCCCATGATAACTTCATTTGGGTTCCTCATTTGTTGGGAAGTCATGACAACCGCCATCCCTCGAACTACTCGGCTTTGACTTGTCTGGAGTAGCATTTGGCGTCATCATTACCGTTGGAATATACCTTTCTATAGGACATATTCCTCCCTCAACTGCCTCTTCGTGCTCCTCATTCATGATCTGAATCATCAATCTTCGATCCATATCGGATTCAGGTTGACCGCTATGTACAGGGTAATTCAAAACTCGATGTTGGGTTCTCCCAATTGCTTTCCAAAAAGAGAAATTCATATCATCTATTTTAGCCTTCTTAGATCGAACATCTCTTTCCACAATATCCACGTGTCGTGCGGCTTTTGCCCATGCATCACTTATTCTCACTCGTTCAGTTTTTTCTTCTCTCAGCTCAGATTCTATTTTTATCATCTTATACTCTGCCAAAGAATGCTTCTGTTCAAGCATCACATATCGGGTAACACAAGCTTGAATTGTTGCATCCTTTTGTTCCACGACCGCCTGTCGTTCTTCTGCCTGCTCTTCTAACTCATGAATACGATTTTGAAATTCTACATTTTGATCATATAATACCTCTAATAAACTCTCCTCTGGTACTTCTTCTTCCTCTTCTTCCTCAGTCTCAGCTGTTACCTCTGCGACTATCTCGGGTGTAACTATCAATTCTTCACTCACCACATGGATATCTCTAATTCCTTCTTCGTCTGACATTACATTATCACGGTTAGTGATTAGAGGTATCCCCACAGTCTCATTCACTCCATTATTAGCATTCTCAGCTGCCATTCTCAAATACTGCCATAAAACAAGGGTTAATTAAACAAATTAACATATCACATAATATTCCAATATTATGACTGACCAACAAATAAGCTTAGGTAGGACATACTAGCAAAGGATTTACTCATCTCTCCCCTCCTAGTTGTATTCCCCGATCTCCGCCAGAGACCATATCCCTAAGCTCTGATACCAAATGTAACGACCCCAAAATAGGTCCATTCCATCCAACCTATTCTGAGTCGCCAAATACATGGTACAGAAAACAACTACAACTTTATTACAACAATTGTCGTGCAAAATACAACAACACATATGCTGTGAGTTTGGATACAAATATATACCAAATGTGACTCATGTTCCAACCGTGGACATCACCTCACAATAACACCTTACATAAAGGTATAGTCAAAAACTGTTTTAGAAATTAGAATCTTTGGGAAGTGCTCAAGGAAACCTTCGTACATGGGAGGCCACGCGTCTAGGTTATGATAGATATCATATGGCCACAGAATTATCCTTGGTTGACCCAATAGACCCCAAAGAAAAACGAGAAGATTACTATCATATTCTTCCCAATGGTGAGTCTTCTCTTGACATATCATTATCTCTACTGTCTCTAATTGAGAATTATACTTCAAACAAACACCAAGATTATATAGGTAGTGCTCGTATATATACTCAGCAAGTGGATGAGCACATCCCTGTCTTATGATGACACGAGGTTGTATGTCGTTAGACATCTTGTATGATAGTGGCAAACCACCCTTCCAACGTTGGGTACACCTTACCCTATTGGATTCACCAAATAAAACTACTAAATGAACTTTTCTATACTGCTTCGGGAGAACATCCACAGCTAGAGACCACCGTTCTATTTTTCCGTTACCCTCGCTCGACCCAGCTACACTCTTATTACCTGAAAGGAATTGTGAAGCAAAAGGGTGAGCACAACTAGCTCAGTAAAGAATATCATGACTAAAGATAATTAAATTATCAATAGCCTTCATCAATAATAAATCAGAGATTTAGAACATATGGTAAATGATAAAAATTTCAACCATAGTTGCAGCGGAACGAGCAATCCATTAGAAGAGTCAAATAGACTATAAAGTCTATTATCTTCTCCATGTTAAAAATCCATCAACAATGTTTTATCCCTGTAACATCAATCAACAATTCTGGTCCACAATCATATGAATAACTCATAATCATAACTGTAGTTCTAAATTCCTCTTCTCATCCAGGACGAAGATAATTTTCATCACCTATCTTTACCTGAAACATCAAAGATCATGGTTACACCAAATCACATTTCCTGTTCATAATCATACTAATAACTTCATCTTTGCACTACGGCCAAAGATATTCATTTGTATCACCAGTTGGTCATGTTTATCTCAACATCTGTTCATCTTTGCACTACTGGCCAAAGATATTCAACAACATGTCATCTTTGCACTACGGGCCAAAGATATTCATCAACAATTCATCTTTGCACTACAGGCCAAAGATATTCATCAATATTTCATCTTTGCACTACAGGCCAAAGATATTAATATCTCAAAGAAATATATAATCATTTCAGAATTTATATAAACAATAATTATAACCATGTTGATCAATTCACCTTTGCACTTAAGCTAAAGATATTCACTTATAAATTCAATGGTCATGATCATACCAATCAACAATTCAACTTTGCACTACTGGCCAAAGAGAACCCATAGTCATGATCATACCAAAAATCTACCCATCTTTACACTCAAGTGAAAGAGAATTTCAACATCAGGGTTATAAAAATGTTATATATGATAATAAAAACAATATAATCAACATATAGATTTAATCTCAAGAGTAATATTCATAACTCAACTATAATTTGGTCAGAAAAAGAAACTAATTTTGTCATGAATAGTAACTCGTGAATAGTAACTCATGAATAGTAACCCCGACACAAAAGATAGAAATTCTACAATAAAATCCATACCAATATTTCGGTATAATGATATTGAAAGAATAACATTTCTTAAATTTATAAACAATTTATTTTAATTGTTTACACTTTACTAATTAATGCATTTAATCATCTAAAATGTCAAACTCATAAGATTTCATCACCAATAACCAAAACCCTCATCAAAAATCTGCATATACCTCATATAGGATTCTCAAGCCATAAAATCCTATTTTCCAATTTTCTTTCTTCACAAAACATATTTAATTCATTTACTCATAACTAGACTATTTTTATGAAAAATACCAAATCAGTTCCAAAAATATTTCTTTTCTAGAATTTAGCATAATATAGTCCCATAGTGAACATATATTTTTCTCAGAATTTTTAAAAGTCATTTACTATTTTTCATATGGCCAAAACAGCCGAATATTTAGACATTTATCAAAAATTGTACTTTTGTACAAAAATTCTGAAATTTACAGAGTATACTTCTATCATATACATGTACTCCCAATAAAAATTTCATCAATTTTTGAGTTAACCACAAGGAATTATAAGTTGTTACTTTTAAAATAGTTTTTTCCCGTAAAATTCATAACTCTTAATCTATACATCCAAAAATTACCATTTTTGGACACAATCAAGAAAACTCATTAAAATATCATTTCAAATTTTTCCAGAATTTTTGAAGGTCAGAAAAATTACGAAACTGAAAAACATAACAACCCTTAAAATTCCTTACTAACCCTTACAATCCCATACCTCAAAACAGCAGTACTTCTGACCGGAATGTAAAGCCGAAGGAACCTTGCACTGAATATCAACTCTCAAAGTATCTAAAAACTCACAAAATATGCTTCATAATATAGAGAGAGAAAGAGAGAAAGCTTATGTTTCTGGTGTGATTTTCAATTCTAACTTAGCCCTCTATTTATAGGAAAGTTTTGGTAGGTTTGACCTGCAACCTGATGGCTTTACCTGCTACTATTCCCACCCACCACATTTGAAATATAATTCAGCACATTTCTTCACCAACCACAAGTGGGGCCCACCAATTCTAGAATTTTCCACCAAAATGATTAACTCCGAAAATTCAACAATTTCTGAACCAGTCATCTCGTAAAATTCATAACAAATCATACGTTCATTTTTAACGGTTCAAAATTTATGGGCATATACTCAACTTATATATGTATAGCATATCCAAATATTACCACGATCTAACGGTCGGATTAAAAATTATAACCCTCGCAAAATATCTCAAAAACCCTAATTTTTAATACCTCCATTCCGACAAAAATACTGATAAAAATCTCAACATTAACTCCTTCATTTTTAACCACAAAAATATATCCCTCATTTATATCCACATAAAATAAATATTTCCTTATCATATGAATCAATAATTAATTATTCACAAATAATATTACAGAATCACATTTATGACAACCAGGCCGTTCCCAGGAAAGAGGGGGCTTTCCAATAAGGATTTCTCCTTACTGGCGCGCAATTAGATGATCAAACCTCTCCTTAGACAGAACTTTCTAGACATTGCCAATAATGCTATCTAATAATAATATTCAAATAATATGAATTATTGATCTGATAATGGGAAATACTGTGCAGCAACAATTATTGAACAACAATAATACAAAATTTCAACGTAGCAATTATTGAATCAATAAAATAAAATATTGAACAGTAATTACTGTAACAATTATTGAGTAGTGCCTTCTTACGTAAGAATCAATAATTACAAATATACTATGCAATACCGTGTGCTACTGTGCAATAACGCGTATTACTGTATTTTAACCACCGGGTATTCTAACAGTGTTAACGGTAACAACTACGCCGTTATTTGTAAAAACTCAAATTTGTCATTTTCTTCACCCGACAGTTATTTTGTTATGGGGCCCACAAATGGCTGCGCCGTCGTACGAATATTCCCCGATAGAAAGAATATTCCACGACCAAACGAATATTCCCCGACAACAATGATTATTTTATAACCACTTGCTTAGTTTGAAAAAAAAATCATATTTCACTCATAACTTTAAACTTTTATCAATTTAACCATTTACTGAATAGTAATTATAAGAAAAATTGAATACTTTTATTTCATAAAATTCGGTGTCTTACAGAGAAGATAATAGACTTTATAGTCTATTTGACTCTTCTAATGAATTGCTCGTTCCGCTGCAACTATGGTTGAAATTTTTATCGTTTACCATATGTTCTAAATCTCTGATTTATTATTGATGAAGGCTATTGATAATTTAATTATCTTTAGTCATGATATTCTTTACTGAGCTAGTTGTGCTCACCCTTTTGCTTCACAATTCATTTCAGGTAATAAGAGTGTAGTTGGGTCGAGCGAGGGTAACGGGGAATTAGAATGGTGGTCTCTAGCTGTGGATGTTCTCCCGAAGCAGTATAGAGAAGTTCATTTAGTAGTTTTATTTGGTGAATCCAATAGGGTAAGGTGTACCCAACGTTGGAAGGGTGGTTTGCCACTATCATACAAGATGTCTAACGACATACAACCTCGTGTCATCATAAGACAGGGATGTGCTCATCCACTTGCTGAGTATATATACGAGCACTACCTATATAATCTTGGTGTTTGTTTGAAGTATAATTCTCAATTAGAGACAGTAGAGATAATGATATGTCAAGAGAAGACTCACCATTGGGAAGAATATGATAGTAATCTTCTCATTTTTCTTTGGGGTCTATTGGGTCAACCAAGGATAATTCTGTGGCCATATGATATCTATCATAACCTAGACGCATGGCCTCCCATGTACGAAGGTTTCCTTGAGCACTTCCCAAAGATTCTAATTTTTAAAACAGTTTTTGACTATATATTTATGTAAGGTGTCATTGTGAGGTGATGTCCACGGTTGGAACATGAGTCACATTTGGTATATATTTGTATCCAAACTCACAACATATGTGTTGTTGTATTTTGCACGACAATTGTTGTAATAAAGTTGTAGTTGTTTTCTGTACCATGTATTTGGCGACTCAGAATAGGTTGGATGGAATGAACCTATTTTGGGGTTGTCACAAATAATTACTGTTCAATATTTTATTTTATTGAATCAATAATTGCTACGTTAAAATTTTATATTATTGTTGTTCAATAATTGTCACTGCACAGTATTTCCCATTATCAGATCAATAATTCATATTATTTGAATAATATTATTAGATAAAATTATTGGTAATGTCTAGAAAGTTCTGTCTAAAGAGAGGTTTGGTCACCTAATTGCGCGCCAGTAAGGAGAAATTCTTATTGGAAAGCCCCCTCTTTCCTGGGAATGGCCTGGTTGTCATAAATGTGATTCTGTAATATTATTTGTGAATAATTAATTATTGATTCATATGGTAAGGAAATATTTATTTTATGTGGATATAAATGAGGGATATATTTTTATGGTTAAAAATGAAGGAGTTAATGTTGAGGTGTTTTATCTGTATTTTTGTCGGAACGGAGGTATTGAAAATCAAATTAGGGTTTTTGAGATATTTTACGAGGGTTATAATTTTTAATCCGACCGTTGGATCGTGGTAATATTTGGATATGTTATACATATATAAGTTAAGTATATGTCCACAAATTTTGAACCGTTAAAAATGAACTTATGATTTGTTATGAATTTTACGAGATGACTGGTTCAGAAATTGTTGAATTTTCGGAGTTAATCATTTTGGTGGAAAATTCTAGAATTAGTGGGCCCCACTCTTGGTTGGTGAAGAAATGTGCTGAGATTTTTATTTAAATGTGGTGGATGGGAATAGTAGCAGGTAAAGCCATCAGGTTGCAGGTTAAGTCTGCTTCGGCGTGCTAACATTTTCCTATAAATAGAGGGCTAAGTTAGAATTGAAAATCACACCCGAATTCATAAGTTTTCTCTCTTTTTTCTCTCTATATTATCGAGTGTATTTTATGAGTATTTAGATACTTGATGAGTTGCTATTCATCAGTGCAAGTTTCCTTCAGCGTCATATCCGATATCCAGTCAGAAGTGCTGCTCTTTTGAGGTAAGGGATAGTAAGGAATTTTAAGGGTTGTTATATTTTTCATGTTCGTAAATTTTTAGACCTTCAGAAAATTCTGGAAAAATTTAAAATAATATTTTAATGAGTTTTATTGATTGTGTCCAAAAATGGTGATTTTTGGATGTATATATTAAGAGTTATGAATTTTACGGGAAAAAACTATTTTAAAAGTAACCGCTTATAACTCCTTGTGGTTAACTCCAAAATTGATAAAATTTTTATTGAAAGTAGATCTATATAATATCAGTGAACTCTGTGAATTTTGAAATTTTTGGATAAAAGTACAATTTATGATAAATGTCTAAATATTCGGCGATTTTGGCCATATGAAAAATAGTAAATGAGTTTTAAAAATTTTGAGAAAAATATATGTTCAATATGGGACTATATTCTGCTAAATTCCAGAAAAGAAATATTTTTAGAACTGATTTGATATTTTTCATGAAAATAGACTAGTTATGAGTAAATGAATTAAATATGTTATGTGAAGTAAGAAAATTAGAAAATAGGATTTTATGGCTTGAGAATCCTATATGAGGTATATGTAGATTTTTTATGAGGGTTTTTGGTTATTGGTGATGAAATCTTATGAGTTTGGCATTTTAGGATGATTAAATGCATTATTTAGTAAATTGTAAACACTTAAAATAAATTGTTTATAAATTTAAGAAATGTTATTCTTTCAATATCATTATACCGAAATATTGGTATGAATTTTATTTTGGAATTTCTACCTTTTTGTGTCGGGGTTTACTATTCACGAGTTACTATTCACAACAAAATTGGTTTCTTTTTCTGACCAAATTATAGTTGATTTATGAATATTTCTCTTGAGATTAAAACTATGTGTTGATCATATTATTTTTATTATCATATATAACATTTTTATAACCCTAATGATGTTGAAATTCTCTTTCACTTGATTGTAAAGATGGGTAGATTGTTGGTATGATCATGACTATGGGTTCTCTTTGGCCAGTAGTGCAAAGTTGTATTGTTGGCAGGTATAATCATGACCATTGAATTTATAACTGAATATCTTTAGCTTAAGTGTAAAGGTGAATTGATCAACATGGTTATAATTATTGTTTATATAATTCTGAAATGATTATATATTTCTTTGAGATATTAATATATTTGGCCTATAGTGCAAATATGAACTGTTGAAGAATATCTTTGGCTTGTAGTGCAAAGATGAATTATTGATGAATATCTTTGGCCTGTAGTACAAAAGATGAACTGTTGATGAATATCTTTGGCCTGTAGTGCAAAAATGAATTATTGATAAATATCTTTGGCCTGTAATGCGAAGATGAACTGTTGTTGAATATCTTTGGCCCGTAGTGCAAAGATGGTTTGTTGATGAATATCTTTGGCCGTAGTGCGAAGATAGATTTATTAGCATGATTATGAACAGGAACTGTGATTTGGTATAACCATGATCTTTGATGTTTCAGGTAAAGACAGGTGATGAAAATATTCTTTGTCCTAGGTGCAAAGAAAAATTTAGAATCACAATTATGATTATGAGTTATTCATATGATTGTGGAAAGGAACTGTTGAGTGATGTTACAGGGATAAAACATTGTTGGTGGATTTTTAACATGGAGAAGAAAATAGACTTTATAGTCTATTTGACTCTTCTAATGGATTGCTCGTTCCGCTGCAACTATGGTTAAAATTTTTATCATCTACCATATGTTCTAAATCTCTGATTTATTACTGATGAAGACTATTGATAATTTATTTATCTTTAGTCATGATATTCTTTACTGAGCTAGTTGTGCTCACCCTTTTGCTTCACAATTCCTTTCAGGTAATAAGAGTGTAGCTGGGTCAAGCGAGGGTAACGGGAAAATAGAACGGTGGTCTCTAGCTGTGGAGGTTCTCCCGAAGCAGTATAGAAAAGTTCATTTAGTAGTTTTATTTGGTGAATGCAATAGGGTAAGGTGTACCTAACGTTGGAAGGGTGTTTTGCCACTATCATACAAGATGTCTAAGGACATACAACCTCGCTTCATCATAAGACCGGGATATGCTCATCCACTTGCTGAGTATATATACGAACACTACCTATATAATCTTGATGTTTGTTTGAAGTATAATTCTCAATTAGAGACAGTAGAGATAATGATATGTCAAGAGAAGACTCACCATTGGGAATAATATGATAGTAATCTTCAATTTTTCTTTGGGGTCTATTGGGATAACCAAGGATAATTCTGTGGCCATATGATATCTATCATAACCTAGACGCATGGCCTCCCATGTACGAAGGTTTCCTTGAGCATTTCCCAAAGATTCTAATTTCTAAAACAGTTTTTGACTATACCTTTATGTAAGGTGTCATTGTGAGGTGATGTCCACGGTTGGGACATGAGTCACATTTGGTATATATTTGTATCCAAACTCACAGCATATATGTTGTTGTATTTTGCACGACAATTGTTGTAATAAAGTTGTAGTTATTTTCTGTACCATGTATTTGGCGACTTAGAATAGGTTGGATGGAATGGACCTATTTTGGGGTCGTTACAAAAGAGTTGGAGGATTTTCTAGCTGGGAAGTTCATAGAAGTTACTGCCGAATCCTCCCAACAGGAAGTCCCATCCGAAGGTAACATAGCCGAAAAAACTGCAGAGGTCGATGCCGACCCTCCACAACCGGAAGCCTCTTCCAAGTTCAAACCCCCCACTGAGATACCAACTGCTGAAACACACGTTACTGAACCCCCAACCCAAGCACCCGTGGATGATGAACCTATTATCCCAGAAGAAGTTCTTCGACCCTGTCGAAAGAAAAGAGCCACCCGAGGACCTCGACCAATTTTTATCCCATCTGACTCCGAAGCCCTTTCTGAAACTGAACCAACTGTCAATCCAACACCCTCAGCTATTGATCCGATACCACCAATTGTCAATCCACTGCCACCAGTCCTCGGCCCAACTCCGCCAATTGTCGACTCGACTCTACCAGCCCAAAAAAGTCTGTTAAATCTACCTGTAGGTGATCGAAGGCAACTTATTCGGATCAAGAAGTTGAAAACCCAAGTTACCCCCTTAACCTCCGACGAGCTTAGGGTACCTTCTTTGAATGTTCTCCCCCCAATAACCCTAATGGAGACTTGAACCATTACTGAGGAAGAGCGAATTGAACCTACTGTAACACCATCTCGAAAGAGAAAACAACCTTCTGACAGCGTCCCGTCCCCAGCTCGATCTCCCTCCCCAGAAAATATATATATAAATCCCTCTCCTCCTCATAATCAACCTATGCCTTCCCCCCCAAGGTCTTCATCGCAAAATTTCCATAGTGAGGCTACTGGAGCACCAACTTTATACCCTCGGTTCAATGCCAACTTTCCCTTCCGGCTCTTTGATGCATTTGTCCAGGAAACCGACAATCGTCGATTCGATGACCATATAAACGGGAACTTTCTGGATGAAGGCATGAGCTATTTGGCAAAGGTAAGTTACAGTTTTCTTGGTTAAATATTTCTTTTCTCGTTTAAATATCTGAAATTGACTGGATACTGTCGCATGCAGGCAAACGCAGTCTTTGGACGTTTACGTCCCAAACATATAAATGCCGAATCCGATGAGGAGACCCTGCGAAGGGAGAACAACCTGTTGAAGGCTACCTTGACTCGGGAGAGAGGTGAGAATGAAGCCACTCTTCATGTTAATGAAGGCCTTCAGAGGGAATTGGCCCAAACCAAGGGGGATCTGAGGGATACCTACGATGTGCTGAGCTCGATCAGAGAAGAGCTGAAGACGTCAAAAGCCAATGAACAGAAATTGGCCAACATGAATGTCAGGTTTGTTGCAGAGACCAAAGCGTTGAAGAACACCAATGAGGAGCTTGTTGTAGCTAATCAGAACCTGTCAATACAACTTGGTGAAGTTTAGACGAAGGCTCGAGTTGATAGGAAAACACATAGGGCGAAACACCGTAAACTTCGAAGTAAGATCAAAGTGCTTGAAGAACGAGATCCTCCTTTGACCGAAGAGCTGCGTAAGCAGATACAGGCGGACTATCGTGCATCTGACGAGCTTGGTGCAGAAATTTTGAAAGTATACTACGAAGGATATGAAGATTGTCGGGAGCATGGTAAGGAAAAATTGGCTGCTGCTCAGCTAGATCCAGCTCTAATCGACTCCGATGGTGAAGGCGGTGCTTAAATGTCCTTTCTGCTTTCTTCTGACATTTTAATGACTTGTGAGGATTATCTGTCTTTTTTGAGGTTATTTCGAAGAACTTTATCAAGTAATTTTTTACTTTGTGTAATAGTTTAATGTTAGGACTGAATAGATATATGAATGTTTGAATTTATCAATGAACCACCATTTATGTTTGATTATGACTTCTGTTTTTATTCGTTTCTTGTCAATTATTCAGCATCAATTAATCTGTACGAACTTAACTTAGATAGTGAATCAGATAAGGCATATAACAGTTAAGTTAAAGAATGAAATGAACTAAATTAAATGAACTGAACCGAACTCAACACTTGCATAAAACAAAGTAATGTATATTTATCGTTACCGAAGTATGAGATCGGTTATGTGTAAGGTGAATTCGGCTGATCCTCTTTGCACCATCAAGATCTTGCTTACCGCTCGGGGTAGAACAAGTATATAAGGACATTTGTTTACCACTCGGGGTAGAACAATTTTATAAGGGTCATGGAATTTGTCTACCACACGGGGTAACAAATTCATAAGGACACTCCTGACAATAAGGCTGCCATCGAATAGCCAGCGAGTCCGACCGTACCTCCTTACTTTGGTGACTTTTGTTTACCATGCAGGGTATAACAAATTTAAAAGGACCATAGACTTTGTCTACCACGCAGGGTATAACAAAACCATAAGGACACTCCTGCCGATGAGGCTACCATCGAATGGTCAGCGAGTCCACCCCGTCCTCCTTACTTCGGTGCGTATTGATTTATCGCCCTCGGTAAAAACAATATAAAAAAGACCATAGGATTTGTCTACTACACGGGGTAACAAATGAGTAGGCTACCATCGAATGGCCAGCGAGTCCGACTATACCTCCTTACACCGTTGTGAACTTAGGACAAATGGGAAGAAGATCGAATGTGAAAAAGTGACTTTTTATTGATAATGGACAATTATGTACAGACTTTCTGTAAACCGACTCGATCTCTATTGGAAATACTTTCGAAGTCTTCTGGCATGCCAGGTGTTCTTGATCTCGGACCCATTTAATGCCTTTAATCGATAAGTCCCTGGCTTTGGTACTTCGATCACCTCATATGGCCCTTCCTAGTTCGGCATTAGCTTTCCCGTGTTCTGAGGCGTAGATGCTTCAGCTTCTCTGAGGACGAAGTCTCCTACTTCAAATCTGCGAAGTTTGACCCCTTTGTTGTAATGCTTAGCCACTCTCCTCTGATAGGCCGCTAACTTGATCAAAGCCACATCTCTAACTTCTTCCAACAGATCCAAGTTGGCCTTTAGTCCTGCATCATTATAGATCTCTTTGAACTGACTGACCCGAAGACTCAGAGATCCAATCTCGACTGGGACTAAGGCATCAGTACCATAGGTCAATCTGAAAGGCGAATCTCCTGTTGTAGTTCTCGGTGTAGTCCGGTAAGCCCACAATTCACTGACTAGTTCCTCTGGCCGTCTTCCTTTAGCTTCGTCTAGTCTGCGCTTGATCCCGTTCAGCAGTGTTCTATTTGTCACCTCAACTTGCCCGTTCGACTGAGGATGAGCCACTGAAGTCTTTCTGTGCTGAATCCCCAATTCTTTCAGAAATCCTTCAAATTTCGATCCCACGAACTGGCGTCCGTTGTCCGATATCACCACTTTAGGAATCCCGAAACAAAATACTACGGATTCTTTCATGAATTTCAAACATTCTTGTTTCGTTATCAAACGAAGTGGCTTCGCCTCTACCCATTTGGTCATGTAATCGATAGAAACTATGACGAAACTGACCTGCCCTTTAGCTTTCGGCAACGGACCCAATATATCTACCCCCCAGACAGCAAAGGGTATAGGAGATAATATCGAGTACAGCTCTTCTGATGGCTGATGTGGGATCGGGCTGTTGAGCTGACACTTCTCACACTTCTTCACAAACTCTGTAGCTTCCTTAAAGATCGTTGGCCAGTAGTACCCCTGTCGAAGAACTTTGTATGCTAGTGACTTAGCAGCCATGTGATCTCCGCAGATACCCTCGTGAACTTCCTGAAGAGCATATTTGGCCTCGGATGGAACCAGACACTTCAACAATGGTGAGAAAAATGCCAATAGATAAAGATCCCCATGAATAAGAACGAAATTAGCACTCTTGTACTTGATCTTCTTCGCCAGCATTTGATCCGAAGGGAGGACGCCATCTGCCAGATATTCAATATAGGGAGTCATCCAACAGTTAGACCGTTCGATACACATCACCGTTTCGTGTTGGATACTCGGCTGCTGCAAAACCTCCAAATAGACTGACCCATTGAAAACAACCGCATCCGTAGTAGCCAGTTTCGACAACGCATCGACAATGGAATTGTCGTTACGTTCTATGCCCTGAAATTCATAAGAGACAAAATATTGAAGCCGATCTTTCAACTCTTCCAGATACTTGATCATCCTCGTTCCACGAGCTTCGTAATCTCCTGATAGTTGCTTGACAACCAGTTGAGAGTCGCTGTAAATGATCAGCTTCTGAACTTCTAAACTCTTCGCTAGTCGAACTCTTGCCAATACTTCTTCATACTCGGCCTCGTTGTTTGTTGCTCTGAACCCAAACCTGATGGTCTGCTGTACCTTGAATCCCTTCGGACTTGTCAAAATAATCCCTGCTCCACTGACATCCGTCGTAGAAGATCCATCTGCGTACAACGTCCAGGAATTTTGATCGTGCTGAAGGACTGCCACTGCTCGATCGGACGTCTCAGCTTCTGGCAGCTCAGCATCTGCTTCAGAGAACGAACATTCTACCATAAAATCGGCCAAGGCTTGACCCTTGATAGCAGTTCGGAGATGATATTCAATAAAAAATTGGGATAATTCCATAGTCCATGCTGCTAATCTCCACGAAACTTCTGGTTTGCTCATCACCTTCTTCAGTGGTTGATCCGTGTAGACGACCAGGAGCCGGCCTTGAAAATATTGTCGAAGCTTTCGACTGGCAATTATTAAAGCAAAGGCAAATTTTTTAATATTTGGATACCTGGTTTCAGCATCTCTTAGGACGTGACTAACATAATAAACCGGGCGCTTTCCACTGACTTTTCGAACCAGTACTGCTCCAACCGCCAACGAGCTAGCTGCCAGATATAAGTACAAGGTCTCAGCCGGAGTCGGTTTCATCAATAAAGGAGCCGAAGACAGATATATCTTTATGCCTTGGAAGGCGTCTTCATACTCCGAAGTCCATTGGAATGTCTTCACATTTTTCAGCCCCTTCAGTTTGTCGAAGAATGGCAAACATCTCTCTGCAGATTTGGACATGAATTTTCTCAAAGCTGCAATCCTACCCGTCAGACGTTGGACGTCTTTGAATGACTAAGGAGTCTTCATGTCAAGAATGGCCTGGATTTTCTCCGGATTGGCCTCGATGCCCCTCTGACTGACCAGATATCCCAGAAACTTTCCTGCACCGAGGCTAAAGGTGCATTTTGCCGGATTGAGTCTCAACTTGTGATGACGGACAGTCTGAAAGCATTCCTCCAGCTCATCCAAGTGCTTCTGAACTTGCATGCTTTTCACGATCATATCATCCACGTACACCTTCATGTTCCTCCCCAGCTGCCTCTCAAAGATGAAATTCATCATTCTCTGATAGGTGGCCCTAGCATTTATCAGGCCGAAGGTCATCTTCTTATAGGCGTCCACCGAACGGTGTGTGATGAATGTTATCTTTGGAATGTCCTCCTTACACATGGAAATTTGGTGATAACCTGAAAAAGCATCCATAAAGCTTAGTAGTGCATATCCCGAAGTTGCATCAATAAGTTGGTCAATATGAGGTAGAGGATAAAAGTCCTTCGGGCAAGCTTTATTCAGGTCGGTGTAGTAGATGCAAACTCGCCATTTCCCGTTCTGCTTTTGCACCAATACTACATTGGCCATCCACTGTGGGTAGTCGATCTCAAAGATAAAATCAGCAACTATCAGCTTGACAATTTCCTCGTCAATGATCCTCTGACGTTCAGGTGCAAAGATCCGCCTTTTTTGCCGAATAGGCTTCTTCAATGGATCCACCTCCAGCCTGTGTTCAGCAATCTTCCGGCTAATCCCTGGCATGTCTTGCGGTTCCCATGCAAAAATGTCTGCATAGCAGCGAAGGAGTTCCATAAGGTTTGTCCAAAGAGACTCTGGTAGACCCGAACCAATCTTTACTGTTTTATCTGCCTTTCCGAGGACCAGCTCGATCTCTTCTGTCTCTCCTGCAGGGATTACCAATGGCTCTGAGCTACTTTCAGTGAAGGGCTCGATCTCGATTACCATGGTTTGTTTCTGTTTGCTGACTCCTACCCCCGAGGAAATGACAGCATTTCGGTAGCAGCGTCGGGCCAGATCCAAATCTCCTGCCACCTCTTCGACTCCGTATGCCGTGGGGAACTTGATTTTGAAATGAGGGATGGAGGTCACAGCTTGGAGAGTTGTCAATGTAGGCCTTCCCAATATGGCGATGTAGGCAGAATCTACATGCACAACATAAAATTTACATGTTATTTCTACCTACTGAGGAGCTGTGCCGAAGATTACTGGGAGTTCAATAGTGCCCGCAACTTTGACTGGATCGTTGCTGAAGCCATATAAAGGAGGCTCCTGCCCGACCTCCATTTTTCGCCCATCAAGATGCATCCTCTGATAAGCGTGGGCATACAGAATATCCACAGAAGACCCGTTGTCTATCATCATACGCTTTACATCCACCGAGCCTACTTGTGCAGTGATCACTAACGCTCCTTCATGTGGCTCGATGGGCTCCGAAGGATAATCTGCATCGGTAAAAGAGATAACAGTTCCGAAAAATGCTCTGTCGGTCTTCGGGGGAGCACCCGCCACAGACATGACCGAATCCAAATATCCTCTCCTTTTTTTCCCTACTAACTTCCCTGCTGTCCCACCGGTTATTACATCAACGACGTGCCTTTGGCGGTGGTATTGGAGCATTTTGGACGGGCAGAACCATTTGAACCGTCTGAACAGCACGGTCGACATTCTGCTGATCTTGTTGGTCCCTCCCGGCCACATATCGAACCAGCAAACTGCTCTGAATCTTCTTCTCCACGAAATCCTTCAGATTGTAACACTCATTAGTATCATGGCCTGCGGTTTGATGATAGCCACAGTATTTTCGAGAGTTGCCCTGCCCTGTCCTATAATTATCACGAGGTGACTCAAAGAATGGCTGGTTCCTGATCTGGTCCAAAATCACCGACCTATCCGTATTCAGTTTGGTGTAAACCTTATTCACCTTCGGGGCAGACACAGGTGGACGACTACTTCCTTGTCGTCATGAGTGGTTGTACTTCTTCGAACTGCCCTCTGGCCGATCATTATACCCCCCCCCCCCCGACTTCCTCTGATCGCCTTCAGTCCTAGGAATATCTTCCTCCTTCATTTGGTTCGAAAGAGGACGCTTCAGGCTATTCATAGCCTCTTCCATAACAATATAACCTTCCGCCTTGTCAAAAGCCTCTGCTAGGCTCTTCGGATGATGGAATATCAATTTCTTCACTAGCTTTTCAGACTTCACCAGATCTAGCCCATTCTGAAACAACCCTACCGCCTGGAGATCATTTAAGTCGGACACCTGACCAACTGCTTCTCTGAACCTCTTCACATACTGGCCTAAAGATTCGTTGGTGAACTGTCTGACCTGTTCTAGAGAACCTGTAGGCTTTCCTCTTCTTCGGTTGCTCCCAAAGCGGGCATGGAACTTGTCACAGAGCTCGGTCCAAGAGGAAATTGAATCCGACGGTAAAGTTCCCATCCACTGCCTCGCATCTTTTCTTAGTGTTGTGACAAACGTATGGCACTTGGCAGCATCGGTAAAGTCATAATAATCCATCAGCCGGTCGAACGCCTGGCTATGATCATAAGGATCCCCAGACCCATCGTAACTCTCCATGCGTGGCAGCTTCTTGGTGATGTCGGCCTTTTCCTTAAGAATATCCGAGGAAAAAGGAGACGTCTTCTTCCCCGGGGTGTCCTTCACTTGTTGAACCTCTGCTAACTATTTTCGGAGCTCTTTCAACTTTTAACCAAATAATCTACCCCCTCTGGTTGAGACGACGCTTCTTTCTCCGGAGAGTTTTTCCTCTTTCGAGTAGATCGGTCGTCTACCATAGAACCTCCAACTCTCGTGGGACTTTTACGATGATGATGATCCACAAAACGACGTGCCACCGATGGACTTTCTGGTGCACGGTCCCTAGATCTGCTTCGCCTTTGGGTTATGTGGTTGTGATGAGAGTGTGCAACAATGATCGCCTTCTTTATATTCTTCGGAGTACGCTCCCTGGACCGACCTCTTCGTTCGCTTCGACCCTGCTCATTAGAATCGACACGGTGATGTACCCTCTTCGATCTTTGAGGAGTAGGGCTTCTTGATCTTCTTCTCTCTCGAGGTTGGCCCCGAGACTCACGTCCTAAATGGGCAGGTTCCTTCCGTCTCCGATGCCCACGCTCTTCGGACTGAACATAACTGGACTCTTCATCCCTCAACTCTGCCATCCGGGACATCTGCTCAGCTATATTTTGTCGCTGCTTCATAAGTGCCTCTATGGTTCTATCTGCTTCGTCTGCCATCTTAGCCAATCGGGAGGCCTTTTCACCTTGGTCATCTCGGTATCGAGTTTTAGGCGAGGTGCCTTCTACCCGTTTTCGGTCGTGACCAGATTCTTTCTCTGCCGTGAAGATTAGCTTTCTCTTAGCTTTGCTCACAGCCCTTGGACGAGAATCTCCATGCGAACGTTTGGACGTTGTGCTGGCATGAACACTTAGTGCGGGTCCCAAACGATCTTTGACAGATACTCGTGGTGCTGAATCACTGACAGCCATCGGCTGCCCTTCAGGTGTAGGCGTTCTACTCTTCCCCATGAACACTGACGTAGAACGACCACAATGTGTGATTGAAAAATACTCAGGACACTAGAACTCGGCCCTCCTTCTAACGCCAATGTTAACGCCAAGATCTTTTGCCAATGTCCCAATCACGTAAGACGTCCTGATCCTGTACCGTAAAACACAGTCAACACTAAAAGCTTGACAGCTGGACCGTCGGGGGATAGCTCAGACGTGAGAGTCAGTACAGGCCGTTCAAGGTTTAACAATAGAGGATAAAATATCTAGTGTCTTTAGAGAGATAAAAATTTTGTGTGTTGTGTGTATGCGTACATTTCCTTAAAGACTTCCTTGCTAGGTTATACTCTCTTGCCTGGTTTACCGTGCCACCAACTCTTACCTGACACAGCTCCCTACCTCTCACTGATCTCAGCCGGATCCATGCAGGTTGTCACCTTTTTTTTACTGTACATGTCGCCGGTCGGATATAATTCAATCCACATTAATGATCTACAGACTTTTGGTCAACAACCATCATTTTTCATCATTACAAGTCAAAGACTTAGATATTAAAAGATCTAATGGGTCAACCCATTGACCCAGTCCAATATTAAGGAGATATAATGTGAGAATTAGGCCCAATAACTTCAAGATCCAATAGGGGAGTCCCAATGGACTAATTAGATAACTAAGCCCAATCCATAAGGCCCAATAGGAGAAATATCATAACTCAACAATAATAATTTAATTTTTTTTCCTTTTCTTAAAAAAAAGTAATTGACCTTATGTAAGTACTTTTTATAGCTGGTACTCTTTATCTAACATTTTCAATTTGAGATTTGAATTTTGCATTTTAAATATTATTTGAGATTTTTTTAATTTTTTAATGTTTTTATGTGTTAGATATCTGTTGTGGCCGCAGGCACTATACTTTTTGAATGTTCACATTGCTCAGAAGAAGTGGTGTAAATGGGAAGAGATACACTCATAGAATATGAATGGTATTAAATAACAGAGCTGCATGCTATTCACATTTTTTGGGTCAAAACTCAAAAAAGTACACTTAATATATATTTCAAGACAAGCTATAATGAAATTTAATCATTGATCAACTAATTATAGAAGCTTATATCTAGTGGTACTTACTCCGTATTGGATGTCAATCAATTCAATACATGGCACTGGGCAGTTCATTAATCACGTGTTCTCCACATTTAAATTATGCGCGTTTCAAGCACTTACCATTTAAACGGAATGGACTCGCTCTTGTTTAACTCGGTCGCTATGTTTATTTCGAAAAATTATATTTGGGATAGAATAATTAATTTTTAGAATTAATAGTAATAGTCTTGAAATTATAATTCCAGAATTATAATTTTTATAAATAAATATAGTCTATGATTAAATAGTCATAGTCACATGTTTATTTTTTATGGTATTATTTATGAGATAACTTAAAATAATCTCATATTATGTTTGTTTATTTCAAGATTAATTAAAATATTGGATTAAAAAATATCGTTTGGACTATAATAATCTTATCAATAATAACATATTTTAAACTTAATTATACATCAAAAAAATAATATTTACTTATTATATATACACTCCTACCCCCACCCCACCCCACCCCACCCCCACCCCCACCCAACCCAACCCAACTCAACCCAAAAAAAATAATATTTTCTGATTATATATACACTCCCACCCCCCACCTCCCACCCCCACCCCCACCTCCCACCTCCCAAAAATAATATTTATTGATTATGTATATACTTTCACCCCCATATTCCCCACTCCCCCACCCCCAACCCTAATCCCAACCCTAACTCAAAAAAAAATTAATATTTAATGATTATGTATACTTCCTCACCCCACCACCTCTAAAAAGAATAATATTTACTAATTATGTATACACCCCCACTTGCCCCATCCCCCACCCCTTCAGCCCCCCAAAAAATAATACTCAATGATTATGTATACATCCCACCCCCCACCACCCACCCCCACCCCCACCCTCCTCAAAAAAATAATATTTAGTGATTATATATACACCTCACCCCCCACCCTACCCACCCCCAACTCCCCCCCCCAAAAAAATATTTATTTAGTCTTTATATCAGTAAGCTTTAAGTTGCCAGTAATAATAATAGAAATTGCAGGATATGATGGTCATTTTAGAAAAAGATTGAGGTTATTTTTGTCTAGTAATTTTTAATCCCAAATATTAGGAATTATAATATCAGGTAGAACATGTTATTAAATAATCTTTCATCTTAAGCTATTTTATAATCCCATGACTAATAGTCACAAACTCAAATTTAAAAATAAATAAGACATTTTGGATTAATAGTCTTATCTCAAATGTAATCCTTGTAAACAAACATAGCCTTGTGATTACTAGTTCTATCCCAAGTGTAATCCTTGCAAACAAACATGACCCAAGTGTCTTGTTTATTTTTAAATTTAGACTTGGGACTATTAATACAGGGATTATAAAATAAGTTTAAAATGACTTAATATGAGGGACTATTTAATACCATGTTCAACCAGATATTATAATCTCGGGATTATAATATCATGCATTAGTAGTCTTAGGATTATAATACACCACATCAATTTTGTTACATTGTGTTTGAGCCTCAAACGTTACGTTTGTGAATTATATAAGCTGCGTTTATAATAAACTACTATTGAACAAACAAGATTTTCAAGTACGTTTAAACTTCCGAACGTACCGAATGTAACGACCCCAAAATAGGTCCATTCCATCCAACCTATTCTGAGTCGCCAAATACATGGTACAGAAAACAACTATAACTTTATTACAACAATTGTCGTGCAAAATATAACAACACATATGCTGTGAGTTTGGATACAAATATATACCAAATGTGACTCATGTTCCAACTGTGGACATCACCTCACAATGACACCTTACATAAAGGTATAGTCAAAAACTGTTTTAGAAATTATAATCTTTGGGAAGTGCTCAAGGAAACCTTCGTACATGGGAGGTCATGCGTCTAGGTTATGATAGATATCATATGGCCACAGAATTATTCTTGGTTGACCCAAAAGACCCCAAAGAAAAAAAGAAGATTACTATTATATTCTTCCCAATGGTGAGTCTTCTCTTGACATATCATTATCTCTACTGTCTCTAATTTAGAATTATACTTCAAACAAACACCAAGATTATATAGGTAGTGCTCGTATATATACTCAGCAAGTGGATGAGCACATTCCTGTCTTATGATGACACGAGGTTGTATGTCGTTAGACATCTTGTATAATAGTGGTAAAACACCCTTCCAACGTTGGGTACACCTTACCCTATTAGATTCACCAAATAAAACTACTAAATGAACTTTTCTATACTGCTTCGGGAGAACATCCATAGCTAGAGACCACCGTTCTATTTCTCTGTTACCCTCGCTCGACCCAGCTACACTCTTATTACCTGAAAGGAATTGTGAAGCAAAAGGGTGAGTACAACTAGCTCAGTAAAGAATATCATGACTAAAGATAATTAAATTATCAATAGCCTTCATCAATAATAAATCAGAGATTTAGAACATATAGTAAATGATAAAAATTTTAACCATAGTTGCAGCAGAACGAGCAATCCATTAGAAGAGTCAAATAGACTATAAAGTCTATTATCTTCTCCATGTTAAAAATTCATCAACAATGTTTTATCCCTGTAACATCAATCAACAATTCTGGTCCACAATCATATGAATAACTCATAATCATAACTGTAGTTCTAAATTCTTCTTCTCATCCAGGACGAAGATAATTTTTATCACCTATCTTTACCTGAAACATCAAAGATCATGGTTACACCAAATCATATTTCCTGTTTATAATCATACTAATAACTTCATCTTTGCACTACGGCCAAAGATATTCATTTGTATCACCAGTTGGTCATGTTTATCTCAATATCTGTTCATCTTTGCACTACTGGCCAAAGATATTTAACAACATGTCATCTTTGCACTACGGGCCAAATATATTCATCAACAATTCATCTTTGCACTACAGGCCAAAGATATTCATCAATATTTCATCTTTGCACTACAGGCCAAAGATATTCCTCAACAGTTCATATTTGCACTACAGGCCAAATATATTAATATCTCAAAGAAATACATAATCATTTATATAAACAATAATTATAACCATGTTGATCATTTTACCTTTGCACTTAAGCTGAAGATATTCAATTATAAATTCAATAGTCATGATCATACTAGTCAATAATTCAACTTTGCACTACTGGCCAAAGAGAACCTAAAGTCATGATCATACCAATAATCTACCCATCTTTACACTCAAGTGAAAGAGAATTTCAACATCAGGGATATAAAAATGTTATATATGATAATAAAAACAATATGATCAACATATAGATTTAATCTCAAGAGTAATATTCATAAATCAACTATAATTTAGTTAGAAAAAGAAACCAATTTTATCGTGAATAGTAACTCGTGAATAGTAACTCGTGAATAGTAACTCATGAATAGTAATCTCGACACAAAAAGGTAGAAATTTTACAATAAAATACATACCAATATTTCGGTATAATAATATTGAAAGAATAATATTTCTTAAGCTTATAAACAATTTATTTTAATTGTTTACACTTTACTAAATAATGCATTTAATCAATCTAAAATGCCAAACTCATAAGATTTCATCACCAATAACCAAAACCCTCATAAAAAATCTGCATATACCTCATATAGGATTCTCAAGTCATAAAATCTTATTTTTCAATTTTCTTACTTCACAAAACATATTTAATTCATTTACTCATAACTAGATTATTTTCATGAAAAATATCAAATCAATTTCAAAAATATTTCTTTTCTGAAATTTAGCATAATATAGTCCCATAGTGAACATATATTTTTTTCAGAATTTTTAAAAGTCATTTACTATTTTTCATATGGCCAAAATAGCTGAATATTTAGACATTTATCAAAAATTGTACTTTTGTCCAAAAATTCTAAAATTTACAGAGTATACTTCTATCATATACATGTACTCCCAATAAAAATTTCATCAATTTTGGAGTTAACCACAAGGAATTATAAGCGATTAATTTTAAAATAGTCTTTTCTCATAAAATTCATAACTCTCAATCTATACATCCAAAAATCACCATTTTTGGACACAATCAAAAAAACTCATCAAAATATCATTTCAAATTTTTTCAGAATTTTTGAAGGTCAGAAAAATTACGAAACTAGAAATATAACAACCCTTAAAATTCCTTACTATCCCTTACCTCAAAAGAGCAGTACTTCTGATCGGTATAAGACTGAAGGAAACTTACACTGATGAATAGAAACTCACAGAGTATCTAAATACTCATAAATTACACTCAATAATCCACAGTGAGAAAGAGAGAAAACTTATGAATTCTGGTGTGATTTTCAATTCTAACTTAGCCCTTCATTTATAGGAAAATGTTAGCACGCCGAATCAGACTTAACCTGTAACCTGATGGCTTTACCTGCTACTATTCCCACCCACCACATTTGAATAAAAATCTCAGCATATTTCTTCACCAACCAAGAGTGGGGCCCACCAATTCTAGAATTTCCCACCAAAATGATTAACTCCGAAAATTCAACAATTTCTGAACCACTCATCTCGTAAAATTCATAACAAATCATACGTTCATTTTTAACGGTTCAAAATTTGTGGACATATATTCAACTTATATATGTATAACATATCCAAAAATTACAACGATCCAACGGTCAGATTAAAAATTATAACCCTCGCAAAATATCTTAAAAACGCTAATTTGATTTTCAATACCTCCGTTCCGACAAAAATACAGATAAAACACCTCAACATCAACTCCCTCATTTTTAACCACAAAAATATATCCCTCATTTATATCCACATCAAATAAATATTTCCTTATCATATAGATAAATAATTAATTATTCACAAATAATATTACAGAATCACATTTATGACAACCAGGCCGTTCCCAGGAAAGAGGGGGCTTTCCAATAAGAATTTTTCCTTACTGACGCGCAATTAGGTGACCAAACCTCTCCTTAGGTGCTGTTTGTTTACATCTGATTGCCTCTTAATGGACTGCCTCTTATTCGCTAAGAGGCATGTTGCTGTTTGTTTTGTTTTTTGTTATCTCTGAATGCCTCTTAATCGGTCAGACAGAAAATAAAATCTTAATAATTAAGAGGTACCTCTTAATGAAAATTTTTTGATAATTTTTTTTATATAAATATATTCAACAATATTATGCACTCATTTTTATTAAATTGAATATTTAAAATTATTAAATAAAATTTTACCCTTTAAAATGGTAAAATAGTGTCATTAAGACACTACTTATTTTTTTGTTATCAAACAATTTTTTAGATTCAGACCTCATAACCATTCAGATGATCTAATTTATTAAGACATCATAATCATTCAGATCTTAATTCTCAGATTTATCAAACACAACCTTAGACAGAACTTTCTAGACATTGCCAATAATGTTATCTAATAATATTATTCAAATAATATGAATTATTGATCTGATAATGGAAAATACTGTGCAGTGACAATTATTGAACAACAATAATATAAAATTTCAACGTAGCAATTATTGAATCAATAAAATAAAATATTGAACAGTAATTACTGTAACAATTATTGAGTAGTGCCTTCTTACGTAAGAATCAATAATTTCAAAAATACTATGCAATACCGTGTGCTACTGTGTAATAACGCGTATTACTGTATTTTAACTACCGGGTATTCCAACAGTGTTAACGGTAACAACTACGCCGTTATTTGTAAAAACTCAAATTTATCTTTTTCTTCACCCGACAGTTATTCGTTATGGGACCCACAAATAGCTGCGCCGTCGTACGAATATTCCCCGACAGAAAGAATATTCCACGACCAAACGAATATTCCCCGACAACAATGATTATTTTATAACCACTTGCTTATTTTAAAAAAAATTCACATTTCACCCATAACTTTAAACTT
This sequence comes from Panax notoginseng, assembly GCA_016801055.1. Taxonomy (NCBI): domain Eukaryota; kingdom Viridiplantae; phylum Streptophyta; class Magnoliopsida; order Apiales; family Araliaceae; genus Panax; species Panax notoginseng. The sequence goes on from CM029020.1 coordinate 46,185,864, forward strand.
TTATCAATTTAATCATTTACTGAATAGTAATTATAAGAAAAATTGAATACTTTTATTTCATAAAATTCAGGGTCTTACACCGAACGCTCCAAATGCTTATTAATCAAACATACAATATTGCATATATATATATATATATATATATATATATATATATATATATATATATATATACGGTCCGGATCTTAAGTTCACTCCTTATTCAACTCATCCGAGCTCACCTCCCATTAGCGATGGACCCGGTGACGGTTCAGTCATACAACCGTCGTCTATACTTTTAACGACGCTATATGGTGTCCGTCGCTAAAAGTATAGACGGTTGTATGACTGAACCGTCGCCGGGTCTGTTGCTAAAAGAGGGTGAGCTCGGGTGAGCTGGATAAGGGGTGAGCTTAAGATCCAGACTCTCTCTCTCTCTCTCTCTCTCTCTATATATATATATATATATATATATATATATATATATATATATATATATATATATATATATATATATTATCTGGTATAGTGTCTCAAATGATGCATATTATTATATATATATTATCTCGTATAGTGTCTCAAATGATGCATATTATTATATTGATCGGGTACATCTCTTCTCCATCATTTTAGATCAAAATTTTGATAATTCTAACATTATCTTTTTCTTTTTTGTTCATTTCAAAATTAGAGATATATTTTTACTTTTAGGATATAATATGAAAATAAATTTCTTACATATCATTTACTCGTAGTTGGTTGTAATCATGTCATCATAATTACATTTTTTTTTATCAATGTAAGAAATAGGATTTGTAAAATATATAATTTTTTCTTTTAACACAATGTTTGGATTGAATGAATAAAGTTAAGGTGACAATGAAATAAAGAAGCCAGCCGAATGAAAAATGGAATGGATTAGTCATTTCACAACCTCCCAAGGAATGAAAATCATCAAGTTGGCGGGAATTTGAATTGTTAATTCCATTTTATTAAAATTGTTAGAGGGAATGTATAATGAAGGGGAACCAAATCCCCATTTCATTAAAACAAATTTTTATTTTATTATTAAATGAGAATGAACCGCTAAATTTCACCTCTAATGCTTGTGATCCAAACACAACATAAAAGTCTTAATTTTATAAATGTACTTTTAAACTAATATATTGGACTAGCACGATTATTATTAGGGTTCTTTACAATAATATAAAACAAATAGTAAATAATTAGAAGAATAGTGCATCAATAAAATAATTACAATAATAGTGGAATAATATACAATAATATCAAGAATAGTGCAATACACGTTATATTATTCAACCCAACAAAAATAGAAAACCCTTCAAACAAGGAGAAATTAAATCTACTTCATATCATTCAAACGCTGAAATCATGGGGGAGTAACTGCCATTATCGGCAATTACCAATTCTTTTCAAACTACAACTTCGAAATTCACAAATCCGTCTGGCCCGTCTGGCGTGTCTGCTCCACCAACGCCAAGTGCGTCGCTCTCTAATTCCCCGAATGCCTTCTCATGTACTCACTCGTCATCTCCGACATCCTCACCTCCTTCGCCGCCATGAACCACTGCTTCGTCCTCGGTGACGTCACCTATGGCGCCTGTTGCGTCGATGATCTCTCTACCGCTGCCCTGGATGCCGATCTCCTCTTTCATTACGACCACATCTGCCATTGTGACGAAGGTTGATTTAGTCCAAAAATTAAAAAGAGAAGAAGATAAAATTTAGTGCAGTTGATAGCCAAACATTTATACAAAGGTAGCCATTTTAGTTTTTGTGAGTAACCAAGAGAAATTTTAGTGTAGTTGGTAGCCAAAACTTTCATACAAAGGTAATCCTTTTAGTTTTTGTTGGTTACATTTGTATTAAGGTTTGGCTACCAACTGCACTATGAAAAAAAAATATAATAGATTTTTTATAATTAATTGGTAACCCAATAAAATTGAATTGGTTACCTTTGTATTAAGGTTTGGCTACCAACTACACTATGAAAAAAATTTCTATAATAGATTTATTTTAATTAATTGGTAACCCAATAAAACTGAATTGGTTACATTTGTATAAAGGTATGGCTACCAACTTCACTATGAAATAAAAAAAATCTATAATAATTTTTTTTATAATTAATTGATAACCCAATAAAACTGAATTGACTACATTTGTATAAAGGTTTGACTACCAACATTATGAAATGAAAAAAAGACGAGCTCCGCCTCGACAAGGACAAGAAGTCACTTCACGATCGCAAGGCCAAGGGACGCGCTGCATTTTTTTGATAAGTTTGAATGTTGCGAAGGGCTCCTCCTTTCGTCCAATACCTTTTACAGTTCTTGCAAATATGGCGCGGCTGAGATAGATTGTAATTGTTGTAGTAACAAAATTTGGTGTTTGATGAGTCACATCTTGGGCATTTCAAGTGTTCTTGTTTAGGGAATTAAGGTTTGATCTGTGAATAAATTGATGGGTCTTGCATTTCTCTCTCCAAAAAAAATAAAGTTTCTTGGATCAAAGGGACGATTTTTTTGGGACTTTTTCAAGATCTAATCGAGGTTTTAGAGGCTGAGAGATTGCGAAATAGCAAGACAAATGGTGAAAAGACCAAGAAGTCACTTCACGATCTCTAGCTATTTTGATATCTGTTTGTTGAGAAGAGAGAGAAATACAAAAGCATTTAATGTTTTGGAAGATAAAGTTCGGGAAAACTTTGCTGCCAGTTATGGATGGTTATGGAAAGGAGTTCGGCGGAGGGGGATAGAACGGAGGAGAGAGAAAGTGCTGAATTGCAACCTATTAAAAATTCAACAAAATTAAAGGGATAAAAATGCACTAATTTTGTAAATAAAATATTGCATATGCACTAATTTGTAAATATTTTATGAGTGCACTATTGATATAATTATTTTAAAAAATGTATTAGAAAATATAATTGTTCCTTATTATTTCACATATTAACTGGGCTGGACTATCGGGGCCTGTTTATTGAGTAGCCCAATTATAATCTGCAATATTGCAATAAAGGTTCATTATAATTGTAACATCTCGAAAAAATACAAGAAAGTTACACGTTCACAATATAGTCACAAACAGAATAATGTAATTTTTATTATGTCCACAAAAATAAATAAATAAAAAGAATAACGTAATAATCAGGATTAATAATTAAATTTTAAAAAATAAGAAAAAACAAGAATAAATAAAATACACCAAATAATACCCAAATTTTGTCCAAAATCATAAAAAAAATCTCAATAATTTAAAAGGAAAAAAAAAAAGTTCACAAAAAGATTATAACTCTTTGTTAACGCAATATTTTGTACGCATGACGAAATCACCAAAACAGCAGGTCAATATCGCGCTAACAAGTTGATTGTATTGTTGTGAAATCAAACGCACGAAATACACACAGATAAACATACACACATCATTATAAGAGATAAAATATGGACTCAAGAATTTACGTGAAAACTCAATTAGAAAAAAATCACGGAGAGAGAGAAGAAATCCACTATTTTAATATGGTAGTACAGATTGTTTATTTGTGTCATATGTTATTGTCTTCTCTAATCTTTGTTTGTTGTTGTATTTGTAGAAGTCATGTCCACCCGAATCCAACTAGGAGTAAAAGTCCTTTTTAGAATCACCTTATAACTGTAATTAATGACTGATTGCTTCCTTCCCAAGTTAGATCTTCTTATCCCACCAAATAAGAAAACATAATTTTACTTTAATAAGAACTCTCCCACTATTTGAGCAAGCTGTCCAAATAAACGTATATGGGCCAACACCAAATCTGGTCCATTAAATAAGTTGGGTTACACTTTAGCTAGACCCAAATAATTACATCTCAACATTGCCCCCAGTCTCTTATATATAAGGAACTTAAAATAAGAGAGTATACAAATTTACCCCAACCAAAGATCCATATATGCCGAAGACGAACTATCTCACCCAAACGCCACACGTCGAATAGATAACTAGCCTTATCACAACCGAAGGAGGTTTGTCCGTTAGGGGGGAACAGATTCACTTTCGATGGACGTTTTGTCCGTTCGGGGGAACAAAGCCACTTTCGAAGGACGTTTGTTTGATCGGGGTGAACAAAGTTATTTCCGAAGGACGTTTTATCCGACCTTATACCCCATCGCCTTTATGTCGCCATAATATCCGTCCCGATCCTCGTGGGAGGTTTCGATAAGACTTTATATCCGCCGAAAATAAACAGCCGAAGGTCTGCAGTCGTCCCACTCGCGAAAACTGGACTCAAGTTGGGCCATATTTAATTTTTTCTATGACCAAGGTGTCTATTGAAAAAAGCTTGATTGCAAAAGAGAATGTTCAACGATTCATCCCTCCTTCATCTAAAAGCGCTCCCACCACAACTAAACTGCCATAATAGGAAAGACACGAATTCTTTTTATTGTTCGTTGCCGGCATAGGAAGAGTCAGAGTTGATTTGGTTATGGCTGAGGACAAAGTCTTCAATATCCTAGAAACCCTCAGATTCATGGTCCAAGATCGTCTGATGCAACAAGAAGGGTTTCCTTCGCTGACAAAATTAACTTAAAAGATGAATTAATGGGGCATCAGGCCATTGAATATATAATTGATATTCAAAGAATAAAATAAACAATATTATACGTGAATAGGACTCACATGAGAGTGATCATCTTTAATTGATTATTACAAAACATGAGAAAGAAAGAAAGAATGTCAGGAAGCATGAACGCATATATGTACGTGTAGTCTCTTCCATACAATATCCTGGTACTTACCGAGGGGCTCGAAATATATTATCAATTACAATATATATCAATATATATATATATATATATATATATATATATATATATATACGAAAAGTTTCAAGAGCATAATTCTTAAATAGCATAATGCCTTAAGTAGCATAATTTTATCAAAACGACGCCGTTTTATAGGGACGCGGTGACATTTTTGTAAATACGCGGTGGCATGGTATTTACAAAAATACCACCGCGTCCCTATAAAACGGCGTCGTTTTGATAAAATTATGCTACTTAAGGCATTATGCTATTTAAGAATTATGCTCTTGAAACTTTCCGTATATATATATATATATATATATATATATATATATATATATATATATATATATATATATATATATATAAACTACAATAATATATTTATATATTGTATTGTTTATTATCAATTACAATATATTAGCATTTACCGAGTTAATCAAGAGACTACTTGCAATATCACATATATCAAGTATTATAAGTCACTGTAAACTTTATAGATGTGCATAATATAATAACATATTACTTGTTTTACAATATTCAAATCATATTTACTTATGGCATGCAATCATTCATATGAATTTCATAAATAAATATAATTTGATACTTATCTCTGGTGATTTTTCGAATAGAATTTTGCTTTCCCACAGACGGTGCCAATGTTAACGCCAAATTTTGTACGCCTGACGAAATCATCAAAACAACATGCCAAAATCGCGCTAACAGGTTGATTGTATTGTTGTAAAATCAAACTCACGAAATACACATAGATAAACATACACACACATCATTATAAGAGATATAAAATATGAACTCAAGAATTTACGTGAAAACCTAATTGGAAAAAAACCACGGAGGGAGAGATAGAGAGATGAAATCCACTATAATAATATGGAGAGTACAAATTGTTTATGTGTGTCATATGCTATTGTCTTCTCTAATCCATGCTTGTTGCTGTATTTATAGAAGTTATGTCCACCCGAATCCAACTAGGAGTAGGAATCCTTTTTAGAATCACCTTATAACTGCAATTAATGACTGATCGCTTCCTTCCCAAGTTAGATCTCCTTATCCCACCAAATAAGGAAATATAATCTTACTTTAATAAGAACTCTCCCACTATTTGAGCAAGCTGTACAAATAAACGTATATGGGCCAACACTAAATTCGGTCCATTAAATTAGTTTGGCTACACCTTGGCTAGACCTAAATAATTACATCCCAACATTATCGGAAGATCGGTAAGTTCTTCGGTAGATTTGCTGGAAAGAAATTCTTCAAGATCTTTTCTTTCGACAAAGGTTGGCTTAATGAGGGATACTGCAACCAAAAAATAGGATTTGGTTAGGTGACGAGATGAAAAGAAATAGTAATTAAGGATAGGGGTTGGCGACTTACGTTTGTGGTCGTACAACCATGCTTGTTTGGTCAGAAGAATGAAGTTTCACTCTTGTATTGGCAACTTTTCAATAAATTTGGATATTTCTAGTACCCGTTCGGCCGTGGTGTCACCGAAGGAGACGTTCGATCGTCTGTAAGAGGCCCAATCTGGGAGTTTATGGGTTTCTGGTCCCTTGACGTAGAACCAGTCTTTGTACCAATTTTTGTTACTTGAAGGAGTGTCTATTAGGGTACGTTTCTCAATCTTGGGGTTGGGTTTTGGAGGTTGTTTGCTTAGAACTTTGAATCCAGGTTCTCGGGAGTTAATCAGTTGATATAAGGAAAAAAAGAAATCAATGGAAGGAGGAATGTTGATCTCATGACAGATGGCGATGAAGGCTATAATGTTAATGTAGGAGTTCGACATCAATTGGGCGAATCCGATGTTGATAAACCCTAGGAGGGTAAAGGAGGAAAAGGTGTAAGGGTAGCCGAACACCTTTCTCAAGGAGGGTGAGTGGTATGGCGGTGCAGCCATCAGGACAAAGATACATTCGGTCGGAGGCAGAGAGGGCTTTCAATTGACGGGTGTCTGGGATTTGGTAGTGTTGGCGGATGATGGGGAGGTCTGTGGCAATAATGCGAGAAGGTGTGTTGACATGTTGGAATTTTGTCTCATTCGGGAATTCCCGTATCATTTGTTTGTTAGAATTTATGCCCTAGAGGCCAATTATTTGATATAATTGCTTAACATTTTTGATATTATATTTGATTTAATAAATGAATTATTTTATTATGATTTTATTTACCTTGTTATATAAATGTTAGCATAATAAAAGTCCTTAGAATAGTGATACAAATTATATAGCTTCAAGTATGTGACTTGAACATGAGATTATATAATTACAATTAGTATCATTATTCTTAAATATCCCTAGTCGAGTATCATTTTTAATGGGACAACAATGATACATTGAGACTAGTATGTGGATTGACTGATGACCAAATCTAATTGGTCATAAATATATGAGATATTGAGTCAATACATAGGTACATGTTAGAGAACGATGTACTGGACAGACCCACCATGAGAATTCTATGTGGAGCATTATGCAAAGTGTTATTAGCGATTCTTATAGTGACAATGATGTAATGATCCTCCGACATGAAATCACTATACTACTACACGGGAATTTATGTACTTTGATATCATCAAAAGTCACCTTTAATAGGGTGGATAATAAAGTTGATTATTGGGCACATCATGAATCGTGTGAGGAATATGAGTGATCTAGATGAAATTTAACCCTCCTATATATTAGGGGTGATATCAATAAGCCTCTTGATTGAATAGGACTATGAAATGCATGACCATGTTCAAATAGTGATTTGTTTCATATAGTCTACTCATTGATCATGAAAACTCAAATTAAATTATGAAGAGTATGACGCATTCCATGACTCGAGTTTAATCTAGGATGTTAAGGTTAAAAGGATTAAATTACATTGAAACATTGATCACGAAAATGTTGCATCGAATTATCGATCTTATTATTACTTGGGTAGCAGTGATGCATTACTAGATGCCGCTCACTGTTTATAATTTTATAATATGATTTTAAAATTATTTCCAACGTAATAATAACCTATAGGGTCACACACTTAGAACGTAATTTAAAAGAAATTAATTTAAATTATAAGGATTTAAATATGTTAATATGATTGATAGTATTTAAATTAATAGGATAATTTGTATATATGTATATTAATTAAGTAAGACTTAATTAAGATATAATATGTATATATAAATTCAGATTTTATAATTGAATTAGGTTTTGATTAATTCTTTTGGACTGTTATATATACGATATATCAACCATTTTGTGGTGGATAATCATTAACCTAAAAACCCTAGCCGCTCTTAGAGAGAGACTATAGAGAAAAATTTACAAAAATTCTGATCCTTGGTGGCTAGTACCGCGACTCCTTTTACTACAGATCGTGCGACGATTCGCGGAACGTTCATGTGGATACCGTAGAGGCACAGTTCTGTTGGATTTCGTTGGAGATTTGAAGCCGTTTTAGAATTTTCTATAATCAATATAAAATCTAAACCATTGAATTAATATGTTTTCGCATTGATCCTGTTTTAGGGTTTCAGAAATTGCTTTGAAAAATTTTATATTCCGTTGCTTTTATGTGCCGAAATCCCTACATTTTTGGGAATATGTTTCTGTTGTGGTCGGTTTTGGATTTTGGGAGGAAGTTCTGGTGGTGGTGGTGACGGTAGAATCGGTGGTTATGATGCTAATGTTGGGGTTTGAATTGGTAGGGGAGGAATTAGTGGATGCTGTGTGAGGGGAGGGGATGTTTGAGATGAGAATAGCGATGATAGGTTCGTTGGTGGAGGAGGAAGTACTGATTGTAGTTGGAGAGGAAGTCATTGATAGGGCGTGGGAGGTTGATAACTGGAGTGAAGGTTTTGCTAAAGGAGAGAGAAAATACTGAGATTTAATTAAAGCAAAAATTTGTCTATTTTTGGGGAAAGGTTTAATTTATTTAAGGGATAGAATTTGAAATAGCGTGTCTTTTCTGTTATTTCCGTATATTCAGAGACGACTCATTAATGGATGTCATGAAGGGGCACATGGGTTTGAGTTGAAGGGTTGGTCTGTTGGGCTTTAGAAGTTCTTGTGCGTGTCTTAGTTCATTATCTATGGGCTATGTCTGGAATACTATTCCATTAAATATTTTATTTGAATGAAAGGCTGTGGGGTAATGTTGGGCCACGATACATCGGGTCTGGTTTGTATGGTGGGTTGCAGTCCACATAGGGTTTGAATCCATTTAGGATTCTGTTTGATAGTTGGAGTATTTTAGGGAATCAAAGATTTCTATTTATATGTGGTTTCAAAATCCAAAAGGAGATATTAGAAATTGAACGAACTTCCTTATTTTTAAGAGATCTTATACAATCCCATTAAGGAATTATACCTAATGAGGAACCCTAATTCAATACGAGGAAGGACTTTGAGAAGGTGGTGAGATCACTATAAATACAGGGTTTTACACTGATTCTAAGGTACACACAACTCATTATTATTTTTCAGCACTAGAGCTTTTTGCCTCCATTGTTAAACCTTATTCAGCTTGTACTTATTCTCACATCAGAGCTTTCCCCCGGTGGCACAAGCCGTCAAGCTTTTGGTGTGCTTACCATTTCTGTGCAGGATTGGACACATTTTTGGTGATTGAGGCGCGTTGACGAATCTTGGCGTTAACACTCTTGAAACAAGTTAGTGATGCACACCTATCAGGAGAAGGAACCATTGGAGAAAACTTAATAATTTTTTTAAAAAAAGAAAAAGTAAAGAGAATTTAAATTTTACATTTTAGTTACTATTTGACCCTTATATTAATTTTGTTGTGTTTATATGTAGATTGTGGAGGGAGATGGGAATTATGAAATACTTGCTTATATTATTTAGTTTAGTTTTACGTCCAAATTATATATTTTTCAACGAATTTTTTTGACAAAATAAGTAACTAACTGTTATGTCCTTTTCATTTCTATTTAACCATAAAAAAATTAAAAAAAAGAAGATAATTAGACTAAACATATACTCCCTCCATCCCCAAGAGGATGACTAAAGGTACAAATATTTTTGTCCCCAAACAAATATTCTAAGCAACCCTCAATGCTAGAACAATATTCATCACACTGTATGTAAACTTTAACACGCCCCTCCAAGATCCTCACTTGACCACAATCCTAAAAGTCCAAATCCAAACTGTTGGAGCAGCACCTCAAGTTGGGAAAACATCTGCTACAACTCTTGGTGATATCCATTAAAATGGGATGAAAGCTTTGCAGAGCTTGTGCAATAAAAGAAATCTTTTCAAAGATTTCAACAAAGAAGCTCACAAGTTTGAAAAGGCTTGCAATAAATAACATCTTATCAAATGTTCTGGCAAGGAAAATTGTGACTGTTCTATCTCTTAAGGCAAAAAAACATTATAAGAATCATTTCTTCAAAGACAAATCCAAATACAGGAAGAGGTTCAAAAAGAGATTGATAGTTCAATAATAACTTAGAAGGGGGTTAAATAGATTATACTGATTAAAAATTTATCGGCAAAACTAAGGACTTAGCCACTATAGTTGGCAAGTTTTACTTATTTCACGACTAAAATTTTAATTTTTTGAATTACCCCATTAAACTAATTAAAATTTTACAATTCAGCTAGTCTGTTAACTCAGGCTAACTTCTGTTAAATTGATTTGAGTTTTTTTCCCATGTGGCTTAAGAATAGAAAAGGAAAACTAACAAAAATGACATGGCCCAATCCAAGGTGGATTACGCGGCAAAACAAAATAACTGTTAAATAAATAAAACTAAACAAAGCCAATATATGAGTCAAAGTTTAGAGAGAGAGAGCGAGCTAGGGGATTGCTGCAAACTAAGGTTCCAACATAGTCGAAGTTCAGAGAGAGAGAGAGAGAGAGAGATCGAGCGACAAAGACGAAGTCGCAATTTGATCTTCTATGGTTTTTATGCAAATCTCTGGCGAAGTCGAAGGTATGTATGAGTTTGCGTTTAAAAATCTTTCCTTTGTCGAGATTCTTCTGCAAATATATGAGTTATAGTTTTTTTCCACTGATTGTTATTTGATTTATGTTTAAATGTAGCACCCTTAGAATAACTCCTGCAAATATCCAAACTGGGTTTTTTTTCCACTGATTGCTTTTTGATTTGGGTTTATATGTCGATTTGGGTTTAAATGTTAAATGTAACACCCATATGTGTTTTTCTGGACTCTTAATGGTACATGCTTAGAATAACTTCTGTAAATATCCAAATTAGTTTTTTTCTTCCACTTGTTGTTCTTTGATTTGGGTTTAAGGTATGTATGATTCAGTACATGATTGTTCGTTGATTTAGGTTTAAATGTAATACCTTTATTTGTTATATTTTTAAGTTATGTATGATTTTGTGTTTATATGTCGATTTCTTCCACTGATATATTTGTTCAATTTTACAATGCTAATTATCTAATGTTGTGCCCTGTACCTATTGCAACAAGGTTTATTTTTTGTGGAGTTTAATTATGGTGGTAGGTTCATTGAAGAACTAATATACCAGTATGGAGGAGGTTTTCTAGAATTGCTTCATGACGTTGATGGTGACTGGCTGAATGTTGAAAAAATATACAACTTACCTAAGAAGTATAGATACAAAAAGAATACTGTAGTGTATTTCAAAGTTGGTCGTTTGGATATTAGTTATGGTTTAAAGTTTATACATGATGACCATAGTATTAAGTTACTAGTTGAGGAGGGTGAATAGTCTGGTTTAGTTGATCTATACTGTGACCACTCTACTGATGAAGTCTTACCATTTGAGATAGAAGTTGATCAGGTAGGTGAGAGGGAAGTTGAGCAGGAACTTGAGAGGGAAGTTGATGTTGTTGATGTGCAAGTTGATGCATCAAAGGGAGATGATGATGACTGCAGTGATGTTAGTGATGATGATGGGAATGAGGAATTGATTAATGCTAGGCTGCATAAGGAAGAGATTAAAAAATCAAACAATAAAGAGTTGGAATTTGTTTTTGAAGTTCAATTGGATAATGAAGTTGAAGTGGAGTGTGGTGAAGTACCTGAAGGTGAAGTACCTGAACATATAGGGACTCAAGCTTCTAGTTTAGTACATGCTAACAAGGCATCAGATAATTATGAGACAACTAAGAACACATGCAAGAAGAAGAAAAGGGCAAATAAGGCAAGTAAGAAGAAGAAAATTGTTGACGAAGATCACGTTGAACCTACTTTTTCATCTGATGATGAGGTTGTAACTAAAATTGGTACAAGGGGCATGAAGTCATAGGAGGAAGTATATGAAGATTCTGACATTCAAGTTCCTGCAACCAGTGGCGAAGCCAGAAACTTTTTTCAGTGAGGTCGAAATTATTATCAAGTTACAAATAATTTGGCGGGGGTTCGGGGGCAGCGCCCCGAGCCAATTTTTTTTAATACTTTATACTTTCGGGTGTGTGTATATATATATATATATATATATATATATATATATATATATATATATTACAATAAAAATATAATGAGTAATAATATATGGTATATATACACTATATTGACTCATAATAGACTTTTTTAATCACAACTATTCATAAGTAATTAAGTAATTCATTATTTATTTTTAAAAATAATATAAATTAGATTATTATTTAGTTTAAAATATTATAGAGAGATACATATATTGAGAGGATACGAGTCATATGTGGTTAAAATTTGATTAACAAAGTTATAAAATTTTAATTTAACCCCGTATAATAGAAAATTTATAAAATTTTAATGGGGTCAATTTATATATAATATTTAAATTTTTTAAAATTTACCTTACATTATAAAGCAAAAAAAAATCCCAGTAGGGTCGATTGACCCCACAAAGTTATATGTGGCTTCGCCACTGCCTGCAACTCCTCCCTCAAGTAGTGATAGTGAGTGGGAAGGTGAAGAGCCAGCAATTAAAGACATTGACTTTGAGTTATACATGACTTTCAATGGGGTTGACCAACTAAGGGTAGCAATACAAAATTATGCAGTTTGGAAGGGGAAATGAATTTGGTTAAAAGTTAATGAAGCTACAAGGGTTCAAGCTAAGTGTGCAGCAGGATGTCCATAAAATCTTTGGGCAAGCTATGTTCCTAGGGACAAATGGTTTCAAATTAAGGCTTACCCTACTAAGTTCCACAGTTGTATTAGGCACAACAAGATAAAGATTATTAGATGTAAATGGTTGGTTGATAAGTTTGGAGGGACAATTATAACAAAGCCAAGGATCAAGTTGAGGGAATTGCAAGAGGCAATAAAGCAAAGGTTTGGATTGAAAAGTTCTGCTGCACAGTGTTTGCAAGTTAAAAAATTAGCCTTTTCTGAGATAGAAAAAAGTCTGGCAGAGCATTATGAAGGTGTTTGGGACTATGGACAAGAGATATTTAATACCAATCCAGTTAGCACTGTACAAATTAGGACTGATCGGGGCACACAAAAAAGGTTTCAAATGATGTATATTTGTTTTGATGTTGTGAAGAAGAACTGGTTGGAGGGTTGTAGGCCTATTATTGGGCTTGATGATTGTTTTCTAAAGACATATTGTAGAGGGGAGTTGTTAACTGCAATAGGTAGAGATGCTAACAACCAGATGTTCCCAATAGCTTGGGCTGTTGTGGAAAATGAAAATAAAGACAACTGGAGCTAGTTTTTAAATTTGTTATGCAATGATGTTGGATTAGAACAGGGCAGAGGATGGATATTAATTACTGATCAACAAAAGGTGCAGTTTGATTTTATTTTTATTGCATCTTAACAATTATTTGTATTACACATTTATGTCATTATACTAACAAAAATTATTTGCTTAGGGTTTGGTGCCTGCTATTTAAGAATTACTATCCCAAGTAGAGCATAGATGTTGTGAAAGACACATCTATACAAATTGGAGAAAAAAGTTTCTTGGGCCAGCTTTGAAAGTGATGTTCTAGAAGGCATCGAAGGCCAACAATCCTGCGAATTTTTGAAAGGCGATGAAGGACATCAGGAAGGAGTAAAAGGATGCACACACTGCCTTGATAGGTATACCTCCTAAACTTTGGATTAAGGTTTACTTTGATACCACCGCCAAATGTGATGTAGTGACAAACAATATGTCAGAGTATTTTAACAGTTGGATCCTAGAGGCTATAAACCCATCTTAACAATATTTGAAGACATAAAATGTGACGCCCCCAAAATAAGTTCACACAACCCATTCTGAGTCTCCAAATACATGGTACATATAACAACTACAAACTTCATTATTACAATTATTGTGTAAAATACGACAACACATATGCTGTGAGTTTTGATACAATTATTGTCTTGTAGACAATATCCAAACTCAAATTTAGTCCTCATTACAATTATTGATACACAATTTTACAAAATAATGAGGACTGCTATGATAACTATCTTGAACCATCACTCCATACCCCGACTCGTCCCAGCTATATTCTCGCCTCCTGAGAAGAAAAATCGAACAAAAAGAAAAAGGATGAGCTCAACTAGCTCAGTAAAGAATATTATGACTAAGATAATGTAGAATAAATTATCATTAGTCCTCAATAGGGAAAAATCTACTAGAATACAATAGACAAAAAGTTTTAGATATACAACTGCAGCGGAAACAACAATCCATTAAAAGAGTCAAGTAGAGCATGATGTCTACTATTTTTCATGATTTAAAAGTTCATCATCCATATTTTATACCTGTAACATCAATCAATATTTATTTCCAATCAACGAATTATCAATGCATTACTGGCTAAAGATAATCGGTTATATCACCAGTGGTCATGATAATACCAAACACCTCTTCACCTTTACATTACGAGCCAAAGATATCAATCAACAGTTCATCTTTGCACTACGGGCCAAAGATATTCATCAATCAACAGTTCATCTTTGCACTACGAGCCAAAGATAACTTTTAACATAAATTAAGTCTGAGAATTATGATAATCATAATAAGAATGAATCAAGTGAGACTAGGGGTGCTCAAAATTTTCAGTTTTTTACCGAACCGGTTGATACCGGTATCGGGTTTTTTCGGTATCGATGGTATCGAGTTTTTTCGGTACCGATTTTTTGATATTTTAAGATTTTTCGGTAGCGGTAATGACTTTTTTAAATTCGGTAAAAACTAAAATATCGAAAATACCAAAATTTAATAATATAATAATTAATAGTTAATATTTTGTAATTTTATATATTAAATAATTTTTTCATATATTAATAATTTCTATATAATAGTAGTTTTATAATTTTTTTATATATATTAATAATGTTTTGTAGTTTTATTTTATATATTAATTATTATTAATAGTTAATGATTTCTTAGTTTTTAAAAAAATTATTAATATATATAAAAAATTTATTTAATTATTATTAATAATTATATATATTACCATTTGGTATAATCGAAAATCGAACCGAAAAAATAGGTATCGATTTTGTACGGAACCGGTACCGAAACCGGTAATTCGGTACCAGTTTCGGTTCTTATTTTTTTGATAATTTTGGATCGGTACCGGTTTAATATTTTCGGTACCGGTTCGATTTTTTTACCGATGAACACCCCTAAGTGAGACCATAACATGGATTCAATTTCAAGAATAAGAGTCACAACAGATAACTTGGAAAAAGAAGGAAAAAAATATATATTTTGTGAACAGTACCCGTGAATAATACCGTATGTATGAACAGTACCGTATGAACAGTGCCCATGAACAGTACCCAGACATGAAAAGTTTCAAATTTAATAAGAAAGTTCAGACCACTATTCCAGTAAAATGATATTAGATGAAGCAAAATTTCTAATCATTTCAGGAATTATAGAAGCAATACTTACCATAGTAAGTTTAAATTTAGGAATACGAGATGAAATAATATCGCTTACGTAATATGGAGTACGAAAGAAAATGATATCGCTTACGTATATGGAGTACGAAAGAAAATGATATCCCTTACGATTATGGAAGGAAATAATATCATTTATGAGTATTGAAAGAAAATAACCTCCTTTACGAAGAAAAAAAAATATCATTTACCTTAGTAGAAACTGAATTTAACTGGAATATCGAATATTACTCTGAGAAAATCTTGCACAAAAAACTACACTCAAAGTGTCCTTATATTCACAAGAAATACGCTCGATATTATAGAGAGAGAATTTTTTGATTCTGGTGTGAGTTTCATTGTTTAACTAAGCAACCTATTTATAGAAAATGCTAGCACACCAGGATTGACAAAAATTCACATACGCACACTTTGAAAATAATGTGGCACACACCTTTTAAATAAAAAACACCAACTTGTTTATCACATGTTTTTTTTTGAAAATAAAAGAATTCAAATTCAATTTGAAAACTAATTCAAATTCAATTTGATCATCTTCACTCCATTTAATTCACATGCCAAAAATATAATAATATTACCATTTAATTTATAAAAAAATATACTATTATATTATCACATTATACTACTATAATGTAATATTATAATAATATATAAATATATTATCAGAGAAGATAATTATGGTTTCATAAAAAAATAACAACTTTCGACAATTGTCTCATTCTAAAATTCCTCCATTTATATCAAAATTTAAAGAAATTTTTACTTTCCATATTCATCAATTATTTACAATTCTTCAATAATTATTTCTAATTAATATTATAGATTCACGATACTGATAACCAGATCGTTCCCAAGAAAGAGGGGGCTTTCCGATAAGGATTTTTTCTTACTGGCGCGCAATTATATGACCTAACTCCTTTCCTCGACAGAACTTTCTAGACATTATCAATAATATTATCTAATAATATCACTTCAATAATATGAGTTATTGTGTCGTGATAATTATTGAATCAATAATGTAAAATACTATTCAATTATCACTGTAGCAATTATTGCACCAATAATATGAAAGACTGTGTAATTTTTACTGTATCAATTATTGAGTGACTTCTTACGTAAGAATCAATAATCAGAGATTCTGTGCAATACCGTGTGCCACTGTGCAACCACGCGTATTACTGTTCTTTTATCACCAGGTATTCCAACAGTTTTAACGGTAAAAATTTTATCAGTATTTTTATAAAAAGGTTATTTCTGTCGCTTTTTATATCCGACAATTATTCTGCTATGTGGTCCACCAATGATTGCGCCGTCGTACGAATATTCCTGACAAAAAGAATATCTCCGGACTAAAACGAATATTCCCTGACAAAAAAAATATTTTATGACCACTTACTTACTTTTCAAAATTTGCACATTTCACCCATAACTAAAGCATTATATCAACTCAACACTTTATTATTCAAAAATAATATTTAGAGAAATTAAATATTTATTTATAAAAAGTTGGGGTCTTACATAAAAACTCAGGTAATGGAGAGAATCCATATCAAGAGAGAACAGATGCTAAAAAGAGATGGAAAATTAGGTCCTAGGATTCTACCTAAAGTGAGTAGGTGAAAGTAGTATGCACACAAGCCAATCATGTTTGATGATAAAACATATACTTTGTAACAATTTTTTTCATTTATTAATAAAAAGTATTAATTTATTAAAGGCTTTTAATTATCTATAAGATGCTGCTTTATAATATGTGATAAATCCATAGTTTTAAGAAATGCTTTTAGAATAATGATGATGATCATTCTAATGAGATCTAAATTCTTAGAAAGCTTAAAACTAAAATAGTTCCCAATCGTTAGATTACTAAATTGGGGATTAGTGAATCCGGATAGATTGGTACATATGTTGCTTGCTCATTGGATGATGATGATTGATCTCATGATCATTTGTGTGAAGACACTAAAGCAAGTTTGTAGGTGCTTATTGGAGAATAAGTTCACTGAACGTGGCTCGCTAAGGAATACCTAATGGAGTTTTACTTGTCTGTCAATAGAAATTCCTGTAGTGATAGTAGTACAAGTGATCCTTGGACTTGAGATCATCATAGTATCTTGTGTATGATGAGTTATACTTTGACTTATTTCTTAAGACCCTTAGGGTATATCAAAGGGTATGCTTGGGTATAATAAGTTATACATGGAGATAATGTATGATCAATAAAGAATCTACTGCTTCTAGTAAAAGAAGAGAAATGTCTTATGTGATTCGATAAATGACATCACAGTAGTCCTTGGCCAAGGCAGAATGAAATTAGAAAGGAGTTTCTAATTTATATTATTTGGTGTTGTGCATTTAAGAATTGAAAAACATATAATTAAATAAAATAAGACTTGACAGTAATTCTATGTCTTATATTTAATTGGGTTATTGTATGATGGAAGGATTGTATTGTACGATAACTATTTACTCAAAGGTTCTTTTATGATTAATATTGAAATTTATATTATCTGGAAAGTCGTTAATCGCTAGGGAGGCTTATCCCTATTGTAGAATAAATATTATTTATTTAAATAAATTAATAGTTTAATTTATTTATTTAAATAAGATTAGAATTGTTCTAATTGATTTATTCACAACCGGTTTAATATGGAGAACCTAAATGGTCACACCATAAAAGGAAGAATAATTATTTAAGAAGTTAATGACACAATCGTAATAATATGTTAAGTGTATTTAATTTAATCTATGGGGATAGAATAAATTAAATAGCTTAATATTTATTATTTAATATTTTAAAAATATTAAATATATAAATTAATAAGAGGAGTCTTATTAATATTATTACAATTATTATTATTTTAATTTCTAAAGAGTTGAAAATTAATTTAATATAAGTACTCCCATTTATTCCTAATAAAATAAGGAGGCTAATTAATTAAAAGATTGTAATTAATTATTCCTAATAAGATTGGGAGCATAATTAATTAAATGAGTTTAATTAATTAAAATAAAACCTAATTCTTTAATTGTTAAGGAGGGTTGCCCACATCTATAAATAAGAGGAGTCTTATTATGGGTGAGGTGGTTGACACTTTCAAAAATACGTGAATACGTAATTCTAATAGTTGGGAGAGTACACCCTTTTCTATGAGAGATAGAAAAACTAGAATTTTGCCAAACACCCATCTTCTTGAATCTTTTTTCTTTCTTGGTGGATCACCTCTAGAGGCCAAACACTTGGGTGGCTAACGTTGATCAAAGGAAGGAACCAAACTGGTGGATTCAAGTTGAACGCGAAAAAGATTGGAGGTGAACTTGTACCTGAGGAAGCTCGAATATTCAAAGGTATGATTCTTGTTCTTCATATTTTCGTTTAATTAATAATTGTGCATAAAGGATGATCCGGGTATATGGTTTGGAAAATTTTAAAACTCTGATTTTTCACGTTTTCGCTTATTTTGTGTAATTTGATTGCGTTCATGAATATTACAAACTTAACAATAGGTCTATTGAATTGATAAGGTACTGTGATCACCACTGGGATGGGGGGTCATATGTATGAGGTGAGTGACAGGTATGGTAAATATGTGGTAGACATAGTGAAACATACTTGATCTTGTGGGGTGTGACAATTATCTGGAGTACCTTGGCATCATGCTGCTACTGGGGTACTTCATCAAGAGAGGCCTATTGAGGATTTTGTGGACCCTTGTTACTACATTGAGACCTATCTCAAGTCATATAACCACCTGTTAAAGCCCATGAGTGGTAGCAATAGTTGTCTACCACTGACTTACCAATCTTGTTACCTCCATTAACTAAAAGATTGGTCAGAAGGTCAAAGAGCTGTAAAAGGAAATATCAAAATGAAGAACCAAAGCAGACTGGAAAAGTTTTAAGAAAAAGGACTCTAATGATGTGTTCCAAATGCAAGCAATATGGACATAATAAATCTGGTTGTAGGAACACACCTGCCCAAGCACAACCTGGTCCAAAAGCACAACAACATACTTCCAGAAGGCCAAAGCTTAGTGTGAGTTGTTTAATTTTTAAATAGCTATCATTTATATGTTTCCTTCAATTATGAAATGTACATACTAACATATACTCAAATAATAGGTGAAAAGAAAACAAGGTGGTACAACTGGAAATGAGACTGCAACTGGGGAGAGGACTGGAACTGTGAGGCAAAGACCAACCCATGGTGGTGGAACACAATCTGCAAGTAGCACTGCAGATGGGGGACAGTGAAGGCACTGCAGTTGGGATATGTTTTAGTTTAGTATATTTTTGGGGTTGTTTTAGAATTGTTTTATCATGGTTGTAACCTTTTGATTAATACTGCAACTTTAGTATATTTTTGGGGCTGATTTAAAATACTTTTGTCATGGTTGTAACTTTGGATATTTAAGAATACTTTGGATATCTAGAAATGTAATATGGTTACAAATGATGCCTTGTAATGTATTATATTTGATTGTTTTGATATGCAATGATACATGGCAATATTGGTTTGGTATGTAATGTTATTGGCAGCTTATATGCAATTGTTTGGTTTGGTAAGAAATGGTTTGGTATGTAATGATATATGGCAGTTTATATGCAATGGTTTAGTTTGGTATGCAATGTTTTACAAATTGTGGTTGGATGCAATTTGGAACAAGACATTTTTTAACTGCATGTGTAGGGCAGTGCAGGGCATTAATAAGGCATGCATTCACAATACATTACATTATCTACATTAACAGAGCATGCATTCACAATATATTACAGGACATGCATTCACAATACATTATAATCCCTCTGTTCCCCATTTCCATGCCTCCTGTATTGAGCATTTTCCTGTTGTTCTTCCTCATTGCTTACATTATTATCAAACAATTGATCATGAAAAGGCATCCTAAATGAAGAGGGACTTTCTCCTTTTTTGAATAATCTTTAGAAATACAAACAAAAAGGACATGCATTTTATTCAATAGGTAAGCTATATCAACTAAGCAATACATTTCACAAAACACAATACATTGCATTAACAGGGCATACATTTCACAATACACAATACATCAGATATACAAGGCATGCATTCTTTTCATTTTCATTTACTCAACATATATTACAAAACTTGAGATATAATGCATTGCATTTCATCAAAATACACAATACATTACAATAACTTCATGGTACATGGCTTAGAATGATTACAAAGTCATTAAATGAAAACATAACTTCATTACATAGCTTTAAATTCTTAAAATTCCATGAATACATAACTTAATACAACACAAGTCACCATCCATGAAAATATCACATATAGTTGTAATTTCTTATTTGCCTTTCCTAGTTTGACAATTTCCAACTCTAATTTTAAGGCCTCCCTTTTCAAATTCTTTAACTTCTCTTTCAGCTTTCTTGTTTTGTTCCTCAGAAAATCGAGCCCATCTTCATTCATTAAAACAGAACCCATTTCACTGCAACCGCTATCATGAACTTCATTTTGGGATCTTATGTCCAACCATTGAAAAAATCCACAATATTTATTAACATCCTATAAAAGAAAAAAACACCCAACCAAATTAAATCCAAAATACATTAAAATAATATAAGAATTTATACCTTAAATGTACTTACTGGGTAAAAACGACATCCATAGAACCTTCATCCCTTTGATTTGTTCTTTGTGGAGACACAAATGGATGCAGATAGACCATATAAACATTCTACCCTCTTTAGAGTAACCGACAAGGATCTACTATATGAAGATACCATTAACAACCTTTTAGGTGTTTAAATAGTTTGAGAAGATGAAAACCCCTAATTTTTCCCTTGGATTTTGGCCGAATCAATCTCCTTATCTGACATAGACTGAGTTGGAACTCTAGTTTGCAGTATTAAACGAATGAAGAAATTAGTGAGCCAAAGAGGAGTATAACCAGAAAATAATACATACCTTATAAATAGAACTTTTTTCCCTTTGATTTTTAGTTCTTGTGGAGACTCAAGCTAATGCGGAAAAATCGTTGAAATTTTGCACCTTTTTTTTTGCAACAATTGATGAGGATCAGCTAAGACAAGATGCTAGTAACGTTCCCCTAGGTGTTCGAATGCTTTGAGGAGATGAAATATAGCAATAACCCTAATTTTGCCCTACTAATTTTTGGCGAATTGATCTCCAGATTGGGTGTGTTCATATACAACCCTTGTTTGCAAAAACCCAAATGCCTAAGTTTGTAATGACCTAAGAGAAGATGAGTTGTTTTGCCATGTAAACCAGTTGTGCTCAGCCATTTCAGCTTTGTTATTTTTCCTTTTCTATTCCAAAGCCACGTAGGAAAAAAACTCAAATCAATTTAATAAAAGTTAGCCTGAGTTAACAGATTGACCCAATTATAAAATTTTAATTAGTTTAATGGGATAATTTAAAAAATTAAAAGTTCAGTGGTGAAATAAGTAAAAATTACCAACTATAGTGGTTAAATCCTTAGTTTTGCCAAATTTTATATGTATGTTGTTACGTCCAGTCTCAAGCTCCTCATTCATTCTTAAGCTCCTCTCCAGGACTTGAAATCCTATTACTATTAGTAATAAACACTCCTCCTACAGGCGGAGAAGTCTTTATAAAGTTTTAAAGATCAACTTCCAACTATACACAATTAACTCTCTTAATTAAAAACTAACAATCATTGACATACATAAGTAATCCAAGCTATGACACAGCCTATTGACATATATTAACAAAGATTACATACTCTATACCCCTAAAATTGAATTGTCATTGTCTAACTAGATATTCACATTCTAGTTTAGTGATTGGAGACGGAAATTATCAAAAAAAAACATTTCAAGGCCCAAAAAAATTTCATATTGTTCCAATAGTGGGTACAAACATCCTTGCTTAATACTATTGACAAATACTAACAAAAAAAATCTAGTTTAAGCCCCAAAAATATCATAATTGTACCAAAATTAACTGATATACTACTTTTTAGTAGACTTTTTTCTAATTGAATCCATTGCACTATGAAGATTCTTCAATGAAACAAATTTCTTGCTTCCACTTAGTTGCTCTGCCTTTATTGTTGAATTTGATGTGTTAGTTGGTTGTGATGCACTGTTTGGTTTTGATGCCCTTTTCACCTTCAATAAATATACAATCAATGAATCTTCATAATCTTAGGAAACAAATATAATGTAACAATATTCTCTAGTGTTTAAGGTGCTTACTAGGAGTTTGTCCTTCCTCTTTACAACAAGTGATTATGATGCATTGGTTGGTTGGGCTTCCCTTTTCACCTTCAATCAATAATCAAGTAATATTGCAATGTATAATGTATGCAGGTGAGCTAGGTTTGAAGAAACTTACCGAGAGTTTTTCCTTAATCTTTAGAGGAGATGGTTTGGAACTTGTAGCCTCATTATTTGAATTGTCATCCTTCTTCTTATATCCTTTTTTATTATTCCCATGTTCACCACATTTCTTACATCTCACTTGATAAGGTGGTCTTTTGAGCCTTGTATGTGAGTGGTATGTGTTGCTAAGTTGCTTGAAGCTCAGTGTTGAAGGACTTAGCAGCTGAATAAGTTGTTCAAGTTTGTAGAGTAATGTTCTGTTTAGTTTGGTAGCAATTCAACCTTTTGATGTTCAATCGTTATTGTTTGATTGAATCTACTTGCCTTTTATAGATATTCCTCGAGATTTTCTCGTTGGAAAGTTGTCGTTACTCATTTAATGCTCTGATCCTAGAAGATTTCTCATTGTTGACTTTTGGAGAGGATTTTGAGCTTTCGGCTATGATATGTCACATCAATACTGCTACAGAGATACTCATGTGAGTGTTGTCACTTCACCAAACTAGTTGTTAGATACATTTCGATCTGAACTTCTCCTTAATCTTTAGATATTAAACAAACTTCCTTGGGATTTTCACTCTACGAGTTTTGTCATTGTCAGTTCATTGTCAGAACTGATGTACTCTACGATTTTCCTAATTGTAGAGTTCCTAGCTAGGCGAACTCTACAAAACTTCAGTGTACTATGCGAAGCTTATTAAAGTCTTCGTCTCTTCAAACTATCTTCAGTTTTTCTCTAATCACTTGATTATTGCATTTACTTTTAGAGTCTTGAAAAATGACTTAACGATTCTGTAGACCTAGAACATAGAAAGCTGTAGCTCTACCATCCTCAATAGACTTTACGATCTTCAACAGACTCTACGGTGTTGGCTAGTATGCTTTACGATCTCTAGTAGACTCTGCGATCTCTAATGCACTTTACGATCGATATGATTTAAGATCTTCAACTGTTTGCTTTACGATTGTCTATTAACTTAATATCTATACATTATATTCACTCAACGAGATAGATCAACCTAATAAGTTTGATCTTTTAATCTAAGTCCGTTTACATCATTTTCATTATACAGACTTTACAAAAGCTATTGGTTATAAATACACATTATATCATCATTAAATTCAAAATATATATTGTATTAACAATGCCATCTGTCCACAAATAACAACAAATGTTACTTTTTGTGGGTGGAATCTAACACGGGGACGACTTTTTATTACTGATGTAAGTTGGAGGGTAATTTATGCTAAAAAAAAGTTGGAGGAAGGGGTTCGTAAAAAATAAAAAAAATAGGAGGGTCAGATATGCCTTTTAGTCCCGTTAGATCTTAATCATATGGATATTGCAGAAACTTCTACAGCTCCATACAAGAAAGAGATGCATTTATTGTCAAGAGCTAGATGGATACATTTTCCAGACATGTGAATATTGTAATGAGTTTGAAGGACGATGTGATTGCATTAATCTTGACACAAAACTAAAGCAGTATTAGATTCCTCAGTCTTACAACATTAGGTTCTATTTTATATAAAGTTTTATGTTTTATTAATAAGTCATGTAGTGAATCATGCACAAATGTCATAACATTACTCTTTTTCTGAAAAAAGTTTGAGTCCTACCCTATAACTGGATGGTATAGAGTATGTCGCTTGGTATGTGAGCCAGAAGCTGATGTGTGATGCTTTATCTCGACACTCCGCCGCTGCCTGCTTAAGACTAAAAGCTAGTAGTGAGACTTCTTTTGTTTTGGGAGCAGTGGCAAAGCCAGGATTGGTTCGCAGTGGGGTCAATAATTAGGTTGACTTAGCTAGCTTACTAGCTCAATAGGGGAAAAAATAAAACTAAGGTTGGAGAAATTGAAGAGAGCAAAATTTCTGTTACCTGCAATAAAATGGCTGCCCTTGCCAGGACCAAAAGAGTCCACTCGATGATAAGGCCAAGGCCAGAATATTCGGTCGGGACCAACTTAATCCTGTTTATGTTAGCAGCGGGAGCAAACACAATGCCAATAACAATGAAGAAATGGTGGGTTGGTGTCGCACTCGCCAGTCGCCTCCCTTGGCCTTTGGCCTTCTCTCTTTGTGTTTTGTGGTTTCTATTTGAACTTTGGCTGACTAGAGGCTGGGTATGAGATTTAGGGCTGGGTGCCTAAAAGAAAACTATTTCAAGTTTCATCCAAGGTCCAATAGGCCAGGCTAGTGGACTCAACATCAACATGGGTTGACCATGCCTGTAGGAAGATGCTCTTTCTTTATATAGGCAGAAACTTGGCTTAGCACTTTAATCTTGATACGATGATACGCCCTTCAGGATATACCTTTGAACTGGTTGCTTTCAGCTGACCAAGTACTGGTCTGAGTTTCCCACCTGGAACCAGACTGTGACTTCTTGACTCATTTATTTACGGATCCTGAATGGAATGATTTTGACTATCGATTCATCAGTAAAAAACTTTCTCCTACTTTTGAATCATCAACACAATAACTTTATGTGAGAGTCGAGGCCCCCAAGGGATAATTGGGGATTTTTCTGATAGGGGGTAGGGGTGTTTTTCCCGTCTTTCGTCCCTCTTACTAAATTGTTCCCTTGCCTTCGACTCCATAAGCATTTCCTGCCTTCCTACCTGCCATTTCTTGTTTGTTTCATAGGGGATGATGCAAGATATAAAGAAAGATCTTGATTCCCAAGCACTTAGTCGGCCTCATGAATGATCAAAATGAGGGGCTTCTACTCCTTGTTTGGAAGCCACTCGACCTTAGTATCGCATAGTAGTTACAGTCTCCAATAAGCATGGGTCTCCTCACTTATGTAAGACCCCAACTTATTAATGAATAAAATCAAATTTTCTCTAAATATTATTGTGAATAATAAGGGGTTAATTTGATATAATACTTTGGTTATGGGTGAAATGTGCAAATTTTGTAAAATAAGCAAGTGGTTATAAAATATTCATTATGTCGGGGAATATTCGTTTGGTCGTGGAATATTCTTGCTGTCGGGGAATATTCATACGACGGCGCAGCCTTGTGTGGGCCCCATAATGGAAAGCGATTGGATGAAGAAAACGACAAGTATAAGTTATTTATAAATAACGGCGTAGTTGTTACCGTTAATACTGTTGGAATACCCGGTGGTTAAAATACAGTAGCACACAGTATTGCACCAATTATTGATTCTTACGTAAGAAGGCACTACTCAATAATTGTTACAGTAGTTATTGTTCAATATTTTATTTTATTGATTCAATAATTGTTGCGTTGATATTTTATTGTTGTTTCAATAATTGTTACTGCACAGTATTTTCTATTATCAGATCAATAATTTATATTATTTGAATAATATTATTAGATAACATTATTGGCAATGTCTAGAAAGTTCTGTCTAAGGAGAGGTTTGGTCATCTAATTGCGCGCCAGTAAGGAGAAATCCTTATTGGAAAGCCCCCTCTTTCCTGGGAACGGCCTGGTTGTCATAAATGTGATTCTGTAATATTATTTGTGAATAATTAATTATTGATTCATATGATAAGGAAATATTTATTTTATGTGGATATAAATGAGAGATATATTTTTGTGGTTAAAAATGAAGGAGTTAATGTTGAGGTTTTTATCAGTATTTTTGTCGGAATGGAGGTATTAAAAATCAGGGTTTTTGAGATATTTTGCGGGGGTTATAATTTTTAATCCGACCGTTGGATCGTGGTAATTTTTGGATATGTTATACATATATAAGTTGAGTATATGTCCACAAATTTTGTACCGTTAAAAATGAACGTATGATTTATTGTGAATTTTACGAGATGACTGGTTCAGAAATTGTTGAATTTTCGGAGTTTATCATTTTGATGGAAAATTCTAGAATTGGTGGGCCCCACTCTTGGTTGGTGAAGAAATGTGCTGAGATTTTTATTCAAATGTGGTGGGTGGGAATAGTAGCAGGTAAAGCCATCAGGTTGCAGGTTAAGTCTGCTTCGGCGTGCTAACATTTTTCTATAAATAGAGGGCTAAGTTAGAATTGAAAATCACACCAGAAACAAGTTTTCTCTCTTTCTCTCTCTAGATTATTGAGTGTATTTTGTGAGTATTTAGATACTTTGAGAGTTTCTATTCATCAGAGCAAGTTTCTTTCAGCCTTATACCGGTATTCCGACGACCAGAAGTACTGATATTTTGAGGTAAAGGATATTATTTTCTTCTTAAATGATATTATTTTCTTCAATATCATTATGCTGAAATATTAACATGAGTTTTTATCAAATTTAAAACTTTTTGTGTCGGGGTTACTATTCACGTATACGTTACTATTCACGTATACGGCACTATTCACCGAAAAATAATTTTTTTCCTTTTTGTCCAAGATGTTTATTATGGTTACTATCTTTGATTGTATCCATGTTTTGATCTTTATTTTTGAATTCTGCTTCACAATTGATTATTATGAAGTATTATTGATCTTGGATAAACTGTTATACGAATTCCTAATATTTGTCCTTCTGTCTCACTGGATTCGTTCTCTTTAAGATATTTTTCATCATCCTCAGTCCTATATGATGATATTACTGAATATCTTTGGCCTGTAGTGCAAAGATGTATGATTACTTGATGAATATCTTTGGCCTGTAGTGCAAAGATGAATATTTGGATAAAGATGATTATTAATTGATGTTACATGGATAAAATATTGATGATGGACTTTTAAATCTTAGAAGATAGTAGAATTCTTTCTCTACTTGACTCTTCTAATGGTTTGCTGTTTCCGTTGCGGTTGTTGATCTAAAACTTGTTGTCGATTATATTCTATCAGATTTTTCCCTGTTGAAGACTAACGATAATTTGTTGTATATTATCTTAGTCATAATATTCTTTACTGGGCTAGTTGAGCTCACCCTTTTCCTTTTTGTTCCATTTTTCTTCTCAGGAGGTGAGAACATAGCAGGATCTAGTCGGGGTATGGAGTGATGGTTCTAGAAAGATATTTTAGCAGTCCTCACTATTTCTGTAAAATAGTGTTTGAATAATTGTAATGAGGATTTATTTGAGTGTGGGTATTTTCCAAAAGACAATATTTGTATTTAAACTCACAGTATGTGTTGTCGTATTTTGCACGACAATTGTATTATTGAAGTTGTAGTTTGCTTTTTGTACCATATATTTGGCGACTGAGAATGGGTGTTGTATACCTATTTTGGGGGCGTCACAGTTGGTATCAGAGCTTAGGGATATGATCCCTGGCTGAGATGTGAGACAAGAACTAGGAGGGGAGAGACGGGGAATTCCTTCGCTAGTATGACCTGACTAAGTTTATTTGGTATTTATTTGGTCGGTCAGAGTATAGATATAGTGTATGACATGACTATTAACCCTTGTTTTATGGCAGTATTTAAGAATGGCAGCTGAGAACGTTAATAATGGAGTAAATCAGATCATGGAGACACCTTTGATCACCACCCAGGGGAATGTGCAACATGAAGGCAATATTCCTCCTGTAAACAACGTTATCGAGCAAACGATGAATGATAGAATGTTTAGGAGCTTTTTACAGTTCATGCAAAATCAGACGAGGGAGACTCGTGTGCAGAATACGGGTGAAAATGATAACAACGCGCGGTTTGTCACAGCTAAGCAGTTCAAAGAATTGGGACCACCAGAATTTAAGGGAAAGCCGGATCCGATCATGGCGGAAACGTGGGTCAAGCAAATTACCAAGATATTCGATGTCTTGGGATGCACGGAGGAACAGAAGGTTCCATTCGCCACCTTTATGTTCCGTGGTGAGGCAGACTACTGGTGGGAGTCTGTGAAGCGTACCCAGCCTGATGCACTCAACATGTCCTGGGAAACATTTCAAAAACTGTTCAATGACAAGTACTTTCCTGAAAGTATTCGTCATATGAAGGAGGTGGAGTTTATCAGACTGGAACAAAACAACATGACGGTGTCCCAGTACGAGGCGAAGTTTGCAGAGTTATCCAGGTTTGCACCTCATTTGGTCGAAAATGAGGAACGATTGACAAGGATATTTCTGAGAGGTCTAAAACCCGAGATTCGGCAATATCTTATCTCTCATAAATTTTTTTTATATTCAGATGTTGTAAATAGGGCTCAATTATTAGAGCGAGATAATGAGTATGTGCAACCGAAGGACCACAACCAGGGTCATACCGGTGGCGGCAGTTATCGAAGCAATGAAAACCAGCAGGGAGGAAAACATTCGGACAAAAGCGGTAACCACTCTGGTGGTAATCGTGGTCGTGATAATAGATGGAGCGAGTCGGGAGGAGATTTCAAGAAGAGAAGGTACAACAATGATAACGTGAAGACGTCAGCACAAACATCAACTGTTTCTAGGGGAGGAGAACGACCACCGGTCGTATGTTACAAATGTGGGAAAGAGGGACATATCAGCCCAAACTGCCCACAATAATCCAAGGTATGATATAACTATGGAAAGGAGGGTCATATAGCTCGAGATTATTCTGTAGCAAAACCAAGTTCAGCGGGGATGGTGACTCCAAAAGTTGTCCCGGATAAGTCGAAATCAGCGGTTCCTGGAAGGGCGTTTGTCGTGACTGGCCAAAACGCGAGAAAACCGAACGAGGTGATCACGGGTAAGCTAATCTTGAATTCTTGCGAAGTTTATACTTTACTAGATACCGGTTCTACCCATTCTTTTATCTCTCCTGCTTGTGCTCAGCGTTTAAACTTGACTCCGGAGAAATTGGACTTTAACTTATCTGTTGAAACTCCGTTGGGTGAAACCTTCGTTACATCTACAGTTTATAAATCTTGCATGATCCAAGTTGGCACTATCACATTACCTGTTTATCTTATCTCTTTAAAGATACTTGCTTTTGATGTGATTTTAGGAATTGATTGGTTAACTACTCATCATGCTAAAATTGATTGTTTTCGTAAGGTCGTTAGTTTTCATATTCCTAACCAACCTGTCATACGAATTCAAACTACTAAACCACTAAAATCAGTCACTGTCATATCAAGCCACAAAGCTATTCGTTTATTGAAAAACGGATGTCAAGCTTTCTTAGCCCATGTTATGGATTTGAACAAAGACAAGTCAGATTTGAATAATATTTCTATTGTTAGAGAATTTTCCGATGTATTTCCTGAAGAACTTCCTGGTCTACCCCCAGAACGTGAAGTTGAATTCTTTATTGACCTTGAACCCGGTACAAAGCCCATTTCTAAAACTCCATATCGAATGGCTCCTATTGAACTTCAGGAGTTAAAAGTCCAACTACAGGAGTTGTTGGACATCGGTTTTATTCGTCCTAGTACGTCTCCTTGGGGTGCTCCTGTTTTATTCGTAAAGAAGAAAGACGGGAGTATGCGACTTTGTATTGACTATCGAGAATTGAACCATGTCACCATCAAGAATAGGTATCCGCTACCTCGCATTGATGACCTGTTCGACCAGTTACAAGGAACACAATTCTTTTCAAAGATCGACATTCGTTCTGGATATCATCAGC
This sequence comes from Panax notoginseng, assembly GCA_016801055.1. Taxonomy (NCBI): domain Eukaryota; kingdom Viridiplantae; phylum Streptophyta; class Magnoliopsida; order Apiales; family Araliaceae; genus Panax; species Panax notoginseng. Next base: position 46,216,337 of record CM029020.1, read on the forward strand.
TGAAGATTAAAACTGAGGATATTCCAAAGACTGCCTTCAGAACTCGGTACGGGCATTATGAATTCTTAGTCATGTCTTTTGGATTGACTAATGATCATGAGCGCCATTTGAAGCTGATATTGCAAAGGCTTCGTGAAAATAAGCTATATGCCAAATTGAAGAAATGCGAGTTCTGGCTTGAGGAAGTAGCATTCCTTGGGCACGTGGTGTCAAAACATGGAGTATCTGTCGACCCGGCGAAGATTGAAGCCATACAAAGTTGGGAGCAACCGAAGTCGGTAACCGAAGTACGTAGCTTTCTGGGCTTAGCTGGTTATTATCGGAGATTTGTGGAAGGATTTTCTCGAATCGCTACTCCGTTAACTCAGCTGACTCGGAAAGATACAAAATTCGTATGGAGTGAGGAATGTGAGAAGAGTTTCCAAGAACTCAAGAGGAGACTCATTTTGGCACCTGTTCTGACAATACCATCTGGTTCGGATGGATTTGTTATCTACAGTGATGCTTCAGTTAAAGGGTTAGGATGTGTTCTCATGCAACATGGGAAAGTCATAGCCTATGCCTCACGACAACTCAAAGAATATGAGAGGAATTATCCTACTCATGATTTGGAGTTGGCAGCAGTCGTTTTTGCGTTGAAGATCTGGAGACACTACCTGTATGGGGAGAAAGTGGAGATCTATACAGATCATAAAAGCCTCAAATATTTCTTCACCCAAAAGGAACTCAACATGCGGCAGCGACGTTGGCTTGAGCTGTTGAAAGATTACGATCATACCATCCAATATCATCCTGGAAAAGCAAACGCAGTAGCTGACGCATTGAGTAGAAGATCATATGCGGGTGCGAGTGCAATGTTGTTAACACAAAGGCCCATTTTGTATGACTTGCAAAGGATGGAGATAGAGATGAAGGCTCCAAGTACCCACATGATGATATCAAATATACGAGTAGAACCGACTTTAATCGATAAAGTTAAAGCTGCTCAAGCTACGGACATGGAGCTGATGCGTATGAAGAAGAAAGTACAAGAAGGTGCTATTCCAGAAGCAAGAATCGATGAAGAAGGAATACTTCGAGTCAACTCCAGACTTTGTGTTCCAAACGATTTTGACTTGAAGCATAGAATAATGATGGAGGCACACAACACACCGTTTACAATCCATCCTGGGAGTACCAAAATGTATCACGATCTTTGACATACATTTTGGTGGAGCAATATGAAAAGAGAGATCGCGGAGTTTATCTCGAGATGTTTAACTTGTCAACGTGTAAAAGCGGAGCATCAAGTACCAAAGGGTCCATTGCAGCATAGGTGTGGCTCCATTCGAGGCGTTGTATGAAAGAAAATGTCGTTCTCCAGTATGCTGGGACGAGGTGGGTGAAACAACATTGTTGGGACCAGAGTTGGTACGCATTACTACAGAGAAGATCCAAACGATTCGACAACGTATACAAACGGCACAGGATCGACAAAAGAGTTATGCGGATCTTCATCGGAAGGACGTGGAATTTAATATTGGGGATCATGTATTATTACGTGTTGCACCATGGAAAGGAGTTACAAGATTTGGGAAGAGAGGAAAGCTCAATCTAAGATTTGTTGGTCCATTTGAGATTCTTGAGCGAATAGGAAATGTGGCATAAAGACTCGCATTACCTCCAAGCATGTCTCGTGTTCATAATGTTTTTCACATATCTATGCTTCGTAAAATTTTTTAAGACCCGAACCACATTATTGAGTTAGAACCAGACGAGATAGCTGAAGATTTAACGTACGAGGAGGTACCTGTTAAGATCTTGGATAGGAAAGAGCATGTCCTGCGCACGAAGGTAATACCACAAGTTAAGGTTTTGTGGAGAAACCATGCTATTGAAGAAATGACCTGGGAGTTGGAATCAGAAATGAAAGCGAGGTATCCTCACCTTTTCGAAATATCAGGTACGTACGTCAATTTCGAGGACGAAATTTCATAAGGAGGGGAGGTTGTAAGACCCCAACTTATTAATGAATAAAATCAAATTTTCTCTAAATATTATTGTGAATAATAAGGGGTTAATTTGATATAATACTTTGGTTATGGGTGAAATGTGCAAATTTTGCAAAATAAGCAAGTGGTTATAAAATATTCATTTTGTCGGGAAATATTCGTTTGGTCGTGGAATATTCTTGCTGTCGGGGAATATTTATACGACGGCGCAGCCTTGTGTGGGCCCCATAATGGAAAGCGATTGGATGAAGAAAATGACAAGTATAAGTTATTTATAAATAACGGCGTAGTTGTTACCGTTAATACTATTGGAATACCCGGTGGTTAAAATACAGTAGCACACGGTATTACACCAATTATTGATTCTTACGTAAGAAGGCACTACTCAATAATTGTTACAGTAGTTATTGTTCAATATTTTATTTTATTGATTCAATAATTGTTGTGTTGATATTTTATATTATTGTTGTTTCAATAATTGTTGCTGCACAGTATTTTCCATTATCAGATCAATAATTTATATTATTTGAATAATATTATTAGATAACATTATTGGCAATGTCTAGAAAGTTCTGTCTAAGGAGAGGTTTGGTCATCTAATTGCGCGCCAGTAAGGAGAAATCCTTATTGGAAAGCCCCCTCTTTCCTGGGAACGGCCTGGTTGTCATAAATGTGATTCTGTAATATTATTTGTGAATAATTAATTATTGATTCATATGATAAGAAAATATTTATTTTATATGGATATAAATGAGAGATATATTTTTGTGGTTAAAAATGAAGGAGTTAATGTTGATGTTTTTATCAGTATTTTTGTCGGAATGGAGGTATTAAAAATCAGGGTTTTTGAGATATTTTGCGGGGGTTATAATTTTTAATCCGACCGTTGGATCGTGGTAATTTTTGGATATGTTATACATATATAAGTTGAGTATATGTCCACAAATTTTGTACCGTTAAAAATGAACGTATGATTTATTGTGAATTTTACGAGATGACTGGTTCAGAAATTGTTGAATTTTCGGAGTTTATCATTTTGATGGAAAATTCTAGAATTGGTGGGCCCCACTCTTGGTTGGTGAAGAAATGTGCTGAGATTTTTATTCAAATGTGGTGGGTGGGAATAGTAGCAGGTAAAACCATCATGTTGCAGGTTAAGTCTGCTTCGGCGCGCTATCATTTTCCTATAAATAGAGGGCTAAGTTAGAATTAAAAATCACACCAGAAACAAGTTTTCTCTCTTTCTCTCTCTAGATTATTGAGTGTATTTTGTGAGTATTTAGATACTTTGAGAGTTTTTATTCATCAGAGCAAGTTTCTTTCAGCCTTATACCGGTATTCCGACCAGAAGTACTGATATTTTGAGGTAAGGGATATTATTTTCTTCTTAAATGATATTATTTTCTTCAATATCATTATGCTGAAATATTAACATGAGTTTTTATCAAATTTGGAACTTTTTGTGTCGGGGTTACTATTCACGTGTACGTTACTATTCACGTATACAACACTATTCACGAATACGGCACTATTCACCGAAAAATAAAATTTTTCCTTTTTGTCCAAGATGTCTATTATGGTTACTATCTTTGATTGTATCCATGTTTTGATCTTTATTTTTGAATTCTGCTTCACAATTGATTATTATGAAGTATTATTGATCTTGGATAAACTGTTATACGAATCCCTAATATTTGTCCTTCTGTCTCACTGGATTCATTCTCTTTAAGATATTTTTCATCATCCTCAGTCCTATATGATGATATTACTGAATATCTTTGGCCTGTAGTGCAAAGATGTATGATTACTTGATGAATATCTTTGGCCTGTAGTGCAAAGATGAACAGGTGTTGAGATGAACATGACTGACATGTGATACAAATGAATATCTTTGGCCTGTAGTGCAAAGATGAATATTTGGATAAAGATGATTATTAATTGATGTTACAGGGATAAAATATTGATGATGGACTTTTAAATCTTAAAAGATAGTAGAATTCTTTCTCTACTTGACTCTTCTAATGGTTTGTTGTTTCCGTTGCAGTTGTTGATCTAAAACTTGTTGTCGATTATATTCTATCAGATTTTTTCCTGTTGAAGACTAACGATAATTTGTTGTATATTATCTTAGTCATAATATTCTTTACTGGGCTAGTTGAGCTCACCCTTTTCCTTTTTGTTCCATTTTTCTTCTCAGGAGGTGAGAACATAGCAGGATCTAGTCGGGGTATGGAGTGATGGTTCTAGAAAGATGTTTTAGCAGTCCTCACTATTTCTGTAAAATAGTGTTTGAATAATTATAATGAGGATTTATTTGAGTGTGGATATTGTCCAAAAGACAATATTTGTATTTAAACTCACAGTATGTGTTGTCGTATTTTGCACGACAATTGTATTATTGAAGTTGTAGTTTGCTTTCTGTACCATATATTTGGCGACTCAGAATGGGTGTTGTATACCTATTTTGGGGGCGTCACAACTTATCCCACACACTCTTTCTATATAAAATGAATGTACGTGGATTCATAAGAAGGAGGAGTCTAAAGACTTCCTCCCGAATAAATAGGTCCTAGAAGTTGCACTAAGAAAGAGAGGGGCTTTAGGCTATTGATTTAAGCTTAGGTCATGCTAATAGGATGGTTGGGCTAGATAACTTCCTTCCTTACCCTTCCATCCCTTGGTCAAGTTCAAGAGAGATTTACTTAATCCATCCTATCCTTTTATGGGAAATATTCCCCTTCCCTTGGCTAGGATGCTCATTTGGCTAAATCCCCTTCCCTTCATAGCATAAGAGATAGAAAGACGTAGTCCTTTCGAAAAAAGCTTTTAACGGAATGGATACGGATGCCTTTCCTACTATTTGTATTTTTGTAATATATATATAATATTATAATATATATATATATATATATATAATAACAAAAAGTTAAGCAAAATAGAACAGAACTATAAAATAAAAACAAACAGATAAATTCGAGTCCTTTGAATTCACAAAGTCTCCTTAAAGTGAATTTATTCCCTCACTGATGCTAAGGATTAATTGAATAATTGCTTCCCAATATAAAACAGATTTCCAGTTCTTAATTAGAGGAACTTCAAAATTAAGAACACTTCGAACTAAATTTTATGTTATATACTGAACTTACAGTAATGATGCATGAAAAATAGTGCATGGATATACTTACACAGAAAGCGAAAATATTACAGAACGGGGACGGGAAAAATATTGCAGAACAGGAAACGGGAAGGAACAGAACAAAGAACGGGGGAAATTACTTATGTTCTTTTAGCGCGCTCAGATGGATTATTTATAGAAATAATTCTGCAGTTTATCAGTTGGGTTATTACCGTTGGCATGCAAACCGTTCAATACTACGTAGTATCGTGACAATAACTAAAATAAAATCTGATAATATATTAACAGATTTTGTCCAAAAAATTATATATCACCACCCACCCGAACCCGAGCCCGGCCCGGCCCGCCCGACCGGACAAACGGCGACGGCGACGCGCGCGTGTGGGTTCGAACCAAGCCTTGGCTAGATCCTCTCCCTTCCACAAAAGTGGGGTGCCCCTTGGGGCCTTTCCATTTGAGCAAACATCCCATATATATGTTCTTCATTTTTCCCTCTAATGCCCTATGTGGGACTTTTGCAATTTACAACATTTCAAGTAGGTGACTTTGGAGTCACTTTTCTCATTCAATTCTTAACGTATTTGAACACATAAATATACCACGTTATACTCCTTGCGGAGGAGAACGCATAGGTGCATGGACCCGATATTTTCGGAGTGTGGGTCTCTCATTAAATTTAGCCTCAAAGTGCTCTCTAATATTTAATGTTTCAAACCCATTGCCAACAATTGCCCACATGAATGTAAAATTGGCTTTATATCATGAGAAAGAAAAAAAATATGTTATGTATATGCAAACACTAGTTCAGTACATGTGAAAATATATTTCATCAGGTTAAGTAGCCTAGTGGCTTTGAACTTACCCTAGCAAAATCTATCAGATTTACTTGGCTAATCAGTAGACTTGATGTCTTTGAACTGTCAGCTTTTCGTGTAAACCAAGACAATAGAATTCACAAAATATCTCTTCAGACATAGTTAGTTCTCACGTTTGTGTTCATTTTGGCCTTGAAACACCTCTTGGTTCCACGAGTATATTAGAGAATTTAGCCTTCAAAATTCTCACAGAAGTGGCCCCTTCTTACTCACGTAGGTGACTTCTATCAAAAGTATCCTGTAATACTCCACTTGAACGTATTTCAAGATATAAATGTCATTAAAAGTGTAACTTATCCTGATTCTCGCGGCAGATGTGCACTGTCTCATCATAGGAATGGTTAGGAGTAAATATCTCATCAGTGCTTTACTAAGTACTACATAGTTCGGTTTACCCATTGAACCTAGATCTTGGGATCTCCAGTCAACTAAGTTGGGTTTCCACTATGACGACTCTTAATTAAACAATAGGCTTTAAACCCATTCCCTTCGATGAAATTTTCACTTGCTCTCTTGTTAAACCTTTCGTAAGCGGATCCGCAATATTATCTTTTGACCTTACATAATCAATTGAGATAATTCCATTTGAGAGCAATTGTCTAACGGTATTATGTCTTCGTCGTATATGGCGTGACTTACCGTTATATAGATGATTCTGTGCTCTTCCAATTGCTGATTGACTATCACAGTGTATACATATAGCTGGCACAGGTTTTGACTAATTTAGAATATCCTCTAAGAAATTACGAAGCCACTCTGCTTCTTCTCCAGCTTTGTCTAAAGCAATGAATTCTAATTCCATTGTAGACCTTGCTATACATGTTAATTTTTGAGAATTTCCAAGATACTGTTGCACTACCAAGTGTAAAAATATATCCACTTGTGGATTTTGAATCTTTATTATCAGATATCCAATTAGCATCACTATATCCACTAAAAAATAAGGGTCACTGGCGACGGGCACACTGCCGACGGCAAAATCCCCGTCGCGAATAATGTCAATGTCGACGGTCAAGCTGTCGCCTATGCCTGCCGTCGAGAATGATCCTTTTTTTGGCGCCAGGCATTCCCGTGGAGGGAAAATATCATTGGCGATGACAATGATTTTAGCATCGACGGCATTGCCGTCGGCAGTGACTCAATAACGACGGTATCTTTATCGACGGGGGATGCCGTCGAAAATGATAATTAAAACCTCTTCCCACGATGGCAACGACACCTTTTATAAAAAAAACTTCCTCTCTATATTTCTTTCCCTCTCAAATTCAGCCATTTTCGCTCTTTAATTTCCCCATTGAATCTCAAATTCGGTGTATTCATTCTCTAAAGTTCACCCATTTCGGTTTATTGCTTCCCATTTCGCCCATTTCTCTCATCCCTGTTGTAACTCCTCCCCTTATCCATTTCACCACTGCAATTGAGGCCTCCGACTAGACCTCCGACCGTACGTCCGACCAGTTCGTTGCTGCAACTTCAGACCTATACAAGGACTGGGCTGGTTTGCATTGGTAGGCTCATAAACATGTAAGATTTCGAGTTATTATTATTTTTTTGAATACGAAGAAGAGTGATTTAGAAGAGTAGGTTTGTATATGGTGTTTAGAAAATGAGTTGTAATTTCTTTATTTTTTCTTCAGCGTGAGCTCCACGGTGCATATATAATCATCAGATACTTGGACACAAATTAGTATTGACTTGTAGAAATAAAATAATCATCAATATTGACTTGCATATATAAATAAAATTTGTAGAAATTGATTTGTATTTGACAAATAATCCAAGTGAGACTTTCAAAAGTAGTACTAGTATTGTATTTGTTGAAGAAATTATGATAAGGAGAGATAAATGGTGTGAGATTATATTACATTTGTATCATAATTTGTGATATCTTTAATTAGAAAGTAAGTGTGCTATAATTGGGGCTATGATATTTATTCAATTTTTGGAAACTAATTTTCCTATCTCCTCTTTAATTTATTTATGTTCAAGTTGGGTATTTAATATGAAACTATATAATCATTCAAGGTTGAACTTCTGTTGAACTGTATTTGGTTTAATATGATATTTGTATGTGTACGTTTTCAGCCCCATATGTACTTGGGGAAACATCTGTTATGTTTAATATTATGCAATTTATGTAATAATTTCTTCATGGATTATATTCATCATGTTACATGTTTGGTTGCTTGAGCTAGATATATATAAATGAAGTAAACATCTGTTATGTTTACTATTATGCCTGATATATACTCTACACGCTAGAGTCGCTGAAAAATTAGATTACATGTTGAATTAATCTCATAGGGTATATCATATTTTCCCCTTGCAAGCAATATCGTTAAGTTATCTTTACATTACATCATTTGTTATCTTAATACAAAATTTTGTTCGCAATTTGATTCGTTTATTGGGTTATTGAAGATTGCTCAACTTGGTGAATATAGTGATTATAATCTCGTCTGAGAGTCTAAGAAAGTGATATTCTTTGTGTTTCTTTGATTTCTTCTTCATCCTTGAAAAAATCTGTCTTTTTTTCTTCAGTAATCACTATGATCAAATGCGTGTATTCCATGTGACTTGACATGTGCATATTTTCATATAGTTTAGGAAGTTTAGAAACCCGTTTGAGATTCACTTAGTAGGAGTGAATCTCAAATAGTCCCCGTTTTGGGACTGTTCTTGTATGTTTCGATCTCACTTAGGTCGGTGTTAACGACTTGAGCACGTCTTTATATTTTTTGAATTTTCGGTCAGTATATATGTAACGAATGAGATTTTGTAATTTAATTTTAATATTTATTGAATTAAATAAATATTTTTCAATAATTTAATTATTGGATTAAATAATTAATTGATGAAATTATGGTAGATTAACTTAATTATATGTGTTATATTTATTAAATTAATGTGGAGAATTTTATTATTCAAAGTATGTAATTATGTGAGCTTATTGAATTAAATAAAATATTTAATAAGCATAATGTTATTTTAATTAATTTAATAATTAATTAGAGAATTAATAATTTGGCATACTTAATTTATGAGAAAATTAATTATGTGACTATGTGAATTAAGAATAAATTATCATATTTTATTTAAATTAAAGTAAATAAGATATTGGATTTATTTTATAAAGGGGTGTGACATCATTGAACTATAATATAAGCAGTTATCAAAATAATTGGGTTTGAGTTTTAAGAATGACCAAACAAGGCCTTAGGGGAGGTTGCGAGTAGTTAACCCATGATGGGTTAACTGATCACCATAACTGCGTCAGTTTCAAAATGTTATATACGTCTTCTTTTATTCGTTAAGTCTTTTATTTTTTCTAAGTCTGACAAACTATTCAGAGAGAAATTGATAATTTTGAGGGAAATTGTGAGTGTGTGATTGATCAAGTAACTGAGAAAAGATCATCAAGGATCATATCTTCTAATCTACACTTTATTCTTTGGGTAATTCCTTTAAACCAATTTCAAATTACGTTGTTTAAGTTTGATAAGAAAATGGCTTTCAACTTTTGTTAAAATCTCTGTAATTAGAAAGGGTAGCAATCATGTGTTTGTTAATGGTAATATGCTATTATAACATGTTTTGCTGTATATTGTATATATCCATATCATCAGTTTCATAAAAATTATGTCGTACATTGTTTCTTCAAAATACAGAGTATAAAAATATGGCCATATGGCCTTACGTACCAAATTCGATACGTCAATCATATGTTATATCATAAATTTATATTTGTACAGGATTATGTATATTAAAATGAAGAGACCAAATTTTGAATGGATAAATTTGGTGTTACAACGGACCCGTACTGTTAATTTTTATGTTTTGTGTTCAAAACTTTTAAGAACATCAAGAATAGTAAAATTACATGTTTTGATTCTGTAAATTATGTGTTTTAACTTGTTAAAATCATGCTAGAAGGGTTGGATAGTAGTTATATGTGTATTACAGTGTCTGGGTACGTCTAATTTCATGTATGAAATAAGAAATTGGCTTGTTCTGCAATTTTTTGCGAACTGCAATTTCTGTAACTGGTACGCCGCGCCGCAGCGCCGGCTGTAGGCACAAGAACTGCGCCGCAGCACGAGCCACGCCGCAGCGCCATTGACCAGGCCGCAGCGCTGGCCGCGCCGCAGCGCCGAGATTAGGTGTGTTGGTGGCGTCACAGCGCCACTCTCCAGATTGTCCAGAAATGAAAATTTTAAAGTGTTCAAGTCCATGAATGTGATAGTAACCTAATTTAATGAACATAAAAATATGTTAGAAGTATAATGAGATGTTAAAATAAATTCTTAACATGTCAATAACGCATTTACATGTGAATTGAATTATCAAATGCATAGTTAGCTTATTGTTCGTGTAGTGTAATATTATGTGACAATAAATGTGGTAATTTGACTAAGTATAGTCATAACCAAAGTTTAGACAAAAGAATGAACTTGTGATGACTAGCTACATTATAATTAACTGGTATTGTGAATGGAAATGATATGTAGGATTAAATCGAAGAACGTGTATAATTAGCGTGTAATCTACACACGAGGTAAGTTTCCTAACCATACTTGCTATTATTATTCAAGTTTATAAACTTACATCGAGCAAATTCTCTTTATTATTAATCAAGTTCAATTCGTTATATTAAAGATTATTGATCTTTTCAATGTATGATTCTGTTATGTAATAATTATTCTATTGTATATCTCTTGAGATTGTTATCCGATTTAAATATCAGTTATTGTTGAACCTTGTTAGACTAGCGAACCCTTATTGATTCGACTAGTCCATAGTTGATGAACGTTCTAAATTTCAGAACCTTTGTTGAATTATCCAAATAAAACTTCTTTTGGTGCGGACTCGAATGTCAAATTGAGATGAACAACCCTGTAAAGGGGATTACTTATGCGTTAGCGTTAAGATATTGTGCACAGTATGGTACTAAGGGTTGATCCCCCCCAAGTACGAGAAGAAGAGTCCATAGTCTTATGACTGTTAAAGGTTTCAAGTATAAACACTTGACAACTTAGGACATAGTTCAAGGTCTTATGACCCTCAGAAGTTCTTTTGATTCTTGTTATTCATTCTTGATTCAAAAGTTGAATTATTATTCCAGAAGTCTTTAATTCACTTGCATGTTATTGTATTGTTGTTTCATTATTATATTTGTGGGCAATCGTGCTCACTCTTGTGTAATAATAACATTACAGTTAAGAACGAAAGGTCCGACGAGCCTTCTACTAGCGAAGGCAAGGGCAAGATTAACAAGTGATGAAGACTTGTTGTATGATGTGATGATGTATTTTTATTTTAGACTTATGTTAATGTTGTGTAAGACGATTAATTGTTTATGTTTCCGCAGTTAAGATTTAAGGTTAGTATGACTTGGGATTTATGTATTTAATTCTGATGATATAACTCCTTAAGGAGAGGATTCATTTCTATCTATTTATATTTTCATTATTATGGGTAGATAGACATATGATGTTTGAATAGTGAACACCAAATTATGTGGAAATTGAAGTACCCGGATTTGGGGGTGTCACAGGTTAGTATCAAAGCTGTAGGTTATGAACCTTAGGTGGGGAAACAACCTTAGGTAGTAGCCTTATAGGAAGAACATAGTGATAGAAAACTCTTATCAAGTTCAAAGAAATGAATTTCTTAATTCATTGAAGATAATAAAAAATTTTATGTGCTTATGTGTTAAATTATGTTCTTGCTAGTACGACTTAATAACTAAAACTTAAAACTGTGTTATCAGGATGTCGGATGTTGGAGGAGCTAGTCGAGCTGGGGATGAGGAACCCCGAGTACCTACAAAGGAGGAGCCCCAATACATTCATGTTGTCATGGAGCAGTTGGTACAGAGAGAGCCATCTCTATTGATCACTGTTGTTGGTCAGGAGCATGAGCCTGAGACTGATCTAGAGGAGGATCCTGAGGAAGAAGAAGAAGAAGAGGAGCTCCCACCGAACTCTATCGATGCAGAGATGTACGATGAGTTATATTATCGTAGCGTAGAGTTACATGACACTGTTCAAGAGCTGACTGAACGGGCGATTATTCAATAAATTACCATCGAGCAGAGGGATAGGGAGGTTGTGACTCTTCACACACGTCTAGGAAATGTGGAGTGGGATTTGGTTCACGAGAAGGGTTAAACCGAGGAGAAGTCCGAGGAAATAGAGAAGTTAAAGAATGAACTGAAAGAGAGCTCAGCAAGGCTGACCATAGCAGAGGAAGCTTGGGTAAGAGAATCACGTCGTGCTAATCTTGCAGAAGAGGATTGTCGTGCAAAGAGGGCTAAGCTTGGGGAGACGTACTCTACACTTAAAAATGCAATGGATGAGGCCCAGGATCGAGTTATGAGGTACCCAATCTAGTTCGAAGGACTACCATCGTATATGCTAGACCGTCGGATGATGTCCTGCATCATGGAAGAGGAACGTAGTAAGGCTATTTAGTGCCTTAATAGGTAGTGATAGGATTTGTTTAATTATGTGAAAACTGATCTGGTATTTAGATGTGTTTATAAACAAAGGAGTATTTTAATGTTTAAAATCCTGTAGATTCTTTATCTCGGGATAGTTGATGTAAATAGCAGTGATACTATCGTTTGATGTTAAAACTTTTGATTTGAATAATTATATCAAGTTGTTTGAGATAATGTGTTAAGTGATTATGTTAAATTGTTGAGTTAAGCCTTAACTATTTCGAGAATTTAATAAAGATCTAATAAGCATATATTTTAACAGAAATATGCCGCCGAGAAGAAGACAAAGCCGTCAAGCAGCTCAAGAATAATCGACGAATAATAACAATAATGCCAATGCTAACCCCGTTCAACAATTAGTGAGCTTACTAGCTGGAACAATGAATAATCAACTTCAAGCTCCATCGAATACGACGTTCAAAGATTTCAAGGCGGTGGGACCGCCAGAGTTTAAAGGCTCCATGAACCCGATAGAAGCTTAGACTTGGGTTATGGAGATGGAGAAGGTTTTCGATGTTGCTAGAGTCAGAGAGGACCAGAAGACTGCTTTCGCAACGTTCATGCTGAAATCCGAAGCCAGTTATTGGTGGCAAGCACATAAGGTCCGTGGAGGAGAAGGTATGATCACGTGGGAGGGGTTCAAAGAAATTTTTTTTGAGATGTATTTCCCAACCAGCTCGCAGAACCAAATGGAGGTCCAGTTTTTGGAGTTGAAATAGGGGAATATGTATGTACCAGACTATGCGACAAGATTCAATGAGTTGGCTAGGTTCACCACATATCAAGTGCACACAGATGAGAGAAAAGAAAGAATGTTTGAACAAGGACTGAAGCCTTGGTTGTATAGTAAAGTGTCGATGTTTTAGTTGAAGACGTTCGCTGGGGTACTGGAGAAAGCCATACTCGCTGAAGGTGGAACCGATGCGGTAACCAAGTATAATCAGGATCAAAAGAAGAAGAAGAATGAGAGTGAATGAATTAACAAGGCTAGTTGAAGCAACACAGGAGGTAGTAATAATCAGAAGAGAATGTGGTCTGACAACTCATCAACTAGAAATTAGCAAGGAGGTCAGAAGAAAAGGATCGAAGCATGCCCGACCTGCGAGAAAGCTCATTTGGGAGTATGTATGAAAGGTAAACGAGTGTGCTACAATTGTGGTCAGGAAGGCCACATAGCACCTAACTGTCCTAACCCAAAGATGGGTGCCTGCTTCACTTGTGTCTTAAAAGATCATCTTGCAAGGGACTGTCCTAAGAAGGGATCTGGAGGGGCAGGATCAGGAGAAAATCGAGGAAATAGCGGTGGAAGCGTTCCGACTACCATAGGACAAATCGCAACCAACCGACCGACCGCCAGGACATTCAACATGACAGTGCAGGATGCTGTGCAGTCTCATGATATGGTGTCAGGTATCATTCTGATCAATAAAGTTAATGCTTATGTATTATTTAATTCGGGTGCTACTTGCTCATTTATATCTGATGACTTTGCTAAGAACTTAGAATTGCCTAAGGATGAGTTAGAACACCCCATAAACATAGAAATTGCGAATAGAGAAATAATCCTTGTTAAGTACGTACATAAAAATTGTAGAGTGGATATTAAGGGTAATATCATGAACGTAGATCGTATCCCTATTCGACTTCGAGAATTTGACGTTATTTTAGGAATAGACTGGTTATTTAATTACGGAGCCGTAATTGATTGCCAGAAGAAGCGTATTAACCTTATAACTTCGTCAAAGGTTGTGTTTTATGGTAGCAAGTCGCCTAGACAAGCGAGTTATTTGACGATGATGTAGGCCAGGAAGTTATTAATATAACGCCCCCAAATTCAGGTTCTTGAAACCTGAACTCGGTGCTTTACGATACCATTTCTATGAGCGGAATAATACTAATAATAATAACAATAATATAAATATCAAACTTAAGTTTACATTTATCAGAGTCTAATCCCAAGTACACAACCTTTACTACATTCTTTACATGATATATAATACATATCATTATCTTAATACAGTTTAACTATTACAAAAGATACCATTAAACATGTTCTGTTTGCTTTCCTTTTCACTTATTCTTGTCTGAACCTTCAGGTTGATCACGCTTAGCTGAAAACATTTAAATTTAAAGCAAGAATGAGCATTTGGGTTCCCAGCAAGTAATAACAATTATAAATATAATTAGCTGAAAGAATTAAATATTTTCTTTATACATCACTTCTACAACAAATCAATAGTTGTGAAGTAAACTGAACCGATAATAATAACATAACAATTCTATCTCAAATTTTTGAAACTACGTATTGACTATAAATGGGGTTTAGTTGACATACTATGAACATTATTTTTAATTTTTGAATAGGTTTAGCAGAACTTCATCTGCAAACCATCATAACTTACGGGCGCGATGGTGTACATCCCATGGACCCTGTATTGATCAATACTACATACAAGAACGATGTTATCGTTCACTCTGTCCGCCTTAGGCGGATAAAAGTTTTTCCTTGATCGGGATGTTCATACTTAGTCGGGAATCCGAATAAAAATAATTTGATTGGATACAAAAAGGTTTTATCATATTCAACGATATTTCTAAATCTGTGTCTAGCTGGTCAAATAGCTTAGAGGTATATATATATATATATATATATATATATATATATATATATATATATATATATATCAACATGTGTTTAAATATAATGATTATCCAAGTGAGGATACTTGTATAACCATATTTCAAAATTAATGAACAGAATATATATATGAGTTATATAATATAATATCATGTTGATAAATAATGATCGGATATAATATATACGACAATAGGGTTAATAATCTAGTACAATAATAATATAAATCTGAAACTTTCTTACTCATGTCCATTGCATAAAGGAAATGCAAAGGTAGGATACTTGCCTGGTCTGCTGCTTACAATACGCAACTTAGTTTTATCTTTTATACCGAAACCTATCATTAATAAGATCATTTGATCGATTAGAATAACATACTATAACACATAGCACTGCTTATTACAGTCAGCACACAACCTAATCACCTTGTCACACACATTCATCAGTCATTGAATCACAAACAAACATTAATACAGTCAAAATATCTAAGTCCAAATCAATTTATGAAATATGTCGGTGTATCTACGACTTTACCGGATAATTATCGAGTCTAAGACTCTATCATGTAGTTCAACATATGTAAGTATCAGTCATATTATTTTTAAATGACTTATAATAATTTTTAAACATTTATTATAATTTATCATGAATTTTCAAACACCGGAATCATCATTAAATGATTTAAATATTAAATAATTTAATTATCATTAATATTTAATTAATATTAAACCATTAATGAAACCACTGCCAAAATCTTAAAGTTATTTATAATAACTTAAAATACTTTTAAAGCATTAATATTACCCTTAAATGATTAAAAAATTATTTTTAAATAATTACCATTAATATTTAATTATTAATGTACCAATTATCCAAATATTAAAAGTCATTAATTACAACTTAAAATATTTTTAATTCATTTATATCCTTTTTAAATAATTTTTAAATTTATAAAACTATTTTAAAACTATTTATTTAATATAATTATTAAATAAATCAAATATCATTTAATATTCAATTATTAATAAAATTATTCTTTAAATATTAAAAGTTATATTTTATAACTTAAAATATCTTTAAACACTTTATTTTCATTTAAAATGATTTTTCTAATATTAAAATTATTTTTAAACTAATTTATTTAATATAATTATTAAATAACTCTAATATCATTAATATTAAAATATTAATATTTTTTATGACAAAATATCAAAAGTTATATTTTATAACTTAAAATATTTTTATAATACTTAAATAATTTTTATATAATTTTTGAATCATTATTTCTATTTTCCATAATTTATTTAATACATTTGTTAAATAACTTATATATCATTAATATTAATTAATTAATGAAATTCACCACAAAATATTAAAAGTTATTAAAAATAACTTAAAATATTTTCTTATATTATAATATAATTTTAAATAATTTTTCATGTATTAAAATTATTTTTAAATAATTTATTTAATATTATAATTAAATATCATTTATTTTTCAAAAATATTAAATATTTAAGAAATATACTCAAAATAATTAAAAACTAATTTTTGGACTTTAAAATAATTTTTAATAATTTATTATGTATTTTTAATAATTTAAAACTATTTTTTTTTCTATTTATTTAATTAAAATAATTAATTTTCGAAAATATTTATCGTTAAAGGGCTCTATAGCGACGAAACTGTCGCTATAGGTGTTCTTGAGCATGTCAGAACCTTCAAACCCAGTTAGCATGGTGGTATGCTTGACCACCAATAGATTCGTGCCCTTGAGGTTTTCTAACTTACTAGGCTAATAAGTGTAAGACCCCGAATTTTATGAAATAAAAGTATTCAATTTTTCTTATAATTACTATTCAGTAAATGGTTAAATTGATAAATGTTAAAGTTAAGGGTGATATATGAATTTTTTTTTCAAAATACACAAGTGGTTATAAAATATTCATTGTTGTCGGGGAATATTCGTTTGGTCGTGGAATATTCTTTCTGTCGGAGAATATTCGTACGACGGCGCAACCATTTGTGGGCCCCATAACAGAATAACTGTCGGGTGAAGAAAACGATAAATTTGAGTTTTTACAAATAACGGCGTAGTTGTTACCGTTAACACTGTTGGAATACCCGGTGGTTAAAATACAGTAATACGCGTTATTGCACAGTAGCACACGGTATTGCATTGTATTTTTGAAATTATTGATTCTTACGTAAGAAGGCACTACTCAATAATTGTTACAGTAATTACTGTTCAATATTTAATTTTATTGATTCAATAATTACTACGTTGAAATTTTATATTATTGTTGTTCAATGATTGTCAATGCACAGTATTTCCCATTATCAGATCAATAATTCATATTATTTGAATAATATTATTTGATAACATTATTGGCAATGTCTAGAAAGTTCTGTCTAAGGAGAGGTTTGGTCACCTAATTGCGCGCCAGTAAGGAGAAATTCTTATTGGAAAGCCCCCTCTTTCTTGGGAACGGCCTAGTTGTCATAAATGTGATTCTGTAATATTATTTATGAATAATTCATTATTGATTCATATGATAAGGAAATATTTATTTTATATGGATATAAATGAGGGATATATTTTTGTGGTTAAAAATGAAGGAGTTAATGTTGAGGTGTTTTATCTGTATTTTTGTCGGAACGGAGGTATTGAAAATCAAATTAGGGTTTTTAAGATATTTTGCAAGGGTTATAATTTTTAATCCGACCGTTGGATCGTGGTAATATTTGGATATGTTATACATATATAAGTTGAGTATATGTCCACAAATTTTGAACCGTTAAAAATGAACGTATGATTTGTTATGAATTTTACGAGATGGCTGGTTCAGAAATTGTTGAATTTTCGGAGTTAATCATTTTGGTGGAAAATTTTAGAATTGATGGGCCCCACTCTTGGTTGGTGAAGAAATGTGCTGAGAATTTTATTCAAATGTGGTGGGTGAGAATAGTAGCAGGTAAAACTATCAGGTTACAGGTTAAGTCTGATTCGGCATGCTAACATTCTCCTATAAATAGAGGGCTAAGTTAGAATTGAAAAACACACCAGAATTCATAAGTTTTCTCTCTTTCTCTCTCTATATTATTGAGTGTATTTTGTGAGTATTTAGATACTCTGTGAGTTTCTATTCATCAGTGCAAGTTTCCTTCAGCCTTATACCGATTAGAAGTATTGCTCTTTTGAAGTAAGGGATAGTAAAGGATTATAAGGGTTATTATGTTTTTCAGTTCGTAATTCTTCTGACCTTCAGAAAATTCTGGAAAAATTTGAAATGATATTTTGATGAGTTTCATTGATTGTGTCCAAAAATGGTGATTTTTGGATGTACAGATTAAGTGTTATGAATTTTACGGGAAAATACTATTTTAAAAGTAACCGCTTATAACTCCTTGTGGTTAACTCCAAAATTGATGAAATTTTTATTAGAAGTATATCTATATAATATCAGTATACTCTGTGAATTTTGAAAATTTTGGATAAAAGTACAATTTATGATAAATGTCTAAATATTCGGCGGTTTTGGCCATATGAAAAATAGTAAATGAATTTTAAAAATTCTGAAAAAAATATATGTTCAATATGGGACTATATTCTGCTAAATCCCAGAAAAGAAATATTTTTGGAACTGATTTGATATTTTTCATAAAAATGGACTAGTTATGAGTAAATGAATGAAATATGTTATGTGATGTAAGAAAATTGGAAAAATAGAATTTTATATTTTGAGAATCCTATATGAGGTATATGTAGATTTTTGATGAGGGTTTTTGGTTATTGGTGATGAAATCTTATGAGTTTGGCATTTATGAATATTACTCTTAAGATTAAATCTATATTTTGATCATATTATTTTTATTATCATATATAACAGTTTTATAACCCTGATGTTGAAATTCTCTTTGACTTAAGTGTAAAGATGGGTAGATTATTGGTATGATCATGACTATGGGTTCTCTTTAGCCAGTAGTGCAAAGTTGAATTGTTGATTGGTATGATCATGACCATTGAATTTATAAGTGAATATCTTTAGCTTAAGTGCAAAGGTGAATTGATCAACATGGTTATAATTATTGTTTATATAAATTTTGAAATGATTATATATTTCTTTGAGATATTAATATATTTGGCCTGTAGTGCAAATATGAACTGTTGATGAATATCTTTGGCCTGTAGTGCAAAGATGAATTATTGATGAATATCTTTGGCTTGTTGTGCAAAGATGAATTGTTGATGAATATCTTTGACCCGTAGTGCAAAGATGACATGTCGTTGAATATCTTTGGCCAGTAGTGCAAAGATGAACAGATGTTGAGATGAACATGACCAACTGGTGATACAAATGAATATCTTTGGCCGTAGTGCAAAGGTGAAGTTATTAGTATGATTATGAACAGGAAATGTGATTTGGTGTAACCATGATCTTTGATGTTTCAGGTAAAGATAGGTGATAAAAATTATCTTCGTCCTGGATGAGAAGAGGAATTTAGAACTACAGTTATGATTATGAGTTATTCATATGATTGTGGACCAGAATTGTTGATTGATGTTACAGGGATAAAACATTGTTGGTGAATTTTTAACATGGAGAAGATAATAGACTTTATAGTCTATTTGACTCTTCTAATGGATTGCTCGTTCCGCTGCAACTATGGTTGAAATTTTTATCATTTACCATATGTTCTAAATCTCTGATTTATTATTGATGAAGGCTATTGATAATTTAATTATCTTTAGTCATGATATTCTTTACTGAGCTAGTTGTGCTCACCCTTTTGCTTCACAATTCCTTTTAGGTAATAATAGTGTAGCTGGGTCGAGCGAGGGTAACGGGGAAATAGAACGGTGGTCTCTAGTTGTGGATGTTTCCCGAAGCAGTATAGAAAAGTTCATTTAGTAGTTTTATTTAGTGAATCCAATAGGGTAAGGTGTACCTAACGTTAGAAGGGTGTTTTGCCACTATCATACAAGATGTCTAACGACATACAACCTCATGTCATCATAAGACAGGGATGTGCTCATCCACTTGCTGAGTATATATACGAGCACTACCTATATAATCTTGATATTTGTTTGAAGTATAATTCTCAGTTAGAGACAGTAGAGATAATGATATGTCAAAAGAAGACTCACCATTGGGAAGAATATGATAGTAATCTTCTCATTTTTCTTTGGGGTCTATTAGGTCAACCAAGGATAATTCTGTGGCCATATGATATCTATCATAACCTAGACGCATGGCCTCCCATGTACGAAGGTTTCCTTGAGCGCTTCCCAAAGATTCTAATTTCTAAAACAGTTTTTGACTATACCTTTATGTAAGGTGTCATTGTGAGGTGATGTCCACAGTTGGAACATGAATATCATTTATTTAATATAATTATTAAATAAATCAAATATCATTTAATATTCAATTATTAATGAAATTATTCTTTAAATATTAAAAGTTATATTTTATAACTTAAAATATCTTTAAACACTTTATTTTTATTTAAAATGATTTTTCTAATATTAAAATCATTTTTAAACTAATTTATTTAATATAATTATTAAATAACTCTATTATCATTAATATTAAAATATTAATATTTTTCATGAAAAAATATCAAAAGTTATATTTTATAACTTAAAATATTTTTATAATACTTAAATAATTTTTATATGATTTTTGAATCATTATTTCTATTTTTCATAATTTATTTAATGCATTTGTTAAATAACTTAAATAACATTAATATTAACCAATTTCTGAAATTCATCAAAAAATATTAAAAGTTATTAAAAATAACTTAAAATATTTTCTTACATCATAATATAATTTGAAATGATTTTTCATGTATTAAAATTATTTTTAAATAATTTATTTAATATTATAATTAAATAAATTAAATATCATTTATTTTCCAAAAATATTAAATATTTAATAAATATACTCAAAATAATTAAAATTTAATTTTTGGACTTTAAAATAATTTATTATGTATTTTTAATAATTTAAAACTATTTTTTTTCTATTTATTTAATTAAAATAATTAATTTCTGAAAATATTGGTCGCTAAAGGGCCCTATAGTGACGAAATTGTCGTTATAAGTGTTCTTGAGCATGTCAGAACCTTCAAACCCAGTTAGCATGGTGGTATGCTTGACCATCAATAGATTCGTGCCCTTGAGGTTTTCTGACTTACTAGGGTAATAAGTTTATAGTAATAATGTAAGACCCCAACTTATTAATAAATGAAATTAAATTTTCTCTATTTATTATTTTAAAATAGAAAGGGTTGATTTGATTAATGTGGTTAGTTATGGGTAAAATGCGCAAATATTTCAAATAAGCAAGTGGTTATAAAATATTCATTTTTTGGTCGGTGAATATTCGTGTGGTCGTGGAATATTCTTTTTGTCGGAGAATATTCGTACGACGGCGCAGCTATTTGTGGGCCCCATAACGGAAAACGATTGGATGAAGATAACGATAAAAATTGAGTTTTCATAAATAACGGCGTAGTTGTTACCGTTAACACTATTGGAATACTCGATGGTTAAAATACAGTAATACGCATGGTTGCACAGTAGCACACGGATTGCACAATATTTTTGAATTATTGATTCTTACGAAGAAATGCACTACTCAATAATTGTTACAGTAGTTACTGTTCAATATTTTATTTTATTGATTCAATAATTGTTGCGTTGATATTTGATATTATTGCTGTTTCAATAATTGTTGCTGCACAATATTTTCTATTATCAGATCAATAATTCATATTATTTAAATAATATTATTAGACATTATTATTGGTAATGTCTAGAAAGTTCTGTCTAAGGAGAGGTTTGGTCATCTAATTGCACGCTAGTAAGGAGAAATCCTTATTGGAAAGCCTCCTCTTTCCTGGGAACGGCCTGGTTGTCATAAATATGATTCTGTAATATTATTTGTGAATAATTAATTATTGATTCATATGATAAGAAAATATTTATTTTATGTGGATATAAATGAGGGATATATTTTTGTGGTTAAAAATGAAGGAGTTAATATTGAGGTCTTTTATCTGTATTTTTGTCGGAACGGAGGTATTGAAAATTAAATTAGGATTTTTGAGATATTTTGCGAGGGTTATAATTTTTAATCCGACCGTTGGATCGTGGTAATTTTTGGATATGTTATTCATATATAAGTTGAGTATATGTCCACAAATTTTGAACCGTTAAAAATGAACGTATGATTTGTTCTGAAATTTACGAGATGACTGGTTCAAAAATTATAGAAGTTGCAGAATTTGTCATTTTGGTGAAAAATTCTAGAATTGGTGGGCCCCACTCTTGGTTGGTGAAGAAATGTGCTGAGATTTTTATTCAAATGTGGTGGGTGGGAATAGTAGCTGGTAAAGCCATCAGGTTGCAGGTTAAGTCTGCTTCGGCGTGCTAACATTTTCCTATAAATAGAGGGCTAAGTTAGAATTGAAAATCACACCAGAATTCATAAGTTTTCTCTCTTTCTCTCTCTAGATTATTGAGTGTATTTTGTGAATATTTAGATACTTCGAAAGTTGCTATTCAGTACAAGTTTCATTTAGCCTCATATCCGATATTCAGTCAGAAGTACGGTTATTTTGAGGTAAGGGATATTATTTTCTTCTTAAATGATATTATTTTCTTCAATATCATTATGTTGAAATATTAATATGAGTTTTTATCAAATTTAAAACTTTTTGTGTCGGGGTTACTATTCACGTATACGGCACTATTCACGTATACGGCACTATTCACGAATACGACACTATTCACCGAAAAATAAAATTTTTTCTTTTTGTCCAAGATGTCTATTATGGTTACTATCTTTGATTGTATCCATGTTTTGATCTTTATTTTTGAATTCTGCTTCACAATTGATTATTATGAAGTATTATTGATCTTGGATAAACTGTTATACGAATCCCTACTATTTGTCCTTCTGTCTCACTGGATTCGTTTTCTTTAAGATATTTTTCATCATCCTCAGTCCTGAATGATGATATTACTGAATATCTTTGGCCTGTAGTGCAAAGATGTATGATTACCTGATGAATATCTTTGGCCTGTAGTGCAAAGATAAACAGGTGTTGAGATGAACATGACCGACTGGTGTTACAAATGAATATCTTTGGCCTGTAGTGCAAAGATGAATATTTGATTGAAGATGTATATTGATTGATGTTACAGGGATAAAATATTGATGATGGACTTTTAAATCTTAGAAGATAGTAGAATTCTTTCTCTACTTGACTCTTCTAATGGTTTGTTGTTTCCGCTGCAGTTGTTGATCTAAAACTTGTTGTCGATTATATTCTATCAGATTTTTTCCTGTTGAATACTAATGATAATTTGTTGTATATTATCTTAGTCATAATATTCTTTACTGGGCTAGTTGAGCTCACCCTTTTCCTTTTTGTTCCATTTTTCTTCTCAGGAGGTGAGAACATAGCAGGATCTAGTCGGGGTATGGAGTGATGGTTCTAGAAAGATGTTTTAGCAGTCCTCACTATTTCTGTAAAATAGTGTTTGAATAATTGTAATGAGGACTTATTTGAGTATGGATATTGTCTAGAAGACAATATTTGTATTTAAACTCACAGTATGTGTTGTCGTATTTTGCACGACAATTGTATTATTAAAGTTGTAGTTTGCTTTCTGTACCATGTATTTGGCGACTCAGAATGGGTGTTGTATACCTATTTTGGGGGCGTCACAGTTGGTATCAGAGCTTAGGGATATGATCCCTGGCTGAGATGTGAGACAAGAACTAGGAGGGGAGAGACGGGAAATTCCTTCGCTAGTATGACCTGAATAAGTTATTTGGTAATTATTTAGTCGGTCAGATATAGGGATAATATGTGACATGTCAATTAACCCTTGTTTTGTGGCAGTATTTGAGAATGGCAGCAGAGAACGTTAACAATGGAGTGAATGAGACTGTGGAGACACCTTTGATCACCACCCAGGGGAACGTGCAACAAGAAGGAAATATTCCTCCTGTAAACAACGTTACCGAGCAAACAATGAATGATGGAATATTTATGAGCTTTTTGCAGTTCATGCAAAATCAGACGAGGGAGACTCGTGTGCAGAATACGGGTGGAAATGATAACAACGCGCGGTTTATCACAGCCAAGCAGTTCAAAGAATTGGGACCACCAGAATTTAAGGGAAAGCCGGATCCGATCATGGCGGAAACGTGGGTCAAGCAAATTACCAAGATATTCGATGTCTTGGGATGCACGGAGGAACAGAAGGTTCCATTCGCCACCTTTAAGTTCCGCGGTGAAGCAGACTACTGGTGGGAGTCTGTGAAGCGTACCCAGCCTGACGCACTCAACATGTCCTGGGAAACATTTCAGAAACTGTTTAATGACAAGTACTTTCCTGGAAGTATTCGTCATATGAAGGAGATATAGTTTATTAGACTAGAACAAAACAACATGACGGTGTCCCAGTACGAGGCGAAGTTTGTAGAGTTATCCAGGTTTGCACCTCATTTGGTCGAGAATGAGGAACGAATGACAAGGATATTTTTGAGAGGTTTAAAACTCGAGATTCGACAATATCTTATCTCTCATAAATTTTCTTTATATTCAGATGTTGTAAACATGGCTCAATTATTAGAGCGAGATAATGAGTATGTTCAACTGAGGGACCACAACCAGGGTCATACTAGTGACAGCAGTCATCGAAGCGATGAGAACCAGCGAGGAGGGAAAAATACAGACAAAAGTGGTAACCACTCGGGTGGTCATCGTGGCCATGATAATAGGAGAGGTGAGTCAAGTGGAAATTTCAAGAAGAGAAGATTTAACGATGACATAAAGACGTCGACAGCAGCACCAGCACCAGGAACAAATTCTAGGGGAGGAGAACGACCGCCAGCTAGATGTTACAGATGCGGAGAGGAGGGACATATAAGTCCAAACTGCCCACAACAGTTCAAGGTATGTTATAATTATGGAAAGGAAGGACATATCGATCGAGATTGTACTATAGCGAAACCAAGTCCAGCTGGGACGGTGACACCAAAGGCGAATACGGACAAAATAAAGTCGGCGGTTTCTGGAAGAGCGCTTGTCGTGACTGCCCAAAATGCGAGGAACCCGAACGAAGGTATAACGGGTTAGTTAATTATAAATTCTTGCTAATTTTATACCTTACTAGATACCGGTTCTATCCATTCTTTTATCTCTCCTGCTTGTGCTCAACGTTTAAACTTGACTCCGGAGAAATTAGACTTTGACCTATCTGTAGAGACTCCGTTAGGAGAAACTTTCATTACATCTACAGTTTATAAATCTTGCTTAATCCAAGTTGGCACAATCACATTACCTGTTGACCTTATCTCTTTAAAGATACTTGCTTTTGATGTGATTTTAGGAATTGATTGGTTAACTACTCATCATGCCAAAATTGATTGTTTTCGTAAGGTTATTAGTTTTCATATTCCTAACCAACCTGTTATGCGAATTCAAGCAACCAAACCACTAAAATCAATCGTTGTCATACCAAGCCATAAATTCATTCGTTTATTGAAAAACGGATGTCAAGCTTTCTTAGCCCATGTTATGGACTTGAACAAAAATACGTCAGATTTGAATGATATTTCTGTTGTTAGTGAATTTCCTGACGTATTTCCTGAAGAATTTCCTGGCCTAACCCAGAGCGTGGTATTGAATTTTTGTATTGATCTTCAACCCGATACAAAACCCATTTCTAAAATCTCATATTGAATAGCTCCTATTGAACTTCAGGAGTTAAAACCCCAACTATAGAAGTTGGTACCCGAGCCTCTATCTGGTAACTTCCTTTGTGGAATGCACCAAAGCCAGACTCTCCGTAAGGGACTCTATATTTGTGTGGTGGTAAAACAATAGGTGTCATTGTGACGTGCTATCCAAAATTGGGAAATAAATCACAATTGAGAGTAACCGAAGTCGGTGACCAAAGTACGTAGCTTTCTGGGCTTAGCTGGTTACTATCGGAGATTCGTGGAAAGATTTTCTCGAATCTCTACTCCATTAACTTAGCTGACTCAGAAAGATACAAATTCCGTATAGAGCGAGGAATGCGAGAAGATTTTCCAATAGCTCAAGAGGCGACTCATTCGGAACCTGTTCTGACCATACCATCCTGGAAAAGCGAACGTGGTAGCTGACGCGTTGAGTAGAAGATTGTACGCGAGTACGAGTGCGATATTTTTAAACACAAAGACTTATTTTGTATAATTTATAAATGATAGAGATAGAGTTAATGACTCTAGGGACCCACGTGATGATATACGAGTAAAATCGACTTTAATCGATAACGTTAAAGCCGCTCAAGCTACAGACGTGGAGCTAATGAATATAAAGAAGAAGGTCTAAGAATGTGTTATTCTAGAAGTAAGAGTCGATGAAGAGAAGAAAGCTCAAGCCTTCGATTTATTTGAAATCCTCGATCGAGTAGGAACTGTGGCCTATAGACTCGTCTTAACGCTAAGTATGTCGCGTGTTCATAACGTTTTTCACGTATCGATGTTACGTAAATATGTGGACGACCCGAATCATATTATTGCGTTAGAACCAGACGAGATAGCCTAAGATTTAACGTATGAGGAGGTACCTGTTAAGATATTGGATAGGAAAGAACATGTCCTATGCACGAAGGTTATACCACAAGTTAAGGTTTTGTGGAGAAACCATGCTATTGAAGAAATGACTTAGGAGTTGGAATCAGAAATGAAAGCGAGGTATCCTCACCTTTTCGAAACACCAGGTACGTACGTCAATTTCGAGGACGAAATTTCATAAGGAGGGGAGGTTGTAAGACCCCAACTTATTAATAAATAAAATTAAATTTCCTCTATTTATTATTTTGAAATAGAAAGGGTTGATTTGATTAATGTGGTTAGCTATGGGTAAAATGCCCAAATATTTCAAATAAGCAAGTGGTTATAAAATATTCATTTTTGGTCGATGAATATTCGTGTGGTCGTGGAATATTTTTTCTGTCGGGGAATATTCGTACGACGGCGCAACTATTTATGGGCCCCATAAAGGAAAACGATTGGATGAAGATAACGACAAAAATTGAGTTTTCATAAATAACGGCGTAGTTATTACCGTCAACACTGTTGGAATACTCGGTGGTTAAAATACAGTAATACGCATGGTTGCACAGTAGCACACGGATTGCACAATATTTTTGAATTATTGATTCTTACGAAGAAAGACACTACTCAATAATTGTTACAGTAGTTACTGTTCAATATTTTATTTTATTGATTCAATAATTGTTGCGTTGATATTTTATATTATTGTTGTTTCAATAATTGGTGCTGCACAGTATTTTTTATTATCAGATCAATAATTCATATTATTTAAATAATATTATTAACATCATTATTGGCAATGTCTAGAAAGTTCTGTCTAAGGAGAGGTTTGGTCATCTAATTGCTCGCTAGTAAGGAGAAATCCTTATTAGAAAGCCCCCTCTTTCCTGGAACGGACTGGTTGTCATAAATATGATTCTGTAATATTATTTGTGAATAATTAATTATTGATTCATATGGTAAGAAAATGTTTATTTTATGTGGATATAAATGAGGGATATATTTTTGTGGTTAAAAATGAAGGAGTTAATATTGAGGTGTTTTATCTGTATTTTTGTCGGAACGGAGGTATTGAAAATTAAATTAGGATTTTTGAGATATTTTGCGAGGGTTATAATTTTTAATCCGACCGTTGGATCGTGGTAATTTTAGGATATGTTATTCATATATAAGTTGAGTATATGTCCACAAATTTTGAACCGTTAAAAATGAACGTATGATTTGTTCTGAAATTTACGAGATGACTAGTTCAAAAATTGTAGAAGTTGCGGAATTTGTCATTTTGGTGGAAAATTCTAGAATTGGTGGGCCCCACTCTTGATTGGTGAAGAAATGTGCTGAGATTTTTATTCAAATGTGGTGGGTGGGAATAGTAGCAGGTAAAGTCTGGTTGCAGGTTAAGTCTGCTTCGGCGTGCTAATATTTTTCTATAAATAGAGGGCTAAGTTAGAATTGAAAATCACACCAGAATTTATAAGTTTTCTCTCTTTCTCTCTCTAGAGTGTATTTTGTGAGTATTTAGATACTTCGAAAGTTGCTATTCAGCACAAGTTTCATTCAGCCTCATATCCGATATTCAGTCAGAAGTACGGTTATTTTTAGGTAAGGGATATTATTTTCTTCTTAAATGATATTATTTTCTTCAATATCATTATGCTGAAATATTAATATGAGTTTTTATCAAATTTGAAACTTTTTGTGTCGGGGTTACTATTCACGTATACGATACTATTCACGTATACGGCACTATTCACGAATACGACACTATTCACCAAAAAATAAAATTTTTCCTTTTTATCCAAGATGTCTATTATGGTTACTATCTTTGATTGTATCCATATTTTGATCTTTATTTTTGAATTCTGCTTCACAATTGATTATTATGAAGTATTATTGATCTTGGATAAACTGTTATACGAATTCCTACTATTTGTCCTTCTGTCTCACTGATTCATTTTCTTTAAGAAATAGTTCATCATCCTCAGTCCTGAATGATGATATTACTGAATATCTTTGGCCTGTTGTGACGCCCCCAAAAATTAGGTATACATCACCCATCTTGGGTCGTCAGATACAAAGTACAGAATACAAATACAACTTACTAATACAACTGTCGTGTACAATACGATAAAATATAAACTGTGAGTTTGAATACAAATATTATCTTCTAGAGAGTATTCATACTCAAAAGGAGTCCTCATTACATTTATTAACACACCATTACATAGAATAGTGAGGACTACTAACTAATACTATCATTCGGACCATCACTCCGTTCCCCGACTTGCCCCAGCTACGTTCTCATTTCCTGAAGAGAACAGTGAAAGAAAGGGTGAGCTCAACTAGCCCAGTAAGAAATATTATGACTAAGATAATGCAGAATAAATTATCATTAGCCTTCAACAATGTTAAACTGATAAAATATAATAGACATCAAGTTTAACTGCAGCGGAACAAGCAATCCATTAAAAGAGTCAAGTAGAAAATAAACTCTACTATCTTTTATGATTTAAAAGGTTTTTCAACACTGTGATCGCTGAGACTCAGCTTAATAAAATAATCCACATCATCGAATCACCCCTGCACTACGGCCAAGGATATTCGTGTATTCATTAATGGTCATGATCATGCCAACAACTGTCCATCAATGCACTACGGGCCAATGAGGACTTTTACCACATCATTTGTAACATTACGGTCATGATTATACCGAATAATCCCTGGTCATAATCATACCAAGTTCATCTATGCACTACAGGCCACAGATGACTTTTAACATTTTATAAACATGAGGATGATGACAATGATATAAGAATTCAATAAAACAAGTTCAAGAATTAATTTATCCAAGAATTAACAACGTCCAAATTGTCAACATGATACTGCTTTGTGGAGTAAAATTCAAGAATGCTTAGAAGAATATTTTCATGAAAAGATACTAGATGAAACGCAATTATCAAGGATATTCCACAAATTTCATGGAGTATAGAAGTCAAAACTTAACCAACTGAGTACAATAAAGAATGGAATAACAAAAGAAATCACTATGCATGCGATAGACCGCACAGACAGGTTATTCCAACAGAATAATAAATAATGGAACCAGGTCCGGCGTAAACGCACAGACAGGATATTCCGACAGAATAATAAATAATGGAACCAGGTCCGGCGTAAAGCACAGACAGGATGTTCCAACGGAATAACAAAGATAGAATAATAGAAGAATGTCACCAAGTATAGGGTATTCCGCATATACAGGTTATTCCAACAGAATAATAAAGAAATGGAATAACAGAAATTCTCTTCTTGAATACAAAAGAATAATATCCCTTACCTTAAAAGAACTGGATATTGGAAAAGTGAAGTAGCAGAATACTTTTATTCTCTCTCTCTTATTCTCTCTATACTTTCTCTCTCTATAGCTTGAATGAATTCGTGAAAAATAATGAAGCCCTAGGCCTCTATTTATAGAAAAACTGAGGGTGACTCTTGGTCTTAACAAATGGTCAAATGACTCTTAGTCTTAACGAAGGGTCAAATGACTCTTGGTAATATTGAAGGGACAACTACTATTGACGAAAGTAATTACTATTGACCAAGGTAAATACTATTGACGAAGGTAATTACTATTGACGAAGGTAAATACTATTGACCAAGATAAATACTATTGACGAAGGTAATTACTATTGACCAAGGTAAATACTATTGACCAAGATAAATACTATTGACGAAGGTAATTACTATTGACCAAGGTAAATACTATTGACCAAGGTAAATACTATTGACGAAGGTAATTACTATTGACCAAGGTAAATACTATTGACCAAGGTAAATACTATTGACGACGGTAATTACTATTGACGACTGTAATTACTATTGACGAAGAGACTCTTAGATGATGACATATGGCCCCCCATAAAAATAACCAAACTTACCACAACGTCTCAATTATTGATTTAATAATATAACATATTATACAGATGATACCATGACAATAATGATGCAGCAATTACTGTAGCAATAATTGAGTATAGCTGAGTGACTTCTCATGTAAGCATCAATAATCAATACCGTGTGCTACTATGCAACCACGCGTATTACTGTACTTTTACTACCGGGTAGTTCAACAGTTTTAACGGTTTTAACGGTAACACCTCAGCCGTTATTTTTATAGAAAGATAATTTTGTCATTTTCTAACTACGACTATACTTCTGTTGTGTGGTCCACCAATGATTGTGCCGTCGTACGAATATTCTCCGACAAAAAGAATATTCCCCGACCAAACGAATATAATATGACAACTTGCATACTTTGCAAAATTTATAAATACTACCCATAACTATTATATCAAATCCACACCATAATTATTTCGAGAAAAGTAAATATTTATTCATAAAATCTGGGGTCTCACAATCTCCCCTCCTTATGGAATTTTGCCCTCGAAATTTACGTACATACCTGGCATGCCGAACAGGTGAGGATACATTGACTTCACTTCAAATTCTAACTCTTGAGGTATAACCTTTGAGCGTCGAATATGATCCTTCTTATCCTAGATTTTAACACGTATCTCCTCAAACATTAAATCATCCGCTATCTCGTCCGGTTCTAAATTAATAATGTGGTTCGGGTCGTCCACATATTTACGTAACATCGATACGTAAAAAAATGTTCTGAACACACAACATACTTGGCGATAAAATGAGTCTATAGGCCACAGTTCCTACTTCATCGAGGATTTCAAATGGGCCAATTAAATCGAGAGTTGAGATTTCCTCTCTTCGTCGATTCTTGCTTCTAGAATAACGCCCTCTTAAACCTTCTTCTTCACATTTATCAGCTCTGAGTATGTAGCTTGAGCGGCTTTAACTTTATCGATTAAAGTCGATTTTAATCGTATATTCGGTATCTTCACGTGGGTTCGTATATTCGCACTTGTAACCGTATACGATCTTCTACACAACGCGTCAGCTACCACGTTCGCTTTTCCACGATGTTATTGAATGGTACGATCGTAATCTTCAACAGCTCGAGCCAACGTCTTTGGCGCATAATACGTTCGTTTTAGTTGAAGAAATATTTGAGGGTTTAAGAAATGGGTTTTGTACTGGGGTAAATACAAAATTCAATTTTACGCTCTGGGGTAGGCTAAGAAGTCTTCAAGAATACGTCAAGAAATTTATTAATAATAGAAATATCGTTCAAAACTGTGACCCTCATCCAAGACTTGGATAACACGTCACATTGATACCTATCAACTTGCCATCTTCATTTACAACGTCTCCTACGGAAAGTCTAGCTTCGGTGCATTCCACACCAGGAAGTCAACAACGAAAGGAACAGGAATTTTTACTTATGGCTTGATATGACAATGATTGACTTTAGTGATTTGGTTACTTGAATTCGCATAATTGGTTGGTTAGGAATATGAAAGCTAACAACCTTACGAAAAGCATGATGAGCAGTTAACCAATCGTTTCCAAAAATCACATCAATGCAAGTATTTTCAAAGAGATAAGATCAACAGGTAACGTGGAAGTGTTGATTTGAACAAGATTTATAAATAGTGGAGGTAACAAAGGTTTCTCCCAACGAAATTTCAACAGATAAATCAAAGTTTAACTTATCCGGAGTTAAGTTCAAACATTGAACACAACTAGCTGAAATAAAAGAGTGAGTAGAACCGGTATCTAACACGGTATAGACTTCAAAAGAGTTTATGACTAGCATACCCGTGATAATTTTATTCAGGTTCCTCGTCACGAAAAAAAAACGCTCTCTCTTAAACTACCGGCTTTGGCTTGTCTGGGACATCCTTTGGCATCACTATCTCAGTTGAACTTGACTTCACCATACGACAAAATCGAGCTAGGTGACCTTCTCTTCCGCAATTAAAACACGCTTTGGATTGCTGCGTACAGTTTGGACGGATGTGTCCCTCCTGTCCGCATTTGAAACATACGACCGGTGGTCGTTCTTCTTCCTTTGAAACGGGTGCTGGTACCGACGTCTTCACGTCATTGTTGAACCTTCTCTTCTTGAAGTGTCCATTCTCATTGTTTTGGCCATGATTACCACCAAAGTGGTTACCATTTCTGGCATGTTAATTCCCTCCACGCTTATTGTCACCGCTTCGATGACTGTTGTCACTGGTATTATCATTTTGTCGACTGCTCTCTTTTGGTTGCGTTGACTCGTTATCGCGCTCCACTAACTGAGCCCTATTCACAACATCTGAATACAAACATAGTTTATGAGAAATAAGATATTGATGTATCTCAGGTTTCAAACCTCGTAAAAACATTCGCGTCATTCGCTCTTCATTATCCACCAAGTGGGATGCAAACCGGGACAACTCAGCAAATTTAGCCTCATACTGCGACACGGTCATATTATTCTGCTTCAATTTGATGAATTCCACCTCCTTCATGTGACGAACACTTTCGGGAAAGTATTTATCATTGAACAGCTCTTGGAACTTCTCCCAAGACATCTTGAGTGCGTCAGGCTGGGTACGTTTTACAGATTCCCACCAGTAATCTGTCTCTTCACGCAACATAAAGGTGGCAAAGGGAACCTTTTGCTCCTCGGAGCATCCCAAGACATCAAATATCTTGGCGATCTGCTTTAACAACGTCTCCGCCTTAAGTGGTTCTGGCTTTTCCAAAAACTCCGGTGGTCCTAGCTCCTTGAATTGTTTAGCGGTGACCAACCGTGGGTTGCCATTGTTTCCTCCTGCATTATGAACAGGAGCCGCCTTCGCCTGATGTTGCATGAATTCTAAAAAACTCTTAAACGTACCGTCATTCGTCAATTGATCAGTGTTGTTATTTACAGGAGGATTATCGCCATCCTGGTGCACATTGTCCTGATTATTGATCTGTGGAGAATCAACGGTCTCCTGTGCTCCATTGCTATTCTCAACATTCTCAGATGTCATTTTCAGATACTGCCACAAACAAAGGTT
This sequence comes from Panax notoginseng, assembly GCA_016801055.1. NCBI lineage: Eukaryota > Viridiplantae > Streptophyta > Magnoliopsida > Apiales > Araliaceae > Panax > Panax notoginseng. The sequence continues at coordinate 46,250,071 of CM029020.1, forward strand.
AATTAACATGTCACATATTAGCAATATACTCTGACCAACCAATTAAATAACAAATAAACTTAGGTAGGTCATACTAGCGAAGGAATTCCCCGTCTCTCCCCTCCTAGTTCTATTCTCACATCTTAGCCAGGGATCATATCCCTAAGCTCTGATACCAACTGTGACGCCCCCAAAAATTAGGTATACATCACCCATCTTGGGTCGTCAGATACAAAGTACAGAATACAAATACAACTTACTAATACAACTGTCGTGTACAATACGATAAAATATAAACTGTGAGTTTGAATACAAATATTATCTTCTAGAGAGTATTCATACTCAAAAGGAGTCCTCATTACATTTATTAACACACCATTACATAGAATAGTGAGGACTACTAACTAATACTATCATTCGGACCATCACTCCGTTCCCCGACTTGCCCCAGCTACGTTCTCATTTCCTGAAAAGAACAGTGAAAGAAAGGGTGAGCTCAACTAGCCCAGTAAGAAATATTATGACTAAGATAATGCAGATTAAATTATCATTAGCCTTCAACAATGTTAAACTGATAAAATATAATAGACATCAAGTTTAACTGCAGCGGAACAAGCAATCCATTAAAAGAGTCAAGTAGAAAATAAACTCTACTATCTTTTATGATTTAAAAGGTTTTTCAACACTGTGATCGCTGAGACTCAGCTTAATAAAATAATCCACATCATCGAATCACCCCTGCACTACGGCCAAGGATATTCGTGTATTCATTAATGGTCATGATCATGCCAACAACTGTCCATCAATGCACTACGGGCCAATGAGGACTTTTACCACATCATTTGTAACATTACGGTCATGATTATACCGAATAATCCCTGGTCATAATCATACCAAGTTCATCTATGCACTACAGGCCACAGATGACTTTTAACATTTTATAAACATGAGGATGATGACAATGATATAAGAATTCAATAAAACAAGTTCAAGAATTAATTTATCCAAGAATTAACAACGTCCAAATTGTCAACATGATACTGCTTTGTGGAGTAAAATTCAAGAATGCTTAGAAGAATATTTTCATGAAAAGATACTAGATGAAACGCAATTATCAAGGATATTCCACAAATTTCATGGAGTATAGAAGTCAAAACTTAACCAACTGAGTACAATAAAGAATGGAATAACAAAAGAAATCACCATGCATGCGATAGACCGCACAGACAGGTTATTCCAACAGAATAATAAATAATGGAACCAGGTCCGGCGTAAACGCACAGACAGGATATTCCGACAGAATAATAAATAATGGAACCAGGTCCGGTGTAAAACACACAGACAGGATATTCCGACAGAATAATAAATAATGGAACCAGGTCCGGTGTAAAACACACAGACAGGATATTCCGACAGAATAATAATAAAGACGGAACCAGGTCCGGCGTAAAGCACAGACAGGATGTTCCAACGGAATAACAAAGATAGAATAATAGAAGAATGTCACCAAGTATAGGGTATTCCGCATATACAGGTTATTCCAACAGAATAATAAAGAAATGGAATAACAGAAATTCTCTTCTAGAATACAAAAGAATAATATCCCTTACCTTAAAAGAACTGGATATTGGAAAAGTGAAGTAGCAGAATACTTTTATTCTCTCTCTCTTATTCTCTCTATACTTTCTCTCTCTATAGCTTGAATGAATTCGTGAAAAATAATGAAGCCCTAGGCCTCTATTTATAGAAAAACTGAGGGTGGCTCTTGGTCTTAACAAATGGTCAAATGACTCTTAGTCTTAACGAAGGGTCAAATGACTCTTGGTAATATTGAAGGGACAACTACTATTGACGAAAGTAATTACTATTGACCAAGGTAAATACTATTGACGAAGGTAATTACTATTGACGAAGGTAAATACTATTGACCAAGATAAATACTATTGACGAAGGTAATTACTATTGACCAAGGTAAATACTATTGACCAAGGCAAATACTATTGACGAAGGTAATTACTATTGACCAAGGTAAATACTATTGACCAAGGTAAATACTATTGACGACGGTAATTACTATTGACGACGGTAATTACTATTGACGAAGAGACTCTTAGATGATGACATATGCCCCCCCATAAAAATAACCAAACTTACCACAACGTCTCAATTATTGATTTAATAATATAACATATTATACAGATGATACCATGACAATAATGATGCAGCAATTACTGTAGCAATAATTGAGTATAGCTGAGTGACTTCTCACGTAAGCATCAATAATCAATACCGTGTGCTACTATGCAACCACGCGTATTACTGTACTTTTACTACCGGGTAGTTCAACAGTTTTAACGGTTTTAACGGTAACACCTCAGCCGTTATTTTTATAGAAAGATAATTTTGTCATTTTCTAACTACGACTATACTTCTGTTGTGTGGTCCACCAATGATTGTGCTGTCGTACGAATATTCCCCGACAAAAAGAATATTCCCCGACCAAACGAATATAATATGACAACTTGCATACTTTGCAAAATTTATAAATACTACCCATAACTATTATATCAAATCCACACCATAATTATTTCGAGAAAAGTAAATATTTATTCATAAAATCTGGGGTCTCACACCTGTAGTGCAAAGATGTATGATTACCTGAAGAATATCTTTGGCCTGTAGTGCAAAAATGAACAGGTGTTGAGATGAACATGACCGACTGGTGTTACAAATGAATATCTTTGGCCTGTAGTGCAAAGATGAATATTTGATTCAAGATGTATATTGATTGATGTTACAGGGATAAAATATTGATGATGGACTTTTAAATCTTAGAAGATAGTAGAATTCTTTCTCTACTTGACTCTTCTAATGGTTTGCTATTTCCGCTGCAGTTGTTGATCTAAAACTTGTTGTCGATTATATTCTATCAGATTTTTTCCTGTTGAATACTAATGATAATTTGTTGTATATTATCTTAGTCATAATATTCTTTACTGGGCTAGTTGAGCTCACCCTTTTCCTTTTTGTTCCATTTTTCTTCTCAGGAGGTGAGAACATAGCAGGATCTAGTCGGGGTATGGAGTGATGGTTCTAGAAAGATGTTTTAGCAGTCCTCACTATTTCTGTAAAATAGTGTTTGAATAATTGTAATGAGGACTTATTTGAGTATGGATATTGTCTAGAAGACAATATTTGTATTTAAACTCACAGTATGTGTTGTCGTATTTTGCACGATAATTGTATTATTAAAGTTGTAGTTTGCTTTTTGTACCATGTATTTGGCGACTCAGAATGGGTGTTGTATACCTATTTTGGGGGCATCACAAATAATGTAGTATTACAACCATAAACAACTATCATGCCCAAATAATTACATAACAGAGAGATTCGAGCCTCACAAAACATGTCAGAAGTTGTTCTTCATTTCTGGGTTTTCCAGAAATGAAGAACAGTTCCAGATGGCTACTTTAGATCTCCATAACTTGCAATCCTGGTAAAGTTTGTGTGTTATTATGGTTTTAGTTTGTAGATAACATGCAAGACAACATATCTAATACATAATATCGAGCTAACAACATCAAATCTAAGAGATCATTCCCGGTCAAAGTAGGCCAAAAAACTTGAGCATACAGTTTTCTGGAATTTCCAGAAAACCCAAACCGTGATCAAACAGCCTACTTTGACCATCGTTTTCTTTGATTATGTGAAAGATATAAGTGCAGTTATCGCATGTATGTGTATACTATATGTCAGTTTACAAGTACCAAACAACAAAATGGCCTAAACGATTAACAGTAGCAAGATTAATGGCTTCAAAAACGACTGTCAGACCATTCTGGGTTTCTGGGCTGCCCAGAAACTAGTTGGTCAATGCTGGTCAACGCTGTTTGACTGCAAATAACATTTAGTCTACAACAGATATGGACCATATTCAAGTTCCATATTAAAGATCTCATAGCAGACTACCACTTCAAACATTTAAACAACAAAAACACATAACAGAATGAGATTTACAGGGTCTGACATTCGTTGTCAGACCACTAAATAAAATTTTTCCAGATTTTGAAAATTTTCAAATTCGTTCACTTAGATGTTATTGATCCATCATCTACCAACCCAGATCACTAAAATTGACTCTATACAACATATTTAACACAACAAACTTAATTTTTAACACAAGATTAAAGATCAGAATATAGCTTAGGGTTTTATACCTCTCTTTGAACGATTTGAATTCTGGGCTGCTGATTTGTTTAAGGAATTTGTGGGGCTTGTTTGTGGGACTGATATACATATATATTTTGTAGGTTAGAGAGAGAAAGGGACTTGAATGAATGTTGGTGACCAAATGGGCTTAAAATGAATTTTTTTTCTCTCTCTCCAATTCTATATATAACACATAGTACCATGAACTTGGCTGATATTGTGAGTGATTGCTGGATTTACAAGGCACATGAAAGTCTTTGAGTAGTTCACCAACTACAAGTATGGAAGGATTTGCAAGCAACTTATAAAAAATGTGACAAAGGGCTTTTTTGTCATTGTCCTCACATTTTAATGGCTATTTAGTAATCTTGGCAAACCCTTAGGATTTGACCCTTAGGGTTTAACCCTAAGGTTCCATAATTTGGTTTTTCTAGAATTTGCATTTAGGGCTTAAAAAAATATAAACATTAGTTTCTAAAAATGATAATTTTAGGATTTCTAAATTAGTTTAGGTTTCTAATAATATAAAATATAGAAATTAGGTTTAAGGTTCACTAATTAGCATTAAGATTGCTAAGTTAGCGATAAGGGTTTACAATTTACAATTTAGGATTTATAATTTAAATATTAGGGTTCCTAGAAATTAATATTTCTAAATATTAATTAGGGTTTACCTAATCAATATAAAATTCTATAATACTTAACCTTAATCGTACCAACAAAGTTACATAACAGTCTCGAACTCATAATTGAATTTCAAATTAGGATTTCCATCTAACAATTAGCTAATTATTATTTAAGGTTTATAATTTAAGAAATTAGGGTTTTAATTTACAAATAGGGTCTCTTATAATTAGGGTTTTCCTAATAGCATCAAATCTTTATACTATATATCATACACCACATAACACAGTGACTTAACAAATTTTAAATTCTCATTTGACTTCGAAACTAGGGTTTAATAGTAATACTAGGGTTTTATCAAGTTATAATAAAACTGCTCCCCAGATTAATTTTACACACATACATATTTATAGCACTTAAAAATTAAAATATAATTAATATTATATTATTATTTTTATTCCTTGATCAAAATCCAAAATTAGAGTTTGGATTCCATATTTGATTTATCTGTCATATATAACACTATTAATTAAGTTAAATAATTAGCTTAATTAATCTGAAATAAATTCATATAATAAAATAGTTATTATAATAATACTATAATCATTTCATTTATTATTTAAATAATATATAAACAAATTTTCAGGGAAAATAATTAATAAAAACATTTCCACTATAAAATTAATTATTATAAGAATATAATTTATAATGATTAATAATTCCAAAATAAAATTATTTAAAATTATTCATGTAATAAATAAATTTTATTTATCACATAAATACATACACATTACCTGGCACATATTCTCTCCTTCAAAATAAATAATTAAAAAAAAATTATACGCAAAATTTCTGATTTAATTATATAGAAAATATCTTATTATTACAGTTAAGTTAAGGCTGTGTAGGATATCCGAAAGTAGAGGAGATACCAGTAGTGAGGGACTTCGCAGATGTATTTTCGGACGATTTGCCAGGACTTCCGCCAGATAGAGAGGTTGAGTTCGTGATCAATTTGGCGCCAGGAACGGCTCCAATATCAAAGATACCGTACCGAATAGCACCAGTTGAGATGAAAGAGTTAATGGTACAACTACAAGAATTACTGTGACGCCCCCAAAATTAGGTATACGTCACCCATCTTGGGTCGCCACTTACATGATACAGAATTCAAATACAACTGTCGTGTACAATACGACAAAATATAACTGTGAGTTTGAATACAATTATTGTCTACTAGAGATTATACAAACTCAAAAGGAGTTCTCATTATAATTATCGTCACACTATTTAATAGAATAGTGAGGACTACTAATACTATCATCTGGTCCATCACTCCGTTTCCCGACTCGTCCCAGCTATATTCTCATTTCCTGAAGAGAACAGTGAAAGAAAGGGTGAGCTCAACTAGCCCAGTAAGAAATATTATGACTAAGATAATGCAGAATAAATTATCATTAGCCTTCAACAGTGTTAAATTGATAAAATATAATAAACATCAAGTTTAACTGCAGCGGAACAAGCAATCCATTAGAAGAGTCAAGTAGAGAATAAAATCTACTATCTTCTATGATTTAAAAAGTTTTTCAACACTGTTATCGCTGGGACTCAGCTTAATAAAATAATCCACATCATCGAATCATCCCTGCACTATGGGCCAAGGATATTCATTAAATTATCAATGGTCATAACTATACCGAATAATCTTTGGTCCATCTCTGCACGTAAGCCAACGATAACTTTCATCACCATATATATAAGCATGAGGATGATGACAATGATATAAGCATTAATCAAACTAAAACAAGGATAAATGTTACAGACATTAACTTTATCCAAATATTATCAATCACATAATAAATTCATAATCTAATATTATTAATATCATAACAATATTTTAATCACTTCTTAAACTTATAAACAATTTATTTCAGTTGTTTACACTTTACCAAATAATGCATTTAATCATTCAAACATGTCATACTCATAATATTTCATCACCAATGATCAAATTCCTTATCAACAATCTACATATACCTTATATAGGATTTTCAAGTCATAAAATCCTATCTTCCAACTTTGTTACTTCATATAACATATTTAACTCATTTACTCATAACTAGAACATTTTCAAGAAAAATACCAAATCAGTTCCAAAAATATTTCTTTTATGGGATTTAGCGTAATATAGTCTCATACTGAAAATATATTTTTCTCGAAATTTTTAAAATTCATTTACTATTTTTCAAAAATTAATTTCTAATTAATTCCTTAAGAAATTAGCTACCTCAAGTTTAACTCCATAAATCCCTAAATCTTGGCAGGATCTTACACATGTTAACGTGAGCTCCCAGTTTAAATTTCATGATCATCGGAGTTATAAAACTCTGGTTATAGTATTTTTCGTCGGAAAAACCTAAATATTGAAATGGTCATAACTGGCTCATTTTAAGTCGGAATGAGCTCATTTTTAGACACGATGTTCTTTATACCATATACTTTCATGTCCCAAAAGGCCTGAATTTTTCTTACTAATTAAGTGTCCGAAACAGCCCTCACAAAAATATGGCAGCAACTTTTTGGCCATTTTGCAGTTTTGACTCCTTTGCTAAAATCAGTCCACACGAAAATTTATAATACCTTTTCTAGTAATTCCACTTGGATAAGTTAGAACTCATAGATCTAACTCTAGGACTTGACCACACTCAAAAATTCAAAATATAATAGGAGATATGATCAATTGAATTTTATGTTACGTTTTTACCAAAATCTGATTTTTCAACCCTTTGTGATTTTTAAGAAACTTTCTTGTTTTCACATAATAACCAACATAACACATCATAACACTTACTAATACTTCATATACCCATGACTTTCATCAATCCAATACTTTTATTATGACTCTCTTCATAATCAACGTAAACATATCATTTTCACAATTTAATAAGGAATGAATACAAAGGATCATTCACCATGCATGTGGCAATCCACATAGACAGGTTATTTCAACAGAATAATAAAGAATGGAATAACAGAAGGATTCACCATGCATGCGATAAAGACCGCACAAACAGGTTATTCCCAACAGAATAATAAATACGGAATAATAAATGATGGAACCAGGTCCGGCGTAAAATGCATAGACAGGATATTCCGATAGAATCGTAAATACAGAATAATAAATGATGGAACCAGGTCAGGTGAAATTCACACCGACAGGATATTCCGACAAAATCGTAAATACAGAATAATAAATGATGGAACCAGGTCAGGTGAAATTCACACCGACAGGATATTCCGACAGAATCGTAAATGCGGAGTAATAAAAGAAGATCACCACGTATTGGGTAAACCGCATATACAGGTCATTCAACCAAATATAGGGTAAACCGCGCATACAGGTTATTCCAACAGAATAATAAAGAATGGAATAACAGTAGTTCTCTTCATGAATAAGAAAGAATAACACCCCTTATGAGTAAAACAAATAATATTCCCTACCTTTGAAAGAAAAGTATTCCGACTAGTAGGGCGAGGATATACTCGAAGAAAACTTGTACTACGCTCAAAGCTTTCTTAAACTCTAAAAAAATACGCTCAAGATTATAGAAGAAGAATTCTCTGTATAGTTTCTCTCTCTAGAGTTTCAGTGAATTCGTAAGAAAATAATGAAGGAATGAGCTTCTATTTATAGGAAAATGGAATGCATAGTAAATAATCCGTGAACGGTCCAGATTGATTTACTTTAATCTGACGGTCCATATTTAAAGAAAAATCTTTTAAATAAAATATAATATATTCTATTTATATAAAAAGATTTTTACTATGCAAACACTATGCAACACTATGCATAATAAAATATAATATATTCTATTTATAGAATAACTTTAATAAAGTATTCTGTTTTATATAAAAAGATGTTTCTGTTTTATTACGTTAATAATACGAATAAAACAAAACTTTATTATCGCTAAATAATTCAGATTATTAATTGACAATAATTGAATCAAACTGAGTGACTTCTCACATAAGCATTAATAATCAATACCGTGTGCTACTATGCAACCACACGTATTACTGTACTTTTACTACCAAGTAGTTCAACAGTATCAACGGTAAAACTTCCGCCGTTATTTTCATAAAATATTTTTGTCGTTTTCTCAGTCCGACAATAATTCCGTTGTGGGGTCCACCAATGATTATACCGTCGTACAGATATTTCCTAACAAAAAGAATATTTCCCGTGAATAGTAACTTGTGAATAGTACTCCGACACAAAAAGTGTCCCAAATACTCGAGTGAACAATACTAGAGTGAATAGTAATTTGGGTGAATAGTAACCCGTGAATAGTAACTTGTGAATAGTAATTCTGACACAAAAAGTGTCCCAAATACCCGAGTGAATAATGCTAGAGTGAATAGTAATTTGGGTGAATAGTAGCCCGTGAATAGTAACCCGTGAATAGTAACTACGACACAAAAAGTGTCCCAAATACTCGAGTGAACAATATTAGAGTGAATAGTGACCAGGTATTTTATGACAACTTATTTACTTTAAAAAAAATTCACATATCACTCTTAACTTTAACCTTTTATCAATTTAACCATTTACCAAAATAGAAAAATTGAATAATTTTATTTCATAAAATTCGGGGTCTCACAATCTCCCCCTCCTTATGGAATTTCGCCTTCGAAATTTACGTGCGTACCTGATATTCGAAGAGATAAGAATACCTTGCTTTCTTTTCGGATTGTACCTTTTCGGATAATTTCGCTCTATCATGATTTTCCCATTTCTCATCTCCTGTATTTCAGATATCATTCTAGAATATACCTTCAAAACAAAGGTTAATTGACATATCACAAATTGTCAACTTATCTAGAAAAATTTCGGCTTAGGTAAGTCACACCCTAGCGAAGTATATTACTTGTCTTGTATACTAATATCTCCGCCAGTGACCATATCCCTATAACATCAGTCAACAATTTCTGTCCACAATCATATGAATAACTCATAATTATAATTGTGATTCTGAATTCCTTTTCGCACCCAGGAAGAAGATAATTTACATCACATATCTTCACCTGAAACATCAAAAATCATGGTTATACCAAATCACAATTCCTGCTCATAATCATACTAATAAATTCATCTTTGCACTACGGCTAAAGATTTACAACTATATAACCAATAATCAACAGTTAATCTTTGCACTACAGGCCAACGATATACAACTATAAAATCAATAATGTTGAGACTCAGGTTAATAGTATTACGACCACGAATTATCCATGCACTACGGGCCAAGGATATTCGTGTTTTCAATTACGATCATGATTTTACCGAATAATCCATGGTCATAATCATACCAAGTCCATCAATGCACTACGGCCAAAGATGACTTTTACCACATCCATGAATTAATATTTCATTGCTGAGACTCAGCTCAATAATTAATCCACATCATTTGTAACATTACGGTCATGATTATACCGAATAATCCCTGGTCATAATCATACGAAGTCCATCTATGCACGTAAGCCACAGATGACTTTTACCACATCATTTATAATATTACGGTTATGATTATACCGAATAATCCCAGGTCATAATCATACCAAGTCCATCTATGCACGTAAGCCACAGATGACTTTCAACACAATATAAATATGAGAATGAGGTATTGACGTATATAGGGTTTCAAACCTCTTAGAAACATTCGAGTCATTCGCTCCTCATTATCGACCAAATGGGATGCAAACCGGGATAACTCCGTAAACTTAACCTCGTACTACGATATGGTCATATTATTTTGCTCCAATGCTTATCTCAACATTGTTAGATGTCATTTTCAAATACTGCCACAAAACAAGGGTTAAATCAACATGTCACATATTATCAATATACTCTGACCAACCAATTAAATAACAAATAAACTTAGGTAGGTCATACTAGCGAAGAAATTCCCCGTCTCTCCCCTCCTAGTTCAATTATCACATCCTAGCCAGGGATCATATCCCTAAGCTTTGATACCAACTGTGACGCCCCCAAAATTAGGTATACGTCACCCATCTTGGGTCGCCACTTACATGATACAGAATTCAAATACAACTTACTAATACAACTGTCGTATATAATACGACAAAATATAAATGTGAGTTTGAATACAATTATTGTCTACTAGATATTATACAAACTTAAAAGGAGTCCTCATTATAATTATCGTCACACTATTTAATAGAATAGTGATGACTACTAATACTATCATCTGGTCCATCACTCCGTTCCTCGACTCGTCCCAACTATATTCTCATTTCCTGAAGAAAATAGTGAAAGAAAGGGTGAGCTCAACTAGCCCAGTAAGAAATATTATGACTAAGATAATGCAGAATAAATTAGCATTAGCCTTCGACAGTGTTAAACTGATAAAATATAATAAACATCAAGTTTAACTGCAGCGGAACAAGCAATCCATTAGAAGAGTCAAGTAGAGAATAAAATCTACTATCTTCTATGATTTAAAAGGTTTTTCAACACTGTTATCGCTGGGACTCAGCTAAATAAAATAATCCACATCATCGAATCATCCATGCACTACGGGCCAAGGATATTCATTAAATTATCAATGGTCATGACTATACTGAATAATCTCTGGTCCATCTCTGCACGTAAGCCAACGATAACTTTCATCACCATATATATAAGCATGAGGATGATGACAATGATATAAGCATTAATCAAACTAAAACAAGGATAAATGTTACAGACATTAACTTTATCCAAATATTATCAATCACATAATAAATTCATAATCTAATATTATTAATATCATAACAATATTTTAATCACTTCTTAAACTTATAAACAATTTATTTTAATTATTTACAATTTACCAAATAATGCATTTAATCATTCAAACATGTCATACTCATAATATTTCATCACCAATGATCAAATTCCTTATCAACAATCTACATATACCTTATATAGGATTTTCAAGTCATAAAATCCTATCTTCCAACTTTGTTACTTCACATAACATATTTAACTCATTTACTCATAACTAGATCATTTTCATGAAAAATACCAAATCAGTTCCAAAAATATTTCTTTTCTGGGATTTAGCATAATATAGTCTCATACTGAAAATATATTTTTCTCGAAATTTTTAAAATTCATTTACTATTTTTCAAAAATTAATTTCTAATTAATTCCTTAAGAAATTAGCTACCTCAAGTTTAACTCCATAAATCCCCAAATCTTGGCAGGATCTTACACATGTTAACGTGAGCTCCCAGTTTAAATTTCATGATCATCGGAGTTATAGAACTCCGGTTATAGCATTTTTCGTCGGAAAAACCTAAATATTGAAATGGTCATAACTGGCTCATTTTAAGTCGGAATGAGTTCATTTTTGGACACGATGTTCTTTATACCATATACTTTCATGTCCCAAAAGGCCTGAATTTTTCTTACCAATTAAGTGTCCGAAACAGCCCTCACAAAAATATGGCAGCAACTTTTTGGCCATTTTGCAGTTTTGACTCCTTTGCTAAAATCAGTCCACACGAAAATTTATAATACCTTTTCTAGTAATTCCACTTGGATAAGTTAGAACTCATAGATCTAACTCTAGGACTTGACCACACTCAAAAATTCAAAATATAATAGGAGATATGATCAATTGAATTTTATGTTACGTTTTTACCAAAATCTGATTTTTCAACCATTTGTGATTTTTAAGAAACTTTCTTGTTTTCACATAATAACCAACATAACACATCATAACACTTACTAATACTTCATATACCCATGACTTTCATCAGTCCAATACTTTTATTATGACTCTCTTCATAATCAACGTAAACATATCATTTTCACAATTTAATAAGGAATGAATACAAAGGATCATTCACCATGCATGTGGCAATCCACATAGACAGGTTATTTCAACAGAATAATAAAGAATGGAATAACAGAAGGATTCACCATGCATGCGATAAAGACCGCACAAACAGGTTATTCCCAACAGAATAATAAATACGGAATAATAAATGATGGAACCAGGTCCGGCGTAAAATGCATAGACAGGATATTCCGATAGAATCGTAAATACAGAATAATAAATGATGGAACCAGGTCAGGTGAAATTCACACCGACAGGATATTCCGACAAAATCGTAAATACAGAATAATAAATGATGGAACCAGGTCAGGTGAAATTCACACCGACAGGATATTCTGACAGAATCGTAAATGTGGAATAATAAAAGAAGATCACCAAGTATTGGGTAAACCGCATATACAGGTCATTCAACCAAATATAGGGTAAATCGCACATACAGGTTATTCTAACAGAATAATAAAGAATAGAATAACAGTAGTTCTCTTCATGAATAAGAAAGAATAACACCCCTTATGAGTACAACAAATAATATTCCCTACCTTTGAAAGAAAAGTATTTCGACTAGTAGGGCGAGGATATACTCGAAGAAAACTTGTACTACGCTCAAAGCTTTCTTAAACTCTAAAAAAATACGCTCAAGATTATAGAAGAAGAATTCTCTGTATAGTTTCTCTCTCTAGAGTTTCAGTGAATTCGTAAGAAAATAATGAAGGAATGAGCTTCTATTTATAGGAAAATGAAATGCATAGTAAATAATCCGTGAACGGTCCAGATTGATTTACTTTAATCTGACGGTCCATATTTAAAGAAAAATCTTTTAAATAAAATATAATATATTCTATTTATATAAAAAAAATTTTACTATGCAAATACTATGCAATACTATGCATAATAAAATATAATATATTCTATTTATAGAATAACTTTAATAAAGTATTCTGTTTTATATAAAAAGATGTTTATGTTTTATTACGTTAATAATACGAATAAAACAAAACTTCATTATCGCTAAATAATTCAGATTATTAATTGACAATAATTGAATCAAACTGAGTGACTTCTCACATAAGCATTAATAATCAATATCGTGTGCTACTATGAAACCACACGTATTACTGTACTTTTACTACCGAGTAGTTCAACAGTATCAACGGTAAAACTTCCGCCGTTATTTTCATAAAATATTTTTGTCGTTTTCTCAATCCGACAATAATTCCGTTGTGGGGTCCACCAATAATTGTACCGTCGTACAGATATTTCCTAACAAAAAGAATATTCCCCGTGACTAGTAACTTGTGAATAGTACTCTGACACAAAAAGTGTCCCAAATACTCGAGTGAACAATACTAGAGTGAATAGTAATTTGGGTGAATAGTAACCCGTGAATAGTAACTCATGAATAGTAACTCCGACACAAAAAGTGTCCCAAATACCCGAGTGAACAATACTAGAGTGAATAGTAATTTGGGTGAATAGTAGCCTGTGAATAGTAACCCGTGAATAGTAACTCGTGAATAGTAACTACGACACAAAAAGTGTCCCAAATACTCGAGTGAACAATATTAGAGTGAATAGTGACCAGGTATTTTATGACAACTTGTTTACTTTAAAAAAAAAATTCACATATCACCCTTTACTTTGACCTTTTATCAATTTAACCATTTATCAAAATAGAAAAATTGAATAATTTTATTTCATAAAATTTGGGGTCTCACAATTACTGGACAAGAAGTACATTCAACCGAGCATATCGTCGTGGGGAGCACCAGTGCTGTTCGTGAAAAAGAAAGACGGGACGATGCGACTATGCATTGACTATAGAGAATTGAATAAGGTCACGATTAAGAATAGATGTCCATTACCGAGGATCTATAATCTGTTTGATCAATTGAAGGGAGCAATATAATTTTCAAAGATAGACTTGAGGAGTGGTTATCATCAACTGAAGGTGAGGCCAGAAGATGTACCGAAGACAGCGTTCAGAACACGATATGGTCACTACGAATTTTTGGTAATGTCATTTGGTCTAACAAATGCTCCTGCAGCATTCATGAGCTTAATGAATGGAGTGTTCAAGCCTTTTTTGGACAAATTCGTAGTAGTATTTCTAGATGACATTTTGGTATATTCAAAAACCAAGGAAGAACATGAAGAGCATTTGAAGGTAATGTTAGAGGCGTTGAGAAGGGAAAAGTTGTATGCCAAGTTTTTGAAATGCGAATTTTGGATCGAGCGAGTACAATTTTTTGGACATGTGATTGATAAAGACGGAATTTCGGTGGATCCATCCAAAGTCAAAGCCGTGATCAACTGGGATCAGCCGAGAATGCCGTCATAAGTGCGAAGTTTTCTTGGATTGGCAGGATATTACAGAAGATTCATTCAAGACTTTTCCAAGATCAGAACTTCGTTAATGAATTTGACTCAAAAAGTTATGAAATTTGTTTGGACAGAGAAGTGTGAGGAAAGCTTTCAGGAACTTAAGAAGAGGTTGAGTACGGCATCTGTGTTATCTCTTCCGGATGATACAGGAAATTTTATTGTTTATAGTGATGTGTCACATAAAGAACTTGGTTGTGTGCTTATGCAAAACGGCAGAGTCATTGCGTATGCGTCACGACAATTGAAGGATTATGAGAAGGGGTATCCGACCCACAACTTGGAGTTAGCTGCAGTGTTTTTTGCTTTGAAAATCTGGAGGCACTATCTATATGGGGAGAAGTGTGAAATATATACAGACCATAAGAGTCTGAAATATATTTTTACATAGAAGGACTTGAATATGCGCCAGAGAAGGTGGTTAGAATTAATTAAGGACTATGACTGTGGGATTTTATACCATCCGGGTAAGGCAAATGTGGTTGCCGACGCCTTAAGTAGAAAGGGTCGGGAGAAATTGATGATGTTGACCGCTCAGGAGGAGCTAATTTCAAAAATAGAGAAACTGGAGTTGGAAGTGAAGTATCCTATGGAGATTGACGAGAAATTATTTTAGATACAATCTGGTACAACCATACTGGATAAAGTTAAGGAGGCTCAACTTCAGGATGAAGAATGTAAAAAGGTGAAAAAGAAGATATCCGAAGGAACCGAACCGAGATTCAAGATGGACAAAGAAGGAATACTGAGATTTGAGAATCGAATTTGGGTACCACCAGTACCAGAGATTAAGGAAGACATTTTGAGCGAGGCGCATAGCTCACGATATTCGATTCACCCTGACAGTACCAAGATGTATCAAGATCTTCGACAATATTTCTGGTGGCCAAATTTGAAATGAGATGTTGCAGAGTGTGTTGCCAAGTGTCTGACATGCCAAAAAGTGAAAGCAGAACATCATAGACCGAGTGGGTTGCTACAACCTTTAGAGATCTCAGAATGGAAATGGGAACATATTACGATGAATTTCGTGGTTGGCCTTCCGACGACTCAGAAAGGTTACGACGCAGTATGGGTTATCGTTGACCGATTGACGAAATCCGCACACTTCCTTCCTATTAAAATCAGATTCAACTTAGATCAGTTGGCAAGGTTATATGTGAAAGAGATTGTTTCGAGGCACGGAGTTTCGGCGTCAATTGTTTCAGATAGGGATCCGCGCTTTACATCGAACTTCTGGAAACGTCTACAGGAATGCATGGGTACGCAATTGCGAATGAGTACAACATATCACCCTCAGACAGATGGGCAGCGTGAAAGAAAGATTCAGACATTGGAAGATATGTTAAGAGCTTATGTAATGGACTTTAAAGGAAATTGGGATGATCACCTACCGCTCGTAGAGTTCGGCTACAACAACAGTTATCACGCTAGTATTGGCATGCCGCCTTATGAAGCGTTATACGGCAGAAAGTGCAGAACTCCGCTATACTGGGATGAAGTTGGCGAAAGACAATTACTAGGCCCAGAATAGGTACAGCAGACAGTAGAAAGCAGAAATAGTCAAAGTGATCCGAACAAGACTGGTAGCAGCTCAAGATAGGCAGAAGAAATACGTTGATTCACACCGTAAAAATGTTGAGTTTGAATCGGGTAGTTATGTGTTTTTGAAGATCTCTCCTTGGAAGGGAATGATCAGGTTCGGAAAGAAAGGAAAATTAAGCCCAAGATTCATTGGACCCTTTGAGGTACTGCGAAGAATCGGAGAAGTTGCGTATGAGGTAGCCCTACCTCCAGCGCTTGAGAATGTTCACAACGTCTTCCATGTTTCTGTTCTACGACCCTATAAAACCGATTACAAGCACGTAATTGAATATGAACCCCTATATTTTGAGAAAGACTTATCCTGTGAAGAAATTCCTGTTCAGATTATTGACCGTAAAGAACAAGTTCTCATAAATAAAGTAATACCTTCTGTTAAGGTAATTTGGAGGAACCACAACGCTGAAGAGGCTACGTGGGAACTCGAAGAGAATATGATAAAGAATTATCCTCGTTTATTTACTTAAATTATGTGTAAGCGATTCTGGGGACAGAATCTTTGTAAGGGGAGGAGAATGTAACAGGTCAAATTGATTGAGTTGTGATTCTGGGGACAGAATCCTTTTAAGGGGGGGGAAGATGTGACGAACGAGATTTTGTAATTTAATTTTTATATTTATTGAATTAAATAAATATTTTTCAATGATTTAATTATTGGATTAAATAATTAATTGATGAAATTGTGGTAGATTAATTTAATTATGTGTTATATTTATTAAATTAATGTGGAGAATTTTATTATTCAAAGTATGTAATTATGTGAACTTATTGAATTAAAAAAAATATTTAATAAGCATAATGTTATTTTAATTAATTTAATAATTAATTAGAGAATTAATAATTTGACATAATTAATTTATGAGAAAATTAATTATGTGACTATGTGAATTAAGAATAAATTATCATATTTTATTTAAATTAAAGTAAATAAGATATTGGATTTATTTTATAAAGGGGTGTAACATCATTGAACTATAATATAAGTTGTTATCAAAATAATGGGTTTGAGTTTTAAGAATGACCAAATAAGGCCTTAGGGGAGGTTGTGAGCAGTTAACCCATGATGGGTTAACTGTGTTAGAGTTTATGCCCTAGAGGCCAATTATTTGATGTAATTGCTTAACATTTGATATTATTGTTGATTGAATAAATAAATGATTTTATTATGGCTTTAATTACTGCGTAATATAATTGTTAACATAATAAAATTCCTTAGAATAGTGATATAAATTATATAGTTTCGAGTATGTGACTTGAACATGAGATTATATTATTACAATTAATATCATTGTTCTTAAATGTCCCTAGTCAAGTATCATTGTTGATGGGACAACAATGATGCATTGAGACTAGTATGTGGATTGACTGATGACCAAATCTCATTGGTCATAAATATATGAGATATTAAGTCAATGCATAGGTACATGTTAGAGAACAATGTACTGGACAGACCCACCATGAGAATTCTATATGGAGCATTATGCGAAGTGTCATTAGCAATTCTCATAGTGACAATGATGTAATGGTCCTCCGACCTGAAATCGCTATATTACTACACGAGAATTTATGTACTTTGATATCATCAAATATCACCTTTAATAGGGTGGACTATAAAGGTGATTATTGGGTTCATTATGAATCGTGTGAGTAATATGAGTGATCTAGATGGAATTTAACCATCCTATATTTTATAGGTGATATCCATAGGCCTCTTGATTGAGTAGGACTATGAAATGCATGGCCATGCTCAAATAGTGATTTGTTTCATATAGTCTACTCATTGATCAAGAAAACTCAGATTAAATTATGAAGAGTATGACACATTCCATGACTCGAGTTTAATCTAGGATATTAAGGTTAAAAGGATTAAATTATATTGAAACATTGGTCACGAAAAAGGTTGCATCGAATCATCGATCTTATTATTACTTGGGTAGCAGTGATGCATTACTAGATGCCGCTCACTGTTTATAATTTTATAATATGATTTTAAAATTATTGCCAACGTAATAATAACCTATAGGGTCACACACAAAGAACGTAATTAAAAGGAAATTAATTTAAATTGTAAATATTTAAAGATATCAATGTGATTGATAGAATTTTAAATTACGAATTTAAATTAATAGGATAATTTATATATAGGTATATTAATTAAGTAAGACTTAATTAAGATATATATAAATTCGGATTTTAATAATATTAGGTTTTGATTAATTCCTCCTGACTGCTATATATATGATGTATATCAGACTTTAGGTTTTTTACGTCAAAACAAAAACCCTAGCCGCTCTTAGAGAGAGACTAGAGAAAACAGTTCCGAAAATCCTCATCCTTGGTGGCTAGTGCCGCGATTCCTTCTTCTGCAGATCGTAAGACGATTCGCGGAGCGTTCGTGTGGATACCGTAGAGACGCAGTCGGTTTGTATTGCGTTGAAGATTTGAGGCGCAGTCGATTTCAGATTCTCGTTTTCATATTCGGCATAATATCTAAACCTCTTAATTAATTAAATTTTCGCATGGATCCTGTTTTAGGGTTTCGGAAATTTTAATTTCCGCTGTGCGTTTCTGTGCCGAAACCCTGACAAACTGATCACCACAACTGCGTCAGTTTCAAAATGTTATATACGTTTTCTTTTATTCGTTGTCTTTTAGTTTTTCTAAGTCTGACAAACTATTCAAAGAGAAATTGATAATTTTGAGGGAAATTATGAGTGTGTGATTGATCAAGTAACTGAGAAAGGATCATCAAGGATTATATCTTCTAATCTACACTTTATACTTTGGGTAATTCCTTTAAACCAATTTCAAATTACATTGTTTAAGTTTTATAAGAAAATGGCTTTCAACTTCTGTTAAAATCTCTGTAATTTGAAAGGGTAGCAATCATGTGTAACATGTTTTACTGTATATTGTATATATCCATATCATCAGTTTCATAAAAATTATGTCGTACATTGTTTCTTCAAAATATAGAGTATAAAAATATGGCCATATGGCCTTACGTACCAAATTTGATACGCCAATCATATGTTATATCATAAATTTATACTTGTACATGATTATGTATATTAAAATGAAGAGACGAAACTTTGAATGGATAAATTTGGTGTTACAACGGACCCGTACAGTTAATTTTTATGTTTTGTGTTCAAAACTTTCAAGAACATCAAGAACAGTAAAATTACATGTTTTGATTCTGTAAATTATGTGTTTTAACTTGTTAAAATCATGCTAGAAGGGTTGGGTAGTAGTTATATGTGTATTACAGTGTCTAGGTATGTCTAATTTCATGTATGAAATAAGAAATTGGCTTGTTCTGCAATTTTTCGTGAACTGCAATTTCTGTAACTGGTACGCTGCGCCGCAGCGCCGGCTGCAGGCACAAGAACCGCGTCGCATCGCGAGCCACGCCGCAACGCTATTGACCAGGTCGCAGCGCTGGCCAAGCCACAGCGCCGAGATTAGGCGTGTTGGTGGCGCCGCAGCGCCACTCTCCAAATTGTCCAGAAATAAAAATTTTAAAGTGTTCAAGTCCATGAACGTGATAGTAACCTAATTTAATGAACATAAAAATATGTTAAAAGTATAATGAGATGTTAAAATAGATTCTTAACATGTCAATAACGCATTTACGTGTGAATTGAATTATCGAACGCTTAGTTAGCTTATTGTTCGTCACTACAAAAAAATGGGGCTTCAGCAACAACTGATTTTCGTTGCTAAAGGTGCCAAATTTCGTTGCTAAAGGGTTTTGGCAACGACTTTACTGTCGTTGCGTCTTTCGTTGCGCAATGAGCGTTGCTAATTGTTCCGCAACGAACGTATTTTTTTCGTTGCCAAAAGTAATACATTTTGCAACGAAATTTGGCTTTCGTACAGAGACATCGATCCTTTAGCAACAAAATGTATTGTTGCAGAATAATAAAAATTTCATTGCTAAAAACCCCATTTCGTTGCAAAAGTCTGCTAATTGGCAACGAAATGAACTATTTTTTTTTGCAACGACCATGCATTTTCGTTGCAATTGACACCATTTTGCAACGACATTTTTCGTTGCAGTAAATAATGAAAATTGTTGCCTAAACTTGCTTTCGTTGTAGAATGTAAATTTTTTAGCAACGATTTTCGTTGCTGATTATATTATTTGGCAACGACATTATGCTGAATCAACAACAAAAATGTTTGTTGCTGGTTATTTTTCAATAGCAACGAAAGTCGTCGATTAGCAACGACATTATATGTTGCCTTTTTTTATATGTGCAACGAAAGTTGATATGATTTGCAACAATAAAAAATGTTGCCTTTTATATTAGTATTAGCAACAATATCCTCTTCGTTGTTATTAGGTTAATTTTTTGTTGCCAAATATTATATTTTTAATGCCATTAGCAACGAACATTTGTTACTAAATGTATAAAAAAATTGTTGCTATATTAAAACTTGTTCAATGCTTTGGTAACGAATTATATTATTGCCAAATCAAAATTTGACATTCTTTTTGTGTATCTGGCTAGCTCAACGTCCCCATAGCAAATAATGATAAAAATACAAAAAACTAAAATATTATTAACTTAATAAAATTATCCACTACATAATCATTCATTATCTTTACAATTAACCATCTAAAACTATCACAGTTCTTCAATCAAAGTATATATCTACATATATATAGAGAGTACACTTCATAATTTCGTCCCTTGTCTTCCGTAAACGTAGCACGAAAATTTGATACCCAGTATTGTAAGGCAGGTCATTGAAGCAGTCTTCCTGCACATATTTAAAAATAATAGCAAGTCAGGAAAATAAAGCAAATAGGTCATAAGAGGCATTTAATGTCAAAATCAATACACAAAGGCAATAGAGTTGCTACGTAGTACTAATATTATTAAACCAACACCTGATCTCAAGCGTAGCATCCCTAGATCCTAACAATGCTTTAACAATTTGTACTTGGCTTGGTTCACTAGCCTGGCCCATCCACTATTCAAGGTATCAGCATTAGTTAGGTAAGCCTAATCATAATCAAGGCAATCTTTATAAGATAACGTGTAGCCTCCATAAGAAAATTCGCGCAAGTCAAATGCAGTAAACAGAGAATGAATCAAATAACCCATAAAATTTTCTTGTTACATATACCATGGTATACCGACATGATTAAAAAAAGAAAAAAGAAAAAAACTATTAATATTTATAGTATTGAGCTTTCTTTGTACATATTAAGTAGATAATATGGCAATAGTTGCAAAAAGACAATTGATTGAAAGAATTACCTCTTCTGACTTACACATGTTGCAGCTGCTGATGACGCATTTATATGCATCCCAATGTTCTTCCGCCAATTTTCTTAACAGATTCAACTGTAAACTTTTTAGCAACGATTTTCGTTGCTGATTATATTATTTGGCAACGACATTATACTGAATCAACAACGAAAATGTTTGTTGCTGGTTATTTTTCAATAGCAACGAAAGTCGTCGATTAGCAACAACATTATATGTTGTCGTTTCTTTATATGTGCAACGAAAGTTGATATGATTTGCAATGATAAAAAAATGTTGCCTTTTATGTTAGTATTAGCAACAATATCCTCTTCGTTGTTATTAGGTTAATTTTTCGTTGCCAAATATTATATTTTTAATGCCATTAGCAACGAACATTTGTTTCTAAATGTATAAAAAATTGTTGTTATATTAAAACTTGTTCAATGCTTTGGTAACGAATTATATTGTTGTCAAATCAAAATTTGACATTCTTTTTGTGTACCTGGCTAACTCAATGTCCTCATAGCAAATAATAACAAAAATACAAAAAACTAAAATATTATTAACTTAATAAAATCATCCACTACATAATCATTCATTATCTTTACAATTAACCATCTAAAACTATCACAGTTCTTCAATCAAAGTATATATCTACAAATATAGATAGAGTACACTTCATAATTTCGTCACTTGTCTTCCGTAAACGTAGCACGAAAATTTGATACCCAGTATTGTAAGGCAGGTTGTAGAAGCAGTCTTCCTGCACATATTTAAAAATAATAGCAAGTCAGAAAAATGAAACAAATAGGTCATAAGAGGCACTTAATGCCAAAATCAATACACAAAGACAATAGAGTTCCAACGTAGTATTAATATTATTAAACCAACACCTGATCTCAAGCATAGCATCCCTAGATCCTAACAATGCTTTAAAAATTTGTACTTGGCTTGGTTCACTAGCCTGGCCCATCTACTGTTCAAGGTATCAGCATTAGTTAGGTAAGCTTAATCATAATCAAGGCAATCTTTATAAGATAACGTGTAGCCTCCATAAGAAAATTCGCGCAAATCAAATGCAGTAAACAGAGAATGAATCAAATAACCTAGAAAATTTGCTTGTTACATATACCATAGTATACCGACATGATTAAAAAAAGAAAAAAGAAAAAAACTACTAATATTTATAGTATTGAGCTTTCTTTGTACATATTAAGTAGATAATATGGCAATAGTTGCAAAAAGACAATTGATTGAAAGAATTACCTCTTCTGACTTACACATGCTGCAGCTGCTGATGACGCATTTATATGCATCCCAATGTTTTTCTGCCAATTTTCTTAACAGATTCAACTGTGTTTCAAGAGCTGAATTTGCATTAGACAACTTTGTCCAGGTATCTCTGGACTTTTGAGGATCAGATTTTTACCATTTCTTGATAGCACCGACCATTGATGGTGTGGATGATCCTCTAGTTCCAGGCTCAGTTCCAGGCTCGCCTAGTATCATTATTATTATGCCCAACTTTAATAAGAAACATGTCAATGCAGAGGTATGTAGTTGCTAGCACAAAGCTTTCTAATTATATAAACGTGTTGTGTTGTTTTGGTAAGGGGAAAACATCCCTTTGAAGCTCTGAGACCCTCTCTGAGCCGAATGGGCTCAATGGTGATCTAGATAAGAAATTCTGACCATTTGGCAGCCCTCATATATATACCATCGAACCAAGATAATATTTGTTGAATAATAACTTCAAAAACTGGAAAGAGTACTTCCTATGTTTGAATTTTATGAGGTACTTTCCTTTAAAATCTACATCAGATGGAAACTTTCTCAATTCATAGATAGATTATTGACATATAATATGTGCATAGCTGCTTAGACCAAGCAATCAAATGCATATAAACATGCAAAATACAAAATACAATGAATGTTTGTATACTTACCAGCATCATCAATGGAGGCAAGGAGAATTTAGTCCTCTCATGTGCAATACAATGAGCAGTTTGAGCTATCACATGCACCACATCCAGATCTGTAGTGTCCATTTCTTGGTTTTGATCTTCACTCAATGATGAACCACCCCAAGGTAACTAAGCAATGCGGCGACCACAACAGTTGTCATGGCTGCAGATGATCCCAGTCCAGTTTTTGCAACTTCAGGCTTGGAATTTTCTCCATTTGATTCTCCGGCGTTGAAGGTAATTGAAGTAAAAGGTTTAAGGGTGGCAAATGATTCTGGAGATAAAGGGAGATCAAGGGCTTCAATCTAAGAAAAAGGGGGGTAGGGGACAACATTATCTTTACTTCAATAATATCATAAAGATCACAATTCAAAGCATTACATATTAAAGAAGTCTCATGATAATCACATACAAAAAATAGTGAAGCATAAAAGCAAGTTCATATAGCATGTGATCACTTATTGATATAATCAAACAAAGTTATTCCACTTGTTTTTTGTCTTAAAAAGGTCGCACCTATAAACAATTCATCCAATTTTAAAAAGGTAGGATACCTTATTTTATGCATCTATATACAATTAATAGTCCCAAACACCAAAAATAGTTTATGCAGATTGCCCCATGTTCATATCACTTCACTATCCACACATAACTAGCATATATGCAATGCTAAAAACTATGGCATAGCTAATGCAACAACAAATGCAAATTATAGATGGAGGACATGAAGAGCTATAGCCTTTGAAGCAATGAGGACATTAAGGAGTTGATATTGAACGAAAACTAATTCTTCATGCCTTAACAAGTGGAAGGGTAAGTACAGATCTACAACTTAGCACTTTAAAAACTTACTAGGCAATCAACAAAAGACACATGCCTCAGTAACTTCATCCTAGAGTTCTCAAATTCAGGCACATCACACACGGAATCATCTTCTTTCCCACTTCCATAAGCCCTGTTTAAAAAATTGAGAATGATGAAGATAAAAATCAGAGTTCCAAATTCAAATACAAGTGCACAACACCATTATGAACTTACTTGTGACACATCGGGTGTGGGCAGCATTCATCTTCACATTTGTATATCTTTGCATTTGCATATCCGAGATTTATGGTAATGTTGCGTTCCAGCTCATTTTTGAAATGAACAGTCTGCAAACAAATGAGAAATCAAAAGAATTACTTTAAGGTTCTACATGTATAACTAATGTTAGAATTACATTACTTGCTAGTTATTAAGCTTCACTTTTTCATGGTCGTATTTCTTATTTAACCTAAAAATCAAGATACAGTAAGTTTTCACAAAGTAGATGAGATAAATATATACTCCCACTTATAATAAACTAAATTCGCTCACATAAGTCAACCTATAATTGTAAATAATAGCTGAATAAGTTCCAATTTTGATAAAGAAACCTTTATCCAGAATTAAGTATATCACACAGTTAAGGACCAACATATGTTTATGGCTGCACTAATTAACACTATTTACTTGTTTGCATACAAGGGACGACTACGAATGCCTTATAAACAATGACTAAGCATCAAACTCAGCAACATTACCTGAATTGATCTTGTTAAGCTTCACTTTTCCCATAAAATATTGCAATACTCGGTTATAGATGGGCTTTCTTTGATTCTCTTCCTGTCTATCTGTACCTGTCAATTATACAAATCACAAATGTGTGTAAATATCCAAGTAAGACTCTCTGCTCTTGCTCAACTTCACCAGACATAGAAAAGAAAATTTCCCAACCTGGGAGAAATATTCTAGTATTTGAGGTAGATAATAGAAACCTCATGTTTATTGTATAAAGGCCCACATATTTAAAAGAAAATTTTATAAGTGAATGAAATTGTACCATCGATAGACTGCCACAAAAGGACTACTTCTTCCAAGAGATAATGCCAGTAAAGTATATCTAAAACCCCACCTCACCTGGTCCAGCCTCCCACAACCGCCTCCCTGACCGCAAAACCCTTGTCCTGAAAACCTGTGTACTTCTTCTCATTCCCACAGCAGGCATCTGTTTGTGGTTTTGTTGAGGCAAAATTTCCCCTTTAAATTAACTAATTTTCTGCCCTAACTGCCCAACACAAATTCACATAACTCACTCCATGTACAAATTCACATTTGTACATGGAGTGAGTTGAAATTGAAGGGTGGAGTTAAAACTCATTACCAGTTGTGCAAGGATGAATGCGATAATGAGCAGAAGACCAGGTCTTTCTGTGAAAGACCAACCACTCGAACGAGTAACAAAAATTAAGGCCTGGTTAATGGTGCTAACTTGAAGATACACAGCAGATGCCATCATTTCGTTTAGTGCCTTAGCTTCTTCCCTATTTGACATATTATAGTGGTGCATGTTGAAGTTCTTTACATGAAAATGTTCCTGCACCCAAAAAATAAATAAAATATAGCCAAAATACAGAATGGAAAAAAATAACAAAAAAAAAATCAATGGTTCAAATATTCTTTGGCATGTCTACAATGCCGTTATGTTTGAATATTGTTTGCCATTTACCGCGAAGAAGTTAGTTTCATATGCTGCCCAGAAGAACACAGCAGTCATTAAGGCCATGTAAGCACCAAGAACAACCCCGGTTGCAAAAATTTCACTGAGCTTCCAGCTATTAGGCATTGGAGAAGGTTTAACTCTGTCTTTGGATATAGTCATGATTGTACCTGAAGTATAAGCTTTAAATCAGATAAATGAAACTTGAAAAAAAATTAAAAAATAAAAAAGTGTCACAAGAGGTTCAAGAATCAGTATGACTAATTACCATCATTAAGAGCAGCAATGACAAGAACCATGAAAGGAGGAAAGTTGAATTTCCAGAATACTGTCAGCAACATAAATCCAAGCTGCAATATACAATTCAGTTTATTTTTAGTAGTTTTAGCACATAATAAAGTTTAGGTACCATTTCATAACACTTTTCTTGAGTACTTTATCTACTTTTTGCTGAGATAAAGTTTGTAAAATATAAAAGCAGAACAAAATAAATGTTCCCGAAGTGTTCCATTCCCTACATACTCAACTAAAATATGCTGTTCATCTCTTTGCTCCAGAAATCCAAAAAACTTTACTAAATTTAAATGCTCAATCTTTGATAGGGTAAGGATTTCATTTTTGAACTCCGTTGACAAGCGTTTGTCATGCAAGTCCTGCCAAAAGAATTTTAAGTTAGTTTGCATAGGTAAATGTACTTCATCTCAATTGTTTTAATATCGAAAAGATGTTAGGTCTTTTCTCATGTTTTTGCTCCTTGACCCTTCTTAATACAGTCCAATTAGCCTATCTCTGGACAACTTGTTCCATTTTTGCAACAAATATTAGAGAAGAAATGCAACAAGCACAGAGTCTCCCAATAAAAGAGCCAGTGATACCCGCTGCCTCCTAATGTATCATGTAATGCAAAATTTTCCTGCAAGACCACATGCGACTCCTAACAGTAGAAGTATGAACGTAACTGGCATTGCCTGCTTTGAAGTTGTCGAACGCTGCAGAAGTAAATAGGTGATTGAAAGGATCATTAACACAGCAAATAACATACGAGTTACAACTAGAACCTGACACCTCAAAATTTGCAATCCTGAACTGATAGATGTCATTGGCTTTGGGATCCACCAAGACTTTGAATTCTGAAACCAGTGTATCAAAAACATTCTCAAGCAACAAGACAAAAGGCTGAGTAACTCACAATATAAGAGATTATGACAAAATGTTAAATGATTGAGAAAAAGGTGATAATGTATCAGTGAGTATACATGGGCTACTTTAAAAAATAGAGAATGCAAAACAATTAATGTTCAACTTCAGAGTAAACCCCTGAAAAAACTGAGACCTCTGTTACAAGTTTTTTTTTGTCTTTATTAAATTTCTATTGTGGCTGATGGTGGCAAAAGGAGATTTGTTTAACTTCATCCATCCAAGAGACAATAATTAACAAGAATCCAATGTCATACATGACTTGTAATTTAGTCCTAACCTAACAGATAACACATAATAACTCCTCCCATCGTTCATGCATCAAGATTCCTCTTGGAACACTAACTAAAGATGAATGAGAGAGAGTGAAGCAAGATCTGCAGCCGTCAATCAAACTGAAGCTTATATAATGTCCATAATAAGGGATGTATGCTCAGAGTTATGCTTTTGCCTTATGCTCAAACATGTACTGGATGACATACCTAGTCATAAAAGATATGAGATAACAATTCAGTTTATGCATGTGTGTACTAAATTATCTAAATCAACAGCGCAGTCTTGAATATCTAGACAACTGATGCAGGAATAATAACCATAGAGAACAATTAAAGCCTAACAATGGTTATTTAAATTTCTAGCCACTGTCCACCTAGAAAGTAGGCAAATATACAATGACAAGATAAACAAATTATAGCAATCTAAGGAAGGTTCAGGCTTCAAGGTAATATCTCTAAAAGGCTAATAATTAGCCATTGCAAAAAAGTTGACAGACAAATATTTCATTATTTTACTATCTAGTTCAAATGTGGGATCAAAAAATAATTCAATCCCTAAATTCAACAGAGAATGACAAATTCTCCTACACATAAAAAATGCAAACACGGATGGAACAGGCATGAAAAGTGTTGGGGCATGATATTTCTTTCATTGGGCCTGACCGATTGGGCCCATCCGTTTACTTAGCCTAGTGGACCTTTATCACTAAGTCTTATAGTCATTGGGCTTAACATTTATATTACCTTTATTGTATCCCCTTAGTAATGGGCTGGGTCAAGTGGCCGGCCCATAAGATCTTTTAATATCTAAGACTTTGACTGGTAATGATGAAAGGAGGAGGGCAGTTGACCAAGCGCCTGCAGATCATTAATGTGGATGGGATCTTATCCGGCCGGCGGCAGGAACAGTGGAAAAAAGGTGATAACCTGCATGCAGTCGGCTGGGACAAGAGGTCACTGGGGGACGGTGTCAGGAAGGGGTTTGGTGGCGCGGAAAACCGAGCACGAGAGTATAACCGGGCAAGGGAGTCTTCTAGCACGAGGTACGCATACACTTTCTATCTAGAAAAACACACTAGAGATTTTTTACACCCCCCATTGTTAAACCTTGAACACCTGTATTGACTCTCACGCCGGAGCTATCCCCCGACGGTCCAGCCGTCAAGCTTTTGGTGTTGATCGTGTTTTCTGCGCAGGATTAGGGCGTCTTACGTGATTGGGACGTCATCAAAGATCTTGGCGTTAACATTGGCGCTAGAAGGAGGGCGAGTTCTAGTGTTCTAGAGCTTTCAATCACAAACATTTATTTGTTCCACGCTCTCAGGATGGGGAAGAGCAGAGCAGACACGCCTGAAGGACAACCGATGACTGTTGGTGACTCACCGCCACGAGTTTCTGTTAGAGATCGTTTGGGGCCCACACTAAGTGCTCATGCTAGCACAGCCTCCAAGAGGTCACATGGAGACTCTCGTCCAAGAGCCGTGGGCAAAGCTAAGAGAAAGTTAATCTTCACGACGGATAAAGAGTCCGGTCGCGGCCGGAAACAGCTAGACCACGACGAGAAGACCTCCCGATTGGCTAAGATGGCGGAAGAGGCAGATAGGGCCATGGAGTCACTCATGAAGCAGAGGCAGGATATAGCCGAGCAGATGTCCCGGATGGAAGAGTTGAGGGATGAAGCATCGAGTTATGTCCAGTCTGAAAGGCGTGTGCATCGCAGCGGGAAGGAGCCGGTTCAGTCAGAACGTGGGTTTCAAAGCCAACATCGGGAGAGAGAAAGATCGAGGAGCCCTACTCCTCGAAGATCGAAGGAAGCACTCCGTCGTGACGTCCCTACGGGGCAGACCCGAAGTGGTAGGAAAGGCCGATCCAGAGAACGAACTCCAGAAAGCATGAAAAGGGCACTCATTGTCGCACACTCCCACCACAGTCATCGGGCCCAGAGGCGAAGCAGATCTGGGGGCCGTACACCCGAAAGTCGGGTACTTCGCTCAGAAGACCGTCGTCGCGAAAGTCCTTCGAAGGTTGGGGGTATTATGATCAACGACCGACCTACTCAAAGAAAGAGAGAGTCGTCGGAGAAGGAAGTGTCGTCACAGCCGGAAGGAGTAGAGTACCTCGTAAAAGAACTGAAGGCACTCCAGAAGCAGTTGGCCGAGGTCCAGCAGGTGAAGAATACTCCGGGAAAGAAAGCATCCCCATTTTCCTCGGACATTCTTAAGGAGAAGGCGGACACCTCTAAGAAGTTGCCTCACATGGAAAGTTACGATGGTTCGGGAGATCCTTACGACCATAGCCAAGCATTTGACCGGTTGATGGACTACTACGATTTCGCTGACGCTGCTAAATGCCACATGTTTGTTACGACGTTGAGAAAGAATGCGAGGCAGTGGATGGGGAATTTACCGGCAGATTCAATTTCCTCATGGTCCGAACTCTGCGATAAGTTCCATGCTCGTTTTGGGAGTAACCGAAGGAGAGGGAAGCCCACGGGCTCTTTGGCACAGGTCAGGCAGTACACCGATGAGTCTTTGGGTCAGTATGTGAAGAGGTTCCGAGAAGCCGTTGGCCAGGTGTCAGATTTGAACGATCTCCAAGCCGTGAGTTTGTTTCAGAACGGTCTGGACCTAGTAAAGTCGGAGAAGCTGGTGAAGAAGTTGATGTTCAATCACCCGAAGAGCCTGGCAGAGGCATTCGATAAGGCAGAAGGTTATATCGTTGTGGAAGAGGCTATGAGTAGCTTGAAGCGTTCCTCTACGGAACAGATGAAAGAGGCAGATGCCCCTAAAACCCGGGATGATCCGAAGATGACTGGGGGGTACAATGATAGATTGGAGAGCCGTTCCAAGAAGTTCAACAACTCGTGGCGACAAGGAGATACTCGTCCGCCTGCTTCCGCCCCGAAGGTGAATAAGGTTTATACCAAACTGAACACGGACAGATCGGTGATTCTAGACCAAATCCGGAACCAGCCGTTCTTTGAGCCACCGAGGGACAACTATAGGACCGGGCAGGGCAACCCTCGAAAATATTGTAACTATCATCAAGCCGCAGGCCATGGCACCAATGAGTGTTGTAATCTGAAGGATTTTGTGGAAAGAAAGATCCAGAGCGGTCTGTTAGTCCAATATGTGGCCGAAAAGAGTCACCAAGGTGCCGACCGCACCGTTCAGACAGTTCAAACGGATCCTCCTGTGCAGCCCGTCCCGAACCCGCCACCAAGGCATGTCATCGACGTAATAACAGGGGGAACGTCGGGGAAATTGGTAGGAAGAAAGAGAAGGGAGTATCTGGATTCGGTTATGTCCATATCAGGTGCCTCTCCAAAGATGGATAGACCATTTCCCGGAACTATTATATCTTTTACAGACGCGGACTATCCTTTGGAGCCCATTGATCCACATGAAGGAGCGTTAGTGATCACCGCGCAAGTGGGCTCAGTAGACATGAAGCGTATGATGATAGATAACGGGTCTTCAGTGGATATTCTGTACGCCCACGCATATCAAAGAATGCATCTTGAAGGGCGAAAGATGGAAGTTGGGCAGGAGGCTCCTCTATATGGTTTCAGCAACGATCCGGTCAAAGTTGCAGGCACTATCGAACTCCCAGTGGTCTTCGGCACAGCCCCTCAGCAGGCAGAAATAATGTGTAAGTTCTATGTTGTGCATGTAGATTCGGCTTACAACGCCATACTGGGAAGACCTACCCTGACGGCTCTCCAAGCCGTGACTTCCATCCCCCATTTCAAAATCAAGTTCCCTACAGCGCACGGAGTCGGAGAGGTGGCTGGGGATTTGGATCTAGCCCGACGCTGTTATCGGAATGCGTGCATCTCTTCCGGAGTAGGGGTTAGCAAACAGAAACAAACCATGGCAATCGAGAT
The DNA here is from genome assembly GCA_016801055.1 of Panax notoginseng. Lineage (NCBI taxonomy): Eukaryota > Viridiplantae > Streptophyta > Magnoliopsida > Apiales > Araliaceae > Panax > Panax notoginseng. The sequence goes on from CM029020.1 coordinate 46,281,875, forward strand.
TGAGCCCTTCACTGAAAGCAGTTCCGAGCCATTGGTAACACCTGCGGGGGAGACGGAGGAGATTGAGTTGATCCTCGGGAAGGCGGACAAGACAGTGAAAATTGGTTTGGGTCTACCAGAGCCTCTTCGGACAAATCTTATGGAACTCCTTCGCGGCTATGCGGACATTTTTGCATAGGAACCAAAGGACATGCCTGGGATTAGCAGAAAGGTTGCTGAGCACCGATTGGAGGTAGATCCCTCGAAGAAGCCTGTTCGGCAAAAGAGACGGATATTCGCACCCGAGCGACAGAAGATAATTGACGAAGAGATCGCCAAGCTGTTGGCTGCTGATTTTATTTTTGAGATCGACTACCCACAGTGGATGGCCAATGTAGTATTGGTGCAGAAGCAAAACCAGAAATGGCGAGTTTGCATTGATTACACCGACCTAAATAAAGCTTGCCCGAAGGACTTTTATCCTTTGCCCCATATTGATCAACTTATTGATGCAACTTCAGGTTATGCTCTACTAAGCTTTATGGATGCTTTTTCAGGTTATCATCAAATATCTATGTGTAGGAAAGATATCCCGAAGACAGCATTCATTACACACCGTTCGGTATACGCCTATAAGAAGATGACCTTTGGCCTTATAAATGCTGGAGCAACCTACCAAAGAATGATGAATTTTATCTTCCGCAAGCAGCTGGGAAAGAATATGGAGGTTTATGTGGACGACATGATCGTTAAAAGCGTGCAGATTCAGAAACATTTGGATGATCTGGAGGAATGTTTTCAGACTGTCCGACATCACAAATTGAGGCTTAATCCCGCAAAATGTACCTTCGGCCTCGGTGCGGGAAAGTTCTTGGGGTATTTGGTCAGTCAGAGGGGCATCGAAGCTAATCCAGAGAAAATTTAAGTCGTCCTTGACATGAAGACTCCTCAGTCATTTAAAGACGTCCAACGTCTGACCGGTAGGATTGCAGCTCTGAGGAGGTTCATGTCCAAATCCGCAGAGAGGTGTCTACCATTCTTCGACACACTGAAGGGGCCGAAGAATGCTAAGACTTTCCAATGGACCTCGCCCTGTGAAGAAGCCTTCCAAGGCATAAAGACCTATCTGTCCTCTGCTCCCCTATTGGTAAAACCCACTCCGAAAGAAACCTTATATCTCTACCTTGCAGCGAGTCCCTTAGCCGTTGGAGCGGTGTTGATTCGGGAGATCAGTGGAAAGCAGCACCCGGTCTATTACGTCAGTCACGTCCTACGAGACGCCGAAACCAGGTATCCAAATATTGAAAAGATTGCCTTTGCTTTAGTAATTGCTAGCCGAAAGCTTCGGCAATACTTTCAGGGTAGGCTCCTGATCGTCTACACAGATCAACCACTGAAAAAGGTAATGGGTAAGCCGGAAGTTTCGGGGAGATTGGCAGCATGGACCATGGAATTGTCCCAATTTTTCCTCGAATACCATCCCCGAACCGCTATCAAGGGACAAGCTTTGGCCGACTTTGTGGTAGAATGTTCCTTCACCGAGGCAGATGCCGAGTTACAGGAAACGGGGGCATCTGATCGAACTGTTACACTTCTTCAGTACGGTCAGAATGCATGGACACTGTATGTAGATGGGTCTTCCACAGTAAATGTCAGTGGGGCAGGGATTATTCTGACCAGTCCGGAGGGGTTCAAGGTACAACAAGCCATTAGATTCGGGTTTAAGGCGACTAACAACGAGGCCGAGTATGAAGCCGTTCTAGCTGGGGTTCGGCTGGCGAAGAGCCTAGAAGTCCCGAAGTTGATTATTTATAGTGACTCTCAGTTGGTCGTCAAGCAGTTATCAGGAGAATATGAAGCTCGGGGGACGAGGATGATCAGGTATTTGGCAGAGTTGAAAGACAGACTCCGATACATTGCTTTTCACGAATTTCAAGGTATAGAGCGTAACGATAATTCTATTGCCGATGCCTTATCAAAGTTGGCCACTACAGATGCTGTCGTTTTCAATGGGTCAGTCTATCTGGAGGTCTTATAGCAGCCGAGTGTTCAACATGACTCAGTGATGTGTATCGAGCGACCTGACTGCTGGATGACTCCCTACATCAATTATTTGGCAGATGGCGTCCTTCCTTCGGATCAGATGTTAGCAAAAAAGGTAAAATACAAAAGTGCCAACTTCGTTCTTATTGACGGGGATCTTTATCGGAGGGCATTTTCGTCACCATTATTGAAATGTCTGGTCCCGTCCGAAGCAGAGTACGCCCTTCGGGAAGTTCATGAGGGTATCTGCGGTGATCACATTGCGGCTAAGTCGCTAACATACAAAGTTCTTCGGCAGGGGTACTACTGGCCAACGATCTTCAAGGAGGCTACGGAATACGTGAAAAAATGTGATAAATGTCAGCTCAACAGTCCGATCCCGCATCAGCCACCGGAAGAGCTATACTCGATTCTATCTCCTATACCCTTCGCTGTCTGGGGGGTTGATATACTGGGTCCGTTACCGAAGGCTAAGGGGCAGGTCAGCTTCGTCATCGTCGCTATTGATTATATGACCAAATGGGTCGAGGCGAAACCACTTCGGCTGATAACGGAACATGAGTGTCTGAAATTTATAAAAGAATTCGTAGTGTTTCGCTTCGGGATCCCTCAAGTGGTGATATCAGACAACGGACGTCAGTTTGTGGGATCAAAATTTGAAGGCTTTCTGAAGGAACTGGGAGTCCAGCACAGGAAGACTTCAGTGGCTCATCCGCAATCAAATGGACAGGTCGAAGTGACTAACAGAACACTTCTAAACGGGATCAAGCGCAGATTGGACGAAGCCAAAGGAAGATGGCCGGAAGAGCTGCTCAGCGTATTGTGGGCTTATAGGACTACGCCGAGGACAACAACGGGGGACTCGCCTTTCAGACTGGCCTACGGCACTGATGCCTTAGTCCCAGTTGAGATTGGATCTCCAAGTCTTCGAGTTAGTCAGTTCAGTGAGATCTACAATGACGAGGGACTAAAGGCCAACTTGGACCTATTAGAGGAAGTCAGAGAAGTGGATATGATCAAATTAGCAGCCTACCAGAGAAGAGTCGCCAAGCACTACAACAAAGGGGTAAAGCTCCGAAGATTTGAGGTGGGAGACCTCGTTCTCAGAGAGGCCGAAGCGTCTACACCGCAGAACACTGGGAAGTTGATGCCGAACTGGGAAGGACCGTATGAAGTGGCCGAAGCACCGAAGCCCGGGACATATCGATTGAAGGCTTTGGATGGATCCGAAATTCAGAACACATGGCACGCAGGCAGGCTCCGAAAGTACTTTCAATAGAAACCAAGTCAGTCCACTGGGAGTCTGTACATAACCATCAATAAAAAGTCACTTTTTTCACAACTGATCTTCGCATTTGTCCTAATGTCACAGTGGAGTAAGGAGGTATGGTAGGACTCGCTGGCCATTCGATGGCAGCCAATCTATTTGATACCCCGTGTGGTAGTCAAATCCTGGATCCTATATTGTTTTTTACCAAGGGTGGTAAAATCAATGGTCACCGAAGTAAGGAGGTATGGTAGGACTCGCTGGCCATTCGATGGCAGCCAATCTATTTGATACCCCGTGTGGTAGTCAAATCTTGGATCCTATATTGTTTTTTACCAAGGGTGGTAAAATCAATGGTCACCGAAATAAGGAGGTATGGTAGGACTCGCTGGCCATTCGATGGCAGCCAATTTATTTGGTACCCCGCATGGTAGTCAAATCCTGGATCCTATATTGTTTTTTACCAAGGGTGGTAAAATCAATGGTCACCGTTGTAAGGAGGTTCGGACGGACTCATCGACCATTCGATGATGGCCTCATCGGCAGGTGATCCTAAGAACCTTATCAGGCCCTTCGGGGTAGGCAAGTATCGTCATTCAGACTTCGTCCGATCCCTCGCGACACCTACCTCACACTTCGGTAACGAATAAGTATTCCTTTACTTTGTTATTTTTGCCTAAATCTTTCTAAGTGTTGAGTTCGAAAGGCCATGTTAGTTAGCTTCGTCTTATCTGTTATACGACTTGCTTAGTTGTTAATTAACAGTTTAAAGTTAGGCCCACGGAGGAGCTTGTACATTTTTCAAATTAAATCCATATTGAAGTGTTGGTAAACAGTGAAAAAACCGAAGTCATAAAGGATGGTACTGATAATACTGATATTTTATTTACATAATGATGTTTACAAAGCGATAGAAGCTTTACAAAAATCCTACAGCTAAGGGAAAGAAAACCATCTTCAGAGATCGGCTTCGTCTTCCGAAGAGTCCAGGATGGTCGGTTCAACCTTGGCAGCGACAAGTCTTGCCTTGTCTTTGCTTCGGCATTTGTCGTATCCATCCGAGAACATCTGGATGATCTCCTCGTTCAACTCGGCAGATTTTTGGTATTCTTGTTGGATTTCCCTCCGAAGATCTCCGGTTAGAGGAGGACCCAAGTCTCTCAGAGCCCGAAGTTCGCGGAGCTCCTCTTCGAGTTTTGCCCGCTCCTTCAGATGTCTCAGATCCCTGGCCTCAAGGTCGTGTACTTGTATAGCCAAGCTCTTATTGGTCTTCACCATCGTCTCGTTCTTCCCAACAAGAACCTCATTCCGACGAACCAGGTCTATGTTCGTAGTAACGGTCAGCTGATGGGTGGCCTCGGATGTCTCCAACTGTTCTTTCAACTTATTTAAGTCCTTCTGAAGGCCTTCTTTATTGAAGATAGTGATACCATGAGCCCTTCTCTCCCTCTCCAGAGCAGAAGTCATAGTAGCCATCTCTCGCCTGGCCGCATCTTCTTCGGATTCGGACTCTCTGTATCGGGGAAGAAGTCTCCCGAAGACAGCATTTGCCTACGGACATTTAAAGTGAATTAGTAGAAGAAACAGATGATTCCTAAATATTTCGATTGAACCAACTCACCTTAGCCTGGTAACTCATGCCCTCTTCGATCAAATCCCTGATCGAACTGTTTCCGAACCGATGGTCATCGGTCTCCCGAACAAAGGAGTCGAACAGCTGAAAAGGAAAGTTCTCGTTAAAATTCGGCCATACAGTGGGAGAAGACGCAGCTTCTCGCCGGAAGGTGGAGGAAGAGGGTCTCGGCGGGGAAGGCACTGATGGTTCAGGGGGCGGTGCTGGTTGATCCTCGGAAGACTGCTTCCTTTTACGAGACAGAAGAGGAGACTCATTCAGGTTTTCGAGCTCATCTTCTGAAACATGGATCTCCACGGGGATGACGGGGGGAGGCTCAACTGCAGCAGGACGAGGAACTCGAAGCTCATCGGCAGACAGAGGAGTCACGTGGGTCTTCCTTTTCTTAATCCGGAGAGCCTGCATTCGCTCGGTCGCAGGCAAGTCAATCAAACTCGCTGTAGAAGTTGATTGAGTTCCTTGAGAATTTGACCGGACTTTCCGAACCGCCCTCTTCTTCTGTCGAGGTCGGCTAGGCTCCTCAGCAAGTTCTGATCCGCGGAAGACCTCTGCATCTTGGGCCTCTGAGGCCGGAAGTTCTTCTTGGGGAACTTCGATGGAAGGGGATGAAGGCTTGCCAGAAAGGTACCTATCCAAGTCCTTCCGATCGGTCGAAGTCGGCTTGATGAGAGACAACTTGTGGTCATACAACCAGGCTTGTTTGCCCAAGAGGCCGAAGCTCCACTCCTTCAGGGGTATCTTCTCTATGATGCGCGTCATTTCTCTTATACGCTCCTCGGATATGTCTCCGAAGTCTGCAGAGACGCGATCAGAAGTGGTCCAGTCAGGAACAGAGGAGATTTCGGGCCCGTTGACGAAGAACCATTTATTATGCCATCCTCGGTTGCTCGAAGGAGTGTCCATTAGAGACCGCTTCTCGATCCTGGCATTGGGCTTGGGGGCTATCTTACTTAGCACCTTGAAGCCTTTCTCCCGAGATTTCCCCACCGAGAAGAGGGTAAAGAAGGAATCCACAGCAGGAGGAACTCCTATCTCTTAGCAGAAGGCTATGTAAGCCAGTATGTGGATGTACGAGTTCGGCACCAATTGGGCGAACCCCACTCCAACAAACCCTAGGAGGGTGATCAAGAAGGCGTGAAGGGGGAACCTCACCCCCTTCTCCAGAAAAGTTGCCGGAACGGTGATCCAGCCGTCGGGACGCTGGTACATCCTTTCGTGAGGGGCCGCTATCCGTACCCTGTGGGTATCCGGTATTTGATAGCGAGCTCTAATGTTGCAGAGCTCAGTTTCATTAACGGTGGAAGGGATGTTGGCATGAGTAAAGTCTTCCTCGTTTTGGAAAAAATCAGATGGGTTGGGGAGTGATTCCATGGGCGGAGCTTCCTTACTCGCGGCACCGACTTGGGGGTTTGAGCCCGGAACCTCTTTGTCAGGATTTGAGTGAGGGGTCACGGTGGAGATGGGGGCGACACGAAGGGGAGAACTTGTATCGGGGTTCTGGGATGCCATTGTTGAGAATTTGCAGAGAAAATGAAGAAATTTGAGGAGGAGAAGATAATAAGCTCTTATGAATTCGAAATAGCAGGGAACCCTCCAAGGACAATGGGCAGCGGCTTTTATAGCGAGTGATTTTTTCAAAATTTGCACGAGAGCCAAGGGCGGCGCATTAATTGGGGATAATGATGAGGGAGAGGAAAGGGTAACGTCCGATTTTGGCTTTGGTGGGTTATCCGAGGTGGGCTGACGCTTAATGGGCTCTTTCTTCCTGTGGACTCGCGCTATTTACAGTCAGTCTTCCACTAAACATCCTGTTTAATAAAAGACTAGGGGGCAATGTTGGGGCATGATATTTCTTTCATTGGGCCTGACCGATTGGGCCCATCCGTTTACTTAGCCTAGTGGACCTTTATCACTAAGTCTTATAGTCATTGGGCTTAACATTTATATTACCTTTATTGTATCCCCTTAGTAATGGGCTGGGTCAAGTGGCCGGCCCATAAGATCTTTTAATATCTAAGACTTTGACTGGTAATGATGAAAGGAGGAGGGCAGTTGACCAAGCGCCTGCAGATCATTAATGTGGATGGGATCTTATCCGGCCGGCGGCAGGAACAGTGGAAAAAAGGTGATAACCTGCATACAGTCGGCTGGGACAAGAGGTCACTGGGGGACGGTGTCAGGAAGGGGTTTGGTGGCGCGAAAAATCGAGCACGAGAGTATAACCGGGCAAGGGAGTCTTCTAGCACGAGGTACGCATACACTTTCTATCTAGAAAAACACACTAGAGATTTTTTACACCCTCCATTGTTAAACCTTGAACACCTGTATTGACTCTCACGCCGGAGCTATCCCCCGATGGTCCAGCCGTCAAGCTTTTGGTGTTGATCGTGTTTTCTGTGCAGGATTAGGGCGTCTTACGTGATTGGGACGTCATCAAAGATCTTGGCGTTAACAAAAAGTATAAAAACATACAATCACAAAATCAATATATCAAGACAAAATCACCAATTTCACCAAAATCAACAGCTCGCCATCCATCTCCCTTGATAACATTGATAAAAACATAAATAGTATCAGAAACTTTTGGATGAGCGGCAGATTGAAGATAAAATAAATAAATTAACCTTGAAGAAAGAATCGGGAGTAATCGGATTGAAATCAATTGCGGCTACAGACGACGTTGTGACGCCCCCAGAATAGGTATACAACACCCATTCTGAGTCGCCAAATACATGGTACAGAAAGCAAACTACAACATCAATAATACAATTGTCGTGCAAAATACGACAATACATACTGTGAGTTTAAATACAAATATTGTCTTCTAGACAATATCCACACTCAAATAAATCCTCATTACAATTATTCAAACACTATTTTACAGAAATAGTGAGGACTGCTAATACATCTTTCTAGAACCATCACTCCATACCCCGACTAGATCCTGCTATGTTCTCACCTCCTGAGAAGAAAAATGGAACAAAAAGGAAAAGGGTGAGCTCAACTAGCCCAGTAAAGAATATTATGACTAAGATAATATACAACAAATTATCGTTAGTCTTCAACAAGGAAAAATCTGATAAAATATAATCGACAACAAGTTTTAGATCAACAACTGCAGCGGAAACAGCAAACCATTAGAAGAGTCAAGTAGAGAAAGAATTCTACTATCTTCTAAGATTTAAAAGTCCATCATCAATATTTTATCCCTGTAACATCAATTAATAATCATCTTTAACCAAATATTCATCTTTGCACTACAGGCCAAAGATATTCATTTGTATCATCAGTCGGTCATGTTCATCTCAACACCTGTTCATCTTTGCACTACAGGCCAAAGATATTCATCAAGTAATTATACATCTTTGCACTACAGGCCAAAGATATTCAGTAATATCATCATTTAGGACTGAGGATGATGAAAAATATCTTAAAGAGAACGAATCCAATGAGACAGAAGGACAAATAGTAGGGATTCGTATAACAGTTTATCCAAGATCAATAATACTTCATAATAATCAATTGTGAAGCAGAATTCAAAAATAAAGATCAAAACATGGATACAATCAAAGATAGTAACCATAATAGACATCTTGGACAAAAAGGGAAAATTTTATTTTTCGGTGAATAGTGCCGTATTCGTGAATAGTGCCGTATACGTGAATAGTGCCGTATACGTGAATAGTAACCCCCGACACAAAAAGTTCCAAATTTGATAAAAACTCATATCAATATTTCAGCATAATGATATTGAAGAAAATAATATCATTAAGAAGAAAATAATATCCCTTACCTCAAAATATCAGTACTTCTGGTCGGAATACCGGTATAAGGCTGAAAGAAACTTGCTCTGATGAATAGAAACTCTCAAAGTATCTAAATACTCACAAAATACACTCAATAATCTAGAGAGAGAAAGAGAGAAAACTTGTTTCTGGTGTGATTTTCAATTCTAACTTAGCCCTCTATTTATAGGAAAATTTTGGTAGGTTTGACCTGCAACCTGATGGCTTTACCTGCTACTATTCCCACCCACCACATTTGAAATATAATTCAGCACATTTCTTCACCAACCACAAGTGGGGCCCACCAATTCTAGAATTTTCCACCAAAATGATAAACTCCGAAAATTCAACAATTTCTGAACCAGTCATCTTGTAAAATTCGTAATAAATCATACGTTCATTTTTAACGGTTCAAAATTTGTGGACATATACTCAACTTATATATGTATAACATATCCAAAAATTACCACGATCCAACGGTCGGATTAAAAATTATAACCCCCGTAAAATATCTCAAAAATCCTGATTTTTAATACCTCCATTCCGACAAAAATATGGATAAAAACCTCAACATTAACTCCTTCATTTTTAACCAAAAAAATATATTCCTCATTTATATCCACATAAAATAAATATTTCCTTATCATATGAATCAATAATTAATTATTCACAAATAATATTACAGAATCACATTTATGACAACCAGGCCGTTCCCAGGAAAGAGGGGGCTTTCCAATAAGGATTTCTCCTTACTGGCGCGCAATTAGATGACCAAACCTCTCCTTAGACAGAACTTTCTAGACATTGTCAATAATGTTATCTAATAATATTATTCAAATAATATGAATTATTGATCTGATAATGGGAAATACTGTGCAGTAACAATTATTGAAACAACAATAATATAAAATATCAATGCAGCAATTATTGAATCAATAAAATAAAATATTGAACAGTAATCACTGTAACAATTATTGAGTAGTGCCTTCTTACGTACGAATCAATAATTCAACTATACTGTGCAATCCGTGTGCTACTGTGCAACCACGCGTTATTACTGTATTTTTAACCACCGGTATTTCAACAGTGTTAACGGTAACAACTACGCCGTTATTAATAAATAACTTATACTTGTCGTTTTCTTCATCCAATCGCTTTCCGTTATGGGGCCCACACAAGGCTGCGCCGTCGTACGAATATTCCCCGACAGCAAGAATATTCCACGACCAAACGAATATTCCCCGACAAAATGAATATTTTATAACCACTTGCTTATTTTGTAAAATTTGCACATTTCACCCATAACCAAAGTATTATATCAAATTAACCCCTTATTATTCACAATAATATTTAGAGAAAATTTGATTTTATTCATTAATAAGTTGGGGTCTTACAACCTCCCCTCCTTATGAAATTTCGTCCTCGAAATTGACGTACGTACCTGATGTTTCAAAAAGGTGAGGATACCTCGCTTTCATTTCTGATTCCAACTCCCAGGTCATTTCTTCAATAGCATGGTTTCTCCACAAAACCTTAACTTGTGGTATAACCTTCGTGCGTAGGACATGCTCTTTCCTATCCAAGATCTTAACAGGTACCTCCTCGTACGTTAAATCTTCAGCTATCTCGTCTGGTTCTAACTCAATAATGTGGTTCGGGTCTTTAACATATTTACGAAGCATAGATATGTGAAAAACATTATGAACACGAGACATGCTTGGAGGTAATGCGAGTCTATATGCCACATTTCCTATTCGCTCAAGAATCTCAAATGGACCAACAAATCTTGGATTGAGCTTTCCTCTCTTCCCAAATCTTGTAACTCCCTTCCATGGTGCAACACGTAACAATACATGATCCCCAATATTAAATTCCACGTCCTTCCGATGAAGATCCGCATAACTCTTTTGTCGATCCTGTGCCGTTTGTATACGTTGTCGAATCGTTTGGATCTTCTCTGTAGTAATGCGTACCAATTCTGGTCCCAACAATGTTGCTTCACCCACCTCGTCCCAGCATACTGGAGAACGACATTTTCTTCCATACAACGCCTCAAATGGAGCCATACCTATGCTCGCCTGATAACTGTTGTTGTAGGAGAATTCCACCAATGGTAGGTACTTATCCCAACTCCCTTTGAGATCTAAGACACAAAGTCTTAATAGATCTTCAAGAGTTTGAATAGTCCTCTCTGATTGTCCGTCCGTTTGAGGATGGTATGCTGAACTGAATCGTAAATCCGTGCCCATAGCTTTCTGCAAGCTAACCCAAAATCGTGAAGTGAATCTTGGGTCACGATCCGAAACTATGGATACTGGCATGCCATGCAATCTCACAATCTCGTTCACGTACATACTAGCAAGACGTTCAAGGGAATAAGTCTCACGTATCGGCAAGAAATGAGCGGACTTGGTTAATCTATCAACAATAACCCAAATCGCATCTATGCCTTGAGAAACCTTGGGAAGACCTGTAACAAAATCCATAGTAATGTGTTCCCACTTCCATTTCGGAATCTCAAGTGGTTGCAATGGACCCTTTGGTACTTGATGCTCCGCTTTTACACGTTGACAAGTTAAACATCTCGAGATAAACTCCGCGATCTCTCTTTTCATATTGCTCCACCAAAATGTATGTCGAAGATCGTGATACATTTTGGTACTCCCAGGATGGATTGCAAACGGTGTGTTGTGTGCCTCCATCATTATTCTATGCTTCAAGTCAAAATCGTTAGGAACACAAAGTCTGGAGTTGACTCGAAGTATTCCTTCTTCATCGATTCTTGCTTCTGGAATAGCACCTTCTTGCACTTTCTTCTTCATACGCATCAGCTCTATATCCGTAGCTTGAGCAGCTTTAACTTTATCGATTAAAGTCGGTTCTACTCGTATATTTGATATCATCATGTGGGTACTTGGAGCCTTCATCTCTATCTCCATCCTTTGCAAGTCATACAAAATGGGCCTTTGTGTTAAAAACATTGCACTCGTACCCGCATATGATCTTCTACTCAATGCGTCAGCTACTACGTTTGCTTTTCCAGGATGGTATTGGATGGTATGATCGTAATCTTTCAACAGCTCAAGCCAACGTCGTTGCCGCATGTTGAGTTCCTTTTGGGTGAAGAAATATTTGAGGCTTTTATGATCTGTATAGATCTCCACTTTCTCCCCATACAGGTAGTGTCTCCAGATCTTCAACGCAAAAACGACTGCTGCCAACTCCAAATCATGAGTAGGATAATTCCTCTCATATTCTTTGAGTTGTCGTGAGGCATAGGCTATGACTTTCCCATGTTGCATGAGAACACATCCTAACCCTTTGCCTGAAGCATCGCTGTAGATAACAAATCCATCCGAACCAGATGGTATTGTCAGAACAGGTGCCGAAATGAGTCTCCTCTTGAGTTCTTGGAAACTCTTCTCGCATTCCTCACTCCATACGAATTTTGTATCTTTCCGAGTCAGCTGAGTTAACGGAGTAGCGATTCGAGAAAATCCTTCCACAAATCTCCGATAATAACCAGCTAAGCCCAGAAAGCTACGTACTTCGGTTACCGACTTCGGTTGCTCCCAACTTTGTATGGCTTCAATCTTCGCCGGGTCGACAGATACTCCATGTTTTGACACCACGTGCCCAAGGAATGCTACTTCCTCAAGCCAGAACTCGCATTTCTTCAGTTTGGCATATAGCTTGTTTTCACGAAGCCTTTGCAGTACCAGCTTCAAATGGCGCTCATGATCTTCACGACTTTTGGAATAGATGAGGATGTCATCAATAAAGACAACAACGAACTGATCCAAATATTCTTTGAATACACGGTTCATCATATCCATGAAGGCAGCAGGAGCATTAGTCAATCCAAAAGACATTACTAAGAATTCATAATGCCCGTACCGAGTTCTGAAGGCAGTCTTTGGAATATCCTCAGTTTTAATCTTCAGCTGATGATATCCAGAACGAAGATCGATCTTTGAAAAGAATTGTGCTCCTTGCAACTGGTCAAACAGGTCATCAATGCGAGGTAGCGGATACCTATTCTTGATGGTGACATGGTTCAATTCTCGATAGTCAATACAAAGTCGCATACTCCCGTCTTTCTTCTTTACGAATAAAACAGGAGCACCCCAAGGAGACGTACTAGGACGAATAAAACCGATGTCCAACAACTCCTGTAGTTGGACTTTTAACTCCTGAAGTTCAATAGGAGCCATTCGATATGGGGTTTTAGAAATGGGCTTTGTACCGGGTTCAAGGTCAATAAAGAATTCAATTTCTCGTTCCGGGGGTAGACCGGAAAGTTCTTCAGGAAATACATCGGAAAATTCTCTAACAATAGAAATATTATTCAAATCTGACTTGTCTTTGTTCAAATCCATAACATGGGCTAAGAAAGCTTGACATCCGTTTTTCAATAAACGAATAGCTTTGTGGCTTGATATGACAGTGACTGATTTTAGTGGTTTAGTAGTTTGAATTCGTATGACAGGTTGGTTAGGAATATGAAAACTAACAACCTTACGAAAACAATCAATTTTAGCATGATGAGTGGTTAACCAATCAATTCCTAAAATCACATCAAAAGCAAGTATCTTTAAAGAGATAAGATCAACAGGTAATGTGATAGTGCCAACTTGGATCATGCAAGATTTATAAACTGTAGATGTAACGAAGGTTTCACCCAACGGAGTTTCAACAGATAAGTTAAAGTCCAATTTCTCCGGAGTCAAGTTTAAACGTTGAGCACAAGCAGGAGAGATAAAAGAATGGGTAGAACCGGTATCTAGTAAAGTATAAACTTCGCAAGAATTCAAGATTAGCTTACCCGTGATCACCTCGTTCGGGTTTCTCACGTTTTGGCCAGTTACGACAAACGCTCTTCCAGGAACCGCTGATTTCGCCTTATCCGGGACAGCCCTTGGAATCACCACTCCCGCTGAACTTGGTTTCGCTATAGTACAATCTCGAGCGATGTGGCCTTCCTTCCCACAGTTGTAACACACCTTGGATTGTTGTGGACAGTTTGGGCTGATATGTCCCTCTTTCCCGCATTTGTAACATCTAACTGGTGGTCGTTCTCCTCCCCTAAAATTTGTTGTTGGTGCTGGTGCTGCTGCTGATGTCTTCCCGTCATTGTTGAATCTCCTCTTTCTGAAATTTCCACTTGACTCTCCTCTCCTATTATCATGGCCACGATGACCACCAGAGTGGTTACCGCCTTTGTTCGTATTTTTCCCTCCTCGTTGGTTATCATCGCTCTGATGATTGCTGTCACCGGTATGACCCTGGTGGTGGTCCCTCGGTTGAGTATACTCATTATCTCTCTCTAATAATTGGGCCCTGTTGACAACGTCTGAATACAGAGAAAATTTATGAGAGATAAGGTATTGACGAATCTCAGGTTTTAAACCTCTCAGAAACATCTTGTCATTCGTTCCTCATTTTCGACCAAATGAGGTGCAAACCTGGATAACTCTGCAAACTTCGCCTCGTACTGGGACACCGTCATGTTGTTTTGTTCCAGTCTAATAAACTCAACCTCCTTCATATGACGAATACTTTCAGGAAAGTACTTGTCATTGAACAGTTTTTGAAATGTTTCCCAGGACATGTTGAGTGCGTCAGGCTGGGTACGCTTCACAGACTCCCACCAGTAGTCTGCCTCACCGCGGAACATAAATGTGGCGAATGGAACCTTCTGTTCCTCCGTGCATCCCAAGACATCAAATATCTTGGTAATTTGCTTGACCCACGTTTCCGCCATGATCGGATCCGGCTTTCCCTTAAATTCTGGTGGTCCCAATTCTTTGAACTGCTTAGCTGTGACAAACCGCGCGTTGTTATCATTTCCACCCGTATTCTGCACACGAGTCTCCCTCGTCTGATTTTGCATGAACTGCAAAAAGCTCCTAAACATTCCATCATTCATCGTTTGCTCGGTAACGTTGTTTACAGGAGGAATATTGCCTTCCTGTTGCACGTTCCTCTGGGTAGTGATCAAAGGTGTCTCCACGGTCTGATTTACTCCATTATTAACGTTCTCAGCTGCCATTCTTAAATACTGCCATAAAACAAGGGTTAATAGTCATGTCATATATTATCCCTATACTCTGACCGACCAAATAAACACCAAATAAACTTAGTCAGGTCATACTAGCGAAGGAATTCCCCGTCTCTCCCCTCCTAGTTCTTGTCTCACATCTCAGCCAGGGATCATATCCCTAAGCTCTGATACCAACTGTGACGCCCCCAGAATAGGTATACAACACCCATTCTGAGTCGCCAAATACATGGTACAGAAAGCAAACTACAACTTCAATAATACAATTGTCGTGCAAAATACGACAACACATACTGTGAGTTTAAATACAAATATTGTCTTCTAGACAATATCCACACTCAAATAAATCCTCATTACAATTATTCAAACACTATTTTACAGAAATAGTGAGGACTGCTAATACATCTTTCTAGAACCATCACTCCATACCCCGACTAGATCCTGCTATGTTCTCACCTCCTGAGAAGAAAAATGGAACAAAAAGGAAAAGGGTGAGCTCAACTAGCCCAGTAAAGAATATTATGACTAAGATAATATACAACAAATTATCGTTAGTCTTCAACAGGGAAAAATCTGATAAAATATAATCGACAACAAGTTTTAGATCAACAACTGCAGCGGAAACAGCAAACCATTAGAAGAGTCAAGTAGAGAAAGAATTCTACTATCTTCTAAGATTTAAAAGTCCATCATCAATATTTTATCCCTGTAACATCAATTAATAATCATCTTTAACCAAATATTCATCTTTGCACTACAGGCCAAAGATATTCATTTGTATCATCAGTCGGTCATGTTCATCTCAACACCTGTTCATCTTTGCACTACAGGCCAAAGATATTCATCAAGTAATTATACATCTTTGCACTACAGGCCAAAGATATTCAGTAATATCATCATTTAGGACTGAGGATGATGAAAAATATCTTAAAGAGAACGAATCCAATGAGACAGAAGGACAAATAGTAGGGATTCGTATAACAGTTTATCCAAGATCAATAATACTTCATAATAATCAATTGTGAAGCAGAATTCAAAAATAAAGATCAAAACATGGATACAATCAAAGATAGTAACCATAATAGACATCTTGGACAAAAAGGAAAAATTTTATTTTTCGGTGAATAGTGCCGTATTCGTGAATAGTGCCGTATACGTGAATAGTGCCGTATACGTGAATAGTAACCCCCGACACAAAAAGTTTCAAATTTGATAAAAACTCATATCAATATTTCAGCATAATGATATTGAAGAAAATAATATCATTAAGAAGAAAATAATATCCCTTACCTCAAAATATCAGTACTTCTGGTCGGAATACCGGTATAAGGCTGAAAGAAACTTGCTCTGATGAATAGAAACTCTCAAAGTATCTAAATACTCACAAAATACACTCAATAATCTAGAGAGAGAAAGAGAGAAAACTTGTTTCTGGTGTGATTTTCAATTCTAACTTAGCCCTCTATTTATAGGAAAATTTTGGTAGGTTTGACCTGCAACCTGATGGCTTTACCTGCTACTATTCCCACCCACCACATTTGAAATATAATTCAGCACATTTCTTCACCAACCACAAGTGGGGCCCACCAATTCTAGAATTTTCCACCAAAATGATAAACTCCGAAAATTCAACAATTTCTGAACCAGTCATCTTGTAAAATTCGTAATAAATCATACGTTCATTTTTAACGGTTCAAAATTTGTGGACATATACTCAACTTATATATGTATAACATATCCAAAAATTACCACGATCCAACGGTCGGATTAAAAATTATAACCCCCGTAAAATATCTCAAAAACCCTGATTTTTAATACCTCCATTCCGACAAAAATATGGATAAAAACCTCAACATTAACTCCTTCATTTTTAACCAAAAAAATATATTCCTCATTTATATCCACATAAAATAAATATTTCCTTATCATATGAATCAATAATTAATTATTCACAAATAATATTACAGAATCACATTTATGACAACCAGGCCGTTCCCAGGAAAGAGGGGGCTTTCCAATAAGAATTTCTCCTTACTGGCGCGCAATTAGATGACCAAACCTCTCCTTAGACAGAACTTTCTAGACATTGTCAATAATGTTATCTAATAATATTATTCAAATAATATGAATTATTGATCTGATAATGGGAAATACTGTGCAGTAACAATTATTGAAACAACAATAATATGAAATATCAATGCAGCAATTATTGAACCAATAAAATAAAATATTGAACAGTAATCACTGTAACAATTATTGAGTAGTGCCTTCTTACGTACGAATCAATAATTCAACTATACTGTGCAATCCGTGTGCTACTGTGCAACCACGCGTTATTACTGTATTTTTAACCACCGGTATTTCAACAGTGTTAATGGTAACAACTACGCCGTTATTAATAAACAACTTATACTTGTCGTTTTCTTCATCCAATCGCTTTCCGTTATGGGGCCCACACAAGGCTGCGCCGTCGTACGAATATTCCCCGACAGCAAGAATATTCCACGACCAAACGAATATTCCCCGACAAAATGAATATTTTATAACCACTTGCTTATTTTGTAAAATTTGCACATTTCACCCATAACCAAAGTATTATATCAAATTAACCCCTTATTATTCACAATAATATTTAGAGAAAATTTGATTTTATTCATTAATAAGTTGGGGTCTTACAGACGTGGTGGAAGCGGGCACCGACTACATGTGCCAACGGTGTGACCTATGCTACTCACCTTCCCGCCCATGCATAATAATATCCTTCCATCATCACCGTCGATTCCTGTATCAATCGAGCTATCAACCTTGTCGAGAACCATCAATGTCGCGGCAATTCTCTGATCCCCTTTCTTCACTTGGAATTAAAGCCCTAGGTCTTCATAATTTGTGTATTCCAACTGGTCCCTAACCGTAGATAGGTTCATAGAAAGCAGTGACTGAGATGGTAGATCAGCAGTGGCACAAAGAGGAAAGAGGCCTTCAACAATGGATTGTGAAACGAGGGAATAGAGAGTTAGAAACAAAATTGGGGAATATGGCTAAAGGTATTTTCTATTACGACAGTGATAGGAATACTCGTCTGTTCCAAATTTTCTAAGGTCCTTGTTTTAATTCAAAATTATAATAATAATAATAATAATAATAATAATAATAATAATAATAATAATAATAATAATAATAATAGTACTGCTGCTGCTACTACTACTACTACTACTACTACTACTACTACTACTAATAATAATAATAATAATAATAATAATAATAATAATAATTAATTATCATATTATCATATTTACATATTTACATCATAACGTACATATTATATCAATTATACTAAATGATGTAAATATGTAAATATGATAATATGTTATGTTATGACGTAAATGATGTAAATGATATAAATATGTTATAATTTTAGTATTTTAATGATGTAATTTGAATTTTTGTTGTTTTGATTAATTAACAAAATAATTTGAATTATAGTATTTTAGTATTTTTTTTGAATTTTAGTATTTTTTTTAATTTGATTTTTTTTAGTATTTTAGTATTTTTTTTAATTAGTATTTGATGTAAATATGTAATTAGTATTTAAGTGTCGGGTAAGTGACTTTTAGTATTTTGATATGTTTTACAACTATGGTAAAATTTTAGTATTTTGATATGTTATACAACTATGGTAAAATTTTAGTAGTTGAGTAAAATTTTAGTATTTTAGTATTTTGATTAAATGATGTAAATATGTTATGATGTAAATGATGTAAATATGTAAATATATATTATGTTATGTTATGATGTAAATAATGTAAATATGTTATGATTTTAGTATTTTAATGATGTAATTTGAATTTTTGTTCTTTTGATTAATTAACAAAATAATTTGGATTTTAGTATTTTTTTGGGATTCTAGAATTTTTTAATTTGATTTTTTAAAGTATTTTTTTAATTAGTATTTTTAGTATTTTATGTAAATATGTAATTAGTATTTTAGTGTCGGGTAGGTGACTTTTAATATTTTGATATGTTATAGAACTATGGTAAAATTTTAGTATTTGAGTAAAATTTTAGTATTTTAGTATTTGAATTTTAGTATTTTGATTAAATAATGTAAATATGTTATGATGTAAATATGATAATATGTTATGTTATGATGTAAATGATGTAAATATGTTATGATTTTAGTATTTTAATGATGTAATTTGAATTTTTGTTCTTTTGATTAATTAACAAAATAATTTGAATTTTAGTATTTTAATATTTTTTTGAATTTTATTATTTTTAAATTTGATTTTTTTTAGTATTCTTTTTAATTAGTATTTGATGTAAATATGTAATTAGTATTTTAGTGTCGGGTAAGTGACTTTTAGTATTTTGATATGTTATACAACTATGGTAAAATTTTAGTATTTTGATATGTTATTCAACTATGGTAAAATTTAGTATTTGAGTAAAATTTTAGTATTTTAGTAATTGAATTTTAGTAGTTTGATTAAATGATGTAAATATGTTATGATGTAAATATGTAAATATGATAATATTTTATGTTATGATGTAAATGATATAAATATGTTATGATTTTAGTATTTTAATGATGTAATTTGAATTTTTGTTCTTTTGATTAATTAACAAAATAATTTGAATTTTAGTTTTTTCTTTGGATTTTAGTATTTTTTAATTTAATTTTTTTTAGTATTTTTTAATTAGTAATTTTAGTAGTTGATGTAAATATGTAATTAGTATTTTAGTGTCGGGTAGGTGACTTTTAGTATTTTGATATGTTATAGAACTTGGTAAAATTTTAGTATTTGAGTAAAAGTTTAGTATTTTAGTATTTGAATTTTAGTATTTTGATTAAATGATATAAATATGTTATGATGTAAATGATGTGAATATGTAAATATGATAATATGTTATGTTATGATGTAAATGATGTAAATATGTTATGATTTTAGTATTTTAATGATGTAATTTGAATTTTTGTTCTTTTGATTAATTAACAAAATAATTTGAATTTTAGTATTTTAATATTTTTTTCAATTTTATTATTTTTTAATTTGATTTTTTTTAGTATTTTAGTATTCTTTTTAATTAGTATTTGATGTAAATATGTAATGTGAGACCCCAGATTTTATGAATAAATATTTAATTTTTTTCGAAATAATTTTTTTATATTATGGTGTGGATTTGATATAATAGTTATGGGTAGTATTTATAAATTTTGCAAAGTATGCAAGTTGTCATATTATATTCGATTGGTCGGGAAATATTCTTTTTGTCGGGAAATATCCGTACGACGGTACAATCATTGGTGGACCCCACAACGGAATTATTATCGGATTGAGAAAAC
This sequence comes from Panax notoginseng, assembly GCA_016801055.1. Lineage (NCBI taxonomy): Eukaryota > Viridiplantae > Streptophyta > Magnoliopsida > Apiales > Araliaceae > Panax > Panax notoginseng. Next base: position 46,301,987 of record CM029020.1, read on the forward strand.
GACAAAAATACTTTATGAAAATAACGGCAGAAGTTTTACCGTTGATACTGTTGAACTACTCGGTAGTAAAAGTACAGTAATACGCGTTGTTGCATAGTAGCACACGGTATTGATTATTGATATTTATGTGAGAAGTCGCTCAGTTTGATTCAATTATTGTTGATTAATAATATGAATTATTTAGCGATAATGACGTTTTGTTTTATTCGTATTATTAACGTAATAAAACAGAAACATCTTTTTATATAAAACAGAATACTTTATTAAAGTTATTCTATAAATAGAATATATTATATTTTATTTAAAAGATTTTTCTTTAAATATGGACCGTCAGATTAAAGTAATCAATTTGGACCGTTCATGGATTAGTTACTATGCATTCTATTTTTCTATAAATAGCAGCTCATTCCTTCATTATTTCTTACGAATTCACTGAACTCTAGAGAGAGAAACTATAGAGAGAGAGAAGAAGAGTATTCTGCTACTTAACTACTTCCTTATTTCAGCTCTTCTTTAAAACGGTAAGGGGTGTTATTCTTTCTTATTCATGAAGAGAACTGTTGTTATTCCATTTCTTATTATTCTGTTGGAATAACCTGTATACGCGGTCTACCCTATACTTGGTGACATTCTTCTATTATTCTGTTGGAACATCCTGTCTGTGTGTTTTACACCGGACCTGGTTCCGTCTTTATTATTATTCTGTCAGAATATCCTGTCTGTGTATTTTACACCGGACCTGGTTCCATTATTTATTATTCTGTCGGAATATCCTGTCTGTGCGTTTACGCCGGACCTGGTTCCATTATTTATTATTCTGTTGGAATAACCTGTCTGTGCGGTCTATCGCATGCATAGTGATTTCTTTTGTTATTCCATTCTTTATTGTACTCAGTTGGTTAAGTTTTGACTTCTATACTCCATGAAATTAGTGGAATATCTTTGATAATTGCGGTTCATCCAGTATCTTTTCATGAAAATATTCTTCTAAGTATTCTTGAATTTTACTCCACAATGCAGTATCATGTTGACAATTTGGACGTTGTTAATTCTTGGATAAATTAATTCTTGAACTTGTTTTATTGAATTCTTATATCATTGTCATCATCCTCATGTTTATAAAATGTTGAAAGTCATCTGTGGCCTGTAGTGCATAGATGGACTTGGTATGATTATGACCAGGGATTATTCGGTATAATCATGACCGTAATGTTACAAATGATGTGGTAAAAGTCCTCATTGGCCCGTAGTGCATTGATGGACAGTTGTTGGCATGATCATGACCATTAATGAGTATACGAATATCCTTGGCCGTAGTGCAGGGGTGATTCGATGATGTGAATTATTTTATTAAGCTGAGTCTCAGCGATCACAGTGTTGAAAAACTTTTTAAATCATAAAAGATAGTAGAGTTTATTTTCTACTTGACTCTTTTAATGGATTGCTTGTTCCGCTGCAGTTAAACTTGATGTCTATTATATTTTATCAGTTTAACATTGTTGAAGGCTAATGATAATTTATTCTGCATTATCTTAGTCATAATATTTCTTACTGGGCTAGTTGAGCTCACCCTTTCTTTCACTGTTCTCTTCAGGAAATGAGAACGTAGCTGGGGCAAGTCGGAGAACGGAGTGATGGTCCGAATGATAGTATTAGTTAGTAGTCCTCACTATTCTATGTAATGGTGTGTTAATAAATGTAATGAGGACTCCTTTTGAGTATGAATACTCTCTAAAAGATAATATTTGTATTCAAACTCACAGTTTATGTTTTGTCGTATTGTACACGACAGTTGTATTAGTAAGTTGTATTTGTATTTTGTACTATGTATCTGACGACCCAAGATGGGTGATGTATACCTAATTTTGGGGGCGTCACAGTTGGTATCAGAGCTTAGGGATATGATCCCTGGCTAGGATGTGAGAATAGAACTAGGAGGGGAGAGACGGGAAATTCCTTCGCTAGTATGACCTACCTAAGTTTATTTGTTATTTAATTGGTTGGTCAGAGTATATTGCTAATATGTGACATGTTAATTAACCTTTGTTTGTGGCAGTATCTGAAAATGACATCTGAGAATGTTGAGAATAGCAATGGAGCACAGGAGACCGTTGATTCTCCCCAGATTAATAATCAGGACAATGTGCAACAGGATGGAGATAATCCTCCTGTAAACAACAACACTGATCAATTGACGAATGACGGTACGTTTAGGAGTTTTTTAGAATTCATGCAACATCAGGCGAAGGCGGCTCCTGTTCATAATGCAGGAGGAAACAATGGCAACCCACGGTTGGTCACCGCTAAGCAATTCAAGGAGCTAGGACCACCGGAGTTTTTGGGAAAGCCAGAACCACTTAAGGCGGAGACGTGGTTAAAGCAGATCACCAAGATATTTGATGTCTTGGGATGCTCCGAGGAGCAAAAGGTTCCCTTTGCCACCTTTATGTTGCGTGAAGAGGCAGATTACTGGTGGAAATCTGTAAAACGTACCCAGCCTGACGCACTCAAGATGTCTTGGGAGAAGTTCTAAGAGCTGTTCAATGGCAAATACTTTCCCGAAAGTGTTCGTCACATGAAGGAGGTGGAATTCATCAAATTGGAGCAGAATAATATGACCGTGTCGCAGTATGAGGCTAAATTTGCTGAGTTGTCCCGGTTTGCGTCCCACTTGGTGGATAATGAAGAGCGAATGACGCGAATGTTTTTGCGAGGTTTGAAACCTGAGATACGTCAACATCTTATTTCTCATAAACTATGTTTGTATTCAGATGTTGTGAATAGGGCTCAGTTAGTGGAGCGCGATAACGAGTCAACGTGACCAAAAGAGAGCAGTCGACAAAATGATAATACCAGTGACAACAGTCATCGAAGCGGTGACAATAAGCGTGGAGGGAATCAACATGCCAGAAATGGTAACCACTTTGGTGGTAATCATGGCCAAAACAATGAGAATGGACACTTCAAGAAGAGAAGGTTCAACAATGACGTGAAGACGTCGGTACCAGCACCCGTTTCAAAGGAAGAAGAACGACCACCGGTCGTATGTTTCAAATGCGGACAGGAGGGACACATCAGTCCAAACTGTACGCAGCAATCCAAAGCGTGTTTTAATTGCGGAAGAGAAGGTCACCTAGCTCGATTTTGTCGTATGGTGAAGTCAAGTCCAACTGAGATAGTGATGCCAAAGGATGTCCCAGACAAGCCAAAGCCGGTAGTTTAAGAGAGAGCTTTTTTTTTTTGTGACGAGGAACCTGAATAAAATTATCACGGGTATGTTAGTCATAAACTCTTTTGAAGTCTATACCGTGTTAGATACCGGTTCTACTCACTCTTTTATTTCAGCTAGTTGTGTTCAATGTTTGAACTTAACTCCGGATAAGTTAGACTTTGATTTATCTGTTGAAATTTCGTTGGGAGAAACCTTTGTTACCTCCACTATTTATAAATCTTGTTCAAATCAACACTTTCACGTTACCTGTTGATCTTACCTCTTTAAAAATACTTGCATTGATGTGATTTTTGGAAACGATTGGTTAACTGCTCATCATGCTTTTCGTAAGGTTGTTAGCTTTCATATTCCTAACCAACCTATTATGCGAATTCAAGTAACCAAATCACTAAAGTCAATCATTGTCATATCAAGCCATAAGTAAAAATCCATGTTCCTTTCGTTGTTGACTTCTTGGTGTGGAATGCACCGAAGCTAGACTTTCCGTAGGAGACGTTGTAAATGACGATGGCAAATTGATAGGTATCAATGTGACGTGTTATCCAAGTCTTGGATGAGGGTCACAGTTTTGAACGATATTTCTATTGTTAATAAATTTCTTGACGTATTCTTAAAGACTTCTTAGCCTACCCCAGAGCGTAAAATTGAATTTTGTATTGACCCCAGTACAAAACCCATTTCTTAAACCCTCAAATATTTCTTCAACTAAAACGAACGTATTATGCGCCAAAGACATTGGCTCGAGCTGTTGAAGATTACGATCGTACCATTCAATAACATCGTGGAAAAGCGAACGTGGTAGCTGACGCGTTGTGTAGAAGATCGTATACGGTTACAAGTGCGAATATACGAACCCACGTGAAGATAACGAATATACGATTAAAATCGACTATAATCAATAAAGTTAAAGCCGCTCAAGCTACATACTCAGAGCTGATAAATGTGAAGAAGAAGGTTCAAGAGGGCGTTATTCTAGAAGCAAGAATCGACGAAGAGAGGAAATCTCAACTCTCGATTTATTTGGCCCATTTGAAATCCTCGATGAAGTAGGAACTATGGCCTATAGACTCGTTTTACCGCCAAGTATGTTGCGTGTTCGGAATATTTTTTTTTTTACGTATCGATGTTACATAAATATGTGGACGACCCGACCCACATTATTAATTTAGAACCGGACGAGATAGCGAAAGATTTAACGTATAAGGAGATACGTGTTAATATCTTGGATAAGAAGGATCATATTCGATGCTTAAAGGTTATACCTCAAGAGTTAGAATTTTAAGTGAAGTCAAGGTATCCTCACATGTTCGGCATACCAAGTACGTACGTAAATTTCGAGGGCGAAATTCCATAAGGAGGGGAGATTGTGAGACCCCAGATTTTATGAATAAATATTTAATTTTTCTCGAAATAATTTTTTTATATTATGGTGTGGATTTGATATAATAGTTATGGGTAGTATTTATAAATTTTGCAAAGTATGCAAGTTGTCATATTATATTCGATTGGTCGGGGAATATTCTTTTTATCGGGGAATATCCGTACGACGGTACAATCATTGGTGGACCCCACAACGGAATTATTATCGGATTGAGAAAACGACAAAAATACTTTATGAAAATAACGGTGGAAGTTTTACCGTTGATACTGTTGAACTACTCGGTAGTAAAAGTACAGTAATACGCGTTGTTGCATAGTAGCGCACGGTATTGATTATTGATATTTATGTGAGAAGTCGCTCAGTTTGATTCAATTATTGTTGATTAATAATATGAATTATTTAGCGATAATGACGTTTTGTTTTATTTGTATTATTAACGTAATAAAACAGAAACATCTTTTTATATAAAACAGAATACTTTATTAAAGTTATTCTATAAATAGAATATATTATATTTTATTTAAAAGATTTTTCTTTAAATATGGACCGTCAGATTAAAGTAATCAATCTGGACCGTTCATGGATTAGTTACTATGCATTCTATTTTTCTATAAATAGCAGCTCATTCCTTCATTATTTCTTACGAATTCACTGAACTCTAGAGAGAGAAACTATAGAGAGAGAGAAGAAGAGTATTCTGCTACTTAACTACTTCCTTATTTCAGCTCTTCTTTAAAACGGTAAGGGGTGTTATTCTTTCTTATTCATGAAGAGAATTGTTGTTATTCCATTTCTTATTATTCTGTTGGAATAACCTGTATACGCGGTCTACCCTATACTTGGTGACATTCTTCTATTATTCTGTTGGAACATCCTGTCTGTGTGTTTTACACCGGACCTGGTTCCGTCTTTATTATTCTGTATTTATTTTCAGTTGGAACATCCTATCTGTGTGTTTTACACCGGACCTGGTTCCGTCTTTATTATTCTGTCTTTATTTTCAGTCGGAACATCCTGTCTGTGTGTTTTACACCGGACCTGGTTCCGTCTTTATTATTATTCTGTCAGAATATCCTGTCTGTGTGTTTTACACCGGACCTGGTTCCATTATTTATTATTCTGTCGGAATATCCTGTCTGTGCGTTTACGCCGGACCTGGTTCCATTATTTATTATTCTGTTAGAATAACCTGTCTGTGCGGTCTATCGCATGCATAGTGATTTCTTTTGTTATTCCATTCTTTATTGTACTCAGTTGGTTAAGTTTTGACTTCTATACTCCATGAAATTAGTGGAATATCTTTGATAATTACGGTTCATCCAGTATCTTTTCATGAAAATATTCTTCTAAGTATTCTTGAATTTTACTCCACAATGCAGTATCATGTTGACAATTTGGACGTTGTTAATTCTTGGATAAATTAATTCTTGAACTTGTTTTATTGAATTCTTATATCATTGTCATCATCCTCATGTTTATAAAATGTTGAAAGTCATCTGTGGCCTGTAGTGCATAGATGGACTTGGTATGATTATGACCAGGGATTATTCGGTATAATCATGACCGTAATGTTACAAATGATGTGGTAAAAGTCCTCATTGGCCCGTAGTGCATTGATGGACAGTTGTTGGCATGATCATGACCATTAATGAGTATACGAATATCCTTGGCCGTAGTGCAGGGGTGATTCGATGATGTGAATTATTTTATTAAGCTGAGTCTCAGCGATCACAGTGTTGAAAAACTTTTTAAATCATAAAAGATAGTAGAGTTTATTTTCTACTTGACTCTTTTAATGGATTGCTTGTTCCGCTGCAGTTAAACTTGATGTCTATTATATTTTATCAGTTTAACATTGTTGAAGGCTAATGATAATTTATTCTGCATTATCTTAGTCATAATATTTCTTACTGGGCTAGTTGAGCTCACCCTTTCTTTCACTGTTCTCTTCAGGAAATGAGAACGTAGCTGGGGCAAGTCGGAGAACGGAGTGATGGTCCGAATGATAGTATTAGTTAGTAGTCCTCACTATTCTATGTAATGGTGTGTTAATAAATGTAATGAGGACTCCTTTTGAGTATGAATACTCTCTAAAAGATAATATTTGTATTCAAACTCACAGTTTATGTTTTGTCGTATTGTACACGACAGTTGTATTAGTAAGTTGTATTTGTATTTTGTACTATGTATCTGACGACCCAAGATGGGTGATGTATACCTAATTTTGGGGGCGTCACAGTTGGTATCAGAGCTTAGGGATATGATCCCTGGCTAGGATGTGAGAATAGAACTAGGAGGGGAGAGACGGGAAATTCCTTCGCTAGTATGACCTACCTAAGTTTATTTGTTATTTAATTGGTTGGTCAGAGTATATTGCTAATATGTGACATGTTAATTAACCTTTGTTTGTGGCAGTATCTGAAAATGACATCTGAGAATGTTGAGAATAGCAATGGAGCACAGGAGACCGTTGATTCTCCCCAGATTAATAATCAGGACAATGTGCAACAGGATGGAGATAATCCTCCTGTAAACAACAACACTGATCAATTGACGAATGACGGTACGTTTAGGAGTTTTTTAGAATTCATGCAACATCAGGCGAAGGCGGCTCCTGTTCATAATGCAGGAGGAAACAATGGCAACCCACGGTTGGTCACCGCTAAGCAATTCAAGGAGCTAGGACCACCGGAGTTTTTGGGAAAGCCAGAACCACTTAAGGCGGAGACGTGGTTAAAGCAGATCACCAAGATATTTGATGTCTTGGGATGCTCCGAGGAGCAAAAGGTTCCCTTTGCCACCTTTATGTTGCGTGAAGAGGCAGATTACTGGTGGAAATCTGTAAAACGTACCCAGCCTGACGCACTCAAGATGTCTTGGGAGAAGTTCTAAGAGCTGTTCAATGGCAAATACTTTCCCGAAAGTGTTCGTCACATGAAGGAGGTGGAATTCATCAAATTGGAGCAGAATAATATGACCGTGTCGCAGTATGAGGCTAAATTTGCTGAGTTGTCCCGGTTTGCGTCCCACTTGGTGGATAATGAAGAGCGAATGACGCGAATGTTTTTGCGAGGTTTGAAACCTGAGATACGTCAACATCTTATTTCTCATAAACTATGTTTGTATTCAGATGTTGTGAATAGGGCTCAGTTAGTGGAGCGCGATAACGAGTCAACGTGACCAAAAGAGAGCAGTCGACAAAATGATAATACCAGTGACAACAGTCATCGAAGCGGTGACAATAAGCGTGGAGGGAATCAACATGCCAGAAATGGTAACCACTTTGGTGGTAATCATGGCCAAAACAATGAGAATGGACACTTCAAGAAGAGAAGGTTCAACAATGACGTGAAGACGTCGGTACCAGCACCCGTTTCAAAGGAAGAAGAACGACCACCGGTCGTATGTTTCAAATGCGGACAGGAGGGACACATCAGTCCAAACTGTACGCAGCAATCCAAAGCGTGTTTTAATTGCGGAAGAGAAGGTCACCTAGCTCGATTTTGTCGTATGGTGAAGTCAAGTCCAACTGAGATAGTGATGCCAAAGGATGTCCCAGACAAGCCAAAGCCGGTAGTTTAAGAGAGAGCTTTTTTTTTTTGTGACGAGGAACCTGAATAAAATTATCACGGGTATGTTAGTCATAAACTCTTTTGAAGTCTATACCGTGTTAGATACCGGTTCTACTCACTCTTTTATTTCAGCTAGTTGTGTTCAATGTTTGAACTTAACTCCGGATAAGTTAGACTTTGATTTATCTGTTGAAATTTCGTTGGGAGAAACCTTTGTTACCTCCACTATTTATAAATCTTGTTCAAATCAACACTTTCACGTTACCTGTTGATCTTACCTCTTTAAAAATACTTGCATTGATGTGATTTTTGGAAACGATTGGTTAACTGCTCATCATGCTTTTCGTAAGGTTGTTAGCTTTCATATTCCTAACCAACCTATTATGCGAATTCAAGTAACCAAATCACTAAAGTCAATCATTGTCATATCAAGCCATAAGTAAAAATCCATGTTCCTTTCGTTGTTGACTTCTTGGTGTGGAATGCACCGAAGCTAGACTTTCCGTAGGAGACGTTGTAAATGACGATGGCAAATTGATAGGTATCAATGTGACGTGTTATCCAAGTCTTGGATGAGGGTCACAGTTTTGAACGATATTTCTATTGTTAATAAATTTCTTGACGTATTCTTAAAGACTTCTTAGCCTACCCCAGAGCGTAAAATTGAATTTTGTATTGACCCCAGTACAAAACCCATTTCTTAAACCCTCAAATATTTCTTCAACTAAAACGAACGTATTATGCGCCAAAGACATTGGCTCGAGCTGTTGAAGATTACGATCGTACCATTCAATAACATCGTGGAAAAGCGAACGTGGTAGCTGACGCGTTGTGTAGAAGATCGTATACGGTTACAAGTGCGAATATACGAACCCACGTGAAGATAACGAATATACGATTAAAATCGACTATAATCAATAAAGTTAAAGCCGCTCAAGCTACATACTCAGAGCTGATAAATGTGAAGAAGAAGGTTCAAGAGGGCGTTATTCTAGAAGCAAGAATCGACGAAGAGAGGAAATCTCAACTCTCGATTTATTTGGCCCATTTGAAATCCTCGATGAAGTAGGAACTATGGCCTATAGACTCGTTTTACCGCCAAGTATGTTGCGTGTTCGGAATATTTTTTTTTTACGTATCGATGTTACATAAATATGTGGACGACCCGACCCACATTATTAATTTAGAACCGGACGAGATAGCGAAAGATTTAACGTATAAGGAGATACGTGTTAATATCTTGGATAAGAAGGATCATATTCGATGCTTAAAGGTTATACCTCAAGAGTTAGAATTTTAAGTGAAGTCAAGGTATCCTCACATGTTCGGCATACCAAGTACGTACGTAAATTTCGAGGGCGAAATTCCATAAGGAGGGGAGATTGTGAGACCCCAGATTTTATGAATAAATATTTAATTTTTCTCGAAATAATTTTTTTATATTATGGTGTGGATTTGATATAATAGTTATGGGTAGTATTTATAAATTTTGCAAAGTATGCAAGTTGTCATATTATATTCGATTGGTCGGGGAATATTCTTTTTATCGGGGAATATCCGTACGACGGTACAATCATTGGTGGACCCCACAACGGAATTATTATCGGATTGAGAAAACGACAAAAATACTTTATGAAAATAACGGTGGAAGTTTTACCGTTGATACTGTTGAACTACTCGGTAGTAAAAGTACAGTAATACGCGTTGTTGCATAGTAGCGCACGGTATTGATTATTGATATTTATGTGAGAAGTCGCTCAGTTTGATTCAATTATTGTTGATTAATAATATGAATTATTTAGCGATAATGACGTTTTGTTTTATTTGTATTATTAACGTAATAAAACAGAAACATCTTTTTATATAAAACAGAATACTTTATTAAAGTTATTCTATAAATAGAATATATTATATTTTATTTAAAAGATTTTTCTTTAAATATGGACCGTCAGATTAAAGTAATCAATCTGGACCGTTCATGGATTAGTTACTATGCATTCTATTTTTCTATAAATAGCAGCTCATTCCTTCATTATTTCTTACGAATTCACTGAACTCTAGAGAGAGAAACTATAGAGAGAGAGAAGAAGAGTATTCTGCTACTTAACTACTTCCTTATTTCAGCTCTTCTTTAAAACGGTAAGGGGTGTTATTCTTTCTTATTCATGAAGAGAATTGTTGTTATTCCATTTCTTATTATTCTGTTGGAATAACCTGTATACGCGGTCTACCCTATACTTGGTGACATTCTTCTATTATTCTGTTGGAACATCCTGTCTGTGTGTTTTACACCGGACCTGGTTCCGTCTTTATTATTCTGTATTTATTTTCAGTTGGAACATCCTATCTGTGTGTTTTACACCGGACCTGGTTCCGTCTTTATTATTCTGTCTTTATTTTCAGTCGGAACATCCTGTCTGTGTGTTTTACACCGGACCTGGTTCCGTCTTTATTATTATTCTGTCAGAATATCCTGTCTGTGTGTTTTACACCGGACCTGGTTCCATTATTTATTATTCTGTCGGAATATCCTGTCTGTGCGTTTACGCCGGACCTGGTTCCATTATTTATTATTCTGTTAGAATAACCTGTCTGTGCGGTCTATCGCATGCATAGTGATTTCTTTTGTTATTCCATTCTTTATTGTACTCAGTTGGTTAAGTTTTGACTTCTATACTCCATGAAATTAGTGGAATATCTTTGATAATTACGGTTCATCCAGTATCTTTTCATGAAAATATTCTTCTAAGTATTCTTGAATTTTACTCCACAATGCAGTATCATGTTGACAATTTGGACGTTGTTAATTCTTGGATAAATTAATTCTTGAACTTGTTTTATTGAATTCTTATATCATTGTCATCATCCTCATGTTTATAAAATGTTGAAAGTCATCTGTGGCCTGTAGTGCATAGATGGACTTGGTATGATTATGACCAGGGATTATTCGGTATAATCATGACCGTAATGTTACAAATGATGTGGTAAAAGTCCTCATTGGCCCGTAGTGCATTGATGGACAGTTGTTGGCATGATCATGACCATTAATGAGTATACGAATATCCTTGGCCGTAGTGCAGGGGTGATTCGATGATGTGAATTATTTTATTAAGCTGAGTCTCAGCGATCACAGTGTTGAAAAACTTTTTAAATCATAAAAGATAGTAGAGTTTATTTTCTACTTGACTCTTTTAATGGATTGCTTGTTCCGCTGCAGTTAAACTTGATGTCTATTATATTTTATCAGTTTAACATTGTTGAAGGCTAATGATAATTTATTCTGCATTATCTTAGTCATAATATTTCTTACTGGGCTAGTTGAGCTCACCCTTTCTTTCACTGTTCTCTTCAGGAAATGAGAACGTAGCTGGGGCAAGTCGGAGAACGGAGTGATGGTCCGAATGATAGTATTAGTTAGTAGTCCTCACTATTCTATGTAATGGTGTGTTAATAAATGTAATGAGGACTCCTTTTGAGTATGAATACTCTCTAAAAGATAATATTTGTATTCAAACTCACAGTTTATGTTTTGTCGTATTGTACACGACAGTTGTATTAGTAAGTTGTATTTGTATTTTGTACTATGTATCTGACGACCCAAGATGGGTGATGTATACCTAATTTTGGGGGCGTCACATGTAATTAGTATTTTTAGTATTTTAGTGTCAGGTAACTAACTTTATATTAAAAAATCTTTATAGCTTAGTTGGCTTAAAAAATCTTTATATTAAGGAGAGTGAGAGGTCTAGAGTTCAATTTTCAAGTAGAGCATTATTTTGTTTTATTTTTTAAAAAGCCCACGGGTCGGGCCGGGCTTTTTTATTATTAGTACTATTATAATTATTGTAATAATTATTATTATAATTATAATAATAATAATTAATAATAATAATAGTAATAGGAATAATAATAGTAATTATAATAATGATTAATAATAACAATAATAATAATAGTAGTAGTTATAATAATAGTAATAGGTATAGTAATAATAATTACAATTAATACTAATAATTATAATAATAGTAATAATAATAATAATAATAATAATAATAATTATAATTATAGTAACAATAATAATTATTATAATAATAGTAACAATAATAATAAAAATAACAATAATAACAACAACAACAATAATAATTATAATTATTATAATAATAAAAATAATAATTATAAGATTAGTAATAATTATTCTAATAATAATAATAATAATAATAATTAATAATAATAGTAATAATAATAATAATAATAATAGTAATAATAATAATAATAGTAAATATAATAATAATTATAATAATAGTAATAGTAACAGTAATAATAATAAAAAATATAGCACATGAAGCATGAAAAAAATTTAATAATGACTTATAAGTAAAAGAAAATTAAAATTTAAGTTATTGTCAAACACTAAATAATAACAAATGACTTATAACTTAGTTTAATCAACTTATAAGTCATTGCCAAACACCCTCTAATATAAGATATAAAGAGAAATTAATATTTGATTATAAAAAAAATTACAAGTCAAGAAAAAGGAGAATTTGAAAAATGGGAGTTAAAAAAAACTTACACACCATTGGTGCAACTTTATTATTATTGTTATTGTTATTATTATTATTTTTATTATTATTGTTATTAGTACTATTATTATTATTGTTATTATTATTATTATTATTATTATTATTATTATTATTATTATTATTATTATTGTAGTATATAACTTCTTGAGATTATATTAATGGTATGTAGTGAAGGAAAAGAAAGAAATATATGGGGAAAATCTCATGTTTTGATATAAATAATAATCTTTGCAAGATATTAACAGATAACTTGTGTTGCTCTAGTGGTCAAATGACCAAAGTTCCAAATGATAGTTCACAGGTTTGAATATGTTTTGCATTTGGATATAATTTTTAAATACTAAATATGAATATTTTTTGACAATTCTTCGAATACCGAATATGGTCTTACAAAAACATGTTTATTGGGATTATCTTAATTTAAGGCAACATTTTAATAGTCGTTGCAAAAAGTTGTATAAGATATGCAACGAAAATAAAAATTGTTGCCAATGAATGTGGTCCATATTAGGCAACGAAATATAACAACAACAAAATTTTCGTTGCCCACGATGAGGAGAAATCAAGTGGTTAGAAATTTTGCAACGAATTTCTAACGAATTTTGTTTTCAAATTTTGCAACGACTTATGAATTTCGTTGCAAAAAGTGAAAGCCTGACACAATCTGCAACGAAGGACAAATTTCGTTGCTAAACATACACTTTTAGCAACGACTTATAAAGTTATTGCTTGAAAAATCGTTGCTAAAGCCCCATTTTTAGCAACAAAAAAACTTTCGTTGCCCACGATGACGCAAAATCAAGTTGCCAAAAATTTTTCAACGAATTTCTAACGAACTTTTTTCCCGCCAATGAATTAGCAACGAAATTTTGCAACGACTTATGAATTTTGATGCAAAAAGTGAAAGCCTGACACAATTTGCAACGAATGACAAATTTCGTTGCTAAACATATACTTTTAGCAACGACTTATAAAGTCGTTGCCCGAAAAATCGTTGCTAAAGGCTCATTTTTTTGTAGTGCATGTAGTGTAATATTATGTGACAATAAGTGCGGTAATTTGACTAAGTATAGTCATAACCAAAGTTTAGACAAAACAATGAACTTGTGATGACTAGCTTCATTATAATTAACTGGTATTGTGAATGGAAATGATATGTAGGATTGAATCGAAGAACGTGTATAATTAGCATGTAATCTACGCACGAGGCAAGTTTCCTAACCCTACTTGCTATTATTATTCAAGTTTATAAACTTACATCGAGCAAATTCTCCTTATTATTAATCAAGTTCATTTCGTTATATTAAAGATTATTGATCTTTTCAATGTATGATTCTGTTATGAAATAATTATTCTATTGTATATCTCTTGAGATTGTTATCCGATTTAAATATCAGTTATTGTTGAACCTTGTTAGACTAGTGAACCCTTATTGATTCGACTAGTCCATAGTTGATGAACGTTCTAAATTTCAGAACCTTTGTTGAATTATCCAAACCAAACTTCCTTTGGTGCGGACTCGAATATCAAACTGAGATGAACAACCCTGTAAAAGGGATTACTTATACGTTAGCGTTAAGATATTGTGCACAGTATGGTACTAAGGGTTGATCCCCTTAAGGACGAGAAGAAGAGTCCATAGTCTTAAGACTGTTAAAGGTTTCAAATATAAACACTTGACAACCTAGGACATAGTTCAAGGTCTTATGACCCTCAGAAGTTCTTCTGATTCTTGTTATTCATTTTTTATTCAAAAGTTGAGTTATTATTTCAGAAGTCTTTGATTCACTCGCATGTTATTATATTGTTGTTTCATTATTATATTTGTGGGCAATCGTGTTCACGCTTGCGTAATAATAACATTGCAGTTAAGAACGAAAGGTCCGACGAGCCTTCTACTAGCAAAGGCAAGGACAAGATTAACAAGTGATGAAGACTTGTTGTATGATGTGATGATGTATTTATGTTTTAGACTTATGTTAATGTTGTGTAAGACGATTAATTGTTTATGTTTCTGCAGTTAAGATTTAAGGTTAGTATGACCTGAGATTTATGTATTTAATTCTAATGATGTAACTCCTAAAGGAGAGGATTCATTTCTATCTATTTATGTTTTCATTATTATGGGTAGATAGACATATGATGTTTGAATAGTGAACACTAAATCATGTGGGAATTGAAGTACCCGGATTTGGGGGTGTCACAATGTATCTCTTGATGTTCTTCGGGTGCATATTTAGACTACGATGTGTTAGTCTATTTCGTGTACTTGAAAACCATGAGGAGGTGCTGCTAAAATTTCTAAAAAATTTAAAGATGTGTTCAAGTTGTTAGCATCAGTGAGGCGACAC
Organism: Panax notoginseng; assembly: GCA_016801055.1. Classification (NCBI taxonomy): domain Eukaryota; kingdom Viridiplantae; phylum Streptophyta; class Magnoliopsida; order Apiales; family Araliaceae; genus Panax; species Panax notoginseng. Next base: position 46,317,103 of record CM029020.1, read on the forward strand.
ATCCGAGAATAAGATAGAAGCCTGACCCGTTAGAGTGGGAGATGAAGTTAAGAAACTCATAAGCTTGCATATACATTAACTTGGAGACTTATTTGTGTTTGTCTAACTTTCTATATATATAGTAGACAGTTGTCCGAGATGTCTGTTGATCGAAGTTGGATGGAACGTAGGGTAGCCACTGATAAGAGTGGGCTTAGCTCTGAGTATCATAGTGGGGTTGAACAGTTTCTCAACTTCGCATTTGAGAAAGTCAACGGCGATGAGATCAGATGTCCTTGTAAGAGGTGTGTGAATGAAGTGTGTAAGGAAAGGAGTGATGTCATGTGTGACTTATTTGCTTATGGGTTCAAGCAGGGTTATACGACATGGATCTATCATGGGGAAACCTGGTGGAAACCTGGTTGGATGAACATGAATCGGAATCTAGAGGTGACGAAACCTTTGACTGTACTAACATGATAGTCGAAGCTGCTGGTTCATACTTCGAGTGGAATACATATAGGGATGGCAGTAGCGTCAAGCAAGAGCCGAATGACGGGGCTAAGGGTTTCTATGAGTTATTGCATGAAGCAGCGACGCCACTGTATGACGGGCACGAAAAGCACACCGTCTTATCTGTCGTGACTAAGTTTTTATACTACAAGAACGAGCATGACTGTAGTGAGAGAGATTTTAATGAACTGTTAAGCATTGTGAAGGAGTGCTTACCTGCAGGCAATAAGTTACCGGAGTCGTACAATGATGTGAAGAAAATGGTCAAAAGGCTCAATCTAGGGTATGAGAAGATTGATGCTTGTGAGAATGACTGTATATTTTATTACGGTGATGTCAATAAAGATAAGAGGTCATGTGATATTTTTGGTACAAGTAGATACTATGAACAACGCAAGAAAAAGGGAAAAGACGTGTCGAGAAAGATCTTACGTTACTTTCCCATTACACCGAGGCTTTAGCGATTGTTCATGTCAACACATACCGCTGAGTATATGAGATGGCACTCTACACGGGACATAGTTGATGGTCAACTGACACACCCGACAAATGGGCTTGATTGGAAAAATTTTGATAAAAATCACCCCTCATTTGCTGAAGAGGTTCGTAATGTTAGGCTTGAACTTGCTACGGATGGGTTTAATCCATTTAATGGACCTTACACCAAGCCCTACTCAACTTGGCCCGTGATTATTGTGGTGTATAACGTCCCGCCTTCGATGTGCATGAAAGATCCCTACATGTTCATGCCTTTACTAATTCCAGGTGATAAGAGTCCGAGTAAAGACATCAATGTATACCTCAGGTCGTTAGTTGATGAGTTGAAGATGTTGTGGGAAAAAGGGGTTTAAACTTATGATGTATCTCTTAAGCAGAACTTTGACATGAGGGCAGCTTTACTGTGGATAATATATGACTTTTCGGCGTTAGGAATGATCAGTGGATGGTCGACTCACGGGGGCTTGTCATGCACCGTGTGCATAGGGTCAGTTAAAGCTATGCGGCTCAAACATGGGGGGAAAATGAGTTTCTTTGCAACATAAAGACAATTTTTTCCGATTGAACATCGTTATCGACGGATGAGTAGACAATTCAATTAAAAAACAGAGAAACGTCAAGTACCTGGCCATCTTTCTGGGTCACCAGTGTTGAGTTGGATTAGTCATTTGAAGTTTTCACCTCCAGGGAAGAATCACATATTGGAGCGAGCTTATGGTTACGGCAAGGTTCACAATTGGACACACAAATCCATGTTCTTTGACCTGCCTTATTGGGCTACACTCTGCATCCGTCATTGTTTAGATCCGATGTATACTGAGAAGAACGTCTTTGATAATATTTTTATACAGTCCTAGATGCCAGTGGTAGAACAAAGGACAACAACAAGTCGAGACTTGATTTGGTAGAAATGAACATTAGGGAAGATCTGTGGCTGTATCAGGAGAGTAGTAAGACGGTAACGCCTAAAACTGAATATACTTTGACAAGGGAATAGTTGATATTGATATGTAATTGGATCAGTGGACTGAAGCTCCCAGATGGATATTCTTCGAATATAGCAAGGTGTTGTAAAGTCGAAGAACTAAAGTTTTGGGGTCTCAAAAGTCAAAATTGTCACGTATTCATGCAGAAGTTGATCCCTGTGGCATTTATCGACTTGTTACCGAAACGTGTGGTTGAAGCACTGACAGAGCTTTCTAATTTCTTTAGAGATCTATGCTTGACGGAGCTCCAGCTCAAAGACATAGATAAAATGGAGATGTAGATAGTGGAAATAATGTGCAAGTTAGAAATGATCTTCTCTCCATCATTTTTTAATTCAATGGAGCATTTACATATTCACTTGCCATACGAAGCTAAGTTTGGCGGTCTCGTGCAATATAGATGGATGTATCCATTCGAGAGGTAATGCCATTAATGTTTTTAATACGGTAAACTTAGAATTCTTGTTTGCTAATCTATATATCACATAGGTATATGCAACGTCTAAAGTAAAAGGTGAAGAATAGAGCCCGTGTAGAGGGGTCAATTGCTGAAAGTTATGTTATGGAGGAACTTGTTAATTTCTGCTCGTTGTACTTTGAGCCAAATGTTCAGACGAGGCACAATCGCTTACGTCGGAATGAGGCTGTCCCGCACGAGGAAAATGGAGAATTAACGGCCTTTAGTCATCCTGTACACCCATTTGGCGGGAAAAGAAGGCGATTCTTGACCAATAGTGAGTATGCAGCTTCCACATTGTATGCACTTGTCAACATGAATGAAGTAGCGCCATACATTAAGTAAGTAGTCATAACTTTTCAAATTAATGTTGTCTTGTGTTACTACGCCTATAAGTTCCTTCCATACACATTAAGTATATATAACTGTATTGCAGTCAATATGATGCTGAGATACGTGAAGCGAATCTGATTATATAGGACGGCGATTTACAAAATTTGAGGAATAGAGAATTTGTTCAATGGTTTAAAGATCATGTAAGTTTAACCAAATTGCATTTCAATGATTCTACCATCACATACATAATCTTATGGCGTAATTAACTTTATAATATGTTGTGTTCATGTACATTAGATCCTCACAGATGAGTTAGCTGACATTCGGCTAAAGTTTATAGTCGACAGCCCTGAAAGATCTGTAGATACTTATACATGCTGCATTGTCAACGGTTATAGATTTAAGTGTTGCGATATTGGGGAAGTCGTTCTTCTGATTCTGGTGTTGTGGTTAAAGGTAGCTGCTACGATAATGTTTGGGATGACTGGTATGGACGATTACTAGAAGTTGTCGTTCTCAAATATTGGGGTCATAAAGAGTTAGTTTGTTTCAATTGTCATTGATTTGATGTTGAGAATGGAGTTAGAGTAGATAAAAATTCAGGACTGGTGACTATTAATATTAAGTCAAAACTAAACTCAAACGAGCCTTTTATTTTAGCAAGTCAATCAACACAGGTGTGCTACGCGCGGAGTGTTAAAACTCCTACAAGCCCATGGTATGTTGTAATAACCACCAAAGCCCGTGGTTTTCAAGGCACAACTCCTCGTCCAGACGATGAACCTTTACAAGTCGAGTCTACTAGTGTCACACCTGCTGATGTGACAATTATTAGTGAGTCTAGTGAAGAAAAGGTTGATGTCGTCACTGTCGAAAGTGAAGATGATGTTCTTGAGGAGGTAGATATAATTGAAGAAATCATTGAGGATGATGAAGATGGTGATGGCAATGATATTAAAGATTTACTGCTTGAAGATGACGATTCTGATATTGATGGCTTTGACGATATAAATGATTAGGAGTATGTACTCTGTGTCCTTTTAGTTGTATTCAAATGTAATTATTTATTTTAGGTTACTATTTATGTTGTATCCTTTTAAAATGACTATTTATGTTGTATTCTTTTAGTTGTATCTGTATGTTATCCTCTTTGTTACTGTTCAAAAATATTGTGCATACGAATGTCTAATAATGTTTTTAGATGATTTGACAGTATATATACATATGGCGCGTACACCACACGGCGATCGTGGTGGGCGTACAGGTCGTGGGGGCCACGGAGGTAGTGGGGGTGATGAGCAGGTCGGGTCGTCAAGTATAATTACATATTTTGTTGGGATACATCTTATTATTTTTTATTTTATGTAGTATTGACATTATATTCGTTTATATAAATAATGATGTATTTCACTACATAGGTGATCGTCGTAGACCTCCGCGGGGACTAGCACGTGGCTTGCTAGGGGATCCCCCTCAGGAGCCGATTATTTGTCGTGTTAGGACTAATAGGCAATTTCATAGTTCTATATAGTATTGACATAGTATTCCGTTCTTATATGTTCTAATTTGCAAATGTATTAATTTCAATTGTAGTATCCTTGACGCGGCGCTGAGGAACACGTTGCTTGGGATCGTCCGCAATCGATTCTCAAGCTTGTGGATGAGGTGGGTGAATGTGGATGACTGCACAAGCCAGCTGATTATTGCTGAGTTCAGGGTAAGATGTCATTCATTCATTCATATATATGTTAGTTTTATATGCATTCATATGTTAGTTTGATTTATGTTGTCTACTAAGTTTCTTAATGTGTAATGTGCAGAGATATTATCGCTTTGAGGACGGGCAGGAAGCCCATGGCATGACTGTTCTACATAAATACTTGGAGATGAATTGGCACAAGTTGGTCCATGACTGGAAGAAGAAGGCCCAGACGAAGATGGCTGATGGACAGACACTTAAGGATGTCCGGCTAGATTTCATCTCTGCTGCGGTGTGGGACCAAATGTGCAGCATTTGGGACGGGGAGGCCTTCAAGAAGATGTCGGCACAGCGTACAGCTACCCGACAGCAGAGTCGTCTCGCGCACTGCACAGGGTCTCAGTCGTACGATCTCTACCGGGAGAGACTCGAGGTGAGTCTAAAGCATGCACCCTCCCGCTTGGAGTTTTGGTGGCACGCCCACCAGAAGAAAGGTGAAGGTGGTTATATATCACCTGAGGCAGAACGCATTGTTGTAAGTTATTTAATTCTCTTATTTAGTATGTATTTAAAATTCGGTTATTCTTTTGTATTTTTTTGTTTTATATTTTGCGTATCATCTATTAATGTGTTTTTTTCAGCGACGATTCGAGGACCTTGCTGTGGCCCGGAGCAGCCAGAGAGGTGACACTGCAGTCGATGATTCTACGCGTATGGATGAAGATATGGAGGACTGGCTACAGGCTACAGGGGGATCGAAGATGGGTCGAGTTGTGGGCATTCCCCATGTCCCAGCCTACACCCTAGTCCCTGCTGTGAGATCTCAGCGGCGCCTACCCACTGGAGGTAATGATGCGAGTGGATCTAGAGCCGACCCTTCATTATCCGACGATTTCTTCCGGCGGATTATAGAGGGGTGCATGGCGAGCAGTGTTGTGCAGTCAGGCGCACCATCATGCGAGCGGATCTACCAGCTGGCTCAGGAGGTTGTTCACGGCTTCATAGATCCTACAGCTGCCGCTGATGACCTCATGGGTGTAGTACGGGAGGAGGCCATTCTGTATATGCGATTGTCTTGGCCAATATCTTCCCACCACATTTTCGATAGGTAAAAACAATTATTGATGTATTTCTTTATTTAATTTATGAAATTTATAATTATATTACTTATATAAAGAGACCCAAACCCGCCTCGGTCGTCCGAATGACCCGCAAATACGTACATAGCACCGCATAGGCATTAGGTACGTGTTTCAACTTACGGGACTCAATTCTGACATACGGATGCCGAGTTATTAGCCCGTTTGCAATAATTGCCGACATTTATGTAAAAAGCCAAAAAAGAGACCAAAACCTACCTCGGTCGTTCGAATGACACGTAAACACACAGATAGCACCGCATAGGCATTAGACAAGTGTTGCAACTTACGGGACTCGATTCTGACATACGGATGCCGAGTTATCAGCCCGTTTGCAATAATTGCCAACACTTAGGTAAAAAGTTAAAAAAGAGACCAAAACCCGCATCGATCGTCCGAACGACACGCAAACACACACATAGCACTGCATAGGCATTAGGCACATATTGTAACTTACGGGACTCGATTCTGACATACGGATGCCAAGTTATCAGCCCGCTTGCAATAATTGTTAACACTTAGGCAAAAAGCCAAAAAAGAGACCAAAACCCGCATCGGTCGTCCGAACGACGCGCAAACACACATATAGCACTTCATAGGCATTAGGCATGTGTTGTAACTTACGGGACTCGATTCTGACATACGAATGCCGAGTTATCAGCCCATTTGCAATAATTGCCAACACTTAGGTAAAAAGCTAAAAAAGAGACCAAAACCCGCATCGATCGTCCAAACGACACGGAAATACACATATAGCACCGCATAGGCATTAGGCACGTGTTGCAACTTAAGGGACTCGATTCTGACATACGGATGTCGAGTTAACAGCCTGTTTGCTAGAATTGCCAACAGTTAGGTAAAAAGCCAAAAAAGAGACCAATACCAGCCTCGATCGTTTGAATGACACGCAAACACACACATAGCACCGCATAGGCATTATGCACGTTTTTCAACTTATGGGACTCGATTTCGACACACGGATGTCGAGTTATCAGCCTGTTTATAATAATTGCCAACAGTTAGGCAAAAAGCCAAAAAAGAGATCAAAACTCGCATCGGTCGTCCAAATGGCACGCAAAAACACACATAGTATTGCATAGGCATTAGGCACGTATTACAACTTACGGGACTCAATTCCGATATACGGATGCCGAGTTATCAACCCGTTTGCCAGAATTGCCAACAGTTAGGAAAAAAACCAAAAAAAAGACCAAAACCCGCCTCGATCGTCCGAACGACACGCAAATATACACATAGCACCGCATAGGCATTAGGCACGTGTTGCAACTTACAGGACTCGATTCCGATATACGGATGCCGAGTTATCAGCCCGTTTGTAATAATTACTAACAGTTAGGCAAAAAGCTAAAAAAGAGACCAAAACCCGTCTCGATCGTCCGAACGACACGTAAACACACACATAGCACTGCATAGGTATTAGGTATGTGTTGTAACTTACAAGACTCGATTCCGATATACGGATGCCGAGTTATCAGCCCATTTGCAATAATTGTAGAACACAAACTACAATAATTTAAATATGCTCTATTTTCGACTTCATAATTAATATTTTTTTCTTTTATAGGGTATTATTGATGAGACTCATGGGGGTGGAGGCTGCAGCACAGGAGATGCCCGTGGCGGAGATGGTGATGACCGTCGAGCTGATGCTGATGAGACTGTGGAGGGTGGGACCGCAGGTGGGACAGGCAATGGGACCGGCGATCGTACGATAGATGGCGGTGATGATGACACTGAAATTCCTGATCTTGGGTTGTAGTTAGTTTATGTTTATATTTTGACTTTCATGTATGTATTTATATAACTTTTGAGTTGTACAGACCAGAGTTTTGTATCTAACTAAATTGATTGTTGATGGTAAAATATATGATTGTTTATTGATATGCGTGCATTGTCATTATTAGTTTTTCTTTAATTTATAACAGGTACAATTATGTATATGTAAATGAACAAGGGAATTTTGCTATTTTTAATTTTTTTTAAGCAGGTCATTGGTGACGTGGTCATTGGTGACGGGGTCATTGGTGACGGGGTCATTGGTGACGGGGGGCCCTCGGTAATGACATACAGGTCATTGGCGACGACAATATGCACTCATTGGCGACGGCATGCCATCGATAATGAAAATAAAATTAAATTTTATAAATGTTTGTTAACGACAGCATGTCTGTCGCTAGTGCCGTCGGCAATAACACATTGGCGACGGTGACCCGTCGGCAATGACCTTCTTCCTGACAGTGAGCGACGGGAGTCACGGGTGACGACCTCTGGGGCAACGGACGGTGCCGTCGCTAATGACCTCATTGCCGACGGCAAGAGGACCATTGGCGACGGCATAGTCCGTCGGCAATGACCTTTTTTTGTAGTGATCCTTCTAATACTACTGGATATCTTGTATAGTGCAGTCCATAATTTTGAGTATGTTTTAAATATTCCAAAACTCTTAAAATAGCTTTCCAGTGATCTTTACCTGGATTACTCGTATACCGACTTAGCTTACTTACTGAATAAGTTATATCTGGTCTAGGACAGTTCATGACATACATTAAAATGCCTATTATACGTGAATATTCTAGTTGAGATATGCTATTACCTTCATTTTTGGCTAGATGAAGATTTATATCAACTGGGGTCTTATTTAGAATTATATTATACTTATTAAATTTTTCAAGTATTTTCTTAGTGTAATGAGTTTGAGATAATATAATTCCATAAGATGTTCTGGAAATCTGGATTCCTAATATTATATCAGCAACCCCTAAGTCTTTCATATCAAATCTATTTGCAAACATACGTTTGGTAGAGTTGATAATTTCATTGTTGCTACCCATGATTAACATATCATCCACATAAAGACAAACAATAACATATTCTTTTTGAGTGCTTTTGACATAAACACATTTGTCACACTCATTGATTTTAAATCCATTTGATAACATAACATTATCAAATTTCTCATGCCATTATTTTGGTGCCTATTTCAATCCATATAAGGATTTAACAAGTTTGCATACCTTCCTCTCTTATCCAGGAGCAATGAAACCTTCAGGTTGTTCCATATATATTTCTTCATCTAATTCACCATTTAAGAATGCAGTTTTCACATCTATTTGATGTATTTCAAGTCTATTTAAAGATGTTATTGTTATAAGCATCCGAATAGATGTAATTCTTATAACTGGTGAATAAGTGTCGAAATAATCCAATCCTTCCTTTTGTCTATATCCTTTAACAACAAGCCTTGCTTTATATTTATCGATTAAAACATCAGCTTTCATCTTCTTTTTAAAGATCCATTTATACCCCAAGGGTTTGGAACCAGGTGGAAGGTCCACCAATTCCCATGTATGATTTTGCATGATGGATTCAATTTCACTATTCATTGCTTCTTTCCAATGAGAAGCATCTGGAATGGATATTGCCTCCTTGTATGTTTGAGGATCGTTTTCTAACAAAAACGTTAAAAAAATCCGGGCCAAAAGACGTTGAAGTCTTTGCCCTTTTGCTACGTCTAGGTTCATCCACTATAGACTCTTTGTCTATATTTTCAGGCTTTATACTAGTAGCATCCAAAGGTCTTTTGTATGAATTTGTCTCTTTATTTCTATTATATGGAAACACATTCTCAAAAAATGATGCATCTCTAGATTTAATAAAGGTATTAACATGAATATCAGGAATTTCAGATTTATGAACAAGAAAGCGATAAGCACTACTGCTATTTGCATAACCAATGAATACACAATCAATGGTTTTTGGTCATATCTTAACCTTTTTAGGTTTAGGAACCATCACTTTTGCTAGACACCCCCGCACTCTTAAGTATTTATAGCAAGGTCTATGACCTTTCCATAATTCATAAGGTGTTTTGTGAATTTTTTTATGAGGTTCTTTGTTAAGAATATAATTTGCAGAAAGCAAAGCTTCCCCCCACAAGTTCTGGGGTGCTCCAGAACTAGTTAGCATAGCATTCAACAAATGTTCGGTTCTTGCGTTCAGCAATACCGTTAGATTGAGGTGAATAAGGAGCAGTAGTTTGGTGAACAATACCATGAGTAGAGCATATCTCTTCAAATGGTGATTCATATTCACCACCTCTATCGCTTCTTATTGCTTTAATCTTTTTGTTAAGTTTATTTTCAACTTCATTTTTATAAAGTTGAAACATTTCTATAGACTCATCTTTGCTTCTCAGCAAATATACATAACAATATCTTGTGCAATTATCAATAAAGATAATAAAATATTTTTTCCCACCTCTTGTTTGCACAAACTTTAAGTCACATATATCAGTGTGAATTAAATCTAGAGGTTCAGTTTTCCTTTCAACAAAATGAAAAAGTAATCTTGTCATTTTTGATTCCACATAAATTTCACATTTATATTTTTGATTAATATCAAAATTAGGCAAGAATTCTAAATTAATTAATCTACGTATTGTATTATAATTAACATGACCTAATCTAGCATGCCATATATTTGAAGATTTTAACAAGTAAGCAGAAGAATTAATTTTATTATTATCAATAGACTTCGGTACAACAGTCATTACATTCATCTTAAAGAGCCCATCAGTCATATAGCCCTTTCCCACAAACATATCATTTTTACTAAGTACAAATTTATCAGACACAAACACCAACTTGAAGCCATTCTTGCTAAGTAGTGACCCAGAAACTAGATTTTTGCGGATATCTGGCACATGAAGCACTTCGTTCAAAGTCAGTTCTTTGCTAGATGTCATTTTCAGTATAATCTTTCCACGTCCTTGAACCTTTGAACTTGAGGAGTTTCCCATGAAGAGTTGATCATCATTTTCTACTAATTTATAAGTAGAAAACATCCATTTGTTAGAACAAATGTGGCGAGTAGCCCTAGTGTCCACCCACCATTCTTTGGGGTTTCCTACCAAGTTACACTCAAATACAACTACAGAGATATTAATGTCTGAAACATTTTCAGAAAGCTTTTCCAGTTCTGTCACATTTGCTTGAGCCTTTTGTTCTTTCTTGAATTTCTTCGACTTTCGATATTCATTTGATTTATGTCCTGGAATGCCACAGTTAAAGCATTTGCCTTTGAATTTTTTCTTGGCCTTGAAAGTATCTTTTCTTTCACACTTCCTTTTGTTGTTGTTTGGCCTTTGTTCTACCACATTTGCCTTTGCTTCAATGAAATTTTTCCCAATCTTATTCTCAGATCCTCGATTGTCCTCTTCAATTCTAAGTCGCACAATGAGTTCTTCAAGATTCATTTCTTTACGTTTATGCTTCAGATAATTCTTGAAGTCTTTCCATGATGGTGGAAGTTTCTCAATCATTGCAGCAACTTGGAATGAGTCACTTAGTGACATTCCTTCAGATTGAATATCATGTAGAATTACTTGTAATTCTTGAACTTGGGTGATGACTGCTTTAGAATCTACCATTTTATAATCAAGAAATCTACCGACTATGAATTTCTTCATGTCAGCATCTTCAGTTTTATATTTCTTGTCTAAAGATTCCCAAAGTTCCTTTGCAGTTTGAATTGTACAATACACGTTATACAATGTATTATCTAATCCATTCATTACATAATTTCTGCAAAGGAAATTTGCATGTTTCCATGCATCAACTGCAGCCACTTTTTCCTTGTCAGATTCTCCTTCAACAAGAGTAGAACAGTCCTCTTGTAGAAACCTTGCCAAATTCAATGTTGTGAGATAGAAGAGCATCTTTTGTTACCAACGCTTGAAATCAGTTCCACTGAACTTTTCAGGCTTTTCTCCATGAGACATACTCACAGCAGGAATGGTGCTAGTAGATGTCATTTCTGTTATACAAAGAAAAACTATCAATAAACATAAACAAATTTCTGTTGTACAAAATTTAACAAAATTCAACCAACAAATTTTGTTTACAAAATTTCTGTTGTAGAAAATTTGTTTACAAATTTGTTTAGCACAAATCCAAATTCTGTTTACAAATTCAATTTACAACTTTCTGTTTAACATATTTGCATTCTTTAGTTGGATAGGTTTTGACAATCACATGCTATTACAATTATTAATTTATTAATCCTATAGTACACAATATTGTACTACTCATATAAATTAAAACAATAACAGAATAACAGAATATAAAAATGCAATCAATTAACATGGAACATATAAAATAACAGAATATATAAATCAATTAACATGTAATATATATAATAACAGAATACTTTATATTAACATGTATTAACATGCAATAAAATTCCAGAATACTGTGTATTAATAGTTTGTTAAAATACTAATTTTACAGTATGCTATGTATACATAAAATTGTTTTAAAAACCCATTTTCTGTTCACATAAATAAGCGATATTAAATAATACTACAATTACAGAATGGCTAAATTTGCTTTAAGATTGTATTTCCGTAATATATATATATATATATATATATATATATATATATATATATATATATATATATATATATATATATATAATAACAAAAAGTTAAGCAAAACAGAACATAACTATAAAATAAAAACAAACAGATAAATCCGAGTCCTTTGAATTCACCCTTAAAGCAAATTTATTCCCTCACTAGTGCTAAGGATTAATTGAATAATTATTTTCCAAGATAAAACAGATTTCCAATTCTTAATTAGAAGAACTTCAAAATTAAGAACACTTCGAACCAAATTTTATGTTATGTACTGAACCTACAATAATGATGCATGAAAAATTGTGCATGGATATACTTACACATAAAGGGAAAAAATTGCAGAACGGGGAAGGGGAAAATATTGCAGAACAGGAAACGGGAAGGAACAGAACAAAGAACGAGGGAAATTACTTATGTTCTTTTAGCACGCCCAAATGGATTATTTATAATTTATCAGTTGGGTTATTATTCAAACCGTTAATATATATTGATAATAACAAAATTGATAATATATTAACAGATTTTGTCCAACAAATTATATATCCGAACCCGGTCCGACCGGCCGGACGGCGGCAGCGTGCGCGTGGGTTTGAACCAAGTCTTGGCTAGGTCCTCTCCCTTCCACAAAAGTGGGGTGCCCCTTGGGGCCCTTCCCATTGAGTAAACATCCTATATATATGTTCTTCATTTTTTCCTCTAACGCCCTATCTGGGACTTTTGCAATTTATAATATTTCAAGTAGGTGGCTTTGGAGTCAATTTTCTCATTCAATTCTTAATGATTTTGAACACATAAATATACCACGTTATACTCCTTGCGGAGGAGAACGCATTGGTGCATGGATCCGACATTTTCGGAGTGTGGGTCTCTCATTAAATTTAGCCTCAAAGTGCTCTCTAATATTTAATGTTTCAAACTCATTTCCAACATTATTCAATTAATGCTAAAGCAGGAAGGGCTCTCCTTTAGAAAAAGCAATATTTAAGGTATGTATTGTATGTTATTTTTTGGTTTCCTCTTTCCATCACTATAAAAAGATAGCTATGTAACATTTGTAAGGGAGACTTAGTCAAGTAATAAACTTCTGTGTTCACTATATCTTATGGCTTTCTAAATTTCCTTTATAGTTTTCTGAAAGATTATTTTATATGCCTTAATACATAATCAATCATAGCATTGCTTATGAAAGTATGCTCTGTAGTTGCCTCTGTTAAGAAGATTCACTGCAAATCTATAGGACGCAGACCAATGATCCAAAACATAAATGTATTGGTTTAATATTATAATATGTGTTGCATGGTCGCCCTAAATGTGCCCTATTATGTTGCGAGGGCTTACATTTGGGCTTGACTGCCAATAATTGCCAGTATTATTCAGATATCGCTGTATTTTTAATACTATCATACTGTATATAAGATTTAAATTTACTATCAAGAGTTTTAATGTCATTACTTTTCTGGAGGGTATATAAGGTATTCTTGGGACAATACATTTGATATTTGATTCAGACTCGTGTTGGGTATAGTTGTTAAAGATGTTATTAGAACGGTAGTCTTTGATGGTGTGTCTGTTAGAAATTGCGATTATATAGATAATGATTTGATGGAGACGGTGACAAAAGAATCTTATAAAAAATGACCTATAAAATGATATGATAAAATATAAATAGTTATTGATCCAAATATGGGTGGACCAACCACATATATATATATATATATATATATATATATATATATATAGTAAGGATCAAGTGCATACCCCTTATCTTACTCACCAGTGCTTACCCCCCTTTAGGCGACGGTTTCGGTCATACAATCGTCGTCTATACTCTTAGCGACGGACAACATATAGCGTCGCTTAAAAGTATAGACGACGGTTGTATAACCGAAACCGTCGCCTAAAGGTGAGTAAGATAAGGGGTATTCACTTGATCCGGACCGTATATATATATATATATATATATATATATATATATATATATATATATATATATACGGTCCGGATCTTAAGCTCACCCTTTATCCAACTCACCCGAGCTCACCTCTCTTTTAGCGACGGACCCGGCGACGGTTCGGTCATTCAACCGTCGTCTATACTTTTAGCGACGCTATATGTTGTCTGTCACTAAAAGAATAGACGACGGTTGTATGACCGAACCGTCGCCGGGTCCGTCGCTAAAGGGGGTGAGCTCGGGTGAGTTGGATAAGGGATGAGCTTAAGATCCAAACTAATATATATATATATATATATATATATATATATATATATATATATACACACACGAAAAGGATCAAGAGTATACTCTTTGATCCTACATACCTTGCATACCCTCTTTAGCGACAGACCGGGCAACGGTTCGATCCGTCATTATAGGTTCGGTTCGTTGCTATATACTGTCCGTCGCTAAAAATTAAGACAACGATTCCCTGATATAGCGACGAATTGAACCGTCGCCCAGTCCGTTGTTAAAGGTGGTGAGCATGATATGTAAAATAAGACAGTGAGCCCTTAAAATGGACTATATATATATATATATATATATATATATATATATATATATATATATATATATATATATATATATATATATGGAGAGGATCAAGAGTAGAACTCTTAAGTAATAGAACTCCCTTAAATAATAGAATTGTATCAAAACGACGTAGTTTTGATAAGACGCGGTGGCATTTTTGTAAATACACGGTGGCATGGTATTTACAAAAATGCCACCGCGTCTTATCAAAACTACGTCGTTTTGATACAATTCTATTATTTAAGAGAGTTCTACTACTTAAGAGTTCTACTCTTGATCCTTTCTGTATATATATATATATATATATATATATATATATATATATATATATATATATATATATATATATAGGGTCAGGATCAGGTAAAGGATCCCTTACTTTCTTAAAATGAGGGACTTTTTTTTTTGCTTTTTTTTTTAAAACAACTAAAAAAATAAGTTTAATATTTTATGGAACTGAAATTTTTTCATAATACAGTATTTTGAGTGTGATTTGGGTACGTATAACAAAATATGTATGTACAGTCTGGGCACACTGTACCACCACTTTTTGGTATAGGTATTCAAAACACGCCCAAAACATTGTATTATGAAAAAATTTCAGTTCCATAAAATATTAAACTTTTTTTTTAGTTGTTTTAAAAAAAAGCAAAAAAAAACAAAAAAAAAGAGTCCCTTATTTTAAGAAAGTAAGAGATCCCTTACTTGATCATTTCTGTATATATATATTTCATAATCATTCTTTTATTAGCAAAGTATTTCCATCAATTTCACTATTCGTACATTAAGAATTTAGTAGATTTGGACCGGAACTTTTCATTTTCCATCCTTTTTAAATCTCACAGATCCAATAAATCTAATTTCCCTGTTTTTTTAACTTTTGGACTCGAACTTAGTAGTTAGTAGACTAATAAATATGACCAAATTATAAAAGTGAAATGCCAAATAGCCCAAATGCCCAAACCACAAGACCAAGGGACACATCAAATCAACTAATAACTCTATACATACTGAAACCCATACATCTTGTGAGTGAACAATGAACATGACTTAAATGTAAAAGTAACGCTTCTGTTTTCACTTTTTTTTTGTTTGTAAAATTCATCTTTCAACTTTTATTTTTGTAAAATCTCCCTCTAAGATATATGAATTGTGCAAAATTCACCCAATATAATATCATCTCTACCTTCCATTACAATTCATCTTTCAACTTTTATTTTTGTAAAATCTCCCTCTAAGATATATGAATTGTGCAAAACTTACATTATATAATATTATCTCTACATTCCATTACAATTATGAATTAAAAAATTATTCTCCTCATCTGCTAGAATTTTTAGCGGACAGGAACAAAAAAAAATTTAGATCCCCCGACGGAATTTCCGTCGGAAATACCTTATTCCGTCGGAATTTATTATTTTTTTTAAATGCAAATTTTTAAAGTTCAGTTTCCAGGTGTTTAAACATATTTATGTACATGTAACCTGTCACAACCCAATACACAGTAATATAAACATGTATCTCACATTTAAATATGCAACATAGCGCTAAAACGTAATATCCACCAAAACGTAATCTTCAACTAATTATCATTCACATTCACATTCAAATATCCACCAAAACGTATTATAAGCTAATGTTCCATAAATATAAGCTAACCAATTACAAATATAAGCTAATGTTCCATAAATGATAAACAACATAATTTATGTAAGACCCCAATTTTTTTTAATAAAGATGATTTTTCTATAAATATCATTTTTAAATATTATAGAATGAATTTTATATAATGTTATAGCTGTGGGTAATATTTATAAATTTTGTAAAGTACGCAAGTTGTTATATAATATTCGATTGATCGGGGAATATTCGTTTTAACAGAAAATATTCGTACGACGGCACAATTATTGGTGGACCCCACAACCGAATTATTGTCGGATTGAAAAAATGACAAAAATATTTTATGAAAATAACGACGAAAGTTTTACCGTTAACTGTTGAAACACCCGGTGTTAAAAGTACAGGAATACGCGTGATTGCATAGTAACACATGGTATTGATTATTGATACTTACGTGAGAAGTCACTCAGTTTTGTTCAATTATTGCTACAGTAATTGTTGCATAATATCTCACGTATTTGATTTAATTATTGTCGATATTTTATATATTATTAAATCAATAATTGAGATGACAGAGTTATTAATATTATTATTTGTAATATTAACGATGTCTAGAAGTTCTGTCAAGAAGAGGTTTGGTCACCTAATTGCGCGCCAATAGAGAGAAATTCTTATTAGAAAGCCCCCTCTTTCCTGGGAACGACCTGGTCGATTAATATTGTGAATTATAATAATAATGATAAATATTGTTAATTATATTGAGGTATCTTTTTATGAAGTTACAGAAGTTTATATATATATATATATATATATATATATATATATATATATATATATTTTATTAGTATTATTAATGTAATAAAACAGAAAAACTTTTTATATAAAACATAATACTTTTATAAAGTTATCTGTTTTATTAGACTATAAATAGAATATATTATATTCTATTATGCATAGTATTTTGTATAGTAAAATCTTTTTATACAAAACAGAATACTTTTATAAAGTTATTTGTTTTATTAGATTTTAAATAATATATATATATATATATATATATATATTATATATAATATATATATATATATATATTTAGAATATATTATATTTTATTGCATAGTTTCCTTTCAATTATCCTATAAATAAGATGCTTAGTTAAAATTGAAATCACACCAGAAATTTAGAGAATTCTCTTCTATAATCTTGAGCGTATTTCTTTAGAGTTTTCAGAAGCTTTGAGCGTAGAAAAATAGTATAAGTTTTCTTCAAGAATATCCTCATCCTACCAGTCGGAATGCTCTTCTTTTACGGTAAGGGGTATTATTCTTTCATATTCATGAAGATAATTATTTTCTTTTCAATACTCGTAAGAGCTGTTATTCCATTCTTTATTATTATGTTGGAATAACCTGTCTATGCGAAGTACCGCATACATGGTGAAATTCTGTTGTTATTCCATTATTTATCATTCTGTTGGAACATCCTGTCTGTGCGTTTACGCATGACCTATTTCCATTATTTATCATTCTGTTGGAACATCCTGTCTGTGCGTTTACGCATGTCCTGGTTCTATTATTTATTATTATGTTGGAATATCCTGTCTGTGCGTTTACGCATGACCTGGTTCCATTATTTATTTTTCTGTTGGAATAACCTGTCTGTGTGGTCTATCGAATGCTTGGTGAATTCTTTTGTTATTCCATTCTTTATTATAATCAGTTGGTTAAAGTTTTGGCTTTTATACTCCACGAAATTAGTGGAATATCTTTGATATTTGCGCTTCATCCAGTATCTTTTCATGGAAATATTCTTCTGAGTATTTTTGAATTTTACTCTACAAAGATGTATCATGTTGACAATTTGGACATTATTAGTTCTTGGATAAATTAATTCTTGAACTTATTTTATTGAATTCTTATATCATTGTCATCATCCTCATGTTTATATTATGTTGAAAGTCATCTGTGGCCTGTAGTGCATAGATGAACTTGGTATGATTATGACCAGGGATTAATCAGTATAATCATGACCGTAATGTTACAAATGATGTGATAAAAGTCCTCATTGGCATGTAGTGCATTGATGGACAATTTGTTGGCATGATCATGACCATTGATGAATACACGAATATCCTTAGCCCGTAGTGCATGGATAATTTGTGGTCGTGATACTAATGAATATCCTTGGCCGTAGTGCAGGGATCATGTGGATTATTTATTAAGCTGAGTCTCAGCGACAAAAGTGATGAAAAACCTTTTTAATTCATAAAAGATAGTAGATTTTATTCTCTACTTGACTCTTTTAATGGATAGATTGTTTCGTTGCAGTTAAACTTGGTGTTTGTTATATTTTATCAGTTTAACACTGTTGAAGACTAACGATAATTTATTTTGCATTATCTTAGTCATAATATTTCTTACTGGGCTAGTTGAGCTCACCCTTTTGCTTTCATTGTTCTCTTCAGGAAATGAGAACGTAGCGGGGACTAGTCGGGGAACGGAGTGACGGTTCAGATAATAGCATTAGTAGTCCTCACTATTCTATGAAATAGTGTGAAAATAAATGTATTGAGGACTTATTTTGAGTTTGAATACTGTTTAGAAGACAATGTTGTATTAAAACTCACAGCTTATGTTTTGTCGTATTTTACACGACAGTTGTATAATTAAGTTCTTATTTGTATTTTGTACCATATATTTGACGACTTAGAATATGTGATGTATACCTATTTTGGGGGCGTCACGGTTGGTATCAAAGCTTAGGGATATGATCCCTGGCTAAGATGTGAGACAAGAACTAGGAGGGGAGAGACAGGGAATTCCTTCGCTAGTATGACCTACCTAAGTTTATTTGGAAATTACTTGGTCGGTCAGAGTATAGGGATAATATGTGATATATTAATTAACCTTTATTTTGTGACAGTATTTGAAAATGGCATCCAAGAATGTTGAGAATAGCAATGGAGCATAGGAGACCGTTGAGTCTCCACAGATCAATAATCAGGATAATGTGCATCAGGAAGGCGACAATCCTAATGCAAACAACAACACTGACCAAATGATGAACGATGGAATGTTCAGAGGCTTTATGCAATTCATGCAACATCAGGCGAGAGCGACTTCTGTCCAAAATGCAGGTGAAAACACTGGCAACTCTCAGACGGTCACCGCCAAACAGTTCAAGGAGCTGGAACCACCAGAGTTTTTTGGAGAGCCAAAACCACTTAAAGCGGAGACGTGGATAAAGCAGATCAACAAGATATTTGATATATTGGGGTACTCCGAGGAGCAAAAGGTTCCCCTTGCCACCTTCATGTTGCGGGCAGAGGCAGATTACTGGTGGGAATCTATAAAGCGTACTCAACCTGCCGCACTGAAGATGTCTTGGGAGAAGTTCCAAGAACTGTTCAACGACAAGTACTTTCCCGAAAGTATTCGTCACATGAAAGAGGTAGAGTTCATCAAGCTGGAGCAAAACAACATGACCGTGTCGCAGTACGAAGCCAAGTTTGCTGAGTTGTCCCGATTTGCATCCCATTTAGTTGATAATGAGGAGAGAATGACGCGAATGTTTCTAAGAGGTTTGAAACCCGAGATACGTCTCAGTTATTGGAACGCGATAATGAGTCAACCCAAACAAAAGAGAGCAGCCGGCAAAATGATAATACCAGTGATAACAGTCATCGAAGCGGTGACAATAAGCGTGGAGGGAATCAACATGCCAGAAATGGTAACCACTTCGGTGGTAATCAAGGCCAGAATAATTAGAATGGACATTTCAAGAAGAGGAGATTCAACAATGATGGAAAGACGTCAGCATCAGCACCCATCGTTAAGGAAGGAGAACGACCACCTATCATATGCTTCAAATGTGGAGGGGAGGGACATATCAGTCCAAACTGTGCGATGCCATCCAAAGCATGTTACAATTATGGAAGAGAAGGTCACCTAGCCCGATTTTGTCGTGCACCAAAGTCAAGTCCAGCTGGGATAGATGCATCAAAGGCCGTCCCAGACAAGACAAAACCGGTAGTTCAAGGGAGAGCGTTTGTCGTGACGTCCCAGAAAGCAAAGAACCCGAACGAGGTCATCACGGGTAAGCTTATCATAAACTCTAGCGAAGTATATACCTTATTTGATACCGGTTCTACCCATTCTTTTATTTTTCCTACTTGCGCTCAACGTTTAAATTTGACTCCAAAGAAATTAGACTTTGATTTATCTGTTAAAACTCCATTGGGAGAAACCTTCATTACATCCACTGTTTATAAGTCTTGTTTGGTTCAAATCGGTACCCTCACATTACCTGTCGATCTTATTTCATTGAAAATACTTGCATTTGACGTAATTCTAGGGATTGATTGGTTAACGATTCATCATGTAAAAAATGATTGTTTTCATAAGGTTGTTAGCTTCCATATTCCTAACCAACCTATTATACGAATTCAAGCAACCAAACCATTAAAATCAATCACTGTCATTTCAAGCCATTAAGCTATTTGTTTATTGAAAAATGGATGTCAAGCTTTCTTAGCTCATTTCACGGATCTAAACAAAAATACGTCAGTTTTGAATGATATTTCTATTGTTAATAAATTTCCTGACGTATTCCCTGAAGAACTTCTTGGCCTACCCACAGAGCGTGAAATTAAATTTTATATCGACCTTGAACCCGGTACAAAACCCATTTCCAAAGCCCCATATCGAATGGCTCCTATTGAACTTCAGGAGTTAAAGACCCAACTGCAGAAATTGTTAGACATCGATTACATTCGTCCTAGTACGTCTCCTTGGGGTGCTCCTGTTCTATTCGTGAAGAAGAAAGATGGAAGTATGCGACTTTGTATTGATTATCAGGAGTTGAATCATGTCACCATCAAAAATAGGTACCCATTACCACGTATTGATGACCTGTTCAACCAGTTGCAAGGCGCCAAATTCTTTTCAAAGATTGATCTTCGTTTTGGATATCACCAATTGAAGATTAGAACCGATGACATTCCAAAGACGGCTTTCAGAACTCGGTACGGCCATTATGAATTCCTAGTCATGTCTTTTGGATTGACTAATGCTCCTACTGCCTTCATGGATATGATGAACTGAGTATTCAAGAAATATTTGGATCACTTTGTGGTCGTCTTTATTGATGACATCCTTATTTATTCCAAAAATCGTGAAGATCATGAGCAACACTTGAGGCTGATACTCTAAAAGCTTCGTGAAAATAAGCTTTATGCCAAGTTGAAGAAATGCGAGTTCTAGCTTGAAGAAGTAGCATTCCTTGGGCACGTGGTGTCAAGTCATGGAATATTAGTTGACCCAACAAAGATTGAAGCTATTCAAAGCTGGGAGCAACCCAAATCTGTGGCCGAAGTACGTAGCTTTCTCGGCTTAGCTGGTTATTATCGAGATTCGTGAAAGGATTTTCTCGAATCGCTACTCCATTAACTCAGCTGACTCAGAAAGATACAAAATTCGGCTGGAGCGAGGAATGTGAGAAGAGTTTTCAAGAACTCAAGAGGAGACTCATTTCAGCACCTGTTCTGACAATACCATCTGGCTCAGAGGGATTTGTCATCTACAGTGATGCTTCAGGCAAAGGGTTAGGATGTGTTCTCATGATCTAAAGTTGGCAGCAAAGAATATGAGAGGAATTATCCTACTCATGATCTAAAGTTGGCAGCAGTCATTTTTGCACTAAAGATTTGGAGGCATTACTTGTATGGGGAGAAAGTGGAGATCTTTACGGATCATAAAAGCCTCAAATATTTCTTCACTCAAAAGGAACTCAACATGCGACAGCGACGTTGGCTTGAACTGTTGAAAGATTATGATCATACCATCCAATACCATCCTGGAAAAGCGAACGTGGTAGCTAACGCATTGAGTAGAAGATCATATGCGGGTACGAGTGCGATATTGTCAACGCAAAAGTCCATTTTGTATGATTTGCAAAGGATAGAGATAGAGTTAAAGACTCCAAGAACCCATGTGATGATGGCAAATATAAGAGTAGACCGACTTTAATTGATAAAGTTAAAGCTGCTCAAGCTACAGACCTGAAGCTGATGCGTATGTGGAAGAAAGTGCAAGAAGGTACTATACTGGAAGCAAGAATCGATGAAGAAGAAATACTTCGAGTCAACTCCAGACTTTGTGTTCCTAACGTCCCTGATTTAAAGTATAAAATCATGATGGAGGCGCACAACACACCATTTGCAATCCATCCTGGGAGTACCAAAATGTATCATAATCTTCGACATACATTTTAGTGGGGTAATATGAAAAGAGAGATAGCTCTGTTTATCTCAAAGTGTCTAACGTGTCAACAAGTCAAGGCGGAGCATCAAGTACCAAAAGGTCCATTGCAACTACTTGAAATTCCAGAATGAAAGTGAGAGCACATTACCATGGATTTCGTTACTGGTCTTCCCACGGTTTCTCAAGGCATAGATGCAATTTGGGTCATTGTTGATAGATTGACCAAGTCTGCTCACTTCTTACCTATACGAGAAACTTATACAGTTGAACGTCTTGCTCGTATGTACATAAACGAGGCTATAAGATTGCATGGTATGCCAGTATCCATAGTTACTGATCGAGACCCAAGATTTACTTCACGATTTTGGGTTAGTTTACAAAAAGTTATGGGCACGGATTTATGATTTAGTTCGGCATATCATCCTCAGATGGACAGACAGTCAGAAAGGACTATTCAAACTCTTGAAGATTTATTAAGACTCTGTGTCCTTAACTTCAAGGGAAGTTTAGACAAGTTCTTAACATTGGTGGAGTTTTTCTACAACAACAGCTATCAAGCAAGTATTGGTATGGCTCCATTCGAAGCGTTGCATGGAAGAAAGTATCGTTCTCCAGTATGCTGGGATGAGGTGGGTGAAGCAATATTGTTGGGACCGGAGTTGGTACGTATGACTATGAAAAAGATTTAAACGATCCGGCAACGTATAAAAATCTCACAAGATCGACAAAAGAGTTATGCTGATCTTCATCGAAAGGACGTGGAATTCGATATTGGAGATCATGTGTTGTTACGTGTTACTTCATGGAAAGGAGTTATGAGATTTGGAAGGAGATGAAAGCTCAATCCTCGATTCATTGGCCCATTTTTAATCCTCGATCAAGTACGAACTGTGGCTTATAGACTCTCTTTACCGCCAAGTATATGTCTCGTGTTCATAATATTTTTTATATATCCATGTTACGTAAATATGTGGAAGACCCGAACTACATTATTGAGTTAGAACCGGACGAAATAGCGGAAGATTTAACGTATGAAGAGGTTCATGTTCAAATCTTGGATAAGAAGGAACATATTCTACGCTCCAAGGTTATACCTCAAGTTAAAGTTTTATAGAGAAACCACGATGTTGAGAAAATGACCTGGGAGTTAGAATCTAAAATAAAATCAAGGTATCCTTACCTCTTCGACATACCACGTACGTACCCTAATTTCGAGGGCGAAATTTTATAAGAAGGGGAGGTTGTAAGACCCCAATTTTTTTTTAATAAAGATGATTTTTCTATAAATATCATTTTTAAATATTATGGAATGAATTTGATATAATGTTATAGTTGTGGGTAATATTTATAAATTTTGTAAAGTACGCAAGTTGTTATATAATATTCGATTGGTCGGGGAATATTCATTTTAACAGGAAATATTCGTACGACGGCACAATCATTGGTGGACCCCACAACGGAATTATTGTTGGATTGAAAAAATGACAAAAATATTTTATAAAAATAATGGCGGAAGTTTTACCGTTAACTGTTGAAACACCCGGTGTTAAAAGTACAAGAATACGCGTGGTTGCATAGTAGCACACGGTATTGATTATTGATGCTTACGTGAGAAGTCACTCAGTTTTGTTCAATTATTGCTACAGTAATTGTTGCATAATATCTCACGTGTTTGATTCAATTATTGTCGATATTTTATATATTAATATTAAATCAATAATTGATATGACAGAGTTATTAATATTATTATTTGTAATATTAACGATGTCTAGAAGTTCTGTCAAGGAGAGGTTTGGTCACCTAATTGCACGCCAATAGGGAGAAATTCTTATTAGAAAGCCCCCTCTTTCCTGGGAACGACCTGGTCGATTAATATTGTGAATTATAATAATGATGATAAATGTTGTTAATTATATTGAGGTGTCTTTTTATGAAGTCACAGAAGTTTATATATATATATATATATATATATATATATATATATATATATATATTTATATATTATATAAATTTTGTTTTATTAGTATTATTAATGTAATAAAACAGAATTTTTTTTTTATAAAACAGAATACTTTTATAAAGTTATCTGTTTTATTAGACTATAAATAGAATATATTATATTCTATTATGCATAGTATTTTGCATAGTAAAATCTTTTTATATAAAACAGAATACTTTTATAAAGTTATTTTTTTATTAGATTTTAAATAATATATATATATATATATATATATATATATATATATATATATATATATATTTAGAATATATTATATTTTATTGCATAGTATCCTTTCAATTCTTCTTTAAATAGGATGCTTAGTTAGAATTGAAATCACACCAGAAATTCAGAGAATTCTCTCCTATAATCTTTAGCGTATTTCTTTAGAGTTTTCAGAAGCTTTGAGCGTAGAAAAATAGTATAAGTTTTCTTCAAGAATATCTTCACCTTACCAGTCGGAATACTCTTCTTTTACGGTAAGGGGTATTATTCTTTCATATTCATGAAGATAATTATTTTCTTTCCAATACTCGTAAGAGCTGGTATTCCATTCTTTATTATTATGTTGGAATAACCTGTCTATGCGAAGTACCGCATACATGGTGAAATTTTGTTGTTATTCCATTATTTATCATTCTGTTGGAACATCCTGTCTGTGCGTTTAAGCATGAACTGGTTCCATTATTTATCATTCTGCTGGAACATCTTGTCTATGCGTTTACGCATGACCTGGTTCCATTATTTATTATTTTGTTGGAATATCATGTCTGTGCATTTACGCATGACCTGGTTCCATTATTAATTTTTCTGTTGGAATAACCTGTCTGTGTGGTCTATCGCATGCTTGGTGAATTCTTTTGTTATTCCATTCTTTATTATACTCAGTTGGTTAAAGTTTTGGCTTTATACTCTATAAAATTAATGGAATATCTTTGATATTTGCACTTCATCCAGTATATTTTTATGGAAATATTCTTCTGAGCATTTTTGAATTTTACTCTACAAAGCAGTATCATGTTGACAATTTGGACGTTATTGGTTCTTTGATAAATTAATTCTTGAACTTGTTTTATTTAATTCTTATACCATTGTCATCATCCTCATGTTTATATTATGTTGAAAGTCATCTGTGACATTTAGTGCATAGATGGACTTGGTATGATTATGACCAGGGATTAATCGGTATAATCATGACAGTAATGTTACAAATGATGTGGTAAAAGTCATCATTGGCCCGTAGTACATTGATGGACATTTGTTGGCATGATCATGACCATTGATGAATACACGAATATCCTTGGCCCGTAGTGCATGGATAATTTGTGATCGTGATACTAATGAATATCATTGGTCATAGTGCAGGGATGATGTGGATTGTTTATTAAGCTGAGTCTCAGCGATAAAAGTGATGAAAAACCTTTTTAAATCATAAAAGATAGTAGATTTTATTCTCTACTTGACTCTTTTAATAGATAGATTGTTTCGTTGCAGTTAAACTTGGTGTTTGTTATATTTTATCAGTTTAACACTGTTGAAGGCTAACGATAATTTATTCTGCATTATCTTAGTCATAATATTTTTACTGGGCTAGTTGAGCTCACCCTTTTACTTTCATTGTTCTCTTCAGGAAATGAGAACGTAGCGGGACTAGTCGGGGAACAGAGTGACGGTTCAGATGATAGCATTAGTAGTCCTCACTATTCTATGAAATAGTGTAAAAATAAATGTATTGAGGACTTATTTTGAGTTTGAATACTGTTTAGAAGACAATGTTGTATTAAAACTCACAGCTTAAGTTTTGTCGTATTTTACACGACAGTTGTATAATTAAGTTTTTATTTGTATTTTGTACCATGTATTTGATGACTCAGAATATGTGATGTATACCTATTTTGGGGGCGTCACAATTTACAATACTTATACAGACGTAATTAGACACTACAATATATACAAATGTTGTACAATACTTATACAGACGTAATTAGACACTACAATATATATAAATGTTCTATAATAACATGAATACAAATGAACTATAAACTAGTAAAAGTATCATCGGGCAGAGGTGAACGACGCTGCTCTGGTGTATGGAAAGAAGTGTCGTCCGCCTGCTCGTCATCGCCAGTCTGCTCGCCATCGCTACCCTGTTGATAGAATCAAAAATATAAATCATTAGTCCGTATATATATATATCTGTGTGTGTGTGTGTGTGAATTAACAAGCTAGCCTTAATTGAAAAAAAACATAAACAATAAAAATACCTGAGTAGGTGGGGGCGGTCGAAAAGCCTCCTCCAAGAGGGTAATCACCATCCAGAGCATCTCGCCGCTCCAAGTGTCGAACTGCTCCCGCGGTAATCCCTTACTCTCTGCGGAGGCCCTTGCTAAAATATCTTGAACAATCTGGTGAAGACGAGAATTAGAAGGTAACTGCTGACGCCGAAAGACCGGATCGGTACAGAACCTATCCGACACGGCCCCTATCAGTCACCGGAAGATATCGTCATCCAAGTTAGCGCCCGTATGAGATGGTCCGACATGTTCTCTCGCACGCTGGCGCTGGCTGGAGCCTATAAAAAGTTACAAATTCGATTACTAATAATAATTTATATAATGTGATAAATTCGGATAAGCTGACACCCCAACATGATAAGCTGAGACTAATCCCCTCCTATCACTAGGTATCCTACGGTACATTCAACTCCGATCGGCTGACATTTTTAACTACACAGAAGACGCATTCAGTTAATTTAGATATTCATGTATGAATGAGATTTACCTAGTATCTCCACTCTATAGGACAGGGGTAAGGCTTCTATCCCGTTATTGGATGTGTCTCGTCACTAGTGCCAACACATTGAGTACGTTTCATGAGTTTCAATAAAATTTTGGCAGCACCTCCCCATGGTTTCCAAGCGCACAAAAATAAGTGAGAGATAACAGTCGAAAAATCCTCAAAATGACAAAAAACGTACCGTTAAATTTCGTATTGGCACCGGCCTAAGTGAGAGACATAACATCCAATAACAGTCCCAAACTGGGGACTGTTCGACATTCATTCCTACTGAGTGAATGTCAAATGGGTTTTTAAGTTCCAAAGTATAAAACATATATTATTGAGTGTATTGAAGATTAAAGGGAGAGTA
This sequence comes from Panax notoginseng, assembly GCA_016801055.1. Taxonomy (NCBI): domain Eukaryota; kingdom Viridiplantae; phylum Streptophyta; class Magnoliopsida; order Apiales; family Araliaceae; genus Panax; species Panax notoginseng. The sequence goes on from CM029020.1 coordinate 46,344,703, forward strand.
TTATTGAGTTTATTAAAAATTGTGACAAACTAAGCAAATGCTACTTAGTTTATTTTGCCAATGATAAACTAAGTAAGTGGTACTTAGTTTATGAGAATTGTTATTTGAAATCTATAGAGACTACGTACTGTTCGACATTCACTCCTGCTTGTTAAACGGGTTTCTAAGTTTCATAGCAGTTGCAGCTGTAATGACTACTAGGATAAGTGTCAAGGACTTCCTTGTATGCATGGTTCGACATAGCAGTTGCAGCTCATAGTACTCCAACTGGTTCCTCGATAACCGAAAAAAGGGTCGTAGTTCCTGTTTGTATCCTATACTCGAATAATAAAGTTAAATCAATTACTACGGACATTCCTCACTGTTCCATCATAACAGATGACAACATCCCGAAGGAGTTCCATTAAGCTATTGAACAAAGTTTCAAGTTAAGCAACCCTCTAGATGAACGAACGATCACTTCTCTACTAGGAATGAATCATCTCCTTATATGGGTCCAATCCATGACATAAACAGCTTCTCACCACTTCGAATTCCTCAGATGGATAGTTCTCATAGAAAAAGAGGTGAGACGTTTTGTGAGAACTACCCATCTGAGGAATTCGGAGTGGTGAGAAGCTGTCTATGTCATAGATTGGACCCATATGGGGAGATGATTCATTCCTAGCAGAGAAGTAATCATTCGCTCATCTAGAGGGTTGCTTAACCTATAACTTTGTTCAACAACTTAATGGCAATCCTTCCGGATGTTATTATATGTTATGATGGAACAGTGAGGAATGTCCGCAATAATTCTGTAAGACCCCAACTTTCATAAATAAAGATTAATTTTTCTCGAAATATATTTTTAAATATCATGGTGTGGTTTTGATATAATGTTATAGTTATGGGTAATATTTATAAATTTTGCAAAGTATTCAAGTTGTTATAAAATATTCGATTGGTCGGGGAATATTCGTTTTAAACAGAAAATATTCGTACAACGGCATAATCATTGGTGGACCCCACAACGAAATTATTGTCGAAGTTAGAAAACGACAGAAATATTTTTTTATAAAAATAATGGCGAAAGTTTTACCGTTAACTGTTGAACTACCCGGTGGTAAAAGTACAGTAATACGCGTGGTTGCATAGCAGCACACAGTATTGATTATTGATGCTTACGTGAGAAGTCACTCAGTTATACTCAATTATTGTTGTAAAACCCCAACTTTTATAAATAAAGATGAATTTTCTATAAATATCATTTTTGAATATTATGGAGTTAATTTGATATAATGTTATAGTTGTGGGTAATATTTATAAATTTTGCAAAGTACGCAAGTTGTTATATAATATTCGATTGGTCGGGGAATATTCGTTTTAACAGGGAATATTCGTACAACGGCACAATCATTGGTGGACCCCACAACGGAATTATTGTCGGATTGAGAAAATGACAAAAATATTTTATTAAAAATAACGGCGGAAGTTTTACCATTAATACTGTTGAACTACTCGGTAGTAAAAGTACAGTAATACTTGTGGTTACATAGTAGCACACGGTATTGATTATTAATGCTTATGTGAGAAGTCACTCAGTTTGATTCAATTATTGTCAGTTAATAATATGAATTATTTAGCGATAATGACGTTTTGTTTTATTCGTATTATTAACGTAATAAAACAGAAACATCTTTTTATATAAAACAGAATATTTTATTAAAGTTATTCTATAAATAGAATATATTATATTTTATTTAAAAGATTTTTCTTTAAATATGGACCGTTAGATTAAAGTAATCAATCTGGATCGTTCATGGATTAGTTATTATGCATTCTATTTTTCTATAAATAGCAGCTCATTCCTTCATTATTTCTTACGAATTCACTGAACTCTAGAGAGAGAAACTATAGAGAGAGAGAAGGAAAAGTATTCTGCTACTTAACTACTTCCTTATTTCAGTTCTTCTTTAAAACTGTAAGGGGTGTTATTCTTTCTTATTCATGAAGAGAACTGTTGTTATTCCATTTCTTATTATTCTGTTGGAATAACCTGTATACGTGGTCTACCCTATACTTGGAGACATTCTTCTATTATTCTGTTGGAACATCCTGTCTGTGTGTTTTACACCGGACCTGGTTCCGTCTTTATTATTATTCTGTTGGAACATCCTGTCTGTGTGTTTTACACCAGACCTGGTTCCGTCTTTATTATTATTTTGTTGGAACATCCTGTCTGTGTGTTTTACACCGGACCTGGTTCCGTCTTTATTATAATTCTGTTGGAATATCCTGTCTGTGTATTTTACGTCGGACCTGGTTCTATTATTTATTATTCTGTTGGAATAACCTGTCTGTGCGGTCTATCGCATGCATGGTGATTTCTTTTGTTATTCCATTCTTTATTATGCTCAGTTGGTTAAGTTTTGACTTCTATACTCCATGAAATTTATGAATATCCTTGATAATTGTGTTTCATCCAGTATCTTTACATGAAAATATTCTTCTAAGCATTCTTGAATTTTACTCCACAAAGCAGTATCATGTTGACAATTTGGACGTTGTTAATTCTTGGATAAATTAATTCTTGAACTTGTTTTATTGAATTCTTATATCATTGTCATCATCCTCATGTTTATAAAATGTTGAAAGTCATCTGTGGCCTATAGTGCATAGATGGACTTGGTATGATTATGACCAGGGATTATTCGGTGTAATCATGACCGTAATGAAACAAATGATGTGGTAAAAGTGCTCATTGGCCCGTAGTGCATTGATGGACAGTTGTTGGCATGATCATGACCATTATTGAATACACGAATATCCTTGGCCGTAGTGCAGGGGTGATTCGATGATGTGGATTATTTTATTAAGCTGAGTCCCAGCGAAAACAGTGTTGAAAAACCTTTTAAATCATAAAAGATAGTAGATTTTATTTTCTACTTGACTCTTTTAATGGATTGCTTGTTCCGCTGCAGTTAAACTTGATGTTCGTTATATTTTATCTGTTTAACACTGTTAAAGGCTAATGATAATTTATTCTGTATTATCTTAGTCATAATATTTCTTACTGGGCTAGTTGAGCTCACCCTTTCTTTCACTGTTCTCTTCAGAAAATAAGAATATAGCTGGGACGAGTCGGGGAACGGAGTGATGAACCAGATGATAGTATTAGTAGTCCTCACTATTTTGTTAAATAGTGTGACAATAATTGTAATGAGGACTCCTTTTGAGTTTGTATAGTCTCTAGTAGACAATAATTATATTCAAACTCACAGTTATATTTTGTCGTATTGTACACGACAGTTGTATTAGTAAGTTGTATTTGTATTCTGTACTATGTATCTGACGACCCAAGATGGGTGATGTATACCTAATTTTTTGGGCGTCACAGTTGGTATTGTAATGAGGACTCCTTTTGAGTTTGTATAGTCTCTAGTAGACAATAATTGTATTCAAACTCGCAGTTATGTTTTGTCGTATTGTACACGACAGTTGTATTAGTAAGTTGTATTTGTATTCTGTACCATGTATCTGACGACTCAAGATGGGTGATGTATACCTAATTTTTGGGGCGTCACAGTTGGTATCAGAGCTTAGGGATATGATCCCTGGCTAAGATGTGAGAATAGAACTAGGAGGGGAGAGACAGGGAATTCCTTCGCTAGTATGACCTACCTAAGTTTATTTGTATGGTATTTAATTGGTCGGTCAGAATATAAGGATAATATATAACATATCAATTAACTTTTATTTTGTGGCAGTATCTGAAAATGGCATCCGAGAATGTTGAGAATAGCAATGGAGCACAGGCGACTATTGATTCACCACATATCAATAATCGGGATAATGTGCATCAGGAAGGCGACAATCCTCATGCAAACAACAATACTGACCAAATGATGAATGATAGAATGTTCAGAAGCTTTATACAGTTCATGCAACAACAGGCGAGAGCGGCTCCTGTTCAAAATGTAGGTGAAAACACTGAAAACTCTCGGACGGTCACCGCTAAATAGTTCAAGGAGCTGGGACCACCGGAGTTTAAGGGAGAGCCAAAACCACTTATAGCGGAAACATGGATAAAGCAGATCACCAAGATATTTGATGTCTTGGGATGCTCCGAGAAGTAAAAGGTTCCCTTTACCGCCTTTATGTTGCGAGGAGAGGCAGATTACTGGTGGGAATCGATTAAGCGTACTCAACCTGCCGCACTGAAGATGTCTTGGGAGAAGTTCCAAGAGCTGTTCAATGATAAATACTTTCCCGAAAGTGTTCGACACATGAAGGAGGTGGAGTTCATCAAATTGGAGCAGAATAATATGACCGTGTCGCAATATGAGGCTAAATTTGCTGAGTTGTCCCGGTTTGCGTCCCACTTGGTGGATAATGAAGAGCGAATGACGCGAATATTTTTGCGAGGTTTGAAACTTGAGATACGTCAACATCTTATTTCTCATAAACTGTGTTTGTATTCAGATGTTGTGAATAGGGCTCAGTTAGTGGAGCGCGATAACGAGTCAACGCAACCAAAAGAGAGCAGTCGGCAAAATGATAATACTAGTGAGAGCAGTCATCGAAGCGGTGACAACAAGCGTAGTGGGAATCAACAGGCCAGAAATGGTAACCACTTAGGTGGTAATCAGGGCCAAAACAATAAGAATGGTTATTTCAAGAAGAGGAGATTCAACAATGATGGAAAGACGTCAGCACCAGCACCCGTTGTTAAGGAAGGAGAACGACCACCTATCATATGTTTCAAATGCGGAGGGGAGGGGCACATCAGTCAAAACTGCGTGATGCCGTCTAAAGCATGTTATAATTGTGGAAGAGAATGTCATTTAGCTTGATTTTGTCGTTTACCAAAAACAAGTTCAGCCAGGATGGAGGCACCAAATACCGTCCCAGAAAAGTCAAAACCGGTAGTGCAAGGGAGAGCATTTGTTGTGACCTCCCAGAAAGTAAGGAACCTGAATGAGGTCATCACGGGTAAGCTTATCATAAACTCTAACGAAGTCTATACTTTATTTGATACCGGTTCTACCCATTCTTTTATTTCTCCTACTTGCGCTCATCGATTAAATTTGACTCCGGAGAAATTAGACTTTGACTTATCTGTTAAAACTCCATTGGGAGAACCTTCATTACATCCACGGTTTATAAGTTTTGTTTAGTTCAAGTTGGTACCCACACATTACCTGTCGATTTGATTTCATTAAAAATACTTGCATTTGACGTGATTCTAGGGATTGATTGGTTAACTACTCATCATGCAAAAATTGATTGTTTTCGTAAGGTTGTTAGCTTTCATATTCCTAATCGACCTATTATGCGAATTCAAGCAACCAAACCATTAAAATCAATCGCTGTCATCTCAAGCCATAAAGCTATTCGTTTATTGAAAAACGGATGTCAAGCTTTCTTAGCTCATGTCACGGATCTAAACAAAAATACGTCAATTTTGAATGATATTTCTATTGTTAATAAATTCCCTGATGTATTCCCTGAAGAACTTCCTGGCCTACCCCCAGAGCATGAGATTGAATTTTGTATCGACCTTGAACCCGGTACAAAACCCATTTCCAAAGCCCCATATCGAATGGCTCCTATTGAACTTCAGGAGTTAAAGATCCAACTGCAGGAATTGTTAGACATTGACTTTATTCGTCCTAGTACTTCTCTTTGGGGTGCTCCTGTGCTATTCGTGAAGAAGAAAGATGGAAGTATGCGACTTTGTATTGATTATCGGGAGTTGAATCATGTCACCATCAAAAACAGGTACCCATTGCAACGTATTGATGACCTGTTTGACCAGTTGCAAGGAGCACAATTCTTTTCAAAGATTGATCTTCGTTCTGGATATCACCAGCTAAAGGTTAAAACTGAGGATATTCCAAAGACGGCTTTCAGAACTCGGTACGGGCATTATGAATTCCTAGTCATGTCCTTTGGATTGACTAATGCTCCTGCTGCCTTCATAGATATGATGAACCGGGTATTCAAGGAATATTTGGATCACTTTGTGGTCGTCTTTATTGATGAAATCCTTATTTATTCCAAAAGCCATGAAGATCATGAGCAACACTTGAGGCTGGTACTCCAAAAGCTTCGTGAATACAAGCTTTATGCCAAGTTGAAGAAATGTGAGTTCTGGCTGGAGGAGGTATCATTCCTTGGGTACGTAGTATCAAGTCGTGGAATATCGGTTAACCCGGCAAAGATTGAAGCTATTCAAAGCTGGGAGCAACCTAAATCAGTGACCGAAGTACGTAGCTTTCTTGGTTTAGCTGGTTATTATCGGAGATTCGTGGAAGGATTTTCTCGAATCGCTAATCCATTAACTCAGCTGACTCGGAAAGATACAAAGTTCGGTTGGACCGAAGAATGTGAGAAGAGTTTTCAAGAACTCAAGAGGAGACTCATTTCAGCACCTGTTCTAACAATACCATCTGGCTCGGAGGGATTTGTCATCTACAGTGATGCTTCGAGCAAAGGGTTGGGATGCGTTCTCATGCAACATGGAAAAGTCATAGCCTATGCATCAAGATAACTCAAGGAATATGAGAGGAATTATCCTACTCATGATCTAGAGTTGGTAGTTGTTGTCTTTGCACTTAAAATTTGGAGGCATTACTTGTATGGGGAGAAGGTGGAGATCTTTACGGATCATAAAAGCCTCAAATATTTCTTCACTCAAAAGGAACTCAACATGCGACAACGACGTTGGCTTGAACTGTTGAAAGATTATGATCATACCATTCAATACCATCCTGGAAAAGCGAACGTGGTAGCTGACGCATTGAGTAGAAGATCATATGCAAGTACGAGTGCGATATTGTCAACACAAAGGCCCATTTTGTGTGACTTGCAAAGGATGGAGATAAAGTTAAAGACTCCAGGGACCCATGTGATGATGGCGAATATACGAGTAGAACCGACTTTAATTGATAAAGTTAAAGCTGCTCAAGCTACAGACCTGGAGCTGATGCGTATGAGGAAGAAAGTGTAAGAAGGTGCTATGTCAGAAGCAAGAATCGATGAAGAAGGAATACTTGGAGTCAACTCCAGACTTTGTGTTCCTAACAACCCTGATTTAAAGTATGAAATCATGATGGAGGCGCACAACACACCGTTTGCAATCCATCCTGGAAGTACCAAAATGTATCATGATCTTCGTCATACATTTTGGTGGAGCAATATGAAGAGAGAGATAGCGTTGTTTATCTCAAGGTGTCTAACTTGTCAACGAGTCAAAGCGGAGCATCAAGTACCAAAAGGTCCATTGCAACCACTTGAAATTCTAGAATGGAAGTGGGAGCACATTACCATGGATTTCGTTACCGGTCTTCCTAAGGTTTCTCAAGGTATAGATGCGATTTGGGTCATTGTTGATAGATTGACCAAGTCTGCTCATTTCTTACCGATACGAGAAACTTATACACTTGAACGTCTTGCTCGTATGTACATAAACGAGATTGTAAGACTACATGGTATGCCTGTATCCATAGTTTCTGATCGAGACCCAAGATTCACTTCACGATTTTGGGTTAGTTTACAAAAAGCTATGGGCACGGATTTACGATTTAGTTTGGCATATCATCCTCAAACGGACGGACAATCAGAGAGGACTATTCAAACTCTGGAAGATTTATTAAGACTCTGTGTCCTTGACTTCAAGGGAAGTTGGGACAAGTTCTTATCATTGGTGGAGTTTTCCTACAACAACAGTTATCAAGTAAGTATTGGCATGGCTCCATTTGAAGCGTTGTATGGAAGAAAGTGTCGTTCTCTAGTATGCTGGGATGAGGTGGGTGAAGCAACGTTGTTGGGACCGGAGTTGGTACGTATGACTACAGAAAAGATTCAAACGATCCGACAATGTATAAAAACCTCACAAGATCGACAAAAGAGTTATGCTGATCTTCATCGAAAGGACGTGGAATTTGATATAGGAGATCATGTGTTCTTACGTGTTGCTCCATGGAAAGGAGTTACGAGATTTGGAAAGAGAGGAAAGCTCAATCCTCGATTCATCGGTCCATTTTTAATCCTCGATCGAGTAGAAACTGTGGCTTATAGACTCGCTTTATCGCCAAGTATGTCTCGTGTTCATAACGTTTTTCACATATCCATGTTACGTAAATATGTGGAAGACCCGAACTACATTATTGAGTTAGAACCGGACGAAATAGTAGAAGATTTGACGTATGAAGAAGTTCCTGTTCAAATCTTGGATAAGAAGGAACATATTCTACGCTCCAAGGTTATACCTCAAGTCAAAGTTTTGTGGAGAAACCACGTTGTTGAGGAAATAACTTGGGAGTTAGAATCTGAAATGAAATCAAGGTATCCTTACCTCTTCGATATACCAGGTACGTACCCTAATTTCGAGGGCGAAATTTCATAAGAAGGGGAGGTTGTAAGACCCCAACTTTTATAAATAAAGATGAATTTTCTATAAATATCATTTTTGAATATTATGGAGTTAATTTGATATAATATTATAGTTGTGGGTAATATTTATAAATTTTGCAAAGTACGCAAGTTGTTATATAATATTCGATTGGTCGAAGAATATTCGTTTTAACAGGGAATATTCGTACAACGGCACAATCATTGGTGGACCCCACAACGGAATTATTGTCGGATTGAGAAAACGACAAAAATATTTTATTAAAAATAACGGCGGAAGTTTTACCATTAATACTGTTGAACTACTCGGTAGTAAAAGTACAGTAATACGTGTGGTTGCATAGTAGCACACGGTATTGATTATTAATGCTTATGTGAGAAGTCACTCAGTTTGATTCAATTATTGTCAGTTAATAATATGAATTATTTAGCGATAATGACGTTTTGTTTTATTCGTATTATTAACGTAATAAAACAGAAACATCTTTTTATATAAAACAGAATATTTTATTAAAGTTATTCTATAAATAGAATATATTATATTTTATTTAAAAGATTTTTCTTTAAATATGGACCGTCAGATTAAAGTAATCAATCTGGATCGTTCATGGATTAGTTACTATGCATTCTATTTTTGTATAAATAGCAGCTCATTCCTTCATTATTTCTTACAAATTCACTGAACTCTAGAGAGAGAAACTATAGAGAGAGAGAAGAAAAGTATTTTGCTACTTAACTACTTCCTTATTTCAGTTCTTCTTTAAAACGGTAAGGGGTGTTATTCTTTCTTATTCATGAAGAGAACTGTTGTTATTCCATTTCTTATTATTCTGTTGGAATAACCTGTATACGTGGTCTACCCTATACTTGGAGACATTCTTCTATTATACTGTTGGAACATCCTGTCTGTGTGTTTTACACCGGACCTGGTTCCGTCTTTATTATTATTCTGTTGGAACATCCTGTCTGTGTATTTTACACCAGACCTGGTTCCGTCTTTATTATTATTCTATTGGAACATCTTGTCTGTGTGTTTTACACCGGACCTGGTTCCGTCTTTATTATAATTTTGTTGGAATATCCTGTCTGTGTGTTTTACGCCGGACCTAGTTCCATTATTTATTATTCTGTTGGAATAACCTGTCTGTGCGGTCTATCGCATGCATAGTGATTTCTTTTGTTATTCCATTCTTTATTATGCTCAGTTGGTTAAGTTTTAACTTCTATACTCCATGAAATTTATGGAATATCCTTAATAATTGTGTTTCATCCAGTATCTTTTCATGAAAATATTCTTCTAAGCATTCTTGAATTTTACTCCACAAAGCAGTATCATGTTGACAATTTGGACGTTGTTAATTCTTGGATAAATTAATTCTTGAACTTGTTTTATTGAATTCTTATATCATTGTCAGCATCCTCATGTTTATAAAATGTTGAAAGTCATCTGTGGCCTGTAGTGCATAGATGGACTTGGTATGATTATGCCCAGGGATTATTCGGTGTAATCATGACCGTAATGTTACAAATGATATGGTAAAAATCCGCATTGGCCCGTAGTGCATTGATGGACAGTTGTTGGCATGATCATGACCATTAATGAATACACGAATATCCTTGGCCATAGTGCAGGGGTGATTCGATGATGTGGATTATTTTATTAAGCTGAGTCCCAACGAAAACAGTGTTGAAAAACCTTTTAAATCATAAAAGATAGTAGATTTCATTTTCTACTTGACTCTTTTAATGGATTGTTTGTTCCACTGCAGTTAAACTTGATGTTCGTTATATTTTATCAGTTTAACACTGTTGAAGGCTAATGATAATTTATTCTGCATTATCTTAATCATAATATTTCACTGTTCTCTTCAGGAAATGAGAATATAGCTGGGACGAGTCGGGGAATGGAGTGATGAACCAGATGATAGTATTAGTAGTCCTCACTATTCTGTTAAATAGTGTGACAATAATTGTAATGAGGACTCCTTTTGAATTTGTATAGTCTCTAGTAGACAATAATTGTATTCAAACTCACAGTTATGTTTTGTCGTATTGTATACGACAGTTGTATTAGTAAGTTGTATTTATATTCTGTACCATGTATCTGACGACCCAAGATGGGTGATGTATACCTAATTTTTGGGGCGTCACAATTGCTACAGTAATTGCTGCATAATATCTCTCATATTTTTTATTCAATTATTTTCACAGTATCATCTGCATAATATTTTATATTATTAAATCAATAATTGAGACAATAAAGTTATTCATATTATTATTTACAATATTGACGATGTCTAGAAAGTTCTATCGAGGAGAGGTTTGGTCACCTAATTGCGCGTCAATAGGGAGAAATACTTATCAGAAAGCCCCCTCATTCCTGAGAATGATCTGGTTGTTAAATATTGTGAGTTATAATATTAATGATGAATAATTGTTGAAGTATTAAGAATGTATTTATTGAAGTTAAGTGAATTACAAAAAGTTAGAGGGGAATAATGCAAACTTAGAAAACTTTATGGGTACTAAAGTGTAATAAGTTAATTCAATTTGGACCATTGGTGGTGGTTTTAATAGTAAATTAATCTGGACCATTATTTGTAGTTTTAATAGTAAATCAATCTGGACCGTCGATGAAAGTTTTAATAGTAAATCAATCTGGACCGTCAGTGGTGGTTTTAATAGTAAATCAATCTGGACCGTCGGTGGTGGTTTTAAAAGTAAATCAATCTGGACCGTCGTTGGTGATTTTAAAAGTAAATCAATCTGAACCGTCGATTGTGGTTTTAATAGTAATCAATCTGGACCTTCCGTTCTAATAGTAAATCAATCTGGACTGTTCATGAATTAGTTACTATTTAGTCATTTCTCCTATAAATAGAATCTTAATTCTTCTTTCATTCTCACCAATTCACTGAGACTAACAAGAGAAACTATAGAGAGAGAAACTATAAAGAGAAAGAAGAAGAGTATTCTGCTACTTTACTATTACAGTATCCAGTCTTCTACTAAGGTAAGGGGTATTAATTCTTTCGTATTCATAAGGAATACTATTTTTTTCGTATTCATCCTTTAATATGTCGGATTAACCTGTCTACACAAATTACGTATCGTATGACAGGTGAAAATCTATTTGCAGTTTCGTATGTTATTTCTTTTCATATTCTTAAATCTAAACTTACTATGGTAAGTATTGCTTCTATAATCCTTGAAATTAGTGGAATATCCTTGAGTTTTTGCGCTTCATCCAGTATCATTTCGTTGGAATATTAATATAAACTTTCTTATTAAATAGCAATATATTCACCGGGATACTATTCACGGGTTAATATTCACCTGGTTACTATTCACTAAAATATTATTCACTCGGGTATTCGGGGAACTTTTCATGCTGGGATACTATTCACGAGTTACTATTCACGGGTTACTATTCACTCAAATATTATTCACTCGGGTATTCGGGGCACTTTTCATGCTGGGGTACTATTCACCGAAAAATTTATTTCTTTTTTGTCCAAAATATTTTTGATATATGAATATTATTCTTGAATTTTACTCCACAAAGCAGTATCATGTTGACAATTTGGACATTATTGAGTTCTGAATAAATTAAATTATAAATCTTTAAAACTTGTCCTTTGTTTTCATTTAATTGAATTCTTATATCATTGTCATCATCCTCATGCTTATATTGTGATGAAAGTCATCTTTGGCTTACGTGCATAAATGGACTGTTGATTAGTATGATTATGACCAGGGATCATTCGGTATAATCATGACCCGTAATGTTACAAATGATGTGGTAAAAGTCCTCATTGACCTGTAGTGCATTGAGGGACAGTGGTTGGTATGATTATGACCAGGAATTATTCGGTATAATCATGACCATTGATGATTACATGAATATCCTTGGCCCGTAGTGCAGGGATGATTTGATGATGTGGTTTATTTATTAAGCTGAGTCTCAGCAATAAAGTTGATGAAAACCTGTTTAAATCATAGAAGATAGTAGATATCATGCTCTACTTGACTCTTCTAATGGATTGTTTGTTCCGTTGCAATTAAACTTGTTGTCTATTATATTCTATCAGTTTAACATTGTTGAAGGCTAACGATAACTTATTCTGTATTATCTTAGTCATAATATTTCTTACTAGGCTAGTTGAGCTCACCCTTTTACTTTCATTATTCTCTTCAGGAAATGAGAACATAGCCGGGACTAGTCGGGGAACGGAGTGATGGTCCGAGATGGCTATTTTAGTAATCCTCACTATTTAGTGTGATAATAAATGTAATGAGTATTGAATTTGAGTTTGGATATTGTCTATGAGACAATATTAGTGTAAAAACGCGCAGCTCTTGTTGTATAATTAAGTTTGTATTTGTATTCTGTACCATACATTTGGCGACCCAAGATGGGTGATGTATACCTATTTTGGGGGCGTCACAGTTGATATCAAAGCTTAGGGATATGATCCCTGGCTGAGATATGAGACAAGAACTAGGAGGGAAGAGACGGGGAATTCCTTCGCTAGTATGACCTACCTAAGTTTATTTGGTATTTAATTGGTTGGTTAGAGTATAGGGATAATATGTGATATGTCAATTAACCCTTGTTTTGTGGCAGTTTTTGAAAATGGCATCTGAAAATGTTGAGATCAACAATGAAGCACATGAGACCATTGAGTCACCTACGATCAATACCCAGCATAATGTGCAACAGGAAGACAATAATCCTCAGGTAAATAACAACACCGATCAAATGATGAACGATTGGATGTTCAGAGGCTTTATACAATTCATGCAACATCAGGCGAGAGCGGCTCGTGTTCAAAATATAGGTGGAAACACTGAAAACTTACATATGGTCACCGCGAAGCAATTAAAGGAGCTGGGACCATCGGAGTTTTGGGGAAAACTAGAAGCACTTAAGGTAAAGACGCGGATAAAGTAGATCACCAAGATATTTGAAGTCTTGGGATGCTCTGAGGAGCAAAAGGTTCCCTTTACCACCTTCATATTGAGAGGAGAGACAGATTGCTGGTGAGAATTAGTAAAGCATACTCAGCCTGCAGCACTCAAAATATCTTGGGAGAAGTTCCAAGAGCTATTAAACGATAATTACTTTCTCGAAAGTATTCGTCACATGAAAGAGGTGGAGTTTATTAAGTTGGAGCAAAACAATATGACTGTATCGCAGTACGAAGCTAAGTCTGCTGAGTTGTCCCGGTTTGTGCCCCACTTGGTTGATAATAAGGAGAGAATGACGCGGATGTTTCTAAGAGGTTTGAAACCCGAGATACGTCAATACCTAATTTCTCATAAACTGTGTTTGTATTCAGATGTTGTAAATAGGGTTCAGTTATTGGAGCGCGATAATGAGTTGACCTAACCAAGAGAGAGCAGTCGGTAAGTCGATAATACCAGTGGTAGCAGTCATAGAAGCAGTGACAACAAACGTGGAGGGAATCAACATGCCAAAAATAGTAACCACTCTGGTGGTAATCATGGCCAAGATAATAGAAGTGGAAATTTCAAGAAGAGGAGATTCAATAATGATGGAAAGACGTCAGCACCTGTTGTTAAGGAAGGAGAATGACCGATGGTCGTATGTTACAAATGCGGAGGGGAGGGACACATTAGTCCAAACTGTATGCAGCAGTCCAAAGCATGTTACAATTATGGAAGAGAAGGTCGCCTAGCCCGATTTTGTCGTGCACCAAAGTCAAGTCCAGTTGGGATGGAGGCATCAAAGGACGTCCCAGACAAGACAAAATCGGTAGTTCAAGGGAGAGCATTTGTCGTAACCTCCTAAAAAGCGAGGAATCCGAACGAGGTGATCACGGGTAAGCTAATCATAAACTCTTATGAAGTTTATACCTTATTTGATACCGGTTCTACCCATTCTTTTATTTCTCCTACTTGCGCTCAACGTTTAAATTTGACTCCAGAGAAATTAAAATTTGACTTATCTATTGAAACTCCGTTGGGAGAAACCTTTATTACATCCACTGTTTATAAGTCTTGTTTGATTCAAATCGGTAACCGCATATTACCTGTCGATCTTATTTTCTTAAAAATACTTGCGTTTGATGTGATTTTAGGGATTGATTGGTTAACTATTCATCATGCAAAAATTGATTATTTTCGTAAAGTTGTTAGCTTTCATATTCCTAACCAACCTATTATAAGAATTCAAGCGACCAAACCACTAAAGTCAATCACTGTCATATCAAGCCATAAAGCTATTCGTTTATTAAAAAAATGGATGTCAAGCTTTCTTAGCCCATGTCACATATTTAAACAAAAATACGTTAGATTTGAATGATATTTCTATTGTTAATAAATTTCTTGGCGTATTCCCTAAAGAACTTCCTGGCCTACCCCCAGAGCGTGAAATTGAATTTTATATCGATCTTAAACCTGGTACAAAACCCTCAAATACTTCTTCATCCAAAATGAACGTAACATGCGACGAAGATGTTGGCTCGAGCTGTTGAAGATTACGACCATACCATTCAATATCATCATGGAAAAACAAACGTGGTAGCTGACGTGTTGAGTAGAAGATCGTATGCGTTTGCGAGTGCGATATTGTTAACACAAAGGTCCATTTTGTATGACTTGCAAAGGATGGAGATAGAGATAAAGACTCTAGGAACCCACGTAATGATGGCAAATATACGAGTAGAACCGACTTTAATTGATAAAGTTAAAGCTGCTCAAGCTACGGACCTGGAGGTGATGCATATGAAGAAGAAAGTGCAAGAAGGTACTATTGCGGAAGCAAGAATTGATGAAAAAGGAATACTACGAGTCAACTCCAGATTTTGTGTTCCAAACGACCTTGTTTTAAAGTATAAGATCATGATGGAGGCGCACAACACACCGTTTGCAATCCATCCTGGGAGTACCAAAATGTATCGTGATCTTTGACATATATTTTGGTGGAGCAATATGAAGAGAGAGGTAGCAGAGTTTATCTCAAGGTGTCTAACTTGTCAACGAGTTAAGGCGGAGCATCAAGTGCCAAAAGGTCCATTGTAACCGCTTAAAATTTTAGAATGGAAAGTGGGAGCACATTACCATGGATTTCGTTACTAGTCTTCCCAAGGTATAGATGCGATTTGGGTCATTGTTGATAGATTGACCAAGTCTGCTCATTTCTTACCTATTCAAGAAACTTATTCACTTGAGCGTCTTGCTCGTATGTACATAAATGAGATTGTAAGACTGCATGGCATGCCAGTATCCATAGTTTCTGATCGAGACCCAAGATTCACTTCACGATTTTGGGTTAGTTTGCAAAAAGCTATGGGCACGGATTTACAATTTAGTTCGACATATCATCCTTAAACGGACGGGCAGTCGGAGAGGACTATTCAAACTCTTGAGGATTTATTAAGACTCTGTGTCCTTGACTTCAAAGGAAGTTGGGACAAGTTCTTGCCATTAGTAGAATTCTCCTACAACAACAGTTATCAAGCAAGTATTGACATGGTTCCATTTGAGGGACGCAAGTGTCGTTCTCCAGTATATTGGGACGAGGTGGGTAAAGCAACGTTGTTAGGACTGGAGTTGGTACGTATGACTACAAAAAAGATTCAAATGATTCGACAACGCATAAAAACCTCACAAGATCGACAAAAGAGTTATGTTGATCTTCATCATAAGGATGTGGAATTCAATGTTGGAGAACATGTGTTGTTACGTGTTGCTCCATGGAAAGAAGTTACAAGATTTGGAAAGAGAGGAAAGCTCAAACCTCGATTCATTGGGCCATTCAAAATCCTCGATCGAGTAGTAACTGTGGCTTATAGACTCGCCTTACAGCCAAGTATGTCTCGTGTTCATAATATTTTTCACATATCTATGTTACGTAAATATTTGGAAGACCCGAACCATATTATTAAATTAGAACCGGACGAGATAGCGGAAGATTTAATGTATGAAGAGGTACCTGTTAAAATCTTGGATAAGAAGGAGCATATTCTACGCTCTAATGTTATACCTCAAGTCAAAGTTTTGTGGAAAAACCACGATGTTGAGAAAATGACCTGGAGTTAGAATCTGAAATGAAATCAAAGTATCCTCACCTCTTCGACATACTAGGTATGTACCCTAATTTCGAGGACAAAATTTCATAAGAAGGGGAGGTTGTAAGACCCCAACTTTTATAAATAAATATTAATTTTTTTCGAAATATATTTTTGAATATTATGGTGTGGTTTTGATATAATGTTATAGTTGTGGGTAATATTTATAAATTTTGCAAGTATGCAAATTGTTTTAAAATATTCGATTGGTCGAGGAATACTCGTTTTAAACAAAAAATATTCATACGACGGCACAATCATTGGTGGACCCCACAACAAAATTATTGTCGGAGTTAGAAAACGACAGAAATATCTTTTTATAAAAATAACGGTGAAAGTTTTACCGTTAACTGTTGAACTACCCGGTGGTAAAAGTACAGTAATACACGTGGTTACATAGTAGCACACAGTATTGATTATTGATGCTTACGTGAGAAGTTACTCTGTTATACTCAATTATTGCTACAGTAATTGCTGTATAATATCTCTCATATTTTTTATTTAATTATTGTCACAGTATCATCTGCATAATATTTTATATTATTAAATCAATAATTGAGACAATAAAGTTATTCATATTATTATTTGTAATATTGACGATGTCTAGAAAGTTCTGTCGAGGAGAGGTTTGGTCACCTAATTGCGCGCCAATAGGGAGAAATCCTTATTAGAAAGCCCCTCTTTCCTGGGAATGATCTGGTTGTTAAATATTGTGAGTTATAATATTAATGATGAATAATTGTTGAAGTATTAAGAATGTGTTTATTGAAGTTAAGTGAATTACAAAAGTTAGAGGGGAATAATGTAAACTTAGAAAATTTTATTGGTACTAAAGTGTAATAAGTTAATTCAATCTGGACCATTGGTGGTGGTTTTAATAGTAAATTAATCTGAACCATTGGTGGTGGTTTTAATAGTAAATCAATCTGAACCGTCGATGGTGATTTTAATAGTAAATCAATCTGGACCATCGGTGGTGGTTTTAAAAGTAAATCAATCTGAACCGTCGATTGTGGTTTTAATAGTAATCAATCTGGACCGTCCGTTTTAATAATAAATCAATCTGGACCGTTCGTGAATTAGTTACTATTTAGTCATTTCTTCTATAAATAGAAGCTTAATTTTCTTTCATTCTCACCAATTCACTGAGACTCACAAGAGAAAATATAGAGAGAGAAACTATAGAGAGCAAGAAGAAGAGTATTTTGCTACTTCACTATTGCAGTATCCAGTCTTCTACTAAGGTAAGGGGTATTAATTATTTCGTATTCATAAGGAATACTATTATTTTCGTATTCATCCTTTAATATGTCGGATTAACCTGTCTACGCGGATTACGTACCGTATGACAGGTGAAAATCTATTTACAGTTTCGTATGTTATTTCTTTTCATATTCTTAAATCTAAACTTATTATGGTAAGTATTGCTTCTATAATCATTGAAATTAGTGGAATATCCTTGAGTTTTGCGCTTCATCTAGTATCGTTTCGTTGGAATATTGATCAGAACTTTCTTATTAAATATCAATATTTTCACCAAGGTACTATTCACCTGGTTACTATTCACTAAAATATTATTCACTCGGGTATTCAGGGCACTTTTTATGTCGGGGTACTATTCACGAGTTACTATTCACGAGTTACTATTCACCTAGTTACTATTCACTCAAATATTATTAACTCAGGTATTTGGGGCACTTTTCATGCTGGGGTACTATTCACGGGGTACTATTCCCGAAGTACTATTCACCGAAAAATTTATTTCTTTTCTGTCCAAAATATTTTTGATACATGAATATTATTCTTGAATTTTACTCCACAAAGCAGTATCATGTTGACAATTTGGACATTATTGAATTCTGGATAAATTAAGTTATAAATCTTTAAAATTTATCCTTTGCTTTCATTTAATTAAATTCTTATATCATTGTCATCATCCTCATGCTTATATTGTGATGAAAGTCATCTTTGGCTTACGTGCATAGATTGACTGTTGATTAGTATGATTATGACCAGGGATCATTCGGTATAATCATGACCCGTAATGTTATAAATGATGTGGTAAAAGTCCTCATTGGCCTGTAGTGCATTGAGAGAAAGTGGTTGGTATTTGTTCCGTTGCAGTTAAACTTGTTGTCTATTATATTCTATCAGTTTAACATTGTTGTAGGCTGACGATAACTTATTCTGTATTATCTTAGTCATAATATTTCTTACTGGCTAGTTGAGCTCACCCTTTTACTTTCATTATTCTCTTCAGGAAATGAGAACATAGCCGGGACTAGTCGGGGAACGGAGTGATGGTCCGAGATGGCTGTTTTAGTAATCCTCACTATTTAGTGTGATAATAAATGAAATGAGGATTGAATTTGAGTTTGGATATTGTATATGAGACAATATTCGTGTAAAAACTCTCAGCTCTTGTTGTATAATTAAGTTTGTATTTGTATTCTGTACCATGTATTTGGCGACCTAAGATAGATGATGTATACCTATTTTGGGGGCGTCACAAATTTAATTAACTTTATTATTCGAGTATAAGACACAAATAGGACCTATGACCCCTTTTTTTTTTAATTGTTGCCGAGGAACCGGTTGGAGTACTATTAGCTGCAACTGCTATGGCGAAATCTGCATACAAAGAATAGTACATATATGTAGGGAGAGTATTATGGCATTTATTGAAAATTGTGGCAAACTAAGCAAATGATGCTTAGTTTATTTTGCCAATGATAAACTAAGTAAGTGGTACTTAGTTTATGAGAATTGTTATTTGGAATCTATAGAGAATACTATTTGATATTCACTCCTACTTGTCAAACGAGTTTCTAATTAAGTTCCAAAGTATATTATTTTACTTAATCAAAAACATTCTTATTTAGTTTCTTTTAATTGCATCCCAACTAAGCAAATGCTACTTAGTTTATTATTATATTTTCTTTTATTTTATTTTATAGTATATTATATTATAGTATATAATTGATTTATTTATTTATTAAATTAAATTTATTAAATTTAAATAAATTAAAATATTTTATTTTATTTATTTTATTAAATCGAATTAGATTTATTATTATTTTTTATTTTATTTTGTATTATATTATATAAGATCTAATTTAATTTAATTTAATTTCGTAATTATTTTAATTTAATTTAATTATTATGTTATTTTATTTTATCTTGAATTATATTATATAATTTTTATATTTTTTTATTAAATTCATAATTAAATTAAATTAAATTAAAATTATTTTAATTAAATTAAATTAATTTTATTCTATTTTATTGTATTATTTTTATTTTATTTTATGTTTTATTGGATTGTATTTTATTTGTATTATATTATATATTTTTAAATATTTTTTTATTAAATTTAATTTATTTATTAAATTAAATTTTTTATTTTATTTCATTATATTTTATTAAATTTAAACTATTATAATTTATTATTATTATTTTATATTTTATTTTATTTTATCTTTTTATTACTCATATTATATTATATTATTTAATTTAATGTATTTTATTTATTTATTAGATATAATTTAAGTTATTTCATTTAGTAACTTATTTTATTTTAATTTAATTATTTTATTTCATTTCATTTTATCTTAATTATCTTATCTTATGTTGTTTAATTTTATTATTTTATAGTATATTATCTTATATTATGTTATTTAAATTTATATTATTTATAATATTATTTTATTTTATTTAGTAGTACATAACTAAGTAAATATTACTATAAACTAGTTTATTTTAGTATTGAAAAATTAATTAGGTAACATATTTAAATAGTTACATGGGCCCACAAATTTTGCAATTGAAGAATTTTGACAGAAATTCCGTCAAAAATTCAGTTGGAAATATCAAATACACTAACCAAAATTATGAAAATATACTGTAATAAGCTGCAATTGCATAAAGAAAAACAAATTGAAACATTTACTAGATGTTATACACTAACAGAAGCTGCAATTATCAATACACTAATATTAATCCCAATTTGCACAATAGTTTGCATAACACAATTTTCGGCAAAACACAATTTTCGGTAGAACCCAATTTTCACAACAGTTTGAACAACAGAGATATTTTCTAGAATAGAAATAATCTCAATTTTCGGCTATCCACTTCGGTAGAACACAAATAATAACCCTTTCATCAACAATTAACACTTAAGTCCCAATTTCAGCAATTCATCCGAAATATATATAGTAGCAGTTATCATCAATAGATATATATAGTACCAATTTTAGTGCAATATGCACAATATATGGCAGGAAATTATACCTAAATATACAAATAGACCATTAATAACCTTAGGCCTTAGTTTGAAAATCGGTTAAAGGAGGAGAAGGAGAGAGCAGAGGTCCAACCCAGAACCAAAACGAAGTCGGCTGCGTGTGGAAGGGAGGCCGGCAGTGGCGTTGTGTGGAAGGGTGGCCGGCAGTGGCGCTGAGTGCAGAGAGAAGTGAAAAAAGAGAGAGAGAGAGGTGAGGGTGACTGAGAGCGGTGCAGAAGAGAGAGAGAGAGGCGAGAGAAATGAAAAAACTGAAATGAGAAGAGGCGTCTCTGTTGTAGGTTTTATTAGATAATTCCGACGGAACTTCCGTCGCATATAAGTCCCTCGAACATAAGCTACTTCCGACAGACTTTCCTTCGGATATAATTATATTTTCGTCGAAGATAACTTTCGCGCTGGCGGGAAACTTGGCGCCAATGTGGCCCTAATACTTCCGACTAATTTCCGTCGGTGTTAGTCTATGTTCGACGGACTTATCTTCGAGGGATAATTCAGTTGGTATTATACTATTTTCGAGGTAAACTATTCCGTCGATCTTAGCCTTTTTTCTTGTATATATATATATATATATATATATATATATATATATATATATATATATATATATATATTGTTAAAAACCCTCATATACACTTTAATTCGTCACTTAAGAATCTTACCTTTAAAATACTCATGACTTTCAATTAGTAAAAAAAAAGATTTCACAATACCAACACACACACACACACATATATACAACATTAGATTGTCTAATTCATACATCTCACTATATGTCTCTGTTATATGTCAAATAATTATTATTTTATTTTGGGTTAATCGCTTTTGATACATTTTCTTATTGATGAAAATTGAACGACACATACGTGCTTATATAATTCACATAATCTATTTTATTATAGTGTTGATCGAAATATTTAATAATGACAACAAATTTTAAAACCATGAATAAGATTTACATTTTAATTTAGGTCTTGTGTGCTAGACATTTATCACAACAAAATAATAATCAATTGGCATATAACAAATATAAACAATGAGATATATGCATTGAACAATTTAAGATTCTATATTTGATGGTATTATGATTTTTTTGTTATGTAGAAGTCGTTTGAGTGAAAATAAAAGGATTATTCTAAAGTTAAAAATTAAAAGTGATGAATTAGATGAAACAATTTAATTATGTGAGGATTTCCAACCGAAAATAATATATATGTTAGAATGCAATCATGCATGCATGTGATTCCCTATGGAGGGAACCTTTATTCCCCTACCCGTGATCTCCCCCTTCCCTTATTTCTCCCGTGACTCTCCCCTTCTTTCCTTCTGTTCTTCTAAGTTTTGCCTATAAAAGGAAATCCTACTGAATGAAATAAGAAGAAGAAACTTCTCTGAAGAATTCTCTAAAGAATTGCTCTCTCTTTTCTCTTACTTATTCTCTCTAAATTTATGCAGCAATTATAAGAGTATCTTTGTACACTTTGCTAAAGTTTTATAACACATTATCAGCACTAAGCTCTAACCAACTGAGACGGTAAAATTAAATTCTTGCAATTTATTATTATACTACCGGTTTGGCTATACCACCAAAGGTATAATGTTATTCTTACAATTTGTCTAGCTTTGCCGCCTATTATATTAACTGTCAAGTTATATTTATGTTTTATTGTCCATTTTTAAATTCTGTTATTTACAGTGGTACCATATATCCTTGTTGATCTTACAAGACTTGGTGGGAACCTTTTTACGACTTATTAAATAATGGGAATAACATGTATATGTGAAATACCGTATACCTGGTGAATAATCCTTTGTATTCATTTCTTATTAAATTGTTGGAATAACCTGTATATGAGGACTACCCTATACATAGTGAAATTCTTCTGTTATTCTATTATTTATTATTCTGTTGGAATAACCTGTCTGTGCGGTCTATCGCATGCATGGTGAATGATCCTTCCTATTCATTCTTTATTAAATTATGGAAATGATCTGTCTACGTGGATTACCGCATAGCGGGTGAAGATCCATTTGCAGTTTTGTATATATATATATATATATATATATATATATATATATATATATATATATATATATATATATATATATATATTTGTAATTGTATATATACATTAACGATTGCATATTCTTTTTACTAAAATAATATGTTAATAACGTAAATATAAGAATATTTATATTTATATTTTATCACCACTTGAGGTTGTGGTATAGTTTATTTTTCCTATTTTATACATGCAATTATTTATTGTTTTAATAAATAATAATTGTGTTTTAACCCATAATAGATGGCAAACTTGGCAAAAATAGACTTTTCTATTTTGAAAATCTCTGGAGACAACTATTTGGCTTGGGCACTTGATGCAGAATTGCACCTTAGTGCAAATGAGTTAGAAAAGACCATTGAATCAGGAAATACAACAACTTCGACACAAAATGCAAAAGCCATAATTTTTCTTCGTCACCATATTGATGAAGGATTAAAGACTGAGTATTTAACAGTCAAAGATCCTTTGTCTTTATGGACACAACCGAAGGAAAGATTTGACCACCAAAAATTGGTTGTTCTACCTAATGCCAAATTTGAGTGGCTTAATTTAAGGCTACAAGATTACAAATCAATTACGGAATATAGTTCCAATGTTTATAGAATAACCTCTACTTTGGCTCTGTGCGGAGATCCAGTTTCTGAAACCCAAATGTTAGAGAAAACGCTCTCAACTTTTCATCCCACCAATATGATTCTGTCACAACAATATAGACAGAGTAAGTTCACAAAATTCAGTGACTTATTGTCTATACTCCTGGTTGCAGAAAAGAATAATGAATTGTTGTTGAAAAATCATCAAGTACGGCCAATGGATGCTACCCCATTGCCAGATATTAACAGCACGTCATTTCAGAAGAATAAAAGTGACAATAGATGGTCATATAATAAGAAGCCTTGGGGACGAAAGAATAAACGAGGCCATCATAACAACAAATTCTAGAACCGCGACAATTCAGGCCACCAGAAGTGGTAAGTGTCTGGGTCGGATAAAAATAAAGAAAATGCAGCACCGATAAAGAACAAACCAGATGTTTGTTTTAGGTGTGGGATGAAATGGCATTGGTCGCGTACCTGTCGTACGCCGAGGCATCTGACTAATTTATTCCAGGAGTCTCAAAAGAACAAAGTAACTGAGGCAGAAACAAACTTTGTTAATCATCAATTGAATATTGTTGATGATCCACCAATGACCGACAATGAGGAAAACTTTGTTGATATTACTGAACCTTCTGAAAGTATTTTTTGGAATATCGTTTAATTTCTTGTTTTAATTAAACATCCTACATGTATAATATTATTAGTTTTCGTTCTATATGTGGTATGTGTTTATCATGAATAAAATTATATTTGAAGTGTAACTTTTCTTATTTATGTTTTTATATGTGTCAGACCATCTTTAATGGATATGGAGGATATATGTTTGGCAGATAGTGCAACAACTCATACAATCCTTCAAAGTGAGAAATATTTTTCACAACTAATCAAAGCTAAGGGAAATGTAGGAACTATCTCTGGCACATCAAATTTAATCGAGGGATTTGAAAAAGCTAGTTTCATGCTACCAAATAAGAAACAAGTTTTTATCAAAAATGCTCTATATTCTAGTAAATCAAGAAGAAATTTGCTTAGTTTTAAAGATATTCGACTAAATGGTTTTCACATTGAAACAACCAATGAGAATGATAATAAATATCTTCTCATCACTTCTACTATTTCTGAAAAAAAGAATATCCTAGAAAAACTTCATTCAATTTCTTCTGGATTATATACTATGAAAATTAGAGCGATTGAGTCTCATAATGTTATGATTCCAAAAATCATAGATCCCAAATCCTTTATGCTTTGGCATGAAAGACTTGGTCATCCAGGTACTTCTATGATGCGTCGTATTATTGAAAATTCTACTGGTCATCCTCTCGAAAATAAAAAGGTTTTTCCTAGCAGTGAATTTCCTTGTGCTGCGTGTTCTCGAGGAAAATTAATTGTTCGACCATCACCAGTAAAAGTTTATAAAGAAGCCCCAAAATTCCTAGAGAGAATTCAAGGAGACATTTGTGGACCTATTCACCCATTGTCTAGCCCATTTCGATATTTCATGGTTTTAATAGATGTTTCAACTAGATGGTCTCATGTTTGTCTTCTCTCTTCTCGAAATTTTTCTTCTCAAAACTTCTTGCTCAAATAATCAAGTTACGGGCTCAGTTCCCGGATCATCCAATCAAGTCAATTCGACTTGATAACGCAGCTGAATTTTCATCAATGACTTTTAATGATTTTTGTATGACTATTGAAATTTCCATTGAGCATTTTGTTCCTCATATTCATACACAAAATGGCTTAGCTGAATCTTTAATAAAAAGACTTCAACTAATTGCACGACCATTAATGTTAAGGGCTAACTTACCTACCTCAGTTTGGGGTCATGCAATTCTTCATGCTGCAGCCATCATTCGAGTAAGACCAACGACTCTTCATAAATTTTCTCCTCTATAGTTAGTTCTTGGACAGACACCTAACATATCACACTTTCGAGGTTTTGGAAGTGCAGTATATGTTCCAATTGCACCTCCACAAAGAACTAAGATGGGAGCCCAATGAAGAATAGGTATTTATCATGGTTTTGATTCTCCTTTTATTATCAGATATCTTGAACCTTTAATTGGAGATGTTTTTACTGCACGTTATGTAGATTGTCATTTTGATGAATCTGTATTTCCACCATTAGGAGGAGAAAAAGTTTTAAATAAAAAACCCTCTGAAATATCATGGAATGCATCAGATTTAAATTCACTTGATCATCGTACAGGACAATGTGAAATTGAAGTTCAAAGAATTATTCATTTACAAAATATTGCAAATCAAATGCCAGATGCATTTAATGATGCTAGAAAAGTGATAAAGTCACATACACCCGCAGTGAATACTCCAGCAAGGATAGAAATATCTTTTGAAAAATTAATTCCTGGAGAATTGACGAATAAGGTAATAGAAGAATCTAAACCACGCTAGAAGCGTGGAAGACCGATTGATGCAAAAAACACTGTACCACGAAAATCAAAAGCAAATAAGAGAATCCCAGAAGGAATACCCGCTCCAGAAGTAGCACTTATTCCAAGAGTGAGAATAACCCCAAAAGAGGTACAAACTGCTCCAGAAGTAGCACATATTCCAAGAGTGGGAATAGCCCCAGAAGAGGTTCAAAATCTCAGTGAAGGGATAAGAGATAAACACCAAGAGATCTCAATAAATTATGTACATGATGAGAAAATATGGGATCGAAGCAAAGTCATGATTAACGATATATTTGCTTTCTCTATAGCATCAGATATTACTTTGATTCCTGACACGGATCCTGAACCACAAAACGTGGAAGAATGTCGGAAAAGAAAAGATTGGCCAAAATGGAAAGATGCTATTCAAACTGAGCTACAATCTCTATTGAAAAGAGAAGTATTTGGACCAGTAGTCCAAACACCACTGGGTGTAATCCCGGTTGGAAATAAATGGGTATTTGTACGAAAGAGAAATGAGAAAAATAAAATTGTGAGATATAAAGCCCGACTTGTAGCTCAAGGGTTTTCACAAAAACCTGGTATTGATTATCAGGATACATACTCTCCAGTAATGGATGGAGTCACTTTTCGCTTTCTGATAGGTATGGCAACCATGGAAGGTTTGGAAACACGTCTGATGGATGTTGTAGCTGCATACCTATATGGCTCACTTGATAGTGAGATTTACATGAGAATCCCTGAAGGATTGAAAATGACTGAATCACAAAAGCCCCGTCACATATATTCAATCAAGTTACAACGCTCGTTGTATGGGTTAAAACAGTCTGGTCGTATGTGGTATAATCGACTTAGTGATTATTTAATAAAAGATGGATATATAAATGATCAAGTATGTCCATGTGTTTTTATTAAGAAATCACAAAGTGGATTTTCTATCATTGCTGTATATGTGGATGATTTGAATCTTGTAGGTACTCCTGAAGAACTCACAAGAACTGCTACTTATTTAAAGGATGAATTTGAAATGAAAGATCTTGGAAAGACAAAATTCTGTTTGAGAATACAAGTGGAGCATTTAGCATCTGGAATTTTTGTTCATCAATCCACATATGCTGAAAAGATTCTCAGTCGTTTTCATATGGATAAAGCTCATCCTTTAACTACCCCGATGGTTGTTCGATCTTTAGAAGTCGATAAAGATCCATTTCGGCCTCTAGAAAATGGGGAAGAAGTTCTTGGACCTGAAGTTCCATACCTAAGTGCAATAGGTGCTCTTATGTATCTTGCAAATTGTACACGACCTGATATTACTTTTGCTGTCAACTTGTTAGCAAGATACAGTTCTTCTCCTACTAAGAGACATTGGGATGGGATCAAACACATTTTGAGATACCTTCGTAGAAGTATAGATCTTGGATTATTTTATCCAAGAGATTCAACATCGCGATTGGTTGGATATGCCGATGCAGGATATTTATAAGATCCACACAATGGAAGATCACAAACAGGTTATGTATTTACATATTGTGACACGGCTATATCCTGGAAATCCACAAAGCAAACCATGACAGCTACATTGTGACGCCCCCAAAATTAGGTATACATCACCCATCTTGGGTCGTCAGATACATAGTACAGAATACAAATACAACTTACTAATACAACTGTCGTGTACAATACGACAAAATATAAACTGTGAGTTTGAATACAAATATTATCTTCTAGAGAGTATTCATACTCAAAAGGAGTCCTCATTACATTTATTAACACACTATTACATAGAATAGTGAGGACTACTAACTAATACTATCATTCGAACCATCACTCCGTTCCCCGACTTTCCCCAGCTACGTTCTCATTTCCTGAAGAGAACAGTGAAAGAAAGGGTGAGCTCAACTAGCCCAGTAAGAAATATTATGACTAAGATAATGCAGAATAAATTATCATTAGCCTTCAACAATGTTAAACTGATAAAATATAATAGACATCAAGTTTAACTGCAGCGGAACAAGCAATCCATTAAAAGAGTCAAGTAGAAAATAAACTCTACTATCTTTTATGATTTAAAAGATTTTTCAACACTGTGATCGCTGGGACTCAGCTTAATAAAATAATCCACATCATCGAATCACCCCTGCACTACGGCCAAGGATATTCGTATATTCATTAATGATCATGATCATGCCAACAACTGTCCACCATTGCACTACGGCTAATGAGACTTTAACCACATCATTTGTAACATTACGGTCATGATTACACCGAATAATCCCTGGTCATAATCATACCAAGTCCATCTATGCACTACAGGCCACAGATGACTTTCAACATTTTATAAACATGAGGATGATGACAATGATATAAGAATTCAATAAAACAAGTTCAAGAATTAATTTATCCAAGAATTAACAACGTCCAAATTGTCAACATGATACTACTTTGTGGAGTAAAATTCAAGAATACGTAGAAGAATATTTTCATGAAAAGATACTGGATGAAACACAATTATCAAGGATATTCCACAAATTTCATGGAGTATAGAAGTCAAAACTTAACCAACTGAGTATAATAAAGAATGGAATAACAAAAGAAATCACCATGCATGCGATAGACCGCACAGACAGGTTATTCCAACAGAATAATAAATAATGGAACCAGGTCCGGCGTAAACGCACAGACAGGATATTCCGACAGAATAATAAATAATGGAACCAGGTCCGGTGTAAAACACACAGACAGGATATTCCGACAGAATAATAAATAATGGAACCAGGTCCGGTGTAAAACACACAGACAGGATATTCCGACAGAATAATAATAAAGACTGAACCAGGTCCGGTGTAAAACACACAGACAGGATGTTCCAACAGAATAATAGAAGAATGTCACCAAGTATAGGGTAGATCCGCGTATACAGGTTATTCCAACAGAATAATAAGAAATGGAATAACAACAGTTCTCTTCATGAATAAGAAAGAATAACACCCCTTACCGTTTTAAAGACGAGCTGAAATAAGGAAGTAGTTAAGTAGCAGAATACTCTTCTTCTCTCTCTCTCTATAGTTTCTCTCTCTAGAGTTCAGTGAATTCGTAAGAAATAATGAAGGAATGAGCTGCTATTTATAAAAAAATAGAATGCATAGTAACTAATCCATGAACGGTCCAGATTGATTACTTTAATCTGACGGTCCATATTTAAAGAAAAATCTTTTAAATAAAATATAATATATTCTATTTATAGAATAACTTTAATAAAGTATTCTGTTTTGTATAAAAAGATGTTTCTGTTTTATTACGTTAATAATACGAATAAAACAAAACGTCATTATCGCTAAATAATTCATATTATTAACTGACAATAATTGAATCAAACTGAGTGACTTCTCACATAAGCATTAATAATCAATACCGTGTGCTACTATGCAACCACACGTATTACTGTACTTTTACTACCGAGTAGTTCAACAGTAACAATGGTAAAATTTCCGTCGTTATTTTTAATAAAATATTTTTGTCGTTTTCTCAATCCGACAATAATTCCGTTGTGGGGTCCACCAATGATTATGTCGTTGTACGAATATTTTCTGTTAAAACGAATATTCCCCGACCAATTGAATATTATATAACAACTTGCGTACTTTGCAAAATTTATAAATATTACCCACAACTATAACATTATATCAAATTAACTCCATAATATTCAAAAATGATATTATAGAAAATTCATCATTATTTATAAAAGTTGGGGTCTTACAACCTCCCCTTCTTATGAAATTTCGCCCTCGAAATTAGGGTACGTACCTGGTATGTCGAATAGGTAAGGATACCTTGATTTCATTTCAGATTCTAACTCCCAAGTCATTTTCTCAACATCGTGGTTTCTCCACAAAACTTTGACTTGAGGTATAACCTTGGAGCGTAGAATATGTTCCTTCTTATCCAAGATTTAAACAAGAACTTCTTCATACGTCAAATCCTCCGCTATTTTGTCCGGTTTTAACTCAATAATGTGGTTCGGGTCTTCCATATATTTGTGTAACATGGATATGTGAAAAACGTTATGAACACGAGACATACTTGGCGGTAAAGCGAGTCTATAAGCCCCAGTTCCTACTCGATCGAGGATTAAAAATGGACCGATGAATCGAGAATTGAGCTTTCCTCTCTTTCCAAATCTCGTAACTCCTTTCCATGGAGCAACACGTAAGAACACATGATCTCCTACATCAAATTCCACGTCCTTTCGATGAAGATCAGCATAACTCTTTTGTCGATCTTGTGAGGTTTTTATACGTTATCGGATCGTTTGAATCTTTTCTGTAGTCATACGTACCAACTCCGGTCCCAACAACATTGCTTCACCCACCTCATCCCAGCATACTGGAGAACGACATTTTCTTCCATACAATGCTTCGAATGGAGCCATGCCAATACTTGCTTGATAACTGTTGTTGTAGAAAAACTCCACCAATGGTAAGAACTTGTCCCAACTTCCCTTGAAGTCAAAGACACAGAGTCTTAATAGATCTTCAAGAGTTTGAATCGTCCTCTCTGATTGTCCGTCCGTCTGAGGATGATATGCTGAACTAAATCGTAACTCCGTGCCCATAGCTTTTTGTAAACTAACCCAAAATCGTGAAGTGAATCTTGGGTCTCGGTCAGAAACTATGGATACTGGCATACCATGCAGTCTTACAATCTCATTTATGTACATACGAGCAAGATGTTCAAGTGTATAAGTTTCTCGTATCGGTAGGATATGAGCAGACTTGGTCAATCTATCAACAATGACCCAAATCGCATCAATACCTTGAGAAACCCTAGGAAGACCGGTAACGAAATCCATGGTAATGTGCTCCCACTTCCATTCTGGAATTTCAAGTGGTTGCAATGGACCTTTTGGTACTTAATGCTCCGCTTTGACTCGTTGACAAGTTAGACACCTTGAGATAAACAACGCTATCTCTCTCTTCATATTGCTCCACCAAAATGTATGACGAAGATCATGAAACATTTTGGTACTTCCAGGATGGATTGTAAACGGTGTGTTGTGCGCCTCCATCATGATTTCATACTTTAAATCAGGGTTGTTAGGAACACAAAGTCTGGAGTTGACTCGAAGTATTCCTTCTTCATCGATTCTTGCTTCCGGCATAGCACCTTCTTGCACTTTCTTCCTCATACGCATCAGCTCCAGGTCTGTAGCTTGAGCAGCTTTAACTTTATCGATTAAAGTCGATTTTAATCGTATATTCGTTATCTTCACGTGGGTTCGTATATTCGCACTTGTAACCGTATACGATCTTCTACACAACGCGTCAGCTACCACGCTCGCTTTTCCACGATGTTATTGAATGGTACGATCGTAATCTTCAACAGCTCGAGCCAATGTCTTTGGCGCATAATACGTTCGTTTTAGTTGAAGAAATATTTGAGGGTTTAAGAAATGGGTTTTGTACTGGGGTCAATACAAAATTCAATTTTACGCTCTGGGGTAGGCTAAGAAGTCTTCAAGAAAACGTCAAGAAATTTATTAACAGTAGAAATATCGTTCAAAACTGTGACCCTCATCCAAGACTTGGATAACACGTCACATTGATACCTATCAATTTGCCATCGTCATTTACAACGTCTCCTACGGAAAGTCTAGCTTCGGTGCATTCCACACCAGGAAGTCAACAACGAAAGGAACAGGGATTTTTACTTATGGCTTGATATGACAATGATTGACTTTAGTGATTTGGTTACTTGAATTCGCATAATAGGTTGGTTAGGAATATGAAAGCTAACAACCTTACGAAAAGCATGATGAGCAGTTAACCAATCGTTTCCAAAAATCACATCAATGCAAGTATTTTCAAAGAGATAAGAGCAACAGGTAACGTGAAAGTGTTGATTTGAACAAGATTTATAAATAGTGGAGGTAACAAAGGTTTCTCCCAACGGAATTTCAACAGATAAATCAAAGTCTAACTTCTCCGGAGTTAAGTTCAAACATTGAACACAACTAGGTGAAATAAAAGAGTGAGTAGAACCGGTATCTAACACAGTATAGACTTCGCAAGAGTTTATGACTAACATACCCGTGATAATTTTTTTTCAGGTTCCTCGTCACGAAAAAAATGCTCTCTCTTAAACTACTGGCTTTGGCTTTTCTGGGACGGTCTTTGGTGCCTCCATCCTATCTGAACTTGTCTTCGGTGAACGACAAAATCGGGCTAAGTGACCTTCTCTTCCACAATTATAGCATGCTTTGGATGGCATAGCGCAGTTTGGACTGATGTGTCCCTCCCCTCCGTATTTGAAGCATATGATAGGTGGTCGTTCTCCTTCCTTAATAACGAGTGCTGGTGCTGACGTCTTTCCATCATTGTTGAATTTCCTCTTCTTGAAATGTCCATTCTTATTGTTTTGACCATGATTACCATTGAAGTGGTTACCATTTCTGGCATGTTGATTCCCTCCATGCTTATTGTCACCGCTTTGATGACTGTTATCACCAGTATTATCATTTTTCCGGCTGCTCCCTTTTAGTTGCGTTGACTCGTTATCGCGCTCTACTAATTGAGACCTATTTACAACATCTGAATACAGACACAGTTTATGAGAAATAAGATATTGACGTATCTCCGGTTTCAAACCTCTTAAAAACATCTGCGTCATTCTCTCTTCATTATCCACCAAGTGGGATGCAAATCGGGACAACTCGGCAAACTTGGCTTCGTACTGCGACACGGTCATGTTGTTTTGCTCCAACTTGATAAATTCCACCTCCTTCATGTGACGAATACTTTCGGGAAAGTACTTGTCACTGAACAGTTCTTGGAACTTCTCCCAAGACATCTTGAGTGCGTCAGGCTGGGTACGTTTTACAGATTCTGTGACGCCCCCAAAATTAGGTATACATCACCCATCTTGGGTCGTCAGATACATAGTACAGAATACAAATACAACTTACTAATACAACTGTCGTGTACAATACGACAAAATATAAACTGTGAGTTTGAATACAAATATTATCTTCTAGAGAGTATTCATACTCAAAAGGAGTCCTCATTACATTTATTAACACACTATTACATAGAATAGTGAGGACTACTAACTAATACTATCATTCGAACCATCACTCCGTTCCCCGACTTGCCCCAGCTACGTTCTCATTTCCTGAAGAGAACAGTGAAAGAAAGGGTGAGCTCAACTAGCCCAGTAAGAAATATTATGACTAAGATAATGCAGAATAAATTATCATTAGCCTTCAACAATGTTAAACTGATAAAATATAATAGACATCAAGTTTAACTGCAGCGGAACAAGCAATCCATTAAAAGAGTCAAGTAGAAAATAAACTCTACTATCTTTTATGATTTAAAAGATTTTTCAACACTGTGATCGCTGGGACTCAGCTTAATAAAATAATCCACATCATCGAATCACCCCTGCACTACGGCCAAGGATATTCGTATATTCATTAATGATCATGATCATGCCAACAACTGTCCACCATTGCACTACGGCTAATGAGACTTTAACCACATCATTTGTAACATTACGGTCATGATTACACCGAATAATCCCTGGTCATAATCATACCAAGTCCATCTATGCACTACAGGCCACAGATGACTTTCAACATTTTATAAACATGAGGATGATGACAATGATATAAGAATTCAATAAAACAAGTTCAAGAATTAATTTATCCAAGAATTAACAACGTCCAAATTGTCAACATGATACTACTTTGTGGAGTAAAATTCAAGAATACGTAGAAGAATATTTTCATGAAAAGATACTGGATGAAACACAATTATCAAGGATATTCCACAAATTTCATGGAGTATAGAAGTCAAAACTTAACCAACTGAGTATAATAAAGAATGGAATAACAAAAGAAATCACCATGCATGCGATAGACCGCACAGACAGGTTATTCCAACAGAATAATAAATAATGGAACCAGGTCCGGCGTAAACGCACAGACAGGATATTCCGACAGAATAATAAATAATGGAACCAGGTCCGGTGTAAAACACACAGACAGGATATTCCGACAGAATAATAAATAATGGAACCAGGTCCGGTGTAAAACACACAGACAGGATATTCCGACAGAATAATAATAAAGACTGAACCAGGTCCGGTGTAAAACACACAGACAGGATGTTCCAACAGAATAATAGAAGAATGTCACCAAGTATAGGGTAGATCCGCGTATACAGGTTATTCCAACAGAATAATAAGAAATGGAATAACAACAGTTCTCTTCATGAATAAGAAAGAATAACACCCCTTACCGTTTTAAAGACGAGCTGAAATAAGGAAGTAGTTAAGTAGCAGAATACTCTTCTCTCTCTCTCTCTATAGTTTCTCTCTCTAGAGTTCAGTGAATTCGTAAGAAATAATGAAGGAATGAGCTGCTATTTATAAAAAAATAGAATGCATAGTAACTAATCCATGAACGGTCCAGATTGATTACTTTAATCTGACGGTCCATATTTAAAGAAAAATCTTTTAAATAAAATATAATATATTCTATTTATAGAATAACTTTAATAAAGTATTCTGTTTTGTATAAAAAGATGTTTCTGTTTTATTACGTTAATAATACGAATAAAACAAAACGTCATTATCGCTAAATAATTCATATTATTAACTGACAATAATTGAATCAAACTGAGTGACTTCTCACATAAGCATTAATAATCAATACCGTGTGCTACTATGCAACCACACGTATTACTGTACTTTTACTACCGAGTAGTTCAACAGTAACAATGGTAAAATTTCCGCCGTTATTTTTAATAAAATATTTTTGTCGTTTTCTCAATCCGACAATAATTCCGTTGTGGGGTCCACCAATGATTATGTCGTTGTACGAATATTTCCTGTTAAAACGAATATTTCCCGACCAATCGAATATTATATAACAACTTGCGTACTTTGCAAAATTTATAAATATTACCCACAACTATAACATTATATCAAATTAACTCCATAATATTCAAAAATGATATTATAGAAAATTCATCTTTATTTATAAAAGTTGGGGTCTTACAACCTCCCCTTCTTATGAAATTTCGCCCTCGAAATTAGGGTACGTACCTGGTATATCAAAGAGGTAAGGATACCTTGATTTCATTTCAGATTCTAACTCCCAAGTCATTTTCTCAACATCGTGGTTTCTCCACAAAACTTTGACTTGAGGTATAACCTTGGAGCGTAGAATATGTTCCTTCTTATCCAAGATTTGAACAAGAACTTCTTCATACGTCAAATCCTCCGCTATTTTGTCCGGTTCTAACTCAATAATGTGGTTCGGGTCTTCCACATATTTGCGTAACATGGATATGTAAAAAACGTTATGAACACGAGACATACTTGGCGGTAAAGCGAGTCTATAAGCCACAGTTCCTACTCGATCGAGGATTAAAAATGGACCAATGAATCGAGGATTGAGCTTTCCTCTCTTTCCAAATCTCATAACTCCTTTCCATGGAGCAACACGTAAGAACACATGATCTCCTACATCAAATTCCACGTCCTTTCGATGAAGATCAGCATAACTCTTTTGTCGATCTTGTGAGGTTTTTATACGTTGTCGGATCGTTTGAATCTTTTCTGTAGTCATACGTACCAACTCCGGTCCCAACAACGTTGCTTCACCCACCTCATCCCAGCATACTGGAGAACGACATTTTCTTCCATACAATGCT
The DNA here is from genome assembly GCA_016801055.1 of Panax notoginseng. NCBI lineage: Eukaryota > Viridiplantae > Streptophyta > Magnoliopsida > Apiales > Araliaceae > Panax > Panax notoginseng. The sequence goes on from CM029020.1 coordinate 46,380,291, forward strand.
TCGAATGGAGCCATGCCAATACTTGCTTGATAACTGTTGTTGTAGAAAAACTCCACCAATGGTAAGAACTTGTCCCAACTTCCCTTGAAGTCAAAGACACAGAGTCTTAATAGATCTTCAAGAGTTTGAATAGTCCTCTCTGATTGTCCGTCCGTCTGAGGATGATATGCTGAACTAAATCGTAACTCCGTGCCCATAGCTTTTTGTAAACTAACCCAAAATCGTGAAGTGAATCTTGGGTCTCGGTCAGAAACTATGGATACTGGCATACCATGCAGTCTTACAATCTCGTTTATGTACATACGAGCAAGACGTTCAAGTGTATAAGTTTCTCGTATCGGTAAGAAATGAGCAGACTTGGTCAATCTATCAACAATGACCCAAATCGCATCAATACCTTGAGAAACCCTAGGAAGACCGGTAACGAAATCCATGGTAATGTGCTCCCACTTCCATTCTGGAGTTTCAAGTGGTTGCAATGGACCTTTTGGTACTTGATGCTCCGCTTTGACTCGTTGACAAGTTAGACACCTTGAGATAAACAACGCTATCTCTCTCTTCATATTGCTCCACCAAAATGTATGACGAAGATCATGAAACATTTTGGTACTTCCAGGATGGATTGCAAACGGTGTGTTGTGCGCCTCCATCATGATTTCATACTTTAAATCAGGGTTGTTAGGAACACAAAGTCTGGAGTTGACTCGAAGTATTCCTTCTTCATCGATTCTTACTTCCGGCATAGCACCTTCTTGCACTTTCTTCCTCATACGCATCAGCTCCAGGTCTGTAGCTTGAGCAGCTTTAACTTTATCGATTAAAGTCGATTTTAATCGTATATTCGTTATCTTCACGTGGGTTCGTATATTCGCACTTGTAACCGTATACGATCTTCTACACAACGCGTCAGCTACCACGTTCGCTTTTCCACGATGTTATTGAATGGTACGATCGTAATCTTTAACAGCTCGAGCCAATGTCTTTGGCGCATAATACGTTCGTTTTAGTTGAAGAAATATTTGAGGGTTTAAGAAATGGGTTTTGTACTGGGGTCAATACAAAATTCAATTTTACGCTCTGGGGTAGGCTAAGAAGTCTTCAGGAATACGTCAAGAAATTTATTAACAATAGAAATATCATTCAAAACTGTGACCCTCATCCAAGACTTGGATAACACGTCACATTGATACCTATCAATTTGCCATCGTCATTTACAACGTCTCCTACGGAAAGTCTAGCTTCGGTGTATTCCACACCAGGAAGTCAACAACGAAAGGAACAGGGATTTTTACTTATGGCTTGATATGACAATGATTGACTTTAGTGATTTGGTTACTTGAATTCGCATAATAGGTTGGTTAGGAATATGAAAGCTAACAACCTTACGAAAAGCATGATGAGCAGTTAACCAATCGTTTCCAAAAATCACATCAATGCAAGTATTTTCAAAGAGATAAGATCAACAGGTAACGTGAAAGTGTTGATTTGAACAAGATTTATAAATAGTGGAGGTAACAAAGGTTTCTCCCAACGGAATTTCAACAGATAAATCAAAGTCTAACTTCTCCGGAGTTAAGTTCAAACATTGAACACAACTAGGTGAAATAAAAGAGTGAGTAGAACCGGTATCTAACACGGTATAGACTTCGCAAGAGTTTATGACTAACATACCCGTGATAATTTTTTTTCAGGTTCCTCGTCACGAAAAAAATGCTCTCTCTTAAACTACTGGCTTTGGCTTTTCTGGGACGGTCTTTGGTGCCTCCATCCTATCTGAACTTGTCTTCGGTGAACGATAAAATCGGGCTAAGTGACCTTCTCTTCCATAATTATAGCATGCTTTGGATGGCATCGCGCAGTTTGGACTGATGTGTCCCTCCCCTCCGTATTTGAAGCATATGATAGGTGGTCGTTCTCCTTCCTTAATAACGGGTGCTGGTGCTGACGTCTTTCCATCATCGTTGAATTTCCTCTTCTTGAAATGTCCATTCTTATTGTTTTGACCATGATTACCATTGAAGTGGTTACCATTTCTGGCATGTTGATTCCCTCCATGCTTATTGTCACCGCTTTGATGACTGTTATCACCAGTATTATCATTTTTCCGGCTGCTCTCTTTTGGTTGCGTTGACTCGTTATCGCGCTCTACTAATTGAGACCTATTTACAACATCTGAATACAGACACAGTTTATGAGAAATAAGATATTGACGTATCTCCGGTTTCAAACCTCTTAAAAACATCTGCGTCATTCTCTCTTCATTATCCACCAAGTGGGATGCAAATCGGGACAACTCGGCAAACTTGGCTTCGTACTGCGACACGGTCATGTTGTTTTGCTCCAACTTGATAAATTCCACCACCTTCATGTGACGAATACTTTCGGGAAAGTACTTGTCATTGAACAGTTCTTGGAACTTCTCCCAAGACATCTTGAGTGCGTCAGGCTGGGTACGTTTTACAGATTTCCACCAGTAATCTGCCTCTTCACGCAACATAAAGGTGGCAAAGGAAACCTTTTGCTTCTCGGAGCATCCCAAGACATCAAATATCTTGGTGATCTGCTTTAACCACGTCTCCGCCTTTAGTGGTTCTAGCTTTCCCAAAAACTCCGGTGGTCCTAGCTCCTTGAATTGCTTAGCAGTGACCAACCGTGGGTTGTCATTGTTTCCTCCTTCATTTTGGATAGGAGCCGCTCTCGCCCGTTGTTGCATGAATTACTCCTTGAACAGCTTAGCGGTGACCGTCCGAAAGTTATTTTGTTGTTGCATGAATTGCATAAAGTCTCTGACCATCCCATCATTCACCATTCATCGGTGTTATTATTTTCATGAGGATTATTGTCCTCTGGTTGCACATTACCCTGAGCATTGATCGTTGGTGATTCAATGGTCTCATGTGCTTCATTGTTTATCTCAACATTTTCGGATGCCATTTGCAAATACTGCAACAAAACAAGGGTTAATTAACATATAACATATTATCCATATACTTTGACCGACCAATTAAATACCAAATAAACTTAGGTAGGTCATACTAGCGAAGGAATTCCCCGTCTCTCCCCTCCTAGTTCTATTCTCACATCCTAGCCAGGGATCATATCCCTAAGCTCTGATACCAACTGTGACGCCCCCAAAATTAGGTATACATCACCCATCTTGGGTCGTCAGATACATAGTACAGAATACAAATACAACTTACTAATACAACTGTCGTGTACAATACGACAAAATATAAACTGTGAGTTTGAATACAAATATTATCTTCTAGAGAGTATTCATACTCAAAAGGAGTCCTCATTACATTTATTAACACACTATTACATAGAATAGTGAGGACTACTAACTAATACTATCATTCGAACCATCACTCCGTTCCCCGACTTGCCCCAGCTACGTTCTCATTTCCTGAAGAGAACAGTGAAAGAAAGGGTGAGCTCAACTAGCCCAGTAAGAAATATTATGACTAAGATAATGCAGAATAAATTATCATTAGCCTTCAACAATGTTAAACTGATAAAATATAATAGACATCAAGTTTAACTGCAGCGGAACAAGCAATCCATTAAAAGAGTCAAGTAGAAAATAAACTCTACTATCTTTTATGATTTAAAAGATTTTTCAACACTGTGATCGCTGGGACTCAGCTTAATAAAATAATCCACATCATCGAATCACCCCTGCACTACGGCCAAGGATATTCGTATATTCATTAATGGTCATGATCATGCCAACAACTGTCCATTACTGCACTACGGCCAATGAGACTTTAACCACATCATTTGTAACATTACGGTCATGATTACACCGAATAATCCCTGGTCATAATCATACCAAGTCCATCTATGCACTACAGGCCACAGATGACTTTCAACATTTTATAAACATGAGGATGATGACAATGATATAAGAATTCAATAAAACAAGTTCAAGAATTAATTTATCCAAGAATTAACAACGTCCAAATTGTCAACATGATACTACTTTGTGGAGTAAAATTCAAGAATACGTAGAAGAATATTTTCATGAAAAGATACTGGATGAAACGCAATTATCAAGGATATTCCACAAATTTCATGGAGTATAGAAGTCAAAACTTAACCAACTGAGTATAATAAAGAATGGAATAACAAAAGAAATCACCATGCATGCGATAGACCGCACAGACAGGTTATTCCAACAGAATAATAAATAATGGAACCAGGTCCGGCGTAAACGCACAGACAGGATATTCCGACAGAATAATAAATAATGGAACCAGGTCCGGTGTAAAACACACAGACAGGATATTCCGACAGAATAATAAATAATGGAACCAGGTCCGGTGTAAAACACACAGACAGGATATTCCGACAGAATAATAATAAAGACGGAACCAGGTCCGGTGTAAAACACACAGACAGGATGTTCCAACAGAATAATAGAAGAATGTCACCAAGTATAGGGTAGATCCGCGTATACAGGTTATTCCAACAGAATAATAAGAAATGGAATAACAACAGTTCTCTTCATGAATAAGAAAGAATAACACCCCTTACCGTTTTAAAGACGAGCTGAAATAAGGAAGTAGTTAAGTAGCAGAATACTCTTCTTCTCTCTCTCTATAGTTTCTCTCTCTAGAGTTCAGTGAATTCGTAAGAAATAATGAAGGAATGAGCTGCTATTTATAGAAAAATAGAATGCATAGTAACTAATCCATGAACGGTCCAGATTGATTACTTTAATCTGACGGTCCATATTTAAAGAAAAATCTTTTAAATAAAATATAATATATTCTATTTATAGAATAACTTTAATAAAGTATTCTGTTTTGTATAAAAAGATGTTTCTGTTTTATTACGTTAATAATACGAATAAAACAAAACGTCATTATCGCTAAATAATTCATATTATTAACTGACAATAATTGAATCAAACTGAGTGACTTCTCACATAAGCATTAATAATCAATACCGTGTGCTACTATGCAACCACACGTATTACTGTACTTTTACTACCGAGTAGTTCAACAGTAACAATGGTAAAATTTCCGCCGTTATTTTTAATAAAATATTTTTGTCGTTTTCTCAATCCGACAATAATTCCGTTGTGGGGTCCACCAATGATTATGTCGTTGTACGAATATTTTCTGTTAAAACGAATATTCCCCGACCAATCGAATATTATATAACAACTTGCGTTCTTTGCAAAATTTATAAATATTACCCACAACTATAACATTATATCAAATTAACTCCATAATATTCAAAAATGATATTATAGAAAATTCATCTTTATTTATAAAAGTTGGGGTCTTACAGATTCCCACCAGTAATCTGCCTCTTCACGCAACATAAAGGTGGCAAAGGAAATCTTTTGCTTCTCGGAGCATCCCAAGACATCAAATATCTTGGTGATCTGCTTTAACCACGTCTCCGCCTTAAGTGGTTCTGACTTTCCCAAAAACTCCGGTGGTCCTAGCTCCTTGAATTGCTTAGCAGTGACCAACCGTGGGTTGTCATTGTTTCCTCCTTCATTTTGGATAGGAGCCGCTCTCGCCCGTTGTTGCATGAATTACTCCTTGAACAGCTTAGCGGTGACCGTCCGAAAGTTATTTTGTTGTTGCATGAATTGCATAAAGTCTCTGACCATCCCATTATTCACCATTCATCGGTGTTATTATTTTCATGAGGATTATTGTCCTCTGGTTGCACATTACCCTGAGCATTGATCGTTGGTGATTCAATGGTCTCATGTGCTTCATTGTTTATCTCAACATTTTCGGATGCCATTTGCAAATACTGCAACAAAACAAGGGTTAATTAACATATAACATATTATCCATATACTTTGACCGACCAATTAAATACCAAATAAACTTAGGTAGGTCATACTAGCGAAGGAATTCCCCGTCTCTCCCCTCCTAGTTCTATTCTCACATCCTAGCCAGGGATCATATCCCTAAGCTCTGATAACAACTGTGACGCCCCCAAAATTAGGTATACATCACCCATCTTGGGTCGTCAGATACATAGTACAGAATACAAATACAACTTACTAATACAACTGTCGTGTACAATACGACAAAATATAAACTGTGAGTTTGAATACAAATATTATCTTCTAGAGAGTATTCATACTCAAAAGGAGTCCTCATTACATTTATTAACACACTATTACATAGAATAGTGAGGACTACTAACTAATACTATCATTCGAACCATCACTCCGTTCCCCGACTTGCCCCAGCTACGTTCTCATTTCCTGAAGAGAACAGTGAAAGAAAGGGTGAGCTCAACTAGCCTAGTAAGAAATATTATGACTAAGATAATGCAGAATAAATTATCATTAGCCTTCAACAATGTTAAACTGATAAAATATAATAGACATCAAGTTTAACTGCAGCGGAACAAGCAATCCATTAAAAGAGTCAAGTAGAAAATAAACTCTACTATCTTTTATGATTTAAAAGATTTTTCAACACTGTGATCGCTGGGACTCAGCTTAATAAAATAATCCACATCATCGAATCACCCCTGCACTACGGCCAAGGATATTCGTATATTCATTAATGGTCATGATCATGCCAACAACTGTCCATCACTGTACTACGGCCAATGAGACTTTAACCACATCATTTGTAACATTACGGTCATGATTACACCGAATAATCCCTGGTCATAATCATACCAAGTCCATCTATGCACTACAGGCCACAGATGACTTTCAACATTTTATAAACATGAGGATGATGACAATGATATAAGAATTCAATAAAACAAGTTCAAGAATTAATTTATCCAAGAATTAACAACGTTCAAATTGTCAACATGATACTACTTTGTGGAGTAAAATTCAAGAATACGTAGAAGAATATTTTCATGAAAAGATACTAGATGAAACGCAAATATCAAGGATATTCCACAAATTTCATGGAGTATAGAAGTCAAAACTTAACCAACTGAGCATAATAAAGAATGGAATAACAAAAGAAATCACCATGCATGCGATAGACCGCACAGACAGGTTATTCCAACAGAATAATAAATAATGGAACCAGGTCCGGCGTAAACGCACAGACAGGATATTCCGACAGAATAATAAATAATGGAACCAGGTCTGGTGTAAAACACACAGACAGGATATTCTGACAAAATAATAAATAATGGAACCAGGTCCGGTGTAAAACACACAGACAAGATATTCCGACAGAATAATAATAAAGACGGAACCAGGTCCGGTGTAAAACACACAGACAGGATGTTCCAACAGAATAATAGAAGAATGTCACCAAGTATAGGGTAGATCCGCGTATACAGGTTATTCCAACAGAATAATAAGAAATGGAATAACAACAGTTCTCTTCATGAATAAGAAAGAATAACACCCCTTACCGTTTTAAAGACGAGCTGAAATAAGGAAGTAGTTAAGTAGCAGAATACTCTTCTTCTCTCTCTCTATAGTTTCTCTCTCTAGAGTTCAGTGAATTCGTAAGAAATAATGAAGGAATGAGCTGCTATTTATAAAAAAATAGAATGCATAGTAACTAATCCATGAACGGTCCAGATTGATTACTTTAATCTGACGGTCCATATTTAAAGAAAAATCTTTTAAATAAAATATAATATATTCTATTTATAGAATAACTTTAATAAAGTATTCTGTTTTATATAAAAAGATGTTTCTGTTTTATTACGTTAATAATACGAATAAAACAAAACGTCATTATCGCTAAATAATTCATATTATTAACTGACAATAATTGAATCAAACTGAGTGACTTCTCACATAAGCATTAATAATCAATACCGTGTGCTACTATGCAACCACACGTATTGCTGTACTTTTACTACCGAGTAGTTCAACAGTAACAATGGTAAAATTTCCGCCGTTATTTTTAATAAAATATTTTTGTCGTTTTCTCAATCCGACAATAATTCCGTTGTGGGGTCCACCAATGATTATGTCGTTGTACGAATATTCCCTGTTAAAACGAATATTCCCCGACCAATCGAATATTATATAACAACTTGCGTACTTTGCAAAATTTATAAATATTACCCACAACTATAACATTATATCAAATTAACTCCATAATATTCAAAAATGATATTATAGAAAATTCATCTTTATTTATAAAAGTTAGGGTCTTACATACATCTTCAAATCACTCCGAGATTCTCGCTATACATGAAGCAAGTAGAGAGTGTGTTTGGTTGAGATCAATTATTCAGCATATTCAAAAGTCATGTGGATTACCATCAATCAAAGACATTCCTACAAAGCATATTTCACCTAAATTCTTCTTCACACATGAGCTACAAAAGAAGGGTGATATAGATGTGCATCAAATTCGATCATGTGATAATCTAGCCGACTTATTCACAAAGTCGCTACCATATGCAAAGTTTGCAAAATTTCGAAAAAAGATTGGAATGTGTCGACTGAAAGACTTATGACAACATTTCATCAAAAAATAATGAATTCTTTTTGAGGGAAAGACTGTACTCTTTTTCCTTAGTCACGGTTTTTATCCCAATGGGTTTTTCCTGACAAGGTTTTAACGAGGCAATCAATTAAGATATTTATGTAAAAGATATATACTCTTTTTCCCTTCGTTAAGTTTTTCCCACTGGATTTTCTTAACAAGATTTATAATGAGACATAATCTTATATCGTAGGGAATCAGGGGAAGTGTTAGAATGTAATCATGCATGCATGTGATTCCCTATGGAGGGAACCTTTATTCCCCTACCCGTGACTCTCCCCCTTCCCTTATTTCTCCCGTGACTCTCCCCTTCTTTCCTTCTGTTCTTCTAAGTTTTGCCTATAAAAAGGAAATCCTACTGAATGAAATAAGAAGAAGAAACTTCTCTGAAGAATTCTCTAAAGAATTTCTCTCTCTTTTCTCTTGCTTATTCTCTCTAAATTTATGCAACAATTATAAGAGCATCTTTATATACTTTGCTAAAGTTTTATAACAATATATATATATATATATATATATATATATATATATATATATATATATATATATGGTGAGTTTTGTACAATTAATACATCTTAGATTTTTGTAAACATAGAAGTTAGAGGGTGAATTTTGCATAAATGATACAAATTAGAGGGTCACTTTTGTATTTCAGTCGAGTGAACAGTGTATATATACTCATTTAACACTCATATAGGTCGCTCTCCGTTGCTGCTGGGGCTGAAAGGGGAGCGGTTTTCACTTTCCTCACCAAACCATCGATTGTTTTCACCCTACTCTCTTCTGTCATATTAATACAATCCGCGTTTTTCTGGCAGACCCAGCAGCACAAGCTTCTTGCTTAATTCTTTTGAAGAAATCGAATCTGTTCTTCAATTTTATGTAATACCCAGTTACCAAAAAATGGATTCTTTGAATACCCATTTGGCGAAAATTGACTCTTTTCCTTCTTTGTCACACACAAATTGCTCAGAACCATAGTTTTTTACCTTGGGGTTTGTTGTTAAACCCTAGCACAGAGAGGGTTTATTTGTAAGGTTTGAATTAATGGGTAAAAGAGAGATGCAAGTTTTGGAGGGTAAAAGAGATGAGTTGTTGTTCTCTAGTTCTTCTCAATTGGGATTTCAATGGAGTCTTCAAGATGGTAACTTTCGCCCTGGTGGCTTATTCGCTAGTGTGGGTCAAGTGGGTGGCATGGGCTTTGGTGCTAATTCATCCAATTCCCGGGATAACAATGGCAATGGCGGCTTAAAGCTACCATATGCTGATTTATTTGTGAAATATGTGTCTTTGCCTGAGGGTTTTAAGATTTTTGGTGTTACAGAGGAGGGAATTGTGAAGAAGAATAAGAAGGGTGGGCTTAAACTTAAGGTTAAGATTGCTAATCCTTCATTGAGGAGGTTGGTGAGTGGGGCCATTGCCGGGGCGGTGTCGAGGACTGCGGTAGCACCATTGGAGACAATAAGAACTCATTTAATGGTTGGGAGTAGTGGGCACTCTACTACAGAAGTGTTTAACAATATTATGCAAACTGAGGGTTGGAAAGGATTGTTCAGGGGAAATCTGGTTAATGTTATTCGAGTGGCGCCAAGCAAAGCTTTAGAGGTAAACATAATGTCTTTTTATTTTGATTGTGTACTTCGTTAAATTTTGTTTATTTAGGCAATAGAGATGCTAATAGGTTGTTTGTCCTTGTAAAGCATAAGATGTTAGTTGGAATTAATCTGGCATTAAGTTGGTTTCGTTTAGGTAAGTTTTGCAAGTAATTGGCTGATAAAGCATTACGTTGGTCTGTTAGATGGTTTGCATCACAAGTTCACAACCATGAGGTTGGGCCTCAAGTGTTTTTGCTGTCATTTTTGGTTGAACAGCTTTATCTTTGTGACTACTTATCTGCTCTTTTCATTTTGCAATTTTTATTTTATTTTTTGGCATTGTGGTTATTGTATTCAGGCATTGCTTGTTACAATTTGTTTTGGTTGCTGATTGAGTAATTGCTCCATGTGGGATGGATATGGTCATATATACTATGATGTTTAAACAATTCACCTTCATATGTGAACTTCACTCCTAATTGTATACTACAAATTTAACTGCTGGGGGTTCCATAATGATGAAGACCGGAGCAATGTAGGATGATACAATTAATGTTAATTGGTTTTGTGAAACTACTTGACGGTCTTCTAATTACTGTTTCCGAATAGGTGTAGTAAGATCATCACATGATTCAGTAGACTCAAGAAAGCAAATATGTTGGGATTCATGTTGGCAAAGCATATTACATTTTGGATTCTGCATTATCAGTTTATGATCATTTTTATGATGTTATAAAGAGAGATGACACGGATTTGTAACACTTATGCATAGCCATATAAGGTAACACTCAATCCAGACATGTTTTATGTGTTTAGTTATTCATCTATTGGCTAATAAGAAACCATTCATGTTTGAAATTTAATCATGTTTTAACTTTGTCATTTATGCATTTCTATGTGGTCCTACTCGTAATACTCCTTAAGAAGGCATGGAGGTCTGTGTTTCTGTTCTGTTCCATTGCAACGTGTCTTCATGTAGGAAACAGGGAAATTTCTTGGCTTTTATTTTTGCAAAAATAAAAATAATAATTGACTATTAAATAAAACTAGAAAATGAAATTATTTTAAACTTTTTATGTGCGTTGTTATAGAATTTAAAGGAATTCATATAAGTTTTATTTTGTAATGTTTATAACTAAAAGTAGTCGAACGATCCAAGAGAACTCCTACTCGACAATGTAGATAGTAAACATTTACTCCCTCCGTCCTAGGATAAAAGTCCTTATTACTATTTTGGGTAGTCCCATGTTAAATGTCCGCTTTCGTTTAATAACCAAACTTTTACACAATTTTTCCTATTATACCCTTAGCATTAAATATCTCATACTTTTCTTATTTTAATTCTCTCTCCATATTTAATAAGTATAATTAGTTATGTGTTGAAAATATTTTGAATTGAAAAGTTAGAAAGTCACTCTCTCACCTACATTGAAAATGATTAATGAAATATTATTATGAGCAATTTTGTCATTTCATTTCTCTTCTTAATATGCGTGAAAAGTCCACCAGGACTTTTATCCTGGGACGGAGGGAGTAGTTAATATGGTCTTTTCAAATTCTCTTTGATCATTGTGATGTGTATACACGTTTTGACTGACTAGCATTGTTAAATAATAGTGCACATCAAAATGATTGTCTTTATATATGATGCTACTATTCTTCAATTTCTACATGATAGTTGCCATGATGTTGGATAATACTCATCATTATTGACTTTTGAAAGACAATTTAAGACATTTTAAAACTCAAAATTGAAATGATTCATTAAGAATTGAAAAACAATAAATCTTATATTAGACTTTTTATACAGTTTATAATATTCATCATTGTACTGACTAAAATTAAATGAATCTATGTTAATTATGAGTATGAAAATGTCTCAGACTGACTTTAAAAGTCAAGAATGATCTTATATTTTGGAATGGAGGGAGTATTTACTATCATGCACATTCTAAAAGAAAGCCAGGCCTCCATCTTGAAAGTCTTAACCTTTATACTCCCAGAAAGCTACCCCCCAAGCGCATCATATTTTTTTAGATTACAAAGCATACCTCGTTGTAGTTCTGATTCATGTCGTGCAAACCTTATTTATCCACATTTTGGGTAACATTTCAACTATACAAAACTCTCTTTTTGTGGTACCAATTTCCACTTAAATTTGTTCTATTCTCATTAATAAGATGCCTGACATGTCTTTCAAAAGTAGGATATTTAGTTTCATAGTCCTTCATAATTAGAAAATGATGCTAGACTACATACATATCATATATAATATATATACACAATATATATATATATATATATCATCTTTAATTAATGCCTTCATGTATCATATCATCAATAATTCCTTCATATGTCACATTCCTTCATCTTACATGTCTCCTGGCTCTAATCTTCACTTAGTTGTGCATATCGGACGAAAACAAGTTTTTCCTAGCGTGGGCAAGGAAATCCTCCGTTACTAGTGTTAGGGTTTCGTGTTGGCTGAGGAGGAAAGAAATTCACGAAGAGAACAAAATTGATTGATGAATTGAAGAGGGGAGAAGAAAAGGTGAGCAATTATTCTAGTAACACGTGACAAAACTCTTAGGATCCGAGAGTCTTCTTGAGTATCAAGTATCCAGAGAGTCTTCTTGAGTGTCTAAGGTTGATAGAGAATCCGTCAGTCTCAAGTTTTCCAAAAGTCCCTCTCTCAATGGAATGGAAGGAGTATTTATATAGTTTTTTGGAAAGTGGTCAAGTGCCAGGCACGTGACCACGGGGGAAATTCCATAGATACTCTTTAGTTACCAGAGTAATGTCCAGATCGTTCCGTCCTTCTAGTTGTCAATTCAATCTCTCAATCAATTCCCAAAATGAGTTGCCTCCATAAGGCTTCTGCCTTGGGACTTATGGAGGCCCCTCCTCGGTCTCATGCTTCAAAGCCCTTGTTACTCAAACCATGCTTTCGTGCTCTTTCTTTTTTATTTGAGAATCTCGTTATCGGAAAACCTTAGAAGAACTCAGGATGGGACACGGGAGGCCGCACCCTAGTGGGCCGAACCCTAGGTTTGAGCTTCCTTCAGGTCTTTTCGTTCGCTTCGGCCTTTTTCGGATGTTCCTCCCGCAGACACTCCGAGGATGATTGTCAGATGATTGAAGAGGAGACTTAGACATTAAAGCCTCACGCTCAATAAGCCGATTACTGGCTGACCAACGTTCTAAACGGGCATTAGTTTTGGGAGAGCATAACATTTTGACCCATTGGAGACGCTCGGGAGGAGAAGCTGGTATTGAGCAAATCAGGGTATCTTCCTACCACATTTTAAGGTTGGTGAGCCAGTAGTTGCCCTCACTAGTAGTATATTGCCCCTCTGAGAATCATCTGGTATGACAAAAGGAAGATAGTCATAAGGAGTAGTCGTAAGGAGTAGTCGAAGGTCGCGAAAACTCCCACGCAAATGAGGGGAGGTGGAGACGAAGTTGAGGAGAGCACTCTCATAATTCTCTTGACAAGAATGGCCGAAAGGTCGATCCGAATCGAATTCAAATTGCCTCGTGACACTGAGAGGAGAATAAAGTACAGTGTCAAAACTGTTATCCTCAACGAAATATGATAACTTTGCAGCCTAGAGGAAGATGAACCAGGAAAGTGAAGAACCACTCAATTCTTTGACGCTCGAGTAGGAACAAAAGTCATGCTTGCACAGAAGACCACATTCTAGAACAATAGTATAGGGACGAGCAGTGAAGCATGAATAGTCATCAATAAAAAGTCGCAAATCTGAACTAGACCGGTGATCAATCAGCGAGCGGTGCGGGGAACAATGTTAGGCGATGAAAAAGGGGAGGGAGACTTCTTCTTCTTAGAAGGGAGAAGGGGTACAGGAGTATAGTAGCCCCAAAAGCGCCTGAAGAGAAAGATATGAAGAAAGGAGAAGGGAATGAAGCAATTCACGTCATACTTGAATAAATGAGAAAAAAATGTTGATAAGCGAAAAAAGAGGGAAAAGTGCAGTACGAAAGACAGTTATCAAAAACGAAAAAGAGTTCCTTCCAACAGATTCTTTCAGGGCAAAGGCAGTTTCGTCCAAGCGACGATACAAGATCCCCAAGAAGAGAGGAGCAAGAGAAATCTCCAAACCTTTTTCGGATGTTCCTCCCGCAGACACTCCGAGGATGATTGTCAGATGATTGAAGAGGAGACTTAGACATTAAAGCCTCACGCTCAATAAGCCGATTACTGGCTGACCAACGTTCTAAACGGGCATTAGTTTTGGGAGAGCATAACATTTTGACCCATTGGAGACGCTCGGGAGGAGAAGCTGGTATTGAGCAAATCAGGGTATCTTCCTACCACATTTTAAGGTTGGTGAGCCAGTAGTTGCCCTCACTAGTAGTATATTGCCCCTCTGAGAATCATCTGGTATGACAAAAGGAAGATAGTCATAAGGAGTAGTCGTAAGGAGTAGTCGAAGGTCGCGAAAACTCCCACGCAAATGAGGGGAGGTGGAGACGAAGTTGAGGAGAGCACTCTCGTAATTCTCTTGACAAGAATGGCCGAAAGGTCGATCCGAATCGAATTCAAATTGCCTCGTGACACTGAGAGGAGAATAAAGTACAGTGTCAAAACTGTTATCCTCAACGAAATATGATAACTTTGCAGCCTAGAGGAAGATGAACCAGGAAAGTGAAGAACCACTCAATTCTTTGACGCTCGAGTAGGAACAAAAGTCATGCTTGCACAGAAGACCACATTCTAGAACAATAGTATAGGGACGAGCAGTGAAGCATGAATAGTCATCAATAAAAAGTCGCAAATCTGAACTAGACCGGTGATCAATCAGCGAGCGGTGCGGGGAACAATGTTAGGCGATGAAAAAGGGGAGGGAGACTTCTTCTTCTTAGAAGGGAGAAGGGGTACAGGAGTATAGTAGCCCCAAAAGCGCCTGAAGAGAAAGATATGAAGAAAGGAGAAGGGAATGAAGCAATTCACGTCATACTTGAATAAATGAGAAAAAAATGTTGATAAGCGAAAAAAGAGGGAAAAGTGCAGTACGAAAGACAGTTATCAAAAACGAAAAAGAGTTCCTTCCAACAGATTCTTTCAGGGCAAAGGCAGTTTCGTCCAAGCGACGATACAAGATCCCCAAGAAGAGAGGAGCAAGAGAAATCTCCAAACCTTTTTCGGATGTTCCTCCCGCAGACACTCCGAGGATGATTGTCAGATGATTGAAGAGGAGACTTAGACATTAAAGCCTCACGCTCAATAAGCCGATTACTGGCTGACCAACGTTCTAAACGGGCATTAGTTTTGGGAGAGCATAACATTTTGACCCATTGGAGACGCTCGGGAGGAGAAGCTGGTATTGAGCAAATCAGGGTATCTTCCTACCACATTTTAAGGTTGGTGAGCCAGTAGTTGCCCTCACTAGTAGTATATTGCCCCTCTGAGAATCATCTGGTATGACAAAAGGAAGATAGTCATAAGGAGTAGTCGTAAGGAGTAGTCGAAGGTCGCGAAAACTCCCACGCAAATGAGGGGAGGTGGAGACGAAGTTGAGGAGAGCACTCTCATAATTCTCTTGACAAGAATGGCCGAAAGGTCGATCCGAATCGAATTCAAATTGCCTCGTGACACTGAGAGGAGAATAAAGTACAGTGTCAAAACTGTTATCCTCAACGAAATATGATAACTTTGCAGCCTAGAGGAAGATGAACCAGGAAAGTGAAGAACCACTCAATTCTTTGACGCTCGAGTAGGAACAAAAGTCATGCTTGCACAGAAGACCACATTCTAGAACAATAGTATAGGGACGAGCAGTGAAGCATGAATAGTCATCAATAAAAAGTCGCAAATCTGAACTAGACCGGTGATCAATCAGCGAGCGGTGCGGGGAACAATGTTAGGCGATGAAAAAGGGGAGGGAGACTTCTTCTTCTTAGAAGGGAGAAGGGGTACAGGAGTATAGTAGCCCCAAAAGCGCCTGAAGAGAAAGATATGAAGAAAGGAGAAGGGAATGAAGCAATTCACGTCATACTTGAATAAATGAGAAAAAAATGTTGATAAGCGAAAAAAGAGGGAAAAGTGCAGTACGAAAGACAGTTATCAAAAACGAAAAAGAGTTCCTTCCAACAGATTCTTTCAGGGCAAAGGCAGTTTCGTCCAAGCGACGATACAAGATCCCCAAGAAGAGAGGAGCAAGAGAAATCTCCAAACCTTTTTCGGATGTTCCTCTCGCAGACACTCCGAGGATGATTGTCAGATGATTGAAGAGGAGACTTAGACATTAAAGCCTCACGCTCAATAAGCCGATTACTGGCTGACCAACGTTCTAAACGGGCATTAGTTTTGGGAGAGCATAACATTTTGACCCATTGGAGACGCTCGGGAGGAGAAGCTGGTATTGAGCAAATCAGGGTATCTTCCTACCACATTTTAAGGTTGGTGAGCCAGTAGTTGCCCTCACTAGTAGTATATTGCCCCTCTGAGAATCATCTGGTATGACAAAAGGAAGATAGTCATAAGGAGTAGTCGTAAGGAGTAGTCGAAGGTCGCGAAAACTCCCACGCAAATGAGGGGAGGTGGAGACGAAGTTGAGGAGAGCACTCTCATAATTCTCTTGACAAGAATGGCCGAAAGGTCGATCCGAATCGAATTCAAATTGCCTCGTGACACTGAGAGGAGAATAAAGTACAGTGTCAAAACTGTTATCCTCAACGAAATATGATAACTTTGCAGCCTAGAGGAAGATGAACCAGGAAAGTGAAGAACCACTCAATTCTTTGACGCTCGAGTAGGAACAAAAGTCATGCTTGCACAGAAGACCACCTTCTAGAACAATAGTATAGGGACGAGCAGTGAAGCATGAATAGTCATCAATAAAAAGTCGCAAATCTGAACTAGACCGGTGATCAATCAGCGAGCGGTGCGGGGAACAATGTTAGGCGATGAAAAAGGGGAGGGAGACTTCTTCTTCTTAGAAGGGAGAAGGGGTACAGGAGTATAGTAGCCCCAAAAGCGCCTGAAGAGAAAGATATGAAGAAAGGAGAAGGGAATGAAGCAATTCACGTCATACTTGAATAAATGAGAAAAAAATGTTGATAAGCGAAAAAAGAGGGAAAAGTGCAGTACGAAAGACAGTTATCAAAAACGAAAAAGAGTTCCTTCCAACAGATTCTTTCAGGGCAAAGGCAGTTTCGTCCAAGCGACGATACAAGATCCCCAAGAAGAGAGGAGCAAGAGAAATCTCCAAACCTTGTGACAACGAAGCTTTCAAGCTAAACATACGGGTTGAAGGACCATCTATGGATGATCCGGGAAAGATAAAGCGGGACAACCACATAGCCAGATAAGCATGAAATTAATATGGTATGGGCATCATGGTCCTGTAGGATACGAAGATTCCTACATAGCTGAATTCAATGCAGTATACCAGCATTCTCTAGTATATCCATGTAATCAGAATTTCCGAGGATCTCGTCGGTTCAAGGTTGCCATCCCTGAAGGCGATTAGATGAGACGGACAAGAAATGAATGGAACTGAAAGGGTACTCTTGTTTCTCTATGCACATGCGGGAAATGCGAGCAGAGCAGGGGAAGCTGTCCAAACTTTCGCAAGCCGCAGCATACAGAAACAAGCCCCCTTTCTCTTGCGGAGGAAATGTTGCACGGTCATAAGTTTTTGCTCGCTCCCAAAAAACGTCAAAAGGCCCATAGAAGGGAGCTTTTCCCCACTCTGATGAAGGGGATCTCCTTGGTGGTTTTCAGGTCTGCAGAAAGTTCAATGGAATGGGCCTACAAACAAGAAAAACTTAGCATGGAAATTCTAAAGAGCAAGAAAAGAATGTAAAAAAGCATTTGAACTTAAGTGCTTACCTTGGCAAGGAAGGAAGTCTGAGACTCAAACTTAAGAACACCTGAAAAGAAGAACGAACAAAGTCGGCAAAAGTTCAAAATCCCAATTACGCAAGAAATAATTTTCGAAAAAAACTTCGGGCAACCCAAACACATGTTTCCCAACCTTTTTGGACTTTTAACAGTGTCCGTCAGGGCCGAAGGCGATGAGTTTTGTAGGGCTCTTCGCAAGCTTCGATTCAATATATTATGGGCATTGTAACTCCAAGCGGATCACAAGTTATAGTCAGAACAACAACCACCCTTTTCAGACTTAGTTTTTTCCTTCATTTTCCTATTCGGGTTGTGTTATTTGGCCACCCTAAGGGTCGACCTCCTAGGGTTCGGCCCCCTAGGGTGGTCCCACTGAAGAGCATTATTTCCTTCGTGGTTCGTTGTTTGATTGTTGGAGCAAAATGTCGCTTTGAACTCACAAAAACATAGATCTATCTTTATGATCCGAGGGAAAAACCAAGATATGATCAAGGTAATATGGCTTGGAAAACAAAAGAAAGATTAGAGTTTCTTGAAAGAAGAAGCAAGAAAGAGCACAAACAAAAGAAACCGTTCGAATAAAAGAAGAACGAGAAAATGTAAAGGATGAGGACCAAGCCCCTAGGTTTGGCCCACCATAAGGTTCGACTCCTAGGGTTCGGCCACCTAGGGAGCTTTCCCCTCGTACCTCTAATTCCTCATTGCTCGACGAGTCAACCACTTGGAATGAATGCTTCTTTGCCGCGAAAAATTATAGCCTTTTCTTTGAGAATATTCGGAGAAAAAGCCAAAATCCTGTTAAGGTGAGATGACCCGGAAAATAAAGATTACAATCACCTTGAAAAATTAAATAGATAAAGCAAATAAAAAAGAATTCAAAGAAATTATTCAAATAAACAAGAAAAGGGAAAGAAAGTAAAGACGAGAGGAAGGGGTGGAACCCTTAGGGTTCGGCTACTCCCTAGTGTTCGGCCCTATATTGTTCAACCCCTAGGGTTCGGCTACCTAGGGAGTTCTTTTCCTTACCTTATGTTTGCCTGGATATAAGAACGCTTACTTGATGCCTTGTTAATTTCCTGTTTTTTAAGAGGAGAAGAATTCCCAGGGAAAGTAAGATGAAAAGTGAAAATATGAGTAACTTGGGAGGGATATTTATAGTCTCCCAAGTAGGGGTGACAAAAAAATTCGGCTTTTTCGATTTTTTGTCAAACCGGTCCGGCTCGAACTGATCGGTTCGATACAAATAGTGAACGGTACGGTTTCGGTAAATTTAACCAGTAAATACTGGTTGTTCGGTACCGGGAACGATAATGAGTTTGGCTCGGTCAGTATATACCGAACCGAGCCGATTGTACAGGTTATCTAATTATTAATTTTCTTTTGAGTTTTGACTTTGTTTCAGACCATCACTTTACAGTCTCTCACTCTCTCCAAGTCTCCATCTCGAACATTTCTCTCCATCTCACTATCTCAGACTTCAGACCATCTTGAAGCTTTCTCTCCATCTCCGAACCATCTTTCCCACCGGCCAAACCTCCGATCCTCTCGTTTATCTTTAGTCTTCAGTCTTCACTGCACCGTTGTCTCCAACTCTAGACTCCAATTCTAACTTCAGTTTTTCTTAGGTAATTTTTTTAATTGGTGGTGAGATCGGCTCATATGGTATGTTATCAGTGTTTATTTTGAGATTTAGTGAATAGATTGTTCTCTACTTATGTCGATTTGTCTATATATCATATATGGGTGTTTACTGTTTAGGATTTTTTTTCCTGGTGGTTTAGTGATGAGATCGGACATGATGGCTGTGACATTTTGTGAGGAGAACAGAATTTCAGGTCGGTATATTACTCTTTTTTGCCTTGGTCTGGGTGTGTTTTCTCTTTCCCCAATAGTGACATCTCTGGTCCATTGAGTTATTAAGCAAATAAGCATTGCTGTTCACATCTAGACATGATTTCCTTGGAATTAGTTTTAAATGATGAAATAAAGGTGGAAGTGTTTTATACCATGATGTGATGAGTTGTCTTTGGTTTATTCCCTTTTGGAGAAACAATTTATTTTCAATTTAGTCTTGACTGTTCTATTGAAATATATTTCTTGTTGCAGTTGTGATTTTTAATCTTCATGAGCCTAGTAACATATCAAGAGCATTATGTGGAGAACCAGTTGGAACTTTGGTTGATCAGACGGGATAGATTAGCTAAATGTTTGCGGACAATCTCATTTCTGATCCAATATATTTATTGGCATCTGAATGTCTTTTGGAGTGCAAAAACTGTTCTTAAAGTTAATCTTAAAATAGCCAAAAGAGGCAGTAATCATCTGGTGGATTTGACGATTAAGTGATGTTGTAATGGATTACACTACCATCTCATCTTGCTTAAAATTTATGCAGTATTAGATTTAATTTAATAGGCTAAAATAAATGAAAAATATATATGATACCACAACTAGTAAAAACCGGTATCACACTGGTTCTGGATCGGTTAACCGGTCCGGTATACCGGTCCAACCGGTACCGGTCCAACCGATACCGGTCCAACCGGTACCGGTTTCGGTATCCAATTACGGGTGAATTTGGTAACCGATCCGGTCCGGTTCGGACCGGTTCGATACGGTAATTTACCGATGAACACCTCTACCCCCAACAGGTATGCTTGCATCAGATATGGAAGCAATTATCCCATTCCTAATCAGGGAAGGATTAAATTTCGTTTCCAAAATAGAAGATTATTTGATTTCCTTAAAATTTTTATTTTATTTTCAAAAGAAAATAATATTTGATTTGGTAATATTTGATTTGATTCCTAAATAAAAAGGAAAGATTTGATTTTCGAAAGAATTTTTTTATAAGATTTGATTTGATTTAGTTCACAAGATTGGATTTTATTTGGTAATATATGATTTTCAAAATTTATTCATCTTTTTTTAATTTCCAAAAGATAGAGAAACAAAGATTGAGCAAGATTTAGAAGGATTCTACAGAAGATTTTTCCTCTAGGTCACGCCCCTAGGGTTCAACCCTTACGGTTCAGCCCCCTAGGGGTTCTCTCTTTTAGGATCCCATTTTCTAGGCTTGAAAAGATTGAGTTATGGGGATTGATCAGAGATTTAAAGCATAACTCAAAAATTTGAAGTATTTTGTACGATCGTCAATTCAAAGGCGTCACGTGTAGGGGACAAATGTGGGCACAAGTGCAAAATAGGGCTCACATATGACCTAAGTGAATTAAATGAACAAGACTGCAATTAATGAATGAAGTATTAAATGAGCAAAAAGAGAATCCTAGGGTTTGGCCACCTCAAGGTGGGCCCTCTTTAAGGGAAAGATCAACCAACCTCTTCCCCAACTGGACTTGGTTTGGATTAATGGAACAAAACAAGGAAAACGGGGACAAATGATGAACAAAAGAAGCAAAAGTACCTCCTAGACACCTTAGGGTTTGCCCCCCTAGGGCGCACACTTTCATTCTTGATTTGCGTGCCAGACAGATGCAATGACGTAACAATGAGCCTGAACTACAAAAAAAACTAATATCTTGTGAAATTCCAAAAAATGGATAACCTTAGAATCTCCATGATAAGAAAGCTCCTTACAAGACCAAGTATCATGTGAAAAGAAAACTGACCAAGAAAGACCGAAGCTAATGAAAAGAACTGAAGTAAGCTCAAACCTAGGGTTTGACCCCACTAGGGTTAAGCCCCTTAGGGTTCAGCCACCCTAGGTTGGGCCCTTTAGGGTTCACCCCCCAGGATGCGGCTCCTGTGTTCCGTGCTTAGTTCTTCCAAGGTTTTTCGACGACGAGATTCTCAAATAAAAATGGAAGAGCAGGAAAGCATGGTTTGAGCAACAAGGGCTTTGAAGCATGAGACAGAGGAAGGGTCTCCATGAGTTCCAAGGCAGAAGGCTTATGGAGACGACTCATTTTAGATATTGATTGAGGGATTGGATTGGCAGCTAGAAGGAAATGACGATCTGAACATAGCTCTGGTAAGTAGGGTATTTCTTGAATTTTTCTTGAGGTCACGTGCCAGGAACGTGACCACTTTCTAGGAAACTCTATAAATACTTCTTCCATTACATTAAGGGAGGTACTTTTGGAAAAGTTGAGACCGACGGATTTTCTCTCAACCTTAGACGCTCAAGAAGGCTTTCTAGATACTTGATACGCAAGAAGACTTTTGGATCCTAAGAGTTCTGTCATGTGTTACTGGAGTAATTGCTCACCTGTTTTTCTCCCTTCTTCAATTCTTCAATCAATTTCGTACTTTTCGTGGATTTCTCTCCTCAGTTAACACAAAACCCTAGAATTCGTGAAGGGTAACTCTTCGTGGGCAAGGTACGATTTCCTTGCCCACATTTTTTTGGCGACTCTGTTGGGGAGGTGTAGAATTCGTGAAGTGTATGTCCATAACTCGGAGTGAAGGAACAACTAATAGAGCTTCTCTAACAAGTATTACATCACCTGATCTAGCTTTGAGGCCATCAAATCAAGCGTTTCAAGGTGCAAATCTAGATATGGATAGACCCATCATAGAAGACACCTCAAAAGATGGAGATGCTGAAGGTATTGAAGGATGTACACGAGGGACAAGGAATGATGAGGTCCATAATATCTGAGATGCAGAAGCAACAAGAGGAAATGAGGAGCTTTTGTCAACAATTGATACAATTGCTAACTTTTCAAGCCAAAGATATTCAAAGTGTGCCTCCGATAATAAAAGGGCAACGAAGATTTCACCTATGAATGCCTCTAGAGACTAAGGCTAAAGAGGTCTCACTGACAAAAGTTATTGAAAATGATAACTTTTGAAATAAGAAACCAAAAGTTCACCGATTAAAGCAACCAAGTAAAAAATTTAAGGAAATATTCCAAGAAGTTTTCTTTACTTTCGATTTTTCAAAGTAAAGAAAACTGGGGGCATTATGGACTCCATAATTCCTACTTTTCAAATCAAGGGAAATACATTATACAATTCCTTACATAATTTTTATTCGTACATATGTACACGTGTTAATATATTAATGCTTAATAAATCTGGTTCTGTTATAGGTTATGTTCGGGCATAATCTGCCGACCCCTATGTGGGCTGAAGGCCTGGATTGGGAAGGGTTTGTTGAGCCCAATGGGCCAAAGCTAGTGAGGGGATTGGTGGTGTTCGGGGTCGGGCAACCGAGTCATTTGGGCCGGAGTCCTGATCTGATTGGTGGTGTTCGGGGTCGGCCGACCGAGTCCTTTGGGCCGGAGTCCAGACCAGTTTGGAGGCATTCGGATGACTTGGGCCCATATAGATTGTTATTCCTCGTATGGAGTCTGGGTTATGGATTCTAATCCTAACCATATTTAAATACCAACTCCGAAGGTAGGTGTTTGGATTAAATTCAACTTCCACCTTTTAAGGAGATTGAGTTTGACCCAAACATAGGTAACTATCATGTTTAGGAGTCCTAATCCGATTTGGAAATTGGCTTTAGGGTGATGAGATCAGCTATAAATACAAGGTTTGACTTCAATTAACAAGTAATACACTTTTGAACACTAAACACTAAAGTTTTTGTTGTTAAACCTTGTTCAGCTTGTACTTATTCTTACACCGGAGCTATCACCCAGCGGCACAAGTGATAAGCCGTCAAGCTTTCTGTGTGATTTCGTTATTGTGCAGGTTCAAGCGTGTGGATTTGGTGATTGGACGCGCAGGCGAAGCTTGGCGTTGGCGTTAATAGGTTACTAGATAATATTTATGGAGAAATATTTTCGACAGAACATCTTCCACAGTTGGCGAACGAGTATAATTGATCTTTTTCAAATGGTCTCCCCTTGAGAGTAGCTAAGAAGCAACCCTACAAGAGAACCTGAAGGACGTTTGAGCTCAAAAAACCCCCTAAGGGTTCAACTCTTCAAACTTATTCCGATGGAATTTCTTTCTTGATGCAAGTTAAACTACCAGACAAAATGAGTACAAGAATGGAGGAAATGAGCAAAAGAAGAACTCAAGGGTTCCCCTCCTAGGTTTCGACCCCTAGGAGGCACACTCTTTTACAAGCTCCGAACTGATTTCCTAATCAAACTTTGGTTATCATGATAACGAACAAGATGACTAAAATTAAGGAAAGATGCGAGAAATACATGAGGACTTGGGGATGATCTCTCTCAAGTCCTTCATGACATAGAAAACTACGTGAGGGGCCAAAGATCATAACGGCATGACAAAGGCGTGAGTGACATCGACCCAAAAAGACATTAGAAGCCTGCCTTAGAAACATAATACGGCTTGAAAATTTAAATGTCAAATAGTACACCCCGGAGTTTGATCACTAGAAGGTGTAGAAACAGAGACGAATTCACGCATAATTAAAATGGAGCTAAGCCGAATAAGCATGACTCTGCCTGCCCCTACTTACTTCTCCCACGACTATCAAACTATGATAAGACAGACAAGAATACATTTACTGTAGCTATGGTTGATGCTCTGCTAAAGCCGCATGAAGGCAAAAAGGATGGAGGCTTATATTAGATTTCAAGAAACACGATCAAGGGCCACAATAGCCTATTCAAGACAACATGCTTTAGTAACATACAAGGAAGCATCAAGAATCAATAGTTGATGCTCATGTCGAAACTTCATCAACATAAGATGATGGGCAACCCAAATATTAGCTCTTCCATCGAATGATCTTAGAACTGTAAAGACGAGAATATCAAAAATACGACTAAAAGATAAGGCACAAGTGTTATGCTTTACCACTAAAAGAAAAATCGAGACACCTGACTATAAGTCATCGGGCTAGAAAAGTTATACTTTCAACTTTAAAAGTAATCGAGACATTTTATTACAAGTCTTCGGACCCGACAAGTTCCACTTTCAACTTCAAAAGTGATTGAGGCACCCGAGTATAAGTCCTCAAACCCAAGAAAGTTACACTTTATCTCTAAAATTGGCGAACGTTATGCTTTTTCCGACAAAAGCAAGATTTATTATTATTTTCTGAAATGTTATGTTTTTCGTTAAAATCAACATGATTATCAATAAAATATCTAACTTTCACTTGTACTTGAATAATTTTTTGATTTTAAAAGTATAGATTCAAGTGTTTGCGAGAAATTGAAAAAAAAACTTTTTTATAACAAAATTCATGTTCACTCTATGAACAAGATTGTAATTAATGAACGGAGCATTAAATGAGTAAAAAGAGAAAACCCTAGGATTTTGACCCCCTAGGGTTCGACCACCTCAAGGTGGGTCCTCCTTAAGGAAAAGATCAACCAATCTCTTCCCCAATTGAACTTGGTTTGAATTAATAGAACAAAACAAGGAAAACGGACAAAAGATGAACAAAAGAAGCCAAAGTACCTCGTTGGCCCCCTAAGGTTTGCCCCCTAGGGTGCACTACTTCATTTTCTCGATTTGCATGTCGGACAGGTTTTGATCGATGCAATGACAGAACAATGAGCTTGAACTATAGAAAGAAGCTAAGATCTTGTGAAATTTCAATATATGGATAACCTTAGAATCTCCATGATAAGAAGAGCTCCTTACAGGATCAAGAATCATTAGAAAATGATGAAAACCGACCAAGGCAGGCCGAAGGGAACGAAAAGAACCGAAGAAAGCTCAAACCTAGGGTTCATCCCCTTAGGGTTCGACCCCTAGGGTGCGGCCTCCCATGTCCCATACTGAGTTCTTCCAAGGTTTTCTGACGACGAGATTCTCAAATAAAAAAGGAAGACCAAGAAAGCATAGTTTGAGCAACAAGGGCTTTGAAGCATGAGACCGAGGAGGGGACTCCATGAGTCCCAAGGCAGAAGACTTATGGAGGCAACTAATTGTGGGATTGGATTGGCGGCTAGAAGGACATGACAATATGGACATTGCTCTGGTGCCTGACACGTGACGGAGAGAAATCCACGAAGAGTATGTAATTGATTGATGAATTGAAGAAGGGTGAAGAACAGGTGAGCAATTACTCCAATAACATGTGGCAGAACTCTTAGGATCCGAAAGTATTCTTGAGTATGAAGGATCCAGAAAGCCTTCTTGAGTGTCTAAGGTTGAGAGAGAATCTGGCAGTATCAAGTTTTCCAAAAGTCACTCCCTCAATGGAATGGAAGAAGTATTTATTAAGTTTCCTGGAAAGTGGTCACGTGCCAGGCACGTGACCTTGCCGTTCTGTCTTTCTAGCCTCCAATCCAATCCCTCAATCAATTTTCAAAATGAGTTGCCATGTTTTCCTGTTCTTCCTATTTTATTTGAGAATCTTGTCGTTGGAAAACCTTGGAAGAACTCAGCACTGGACACGGGAGGCTGCACCCTAGGGGGCCGAACCCTAGGAGGTTGAACCCTAGTGGGGTGAACCCCTAAGTTTGAGATTCCTTCTGTTCCTTTCGTTCGCTTCAACCTTTCTTGGTCGGTTTTCATCCTTTTCTCATGATTCTTGGTCCTGTAAGGAGCTCTTTTTATCATGGAGATTCTAATTATCATCGAGATTCTAAGGTTATTCATTTCTTGGAATTTCACAAGATCTTAGTTTCTTTCTGTAGTTTAGACTCATTGTTCCGTCATTGCATTGATCAAAACCTGTCTGACACACAAATCGAGAAAATGAAGTAGTGTGCGCCCTAGGGGACCGAACCCTAGGGTGTCTAGGAGGTACTTTGGCTTCTATTGTTCATCTTTTCGTTTTCCTTGTTTTGTTTCATTAATTCAAACCAAATCCAGTTGGGGAAGAGATTGGTTGATCTTTTCCTTAAGGAGAGCCCACCTTGAGGTGGCCAAAACCCTAGAGTTTTCTCTTTTTGCTCATTTAATGCTCCGTTCATTAATTGCAGTCTTTTTCATTTACTTCCGTCTTTTCATTTAATTCACATGGGTCATATGTGAGCCCTATTTTGCACTTGTGCCCACACCTAGGTTCAATCATTGTCCGCTTTTCCTTCTTTCCTGTCGAATGCATCCCTTTTTGCAGGTAAACTTTTTGGAAAACCCTTGCTTTTGCAATGTGTAGATGCTTCTTTTACTTAATGAAATCTACGTTGGCTCCAATAACAATATCTTCTGAAACTCTAGAGGATTTTTAACTTGTATTTTCACAATATATTTGTTTAATTCCCATATAGATGCTGAAGATAGAATACTACAAAACTAAGCAAAAAAGAAAACTGTAAGGTTGAGTGGAAAAAATGATTAATATGTTACGTGCCTTTCTAGAATCGAATGGGCTCTAGTGTTTTGCCCAGCAGTTGGTGTTCGAATAAAGAGCTTCTTTACCAAACAAGATCCCTATTACTTTTTTTATATTCAGTTTGTAGTTATACTAAATACAAATAGCTTTATTAGGCCAGCATGTACAGATTTTCACTAACCTAGTTTTTGCTCAGAGAAATTTAATCTGCCTACTTGAAAGAAATAATTGTCCATTGATAAAAATTTCTTTTTTGAATGAAATAACTTTTTACATAAAAACTTATTTTCTCTTCCTGTTGGAGGACTCGTTGAGTTGTTGTCCTCCTTTTATTGTTCTCTCTTTTCCTTTTAATGTAAATTCTTCGTTTATCTTAAATAATTTAGAAGTGTGCATGGGTCATCTTTGCGATATATTAGTAATAATTATTAGTTCATGTTATGTTTTGAATTCGTAATTCTTTATCAGGCATTATTTCTCCATCGCTCTTTACGTCCGGTTCACAAGAAGAGTCTCATTTACAAAATTTGTGAGTATTTAGGATATATTTTTGTTCTCCGTTTCACAATTTACAAAATTTGTGAGTATTTAGGATATATTTTTGTTCCACGTATACCCTTCTATCATGCAATGTATAGAGTGGGTAGGTTAGAAGTGTGGTATGATGGTGAAATAATAATGGCAAATTTGAGGATATTATGTCATTTTATACTGCTACGGACTACCACTAAAAAGTGGACCCTTTTTTTATGGAGCAAAGGTTTTGGTAAGTGTGACTCTTTTTGCAGAACTGAGGGAGTAATACTTTAGGAACTCAAATAATTTATTGCTGATATGTTTTAGTGCCTGCTGAGTGTTTTTAATAGATAAGAACTCAGATTTCCTTTCATTACTGATATGAGTTGTGACGTTTAGTGTGTTTTTATCTACTTTCTTTTTCTCCACTGCAGCTATTTGCTTATGACACAGTC
Source organism: Panax notoginseng (assembly GCA_016801055.1). NCBI lineage: Eukaryota > Viridiplantae > Streptophyta > Magnoliopsida > Apiales > Araliaceae > Panax > Panax notoginseng. The sequence continues at coordinate 46,408,373 of CM029020.1, forward strand.
AACAAGAACCTGTCTCCCAAACATGGTGAACAACCCAAGCTCCCTATCCCCGCCTCACTGGTGGCAGGGGCCTGTGCTGGAGTCAGCTCCACCTTGATAACATATCCACTTGAATTAGTCAAGACTCGGTTAACCATACAGGTAAATTTGAGACGCAAACTTCAAAGTACTCCCTCCATTACATTTTATCTGGTGGTTTAGAGAGTGAAATTTGTTCATTTTTATCTGTCATATGTAGATTTCAAGGAAGCATATTAGTTTTTCATTTTATCCCTACATTAAATACTAATTTGTTTGTCATTCATCTTTCCATTGAATTTTAGAAGGGTAATATTAAGATTTGATATTCATTTTGATCAATCAGACAAAGCATTAATTAAATTTCTTAATCTTTATATTTTATACTGAAACGTCAACTAAAAAGGTACGGAAGGAGTAATACTCAAGAATTCCCCTATAAATATAATTCTAATATATAATTCTTGTATTTGCAGAAGGATGCCTATGATGGTTTATTAGATGCATTCGTAAAAATATTGCAAGAAGGGGGACCCCGAGAGCTTTACCGAGGCCTCACCCCTAGTCTAGTCGGAGTTATTCCATACGCTGCAACCAATTACTTTGCTTACGACACCTTACGGAAAGCCTACCGGAAAATTTTTAAGCAAGAGAAAATTGGCAACATAGAAACCCTCTTGATTGGATCTGCAGCCGGTGCTATATCAAGTAGCGCTACGTTCCCTCTTGAGGTGGCACGGAAACGCATGCAGGTCGGCGCAGTCAGCGGAAGACAAGTATACAATAACGTGCTTCATGCTCTTGCCAGCATTCTTGAACAGGAAGGGATCCAGGGCTTGTATAAAGGGCTCGGTCCTAGCTGCATGAAATTAGTGCCTGCTGCCGGGATTTCTTTCATGTGCTATGAAGCTTGCAAGAGAATTTTGGTAGAGATTGATGATAATGCATAGAAGTGTTTTTTTTAAAAAAAAATTATTTTTTATTTATAGGATGTTTTTCTCTTTTTTGTTTTTCGTTGTTCTTTTTTGCCTTTTTTTTCTCCTTTTTTTTTCTTCTGAGATTCAGTCCAAGAAGCCTGGTTTTACCAAGGCCGAAGGTGTTTTATCTTGAAAAAAAATTAAGCAACATTGTGCTTTTTCTTGGGTTGGAAATGATCAGATAATGGATTTAGTAGTTTGGTTCATTGGAATTATGTTCTAATACATGGAGCCAGTTATGGCAATTGTCATAATTGGTTTTTGGGTTTTTTTTAATATATATTTTCTAAAAAAAATAAATGTTAATATATATAATAAAAAATTATAATTATATTATCCTTAAATTCTTCAATTTAGGGGGGTTGTTTATTTATTTATTTTGGTTGAGATGATATAATTTAGGGGATAACTAGAATCACTTGACTATATTTAACAATTTTCTTCAAAGAAGACCATTATGGTGGACTTAATTTGTCCTCGAGTTAAGAGTATCATTTTGAGATTGCTTTACGGACAGTAATGTTTAGAAAATTGATATTTTTACGTGTTAAAATTTAGTTCCTCTTATATGGAGGTGAGACTTAATCATTATTTATGTAAAAAAGTTAGTGCAAAAATATTAGTTTTTTATATGGCAGTTTCCTAATGTATGTAGTGGTTGTCTAATTTTTCCTCTCATTAGCATGTCATTCATTTTGATTGTCAAGTAGTACTACTTGAGGCTCAATTAGGTTTTGATTTATTGTTCATAATAGTTATTTGGAAAAGAAAATGAGGAAGAGGGCCCCATCATCTCATATTTTGTCACAATATTGTCAAAACATTGAAAAGTTTTGTTGTTCAGTTTTATTTTGTTGACAAGACATTTATCTATTTTCTCTATTATAAATGAGATAAATGGATTGACAGTTATTTTAGTATAATTTTATAACATTATAATAAATAATAGGGATTAATGGAGCTACACAGCTGTGCAAACTCTTAAATGTACAAAGTCTATGATCGTAGAGTTAAATCTCTCTATAATCATAGAGTAGTCACTTTACTATCTGAGGATTCACTCTATGTTTCTACAGTAGTAGAGTAATTACTATCAGTCCGTGACTACTCTATGATCATAGGGTGACTTAACTCTACAATCGTAGGGTGACTTAGCTCTACGATCGTAGGGTGTATATTTGAAATTTACACAGTTGTGTACCTTTATTTTTTTCCTAAATAATATAATAAAAAAATCAAATTAATTTATTTAAACACTATTCTCTCCATTACTCCCACATTCTACTCTAACTCACTCAGTTATATATCTAATATCTCATCCCTCTCTCTTCATTATTACAAGTTTCTCTTATTAATCATTTTTATTTTTATTACTTTATGTTATTAACATTTAAAAATAATTAACACATGTAAGCGTGTCAAAAATACTCCTTCCGTCTTATAATATAAGTCGTTTTAGAAAAATATTTTTGTCTCTTAGTATAAGTCATTTGAGAATTTCAAATAACAATTAATTGTTTAGTTTCCAATATTACCCCAAGTATTAAATATAACTTTGATTCTCTCACTATTTTCTGTCTAATAAATAACACATTTTTTTTCAATACAAAGACAATATAAGCAATTAATATTATACTTAATACTATACAATCATTTTCTTAATACTTGTGCACAACTCTAAAACGTCTTATATTAAGAGGCGGAGAGAGTACTACTCAAAAATATAAAACAAGGAGGAGAGTTTTAACCTTTTTTTTGCATTATTTTCACAAATTATCCTAAAACAATATGACTATTAAATCTCCTAGGCTATGTGTGATGCCCCCAAAAATAAGTCCACACAACTCATCTTGAGTCGTCAAAATACATACTACAGAATTCAAATATAAATTTTTCTAGTTACAACTATTACACTGTCGTGCAAAATATGACCACCAATACTGTGTTTTTTAATACAAATATTGCACCGTACATAATACGACAATATCTAAACTCAAATTAAGTTCTCATTACAGTTATTATCACACTATTTCACAACATAGTGAATACTTCTATAGTAACTATCTCGGATCATTACTTCACTCCCCGACTAGTCCAAACTATATTTTTATTTTCTGAAAAGAACAATGGAACAAAAAAAAAATGGTGAGCTCAAATAGCCCAGTAAAGAATATTATGACTAAGATAATAAAAAATAAATTATCTTTAGCCTTCAACAGTGATAAATCAGATAAAATATAATGGACAATAAGTTTTAGATCAACAGCTGCAGCAGAGCAAACAATTCATTAGAAAAGTCAAGTAGAGAATGATGTCTATTATCTTTAATGATTTAAGGGTCCATCATCAATATTTTATCCCTGTAACACCAATCAATAATAATGCAACTCAACATTTTATCTTTGCACTACGGGCCAAAAATATTCATTTATATCACCAATGGTCATGATCATGCCAAACAACAGTTCATCTTTGCACTACGGGCCAAAGAGAACTTTCACCACAAGCCTTTGCCTGTAACATTAAAAGTCATGATTATACCAATACATAATTTCTGGTCATAATCATACCAATCAACAGTTCATCTTTGCACTACGGGCCAAAGATAACTTTCCACCACAATTTAAACATGAGGATGATGAAAATGATATATAGGATGAATACAAATTAGATCAATGATAAATATTAGAGATTTATAATTTAATTTATCCAGAGTTCAAGAATATCTAAATTGTCAATATGATAACCGATTGTGGAGTAAAATTCAAGAATGATATTTAAGATTCATATTTCAAAGATAATTTGGACAAAGGAAAAAAATTAATTTCGTCGTGAATAGTACACCGGCATGAATAGTATTCCAGATGAATAGTACTCCAGCATGAATAGTACCCTGGATAAATAGTACTCCGGTATGAATAGTACCACGGATGAATAGTATCTCGTAATGAAAAGATTAAAATTTAATAAGAAAGTTCAAACCAATATTCCAGTGAAATAATATTAGATGAAGCGCAAACCTCAAGAAATTTTTAATCATTTCAGGAATTATAGAAGCAATACTTACCATAATAAGTTTAAATTTAGGAATATGAAATGAAATAATATCACTTACATAATATGGAGTATGAAAGAAAATAATATTCCTTACGAGTATTGAAAGAAAATAATATCTTTTACTTTAGTAGGAAACTAGATCAAATCTTGCACTATAAACTACACTCAAAGTATCCTTATACTAAAAAAAAACATATTTACAATATTATAGTAGAAACACTTGTGTTTTTGGTGTCTTTAGGATGAAGGGATACCTCCCCTTTTATAGTGTAACTCGGAGGAAAAAAAATAAATTTTCTTGCCTAACTTCTGCCTAACCTTCCCTTTCTCTGCCTAATCTTGTTTCTTTCTTATTGGTTGAGGGCCCACAATTTAGAAATGAAAGGATTGCAGGAGAACTTTCAATCCACCACTTCAGAAAAAAAAAGAATGTGCAAGAGAGAAGTGCACGGAAGGTTTTTGAAAAAGGAATTCAAAATCAAAATGCTAACCTTCACTCCACTTTTATTCACATGCTGAAAATTATATATTATTATAATAATAATACCATTTAAATTATAAAATTATACTATTATATTATCACATTATACTATTATAATGTAATATTTAAATAATATATTCGAATTAATATTTTATCGGAGAAGATAATTGTGGTTCTAGAGAAAAATATGTCAAACTTTCAACAAATGTTTCATGCTAAATTCCTCCATTTATAAAATTAAATAATTATTTACTTATCATATTTATCAATAATTTTTATTCATCAATTAATATTCACAAATAATATTACAGAATCACAATATTGACAACTAGGTCGTTCACAGGAAAGAGGGGGCTTTTCGATAAAGATTTCTCCTTATTGGCGCGCAATTATATAATCTAACTTCTTTTCTCGACAGAACTTTCTAGACATTGTCAATAATGCTATCTAATAATATCATTTCAATAGTATGAGTTAATGTGTTGTGATAATTATTGATTTAATAATATAAAATATTGTGTTAATGTTACTGTAATAATTATTGAATTAATAATATGAGATACTATGCAGCTATTATTGTAGCAATTATTGAATCAATAATCAAAAATATTATACAATACCATGTACTACTGTGGAACAACGTGTATTACTGTACTTGTATCAACCAGTATTTCAACAGTTAATGGTAAAAGTTTTGCCGTTATTTTTATAAAAATGTTATTTATGTCGCTTTCTATATCGGACAGTTATTCCATTTGTGGGACCCACCAATGATTGGTTATTTCAACGGCGTCGTATTTTACCGAATATAATATTCTCGATAGAAAGAATATTCCCCGACAAAACAAATATTCCTCAACAAGCTATTTATCTGATAATTTATATATATCACCCTTAGCTATAACATTTATTAAATTAACACCTTACTATTTAAAATAATATTTAGAAAATATTAAATCTTATTCATAAAAAGTTGGGGTCTTATAACCTCCTCTCCTTATGAAATTTCGTCCTCGAAATTGATATACGTACCTGATATTTCGCAGAGGTGAGGATACCTTACTTTCATTTCAGATTCTAACTCCCAGTTCATTTCCTCAATATCATAGTTTCTTCATAAAACTTTGACTTGAGGTATAACCTTTGAGCGTAGAATATGTTCTTTCTTATCCAATATCTTGACAGGTACCTTCTCATACGTTAAATCTTTCGCTATCTCATTTGATTTCAATTCAATAATGTAGTTTGGGTCTTCCACATATTTACGTAGCATGTATATGTGAAAAACGTTACGAACACGAGACATGCTTGGCGGTAAGGCGAGTTTATAGGCCACAGTTCTTACTCGGTCGAGGATTTCAAATGTACCAATAAATCAAGGGTTGAGCTTTCCTCTCTTTCCGAATCTCGTAACTCTTTTCCATCGAGCAACACGTAATAGTACATGGTCTCCGATATTGAATTTCACGTCCCTTCGATAAAGATCAACATAACTCTTTTGTTGATCTTGTGCTGTTTGTATACGTTGCCGGATTATTTGAATCTTTTCTGTAGTCATGCATACCACTTCTGGTCCCAACAATGTTGCTTCATCAACCTCATCTTAACATATTGGAGAACAACACTTTCGTCCATACAACGCCTCGAATGGGGCTATGCCAATGCTTGCTTGATAACTGTTGTTGTAAGAGAATTTCACCAATGATAAATACTTGTCCCAACTCCCTTTGAAATCTAGTACGCAGAGTCTTAATAGATCTTCAAGAGTTTGAACAGTCCTTTCTGATTACCCGTCTGTCTAGGGATGGTATGCAGAACTGAATCATAATTCAGAGCCCATAGCTTTTTATAATTAAGCTGACCCAAAATCGTGAAGTGACTCTAGGGTCTCGATCAGAAACTATGGATACTGGTATGACATGTAATCTTACAATCTCGCTTATGTACATACTAGCCAAACGCTCAAATGAATAAGTTTCTCGTATATATAAGAAATAAACAGACTTGGTCAATCTATCCACAATAACCCAAATTACATCCAAGCCTTGAGAAACCTTAGGAAGACCCGTCATGAAATTCATATTGATGTGTTCTCACTTCTATTTTGGAATTTTAATTGGTTGTAATGGACCCTTTGGCACTTGATGCTCTACCTTGACGCGTTGACAAGTTAAACACCTTGAGATAAATTCCGCGATCTCTCTCTTCATGTTGTTCAACCAAAATGTATGTCAAAGATCATGATACATTTTGACACTTCCAGGATAGATTGCAACAACGTGTTGTGTGCCTCCATCATGATTTTATACTTCAAATCAAGGTCGTTAGGAACACAGAGTCTAGAGTTGACTCGAAGTATCCCTTCCTTATCGATTCTTGCTTCTGGAACAACACCTTCTTGTACTTTCTTCTTCATATTCATCAACTCTAGGTCTGTAGCTTGAGCAAATTTAACTTTATCAATTAAAGTCAGTTCTATTCGTATACTTTCCATCTCACTTGGATCCCTGGAGTTTTTAACTCTATCTCCATCTTTTGCAAGTCATACAAAATGGGCATTTGTGTTGACAATATCGCACTCGTACCCGCATATGATATTCTACTCAATACATCACCTACCACATTCACTTTTCCTGGATGGTATTAGATGGTATGGTTGTAATCTTTTAATAGCTCGAGCCAACGTTGTTACCGCATGTTAAGTTCCTTTTGGGTGAAGAAATATTTAAGGCTTTTATGATCGGTATAGATATCCACTTTCTCCCCATACAGGTAGCGTCTGCAGATCTTTAACGCGAAAATGACTTATGCCAACTCTAGATCATGAGTAGGGTAATTCTTCTCACATTTTTTGAGTTGTCGAGAGGCATAGGCTATGACTTTTCCGTGTTGCATGAGAACACAACCTAGACCTCTACTTGAAGCATCGCTGTAGATGACAAATCCCTCCGTACCTGATAGTATTGTAGGGGTTTCGACACAAAAATACAGTGGAAAATAAAATTTTTAAACACAATTTCGAAACCCTAAAACAGGATCCATGCGAAAAATAAATTAATTCAGTGGTTAGAAATTTATACCGATTATATAAGCTAAAATTGATACGATCGAATCTCCAACGCAATCCAAACGAACTGCGCCTCTACGGTATCCACATGAACGCCTGCGAATTGTCACACGATCTATAGTGAAGAGAACTGCGGTACTAGCCACCAAGGATAAGGACTTTCAAAGGTTTTCTCTCTAGTCTCTCTCTAAGAACGGCTAGGGTTTGTGAGGTTATTATGATATCCCTTAAAATGGCTGCTATATATCATATATATAGCGGTTAAAAAGGAATTAATCAAAAACCTAATTTAATAAAATTAAAATCCAAATATATATATATATATATATATATATATATATATATATATATATATCTTAATTAAGTCTTACTTAATTAATATACCTATATATAAATTATCCTATTAATTTAAATTCGTAATTTAAATACCATCAGTCATATTGACATATTTAAATCTTTACAATTTAAATTAATTCCCTTTTAATTACGTTCTATGTGTGTGATCCTATAGGTTATTATTACGTTGACAATAATTTTAAAATCATATTATAAAATTATAAACAGTGAGCGACATCTAGTAATGCATCACTGCTACCCAAGTAATAATAAGATCGATGATTCGATGCAACCTTTTCATGACCAATGTTTCAATGTAATTTAATTCTTTTAACCTCGACATCCTAGATTAAACTCGAGTCATGGAATGTGTCATATTCTTCATAATTTAATCTGAGTTTTCTTGACCAATGAGTAGACTATATGAAACAAATCACTATTTGAGCATGACCATGCATTTCATAGTCCTACTCAATCAAGAGGCCTATGGATATCACCACTAATATATAGGAGGGTTAAATTCCATCTAGATCACTTATATTCCTCACACGATTCATGATATACCCAATAATCACCTTTATAGTCCACCCTATTAAAGGTGACCTTTGATGATATCAAAGTACATAAATTCCCGTGTAGTAATATAGTAATTTCAGGTCGGAGGATAGTTACATCATTGTCAAAATGAGAATCGCTAATGACACTTCGCATAATGCTCTACATAAAATTTTCATGGTGGGTCGGTCCAATACATCGTTCTCTAACACGTACCTATGCATTGACTTAATATCTCATATATTTATGACCAATGAGATTTGGTCATCAGTCAATCCACATACTAGTCTCAATGCATCATTGTTGTCCCATCAACAATGATACTCGACTAGTGACATTTAAGAGCAATGATACTAATTGTAATTATATAATCTCATGTTCAAGGCACATACTTGAAACTATATAATTTGTATCACTATTCTAATGAATTTTATTATGTTAACATTTATATAATGCAGTAAATAAAACTATAATAAAATCATTCATTTATTCAATCAAATATAATATCAAAATGTTAAGAAACACAAACTCTAACAGTCTCTCACTTACACTAGAGCCAATCACTCATGTATCTAATACCCATGGAACTAGTGTAACCTTTGTGCTTCTGCTGCGACAAAGCCTTGGTCAGTGGATCTGCAACATTATCATCTGTTGACACTCTTCCTATATGTACATCTCCTCTATTAATGATTTCACAGATGAGATGGTACCGCCTAAGTATATACTTGGATCGTTGGATCTGGGTTCCTTAGCCTGTGCAATGGCTCCATTATTATCACAATATAGCTTAACTGGATCAACAATGGTTGGAACAACACCAAGTTCAGTGACGAACTTTTTAATCCATACAGCCTCCTTGGCCGCACTAGAAGCAGCAATATACTCAGCCTCTGTTGTAGAATCGACTACTGTCTCTTGCTTCAAACTCTTCCATCTAACATCACCACCATTAAGGCAAAACACAAAACCTAACTGAGACTTATAGTCATCATTGTCAGTCTGGAAACTAGCATCTGTGTAACCCTTTACTGCAAGTTCGTCTTCACCTCCATATACCAAGAATAAATCCTTAGTCCTTTTCAGGTACTTGAGGATATTCTTGACTGTTGTCCAGTGACCTTCACCTGGATTCGACTAGTATCTGCTCGTCATGCTCAAAGCATACAAGACATGTAGATGAGTACATATCATTGCATACATGATAGATCCAATTGTCGAAGCATAAAGGATCTTTCTCATACGCTCCTCATCATCTTGTGATTTGGGACATTAAGCTTTAGAGATCTTTACACCATGAGTCATGGGTAAGTGTCCTCTTTTTATCTCTTGCATGCTGAACCCTTCAGCAGTTTATCAATATATGTACTTTGAATTAGGCCGAGCATTTTTCTCGATCTATCTCGATAGATCCTGATACCTAAAATGTAGGTTGTATCGCCCAAATCTTTCATGGAGAAACATTTTCCTAACCATATTTTTATAGCCTGTAATGAAGGAATGTCATTCCCAATAATTAATATGTCATCAACATATAATACTAGGAATACAATGTGACTCCCACTAACCTTCTTATATACACAAGGTTTATCTTTATTTTTTATAAAGCCAAACTCTTTGACTGCTTCATCAAATCGAAGATTCCAACTCCGAGAGGCTTGCTTCAATCCATAAATGGATCGTTACAGCTTGCATACCTTTCCAGCATCCTTTGGAGCGACAAAACCCTCAGGTTGTGTCATGTACAAGTCCTTAAGGAGATTTTCGTTAAGGAAAGCAGTATTGACATCCATCTGCCAGATTTCGTAATCATAAAAAGCTTTAATAGCAAGTAAGATCCTGATGGATTTAACCATTGCCACTGGAGAGAAGGTTTCATCATAGTCAACACCTTGAACTTGTTTGAAACATTTTGCTACTAGTCGGCCTTTATAGGTTTGTACATTACCATCTATGTCGATTTTCTTCTTGAAAATCCACTTGCACCCGATTGGTTTTACCCCTTCGGGTGGATCAACCAAAGTCCATACTTGGTTAGTATACATGGAATCCATCGCAGATTTCATGGCTTCAAGCCATTTCTCAGAATCTAGTCCACTCATAGCTTCTTGGTAGGAAGCAGGCTCATCCTGATCTATGAGCATCACATTGCCATTTTGAGTCACAAGATATCCATAATATCTCTCGGGCTCTTGGCGTGTCCTACCAGATCTACGAATGCCTCGTGTAATTTGAGCAGGTTCGCTTTCCACAATATCTTATGGTTCCTGCTCACGTTCCAGCTCAGGTTCAATGATATTTTGTGGTTCTCGAATTTCTTCGAGTTCTACTTTCCTCCCACTGTTTCCTTTAGAGACAAATTCTCTTTCTAGAAAAAGACCAGTTCGAGCAACAAACACTTTGTTCTCAAAAGGTTTGTTGAAATAATACCCTTTTGTTTCCTTTGGGTATCCCACAAAATTACATTTGTCAGATTTGGGTCCGAGTTTGTCAGAATCCATACGTTTTACAAATGCCTCGCAACACTAAATCTTCATGAACGACATACTCAGACGTTTCCCAGCCCACATCTCATATGGTGTCTTCTGAACCGTCTTTGTACGAACACGGTTAAGTGTGAATGCAGCTGTCTCTAGGGCATGACCCCAGAAGCTTATTGGAAGATTTGCATGACTCATCATTGATCGTACGATGTCCAACAAGGTGCGATTTCTTCTCTCAGATACACCATTCCATTGTGCTGTTCCAGGTGGAGTGAGCTGTGATATAATACCACACTCCTTTAGAAGGTCATCAAAGTCTTGGCTTAAGTATTCACATCCTCGATCGGATCAAAGGGCTTTTATGCTTTTGACAAATTAGTTTTGAACTTCATTCTTGAATTCCTTGAACTTTTAAAAGGATTCAGATTTGTGTCTCATAAGATACACATATCCATATCTACTGAAGTAGTTAGTAAATGTAATGAAGTAATAAAACCTACCTCTTGCTAACGAACTCATGGGTCCACATACATCACTATGTATAAGTTCCAATACATCGCTAGCCCGTTCACTGTGTCTAGTGAAAAGGGCTTTAGTCATCTTGCCTAATAAACAAGACTCACATCTCTCATATAATTCAAAATCAAATGAATCCAAAAATCCATCTTTATGGAGTTTGGATATGCGTTTCTCATTTATATGGCCTAAACGACAGTACCAGAGATATGTCGGATATGAACCATTTGATTTAAATAGTTTTGTATTTATGTTATAGATAGGCATTTCTAAATCAAGAATATAAAGACCATTAAACAATTGTGCAACACCATATCATATATCATTTAAGTAAAGCGAACAACGATTGTTCTTTATTATAAATGAAAAACCTTTCTTGTCCAAACAAGAAACAAAAATAATGTTTTTGCTTATAGCAGACACATAATAACAATCCTCTAATTCTAATACTAGCCCAGTGGGCAAAGATAAATGATAAGTTTCTACGGCTAATGCAACAACCTTTGCTCCATTCCCAACTTGTAGGTCAACCTCTCCTTTTGCCAAAGTCCTACTCCTTCGGTGTTCCTGCACATTAACACAAATGTGAGAACCACATCCAGCATCCAATACCCATGATGTAGAAGTAGACAAGTTAACTTCTATAACATATATACCTGAATCAGAAGTCGCACTTCCTTTCTTTTTCTTCACTTCTTCCAAATAAGCATGACAATTCCTCTTCCAGTGTCCAAGTTTTCCACAGAAGTGACAATCACCTTCTTTAGCCACCCCACCTTTAGGTTTTAAAGCTGGTTTGGTTTTGGAATTGGGTTTGACACCAGATTTAGATCCTATCTTTTTCTTGCCTTTCCAATTTCCCTTAGCATTCCCTTTTTACACCATCATTATGGGAGTGGGTCCTGCCTTTTTCATGTTGTTCTCAGCAGTTTTTAACATGTTCAACAACTCAGTAAGTGGTTTCTCAATTTCATTCATTAGATAATTCATAACAAATTGAGAGTGACTGTTGTTCAAAGATTACAAAACAAGATCAGTTTGGACTTTCAGAGTAATCGAAAACCTAACCTATCAAGGTACTCAATATACCCAATCATTTTCAGCACATGTGGGCCAACTAGATCACGTTCACCCATCTTGCAGTGATACAATGCTTTTCTTGTATCATACCTCTCCTGTCGAGCATTCCCTTCAAACAATTTCTTGAGATGCTCGATCATCTCATAAGCATCCATCAACTCATATTGCTTCTGAAGCTTAATGTTCATAGTTGCTAGCATGAGACAACTCATGTTCTGAGCATCATCTTGATGCTTCTTATAAGCATTATGCTCTGCACGTGGTGCAGTGTTAGCTGGTGTTGCAGGAATGGGCCCATCAAGGACATATAGCTTGCGCTCTTGTTTGAGGACAATCCTCAAATTCCTATGCCAGTCAAGGAAATTAATTCCACTCAGCTTTTCCTTCTCACGGACTGATCGTAGTGAAAGACTATTTATGTTGTTGCTGTTTGCCATTGATATCTACAATTTAAAAGAGGAAAAAATAATAAGTCAAATTATAGAGTTTTTGATATTATGTAATTGATAATAGTACATTCAAAATATACCTCCCACTATTTTATTCAAATTAATAGCCCTCACCATTAATTCAGAAAGCATTTTCTATTAAATCTTTCTAGTGAGCCAAGATCCATATTTCATTATTCCTTAAGTTAGCTTTGGATAATCTCTCAAAACATAATTATTTAGGTAGACAACCCTTTGTCAATTATATCATATATAACTCTTGGATAGTTTGATAAACAACATTTATTTCTAGTCCATCTAATGGTACCCACCAAACTCCATGCCTCTAAGTCCACAATCCTATTGAGATAACTTAGTTAAGTTGGGCCCAATGATTTTAACAGTTTGGATATCACAATTATCCTATCGTATCTTACCAAGATAAATAGGGTACTTTGTTTTGGCAAACCTACATCTATTGATCAAGGTCTTAATGAGTGTTATTCATTGGAAGGTATCTGATTTAGACTTAATAATTTTAATGAGGAATTTTATTAATTAATTTAGATCTCACCAATTTTAATCTTATTAAGCATGCTTATTTATCATATCATATACAAGCATAAATAAAGTGCAAAATTAAATATGTCACAATTATGGCCCAATCCCCTGCTAATCTTTTCAAGCTAATGAAAGATTGAAGGTCAATCTAAGGTGGTAAAAGATCTTCAAAATAGTAGCTTCCTTGGATCTTACTCATGCACGTGCCCTTCTCCATCCTCATCTTTCATCGTGTTCTTCATCTTTTCATCTTCATCTTGTTATCGATTATTACATGACATAAAGAAACCTCGAGTTACATTCGAGGGGATTTAGATGAGAAGAGAATATTACATTAGAATTTATAGAAAGGCATGACATGCAAGCTGTATTTCAAAACCAAAAACCACTAACCTATGGATCAAAAGGGCTATAACTGTGCACCATAAAAATCACAAAAGCACATAACAATGTTTATATAATTAAAGAAAACTATATATCAAATATTGGGTGTGACGCCCCCAATATAGGTTCAATCCACCCAACCTATTCTGAGTCGCCAAATACATGGTACAGAAAACAACTACAACTTTATTATTACAATTGTCGTGCAAAATACGACAACACATATACTGTGAGTTTAAATACAAATATTGTCACCTAGACAATATTCACACTCAAATAAGTCATCATTACGATTATTAATACACTATTTTACAGAATAATGAGGACTACTAGAACCACTTCTAGAACCATCATTCCACACTCCGACTAGTACTCGCTACATTCTCGCCTCCTGAGAAGAAAAAATGAAACAACAAGGAAAAGGGTGAGCTCAACTAGCCCAGTAAAGAATATTATGACTAAGATAACGTACAACAAATTATCGTTAGTCTTCAATAGGGAAAAATTTAATAGAATACAATAGACAACAAATTTTAAATCAATATTCGCAGCGGAAATAATATTCATTAGAAGAGTTAAGTAGAGGATGAAATCTACTATCATCTATGAATTTAAAAGTCCATCATCGATATTTTATCCCTGTAACATCAATCAATAAACATCTTAAATCAAATATTTTTCTTTGCACTACAGGCCAAAGATATTCATCAGTTGGTCATGTTCATCTCAACACCTGTTCATCTTTGTACTACGGGCCAAAGATATTCATCAGAAATCATTCATCTTTGTACTACAGGCCAAAGATATTCAGTTATATCATCATTTAGGACTGAGGATGATAAAAAATATTTTAAAGAAAACGAATCCAGTGAAACAAAAGAATAAATATTAAGGATTCATATTTCAGCTATTCCATGTCCAAAAATACCTCATAAGTAATCATAGTGGAGTAAAATTCAAAAATGATCAAAACATGGATACAATCAAAGCTAGTATTCATAATAGATATTTTGGACGAAAAACAAAAATTTAATTTTTCTGTGAATAGTGCCGTATACGTGAATAGTGTCGTATACGTGAATAGTAACTCCAACACTAAAAGATAGAAATTTCACAAAAAAATCATCATGCTTCATGAATAGTACTCGTGAAAAGTAACTCGTGAATAGTAACTCATGAATAGTAACTCGTGAATAGTAACTCATAAATAGTAATCCCGACATAAAAAAGTTATAAATTTGATAAAAAGTTCCAACTAATATTTCGATATAATGATATTGAAGAAATAATATCATTTAAGAAGAAAATAACATCCCTTACCTCAGAAAGACAGTACTTTTGACTGAAAAATTGGATATAGTGCTGAAGGAACTTGCACCGTATAACAACTCTCAAAGTACCAGAATACTCACAAAATACGCTCAATATATCGAGAGAGAAAGAGAGAGAAAAATTTAGTTTCTGGTGTAATTTTCAATTCTAACCTAAGCACCCTATTTATAGGAAAATGCTTAGAACACCAAAGCAGAAAATTTAATATAATATTAATATATTATATATAAATTCCTACGCCAGCTTTGAATGCTGGAATCCCACATGTTTAACAACAAAATGAGCCCACCAACTTGTTAGAAACGTTTTTGTAATTAAAAATAATTAAAACTTTCAAAAACCAATTATTTCGGAACTTCGGAACTTCAATAATTCATAATAAATAGCCCTTTTATCAGAAAATTCGAATCTCACAATTTTTTTATATAGAAAATTCAATTCTCTACAACTTTTCAGAAGAAAGTTTTTCCAAATTCTAAACAAAAATTGATCGAAATCCATAAACGGGCGATTTTACAGGCTATAATCAAATTTCAGTCAAGAAATGGGCCCACAGACATGTTTAACATGTTTTAAACAACTTTTGCAATAAAAATACTCTTTCTCCTCATATACTCATATATCCCACATTCATTGTAAAAATATCATCATTATTATATTATAATAATATAATAAAATATTATTTTATCAGAAAAGATAAAATATCGATTTTCAACAATTGCCACTTTAAAAATTTTCTCCATCTATATCCACATAAAATGAATATTTTTCTCATCATATAAATCAATAATTAATTATTCATAAATAATATTACCGAATCACAATACTGACAACCAGGCAGTTCTTAGAAAAGAGGGGGCTTTCCAATAAGAATTTCTCCTTACTGGCGCGCAATTAGGTGACCAAACCTCTCCTTAGACAGAACTTTCTAGACATTGCCACTAATGTTATCTAATAATATTATTCAGATAATATAAATTATTGCTCCGATAATAGAAAATACTGTGTAGTGACAATTATTGAAACAACAGTAATATAAAATATCAACACAGCAATTATTGAATCAATAAAATAAAATATTGAACAGTTATTACTGTAACAATTATTGAGTAGTGCCTTCTTACCTAAGAATCAATAATTGGTGCAATACCGTGTGCTACTGTGCAACAACGCGTATTACTGTGTTTTAACCACCGGATATTCCAACAGTATTAACGGAAACAACTACGTAGTTATTTATAAAAAACTTATACTTGTCATTTTCGTCATCCAATCGCTTTCCGTTATGGGGCTCACATAAGGCTGCGCCGTCGTACAAATATTCCCCGATAGCAAGAATATTCCACGACCAAACGAATATTTTCCGACAACAATGAATATTTTATAACCACTTGCTTATTTAAAATATTTGCGCATTTTACCCATAACTTACCACATTAATCAAATCAACCCTTACTATTTCAAAATAATAAATAGAGGAAAATCAATTTTATTAAAAAAAAAATTCGGGGTCTTACATTGGGGTCACGACCATCGTGCGCTACGACCGGGGGGGGGGGGTCCAAGGGTCTCCCCCTGGCGGTGGTCCAACAATCTGTATTGTAGAATTTTTTCATACGAATCTCTGAAACAGTTTCAGAATCATATATTTAATCCACCAAAACACTCATAATAACAATACACCCAGTACATATCATATATGTCTAGTTTCAATTAATCATATAAAACCGAATCTTCATGCTTCTAATCCAATTAGAACAGAAGTTGTATACTGTTTTTAGGCCATTTAAGATACAATTAACATAACATCATATACATGCATATCTATTACTGATAATCATAATACCAGAATATGCCTACATACAGAATATTATATATTCAATTTCAGATTTGTAAAATTGTATCATCATATATCATATATATCGAAAACAATATAATCAATTTCAGATCGGTAAAATTGTATCAACATATATCATATATATCGAAAACAATAAAATACGTAATCTGAATTAATCGTTTTGCAAGTAGCTCTGATACCACTGTAGGGGTTTCGACACAAAAACGCAGCAGAAAATAAAAATTTTAAACACAATTCTGAAACCCTAAAACAGGATCCATGCGAAAAATAAATTAATTCAGTGGTTAGAAATTTATACCGATTATAGAAGCTAGAATTGATACGATCGAATCTCCAACGTAATCCAAACGAACTGCGCCTCTACTGTATCCACACGAATGCCTGCGAATCGTCACACGATCTACAGTGAAGAGAACTGTGGTACTAGCCCCCAATGATCAAGACTTTCAAAGGTTTTCTCTCTAGTCTCTCTCTAAGAGCGACTAGGGTTTGTGAGGTTATTATGATATCCCTTAAAATGGTTGCTACATATCATACATATAGCGGTTAAAAAGGAATTAATCAAAAACCTAATTTAATAAAATTAAAATTCGAATTTATATATATATATATATATATATATATATATATATATATATCTTAATTAAGTTTTACTTAATTAATATACCTATATATAAATTATCCTATTAATTTAAATATTATCAATCATATTGACATATTTAAATCTTTACAATTTAAATTAATTCCCTTTTAATTACGTTCTATGTGTGTGACCCTATATGTTATTATTACGTTGACAATAATTTTAAAATCATATTATAAAATTATAAACAGTGAGCAGCATCTAGTAATGCATCACTGCTACCCAAGTAATAATAAGATCGATAATTCGATGCAACCTTTTCGTGACCAATGTTTCAATATAATTTAATCCTTTTAACTTTGACAACCTAGATTAAACTCGAGTCATGAAATGTGTCATACTCTTCATAATTTAATCTGAGTTTTCTTGATCAATGAGTAGACTATATGAAACAAATTACTATTTAAGCATGACCATGCATTTCATAGTCTTACTCAATCAAGAGGCCTATAGATATCACCCCTAATATATAGGAGAGTTAAATTCCATCTGGATCACTCATATTTCTCACACAATTCATGATGTACCCAATAATCACCTTTATTGTCCACCCTATTAAAGGTGACCTTTGATGATATCAAAGTACATAAATTCTCGCTTAGTAATATAATGATTTCAGGTCGGAGGATCATTACATCATTGTCACAATGAGAATCGCTAATGACACTTCGCATAATGCTCCACATAGAATTCTCATGGTGGGTCTGTCCAGTATATCGTTCTCTAACACGTACCTATGCATTGACTTAATATCTTATATATTTATGACCAATGAGATTTGGTCATCAGTCAATCCACATACTAGTCTCAATGCATCATTGTTGTCCCATCAACAATGATACTTGACTAGGGACATTTAAGAGCAATGATACTAATTGTAATTATATAATCTTATGTTCAAGTCACATACTCGAAACTATATAATTTGTATCACTATTCTAAGTAATTTTATTATGTTAACATTTATATAACGCAATAAATAAAACCGTAATAAAATCATTCATTTATTTAATCAAATATAATATCAAAATGTTAAGCAATTATATCAAATAATTGGCCTCTAGGGCACAAACTCTAACAAGTATGGTCAGAACAAGTGTTGAAATGAGTCTCCTCTTGAGTTCTTCAAAACTCTTCTCACATTCCTCGCTCCATTTGAATTTTGTATCTTTTCGAGTTAGCTGAGTTAATGGAGTGGTAATTCGAGAAAATCCTTCTAAGAATCTCCGATAATAACCAACTAGACCCAGAAAGCTACGTACTTCAGTTACTAAATTCAGTTTCTCCTAACTTTGTATTGCTTCAATCTTCGTAGGGTCAATTGATATTTTATGTTTCGATATCACGTGCCCAAGAAATGCTACTCTTTCAAGCCAGAACTCACATTTCTTTAACTTGGCATATAGCTTGTTTTCACGAAGCTTTTGGAGTATCAACCTCAAGTGCTGTTCCTGATCTTCACGACTTTTAGAGTATATGAGGATGTCATCAATACAGAAAACCACGAAATAATCCAAATATTCCTTGAATATTTGGTTCATCATATCCATGAAGGTAGCAAGAATATTAGTCAATCCGAAAGATATGAATAGGAATTTGTAATGCCCGTATCGAGTTCTGAAGGCAGTCTTCGGAATGTCATCAGTTTTAATCTTTAACTGATGATATCCAGAACGAAGATCGATATTTAAAAAGAATATAGCACCTTGCAACTGGTCAAATAGATCATCAATGCGAGATAATGGGTACCTATTTGTGATGGTGACATGATTCAACTCCCGATAGTCAATGCAGAGTCTCATATTCTCGCCTTTTTTCTTTACGAATAAAACAGGAGCACCCAAAGGCGATGTACTAGGACGTATGAAAACGATGTCTAAAAATTCCTGAAGTTGGACTTTTAACTCCTGAAGTTCAATAGGAGCCATTCGATATGGGGTCTTAGAAATGAGTTTTGTACCAGGTTCAAGGTCAATACAAAATTTAATTTCATGGTCTGGGGGTAGGCCAGGAAGTTCTTCGGGAAATACGTCAGAAAATTTATTAACAATGGAAATATCATTCAAATCTGACGTATTTTTTTTTAAATCGGTGACATGGGCTAAGAAAGTTTGACATCTATTTTTCAATAAATGAATGACTTTATGGCTTGAGATGACAATGACTGATTTCAATGGTTTGGTTGTTTGAATTCGCATAACATGTTAGTTAGTAATATGAAAACTAATGACCTCACTAAAATAATTAATTTTAGCATGATGGGTAGTTACCCAGTCAATTCTTAAAATTACATCAAATTCAAGTATTTCCAAAGAGATGAGGTCAAAGGGTAATGTAATGGTGTCAATTTGAATCAAATAAGATTTATAAATAGTGAATGTAATGAAGGTTTTACCTAACGGAGTTTCAATAGATAAGTCAAAATCTAATTTCTCAGGAGTCATGTTTAAACGTTGAGCACAAGCAGGTGAAATAAAAGATTGGGTAAAACCAGTATCTAATAAGGCATAGACTTCACAAGAGTTTATGATTAGCGTACCCGTAATAACTTTGTTCAGGTTCCTTGCTTTTTGGGAAGTTACGACAAAAGCTCTCCCCTTGACCACCGACTTTGACTTATCCGTGACAGATTTTGGTGTCACTATTATCGCTGGAATTAACTTTGTTCCAGGATAAAATTGAGCTATGTGACCGTCCTTTCCTCAACTGAAACACGCCTTGGAAGGCATTGTACAATTTGGACTAATGTGTCCCTCCTGTCCACATATGTAACAACTAACTGATGGTCGTTCTCCTCCATTTGAAACTGGTGTTGGTGCTAGTGTTGGTGCCTTTCCATTGTCATTATTGAATTTTCTTTTCTTGAAAATGTTTCCACTCGACTCACTTTTCCTATTATATGAGCCAGGATTACCACCGAAGTGGTTACCATTTCTGACATGATAATTTCCTCCACACTGGTTCTCATTGTTTCGATAATTATTGCCACTGGTACGATTATTATCGTGTTATCTGTTGTCTCTTGGTTGCAATGTCTCTTTCTCTTATTCCACCAATTGAGCTCTATCCACGATATTTGAATATAAACGAAGTTTATGAGAAATAAGATGTTGACGAATCTTAAATTTCAAACCTCGCAAGAACATCCGAGTCATGCGTTCTTCGTTATCCACCAAGTGGGACGCAAATCGGGATAACTCAGCAAATTTGGCCTCGTACTACAAGACAGTCATATCATTATATTCTAATTTAATAAAGTCCACTTCCTTCATGTGGCGAATGCTTTCTGAAAAATACTTGTCATTAAACAGCTCTTAAAACTCTGCCCAAGGCATTTCGGGTACAGAGTGATGTGTGCGCTTCACTGACTCCCACCAGTGATCTGCTTCTCCTCTAAATATAAAGGTGGCGAAGGAAAGTTTTTGATCATCAGCGCAACACAGTACATCAAATATCTTCATCATTTGTTTAAACCACGCCTCCGTCTTGAGTAGGTCTGGCTTTTCGTGAAATTTCGGTGGTCTTAATTCCTTGAACTGTTTGGCATTGACCATCCGTGAGTTACTCGCGTTTCTACCGGTATTATGACCAGGAGTCTCTCTCGCCTGGTTCTGTAAGAATTACATAAAGTTTCTAAAAAAAATCATCATTCCTCATATTGTTACCAGCATGATTTTTTGAGTTTGCAACAACATTATTAGTAGCTTCCTGATTCTCAATATTATTTATAGCTTCCTGATTCTTAGCCACAATTGTCTCATAGTTCATTTCTTGATTTTCAGATGCCGTTCTGAAATGTGATCACAAAATAAAGATTAGTTAAAGAAATTGACATGACACACTAGTGAAGGATTTTACTTGTCTCTCCCATATTAGTTCTAATCTCAAATCTCTACCAGAGATCATATCCCTAAATTCTGATACCAACTGTGACTCACATCCCAACCTTGGATAGCACGTCACAGTGATACCTATGAGTTTGCCACCATTATTTATGGCTTCCCCTACGGAGAGTCTGGCTCTGGTCCATCCAATAAAGGAAGTCACCAATGAGAGGCTCGGGGCTTTTTCCTTATAACCTGGCTCTGATACCAAATGTGACGCCCCCAAAAATAGGTTCACACAACCCATCCCGAGTCGCCAAAATACATACTAAAGAATTCAAATAAAAACTTTTCTATTTATAACTATTAAACTGTCGTGCAAAATACGACCACACATACTCTGAATTTTAATACAAATATTGCACCTTACATAATACGACAATATCCAGACTCAAATTAAGTCCTCATTACAGTTATTATCACACTATTTCACAACATAGTGAAGACTTCTATAGTAACTATCTCGGACCATTACTCCACTCCCCGACTAGTCCCAACTACACTTTCATTTTTTGAAAAGAACAATGGAACAAAAAGAAAAAAGGGTGAGCTCAAATAGCTCAGTAAAGAATATTATGACTAAGATAATGAGGAATAAATTATCTTTAACCTTCAAAAGTGATAAATCAGATAAAATATAATGGACAACAAGTTTTAGATCAACAACTGCAGCGAAAAAAATAATCCATTAGAAGAGTCAAGTAGAGAATGATGTCTACTATCTTCTATGATTTAAGGGTCCATTATCATTATTTTATCCCTATAACACCAATCAATAATTATGAAAATCAACATTTTATCTTTGCACTACGGACCAAAGATATTCATTTGTATCACCAATGGTCATGATCATGCCAAACAACAATCCATCTTTGCACTACGAGCCAAAGAGAACTTTCACTACAAGCTTTTGCCTGTAACATTAAAGGTCATGGTTATACCAATACACAATTCTTGGTCATAATCATACCAATCAACAGTTCATCTTTTCACTACGGGTCAATGATAAATTTCCACCACAATTTAAACATGAGGATGATGACAATGATATATAGGATGAATACAAGTAAGATCAAGGATAACTATTAGAGATTTATAATTTAATTTATCTAGAATTCAAGAATATCAAAATTGTCAACATGATAACCAATTGTGGAGTAAAATCTAAGAATGATATTTAAGATTCATATTTCAAAGATAATTTGGATAAATGAAAAAAAACTAATTTCGTTGTGAATATTTACTCCGACATGGATAGTACCCCGGATGAATAGTACTCTGGTATGAATAGTACCACTGATGAATAGTATCTCGAAATGAAAAGATTAAAATTTACTAAGAAAGTTCAGACTAATATTCCAATGAAATGATATTAGATGAAGAGCAAACCTCAAGGAATTTCTAATCATTTAAAGAATTTTAGAAACAATACTTACCATAGTAAGTTTAAATTTAGGAATATGAAATGAAATAATATCACTTACATAATATGGAGTATGAAAGAAAATGATATCCCTTACGAGTATTGAAAAAAAAATTCATTTACGTTAGTAGGAAACTAGATCTGACTGGTATAACACATATTATCCTAAGAAAATCTTGTACTATAAACTACACTCAAAGTATCATTATACTAAAAAAAATACTCACAATATTATAGTAGAAATACTTGTGTTTTTGGTATCTTTAGAATGAAGGGTTACCTCCCCTTTTATAGTGCAACTCGGAGGAAAAATAAATATTTCTGTCTAACCTTCCCTTTCTCTTCCTAACATTCTTTCTTTCTTATTGGTTGAGGGCCCACAATTTGGAAATGAAAGGATTAGAGGAGAACTTTCAATCCAGCACTTTAGAAAAAAAAAAGGAAAAAGAATGCGCAAGAGAGAAGTGCACAGAAGGTTTTTGAAAAAGGAATTCAAAATCAAAATGCTAACCTTTAATCCACTTTTATTCACATACTAAAAATTATATATTATTATAATAATAATACATTTAAATTATAAAATTATATTATTTTATTGTCACATTATACTATTATAATATAATATTTAATTAATATATTTGAATTAATATTTTATTGGAGAAGATAATTGTGGTTCCATAGAAAAATATGTCAAACTTTCAACAAATGTTCCATACTAAATTCTTCCATTTATAAAATTGAACAATTATTTACTTATCATATTTATCAACAATTTTTATTCATCAATTATTATTCATAATTAATACAGAATCACAATAATGACAATCAGGTCGTTCCTAGGAATGAAGGGACTTTCCGATTAGAATTTCTCCTTATTGGCGCACAATTATATAACCAAACCCCTTTTCTCGCTCGACAGAACTTTCTAGACATTGTCAATAATGCTATCTAATAATATCATTTCAATAATATGAGTTACTGTGTCATGACAATTATTAATTTAATAATATAAAATATTGTGCAGATGTTACTGTAACAATTATTGAATCAATAATATGAGATACTATGCAACTGTTACTATAGCAATTATTGAATCAATAATCAGAAGTACTATGCAATACCGTGTACTACTGTGGAACAATGAGTATTACTGTACTTTTATCACCGGGTATTTCAACAGTTAATGGTAAAAGTTTTGCCGTTATTTTATAAAAATGTTATTTTTGTCACTTTCTATATCCGACAGTTATTCTGTTTGTGGGGCTCACCAATGATTGGTTATTTCGGCGCCTTTGTACTTTACCAAATATAATATTCGTAACAGAAAAAATATTCCCCGATAAAATAAATATTCCTCAACAAGCTATTTATATGATAATTTGCATATATCACCCTTAACTATAACTTTTATTAAATTAACACCTTACTATTTAAAATAATATTTAGTGAAAATTAAATCTTATTCATAAAAAGTTGGGGTCTTACACTATATTTGTTTGTAAGGATTACACTTGGGATATGACTATTATCCCAAGTGTCTTGTGTGACAACCCGAAAATTTTCAGAAATTTCGCTTAATTTAAGAATTAAGTATAATCAAGGATTTAGACCACAAGGTAGATGAGGATATTTTTAAATATTTTTTGACTTATGTGAAATATGTATATGATTAAATAAATAAATATGTTATGTATATATATTTATTTATTATTTAAAGAAAAATTAAAAAGAAAAATTACATAACCTAATATACACATTAGGCATGAGAATTGAATAACCTAAGGGTTATGATATTGAAGAATATTAGAATTTATACTAACCTAAGGGATTAGTTTTATTATATCAATTTATTATTTATTTTTAAACCTAATTAAAGCAAGTTTAGTTGAGCTATAGAAATTAAAAGTGCATGGTTAATTATTTAAATTCCAAATGAGTGGAATGGAACCCCTAATTAAATAATTAGGGTAAGATAAAAATTGGGTGTTAAACCCATGAATTATTATAGACATGACCCAATGATTTAATTTAGAAAGCTCAAGAAATTAATCTAGTGACCCAAACTTAGTTCAACTTGGGAGGGACTTGTTTGTCATTATATTAAGCAAGTATTGGCAATAAAAATAAACCAAAAATGAGGGGACAAGGTAGCCACATTTTTGGCCAATGAGAGAGGAGAATCCCATGTGATGTTATCTTTACCTTTAATCATTACCTCATGTGTTACTCCACCACTTAGCCAATTGTTTATTTAATTGTGCAAGTAAAATTAAAAATAAGGACGAGAAAAGTGTTGGGCAATTGATGATACATACATAGATTGTATCTATTCTAATTCACCAATACCAATTACTCATCTCACTTTAATTATCAAAATAGTTACTTTACTCTTTAATTTCTCTCTCCACTAAAAGGAAAGCAAAAGAAGCAAAATAGAAGAGGTAGAAAGAGAGGGAGAAAACCGTGGGTACGAGGGAAGAAAGAAGAAGAGATTGGATCTCCATGCTCCCAAAATTCATCTCCTACTTTGGAAAAGCAAGAAGGGTTGCCATTAAATCAAGGTATAATCCCAAAGTTCTAAGCTTTTGTATTCATTTCTTTGGATGGTTTGATTAAATGAAGAGTTGATGCTTTTGAACTTCAAAACTTTAGATCTACATGTATTTGAGTGTTGCATGTATGGATCTAACCCTTTTAAGTGTTGCACGTATGGATCAAAGGAAGAAGATGTAAAACTTTGTTCGAAAGGACTAGAAAACCCTAACTTTCTTCCACTTTGATCAACTACCATTTAAGATCTACACATTCTTTTTACGATTCATCAAAGATGAGTGCTAGATATGTAAGTGAGTTTTTAAACCCAAGTGGTAGCACTCAAATATGTTGATTTTACAATCTGTGGTGGCTGTTTTAGTCGAAACACTCCAGCTTGTGAAGAAAAGGGAACAAACAGCTCCTGGCTAGTTGCTTGCAGGGGGGCATTTTTTTACAAAAAAGAACTATTTTAAAAGTAAACTTAAATAACTCTTTGTGGTTAACTCCAAAAATTGTCAAATTTTTACTGGGAGTTCATAACAGGAGTATGTCCTGAAAATTTTAGAATTGTTGGACAAAATTTCGATTTATAAAAAATGTTGCAAGATCTGACTATTTTGGACCATTTAAGATTAGTAAACATAATTGAAAATTTTCAGAAAAAATATATGTTCATTAGAATATCATATACTAATGTTTCCCAGAAAACAAAAATTTTCAGACGTGTTTTTCTATTTTTCATGTAAATGATTGAGTTATGAATAAATGGATAAAATAAGTAATGTGATGTTATAAAGGGTAAGCGATATAATTTTATTGACAAAAGACCCTTAATATGATGTAATTCGAATTTAGGAGGGTATTATGGTCATTTTTGATAAAATGTTATATTTATGACATTTTATGATTGTTAAATAAATAAATTAGTAAAGGGTAAAAAATTAAAATAAATTGTTTATTGGGTTAATAAATGATTAAAATATTATTAAAAGATTAATAATATTAGATTAAGATATTATTAATTGATTAAAATATTATTAAATGATTAATAATATATGAAAATGATTAAGATGTTGATAAGTGATTAAAATATTATTAAAATGTTAATAATATTTGTAAACGATTAAGATATTATGAAGTGATTATAAGAAGTGAATGAGATATTATTAAGTGATTCATAATATTAGAGAAGAGTTTTAAGATGATGATAAAGTGATTGAGATATTTTCAAATGACGATAATAATATTGATGGTTTAAGGTGTTATCTAATATTTGATTCTGTAGCTAAATGTTAGCTAATTTATTAAGTTAGTAGTATTATGAGGTACGCTATGATATGTTGATTGAGAGATCAATGTTATTAACGATAGGTCTTGTAAAACCCTAACTTTTATGAATAAAGATTTAATTTCTCTAATTATTATTTTGGATAATAAGGTGTTAATTTGATATAATACTTTAGTTATGGGTGAAATGTATAAATTTTGCAAAGTAAGCAAGTGGTCATAAAATATTCGTTTTGTTGGGGAATATTCATTTTGGTCTGGGGATATTCTTTTTGTCGGATAATATCCGTACGACGGTGCAATCATTGGTGGACCACATAAAGGAATAATTGTCGGATATAGAAAGCGATAGAAATAACCTTTTTATAAATTAAAATAACGATAAAACTTTTACCGTTAAAACTGTTGAAATACCCAGTGATAAAATAACAGTAATACGCGTGGTTGCACAGTGGCACACGGTATTGCACAGTATCTCTGATTATTGATTCTTAAGTAAGAAGTCACTCAATAATTGATATAGTAAAAATTGCACAGTCTTTCATATTATTGGTGCAATAATTGCTACAGTGATAATTAAATAGTATTTTGCATTAGTGATTCAATAATTGTCACGACACAGTAACTCATATTATTGAAATGATATTATTAGATAGCATTATTGATAATGTCTAGAAAGTTCTGTCGAGGAAAGGGGTTAGGTTATATAATTGTGCACCAATAAGGAGAAATCATTATCGAAAAGCCCCCTCTTTCTTGGGAACGATCTGGTTATCAGTATTATGGATTTATAATATTAATTAGAAGTAATTATTGAATAATTGTAAATAATTAATGAATATGATAAGTAAATATTTCTTTAAATTTTGATATAAATGGAGGAATTTTAGAATGAGACAATTGTCGAAAGTTATTATTTTTTTATGAAATCATAATTATCTTCTCTTATAATATATTTATATATTATTATAATATTACATTATAATAGTATAATGTGATAATATAATAGTATAATTTTTATAAATTAAATGATAATATTAATATAATAAATTTATGGCATAAGAATAAAATGTGGTGAAAGAGAGCAAATTGAATTTGAATTTCTTTTTAATAATTGTTAAATGTTTTAAACATGTGAATAAAGTGGGAGTGGTCATTTTGGGTTGGAACTCTTGGTTTTCAAAAAATGTGTGCTGCATTATTTTCAAAACTAATGTGCGTATAAACTTTATTAAACCTGGTGTGCTACCAGTTTCCTATAAATAGATTGCTTAGTTAAACAATGAAACTCACACCAGAATCAGAAAATTCTCTCTATAATATTGAGCGTATTTCTTGTGAGTATAAGGATATTTTTGAGTGTTGATAGCAGTGCAAGATTTCCTCAATATAATCTCCGTTATTCTAGTTAGAACTACTTTCCTATTAAGGTAAAGGATATTTTTTTTCCGTAAAGGATGTTATTTCCTTTCAATACTCGTAAATGATATTATTTCTTTCTATACTCGTAAGGGATATCATTTTCTTGCATACTCCATATTACGTAAGCGATATTATTTCATCTCGTATTCCTAAATTTAAATTTACTATGGTAAGTGTTGCTTCTATAATTTCTGAAATGATTAC
Source organism: Panax notoginseng (assembly GCA_016801055.1). Lineage (NCBI taxonomy): Eukaryota > Viridiplantae > Streptophyta > Magnoliopsida > Apiales > Araliaceae > Panax > Panax notoginseng. Next base: position 46,436,904 of record CM029020.1, read on the forward strand.
AAATTTCTTAAGGATTGCGCTTCATCTAATATCATTACATTATAATATTAGTCTAAAATTTCGTATTAAATTTTGAATTTTTTTATGTTTGGGTACTATTCATACGATACTATCTATGGACACTATTCATACGGTACTATTTATGAGTACTGTTCACAATAGAATTTAATTTCTTTTCTTTGTCCAAGTTATCTTTTATAAATCTTATTCTTGAAATTGATTCCATGTTATGGTATCACTTGATTCATTCTTATTGTCATTATCATAATTCTAAGACTTAAATTATGTTGAAAGTTATCTTTGGCCCGTAGTGCAAAGATGAACTGTTGATTGATGAATATCTTTGGCCCGTAGTGCAAAGATGAACTGTTGATTGATATCTTTGGCCCGTAGTGCAAAGATGGACATGTGTTTGGCATGATCATGACCACTGGTGATATAAACGATTATCTTTGGTCTATAGTGCATAGATAATTTGTTGATTGAAAATAATTATTGATTGATGTTACAGGGATAAAATATTGATGATGGACTTTTAAATCATGGAAGATAGTAGACATCATGCTCTACTTAACTCTTCTAATGGATTGTTGTTTCCGCTGCAGTTGTTGATCTAAAACTTGTTGTCTATTGTATTCTATCAGATTTTTCTCTGTTGAGGACTAAGGATAATTTGTTCTACATTATCTTAGTCATAAAATTCTTTACTGGACTAGTTGAGCTCACCCTTTTCCTATTTATTCCATTGTTCTTCTAAGGAGACGAGAATATAAATGGAACTAGTCGGGGTGTGGAGTGATGATTCAAGACGGTTATTTTAGTTGTCCTCACTTTTTTGTAAAATAATGTATCAATAATTGTAATGAGGACTTTATTTGAGTTTGGATATTGTCTACAAGATAATGTTTGTATTAAAACTCACAGCACATGTGTTGTTATATTTTGCACGACAGTTGTATTAATGAAGTTTGTATTTGGTTTCTGTACCATGTATTTGGCGACTCAGAATGGGTTGTGTGTACTTATTTTGGGGGCGTCACAGGTCTTTCATAAGATATTAAATTAGATTGCGTAGCAGTAATCGACGGGCAAAGCAAGTTCCCTAACTCTAACTTGAGTTATAATGTTTCAAGCATGCTAGTGGTTTAATTATTGACAATTATTCCACATCTATGATTATTGATTCGCACTTAATGCACCTTGCATATGTTTATCAGGTATGAAAGACTGATCACCTTCATTACCAAAGTAATTATTCATGGTCATTGTTGACCACTCAGCGTTATTGATTCAGTTATTCATTTATTGAAATTTGATTCTCAATCTCTCACAATTGTTATATATTGTTGAAAATTCAGAAAGCTATATTCTTTTCCTCAATCATGATATATCTTTATTATATTTAAACTTGTTGAGCAAAGTATTGCTCACCCTTAGTATATCATGATAATATTTTAGTTAAAGCCCAAGTGTTCGAAGAAGGATAAAGTCAAATGCAATGTTGGAGAATAGTTCCTATGAATGTTTAACTATTACATTTAGGTAAAATGGTTATGTAAACCTTGTGAGTTATTAAGGTATGTAATGATTTAAGGTTGTAGACCTTGTGAAATGTTGTAGAATCATTTGAAATAAATAATGTATGTTTATATATTCCGCGTTAAGGATAAAATGTGTAAGAAGATTACGTATCGTGACATACAAGGTCCGAGGTTTGAGGGATCCGCATTTTGGGGTGCTACATCTTGTTTATTTTTAAATTTGGACTTGAGACTATTAGTCTAAGAATTATAAAATGACTTAAGATGTGAGACTATTTAATACCATGTTTAGCTAAGTGTTATAATCCCATGCGAGATTAAAAATTTATAGCCAAAACTGACCTTTATTTCTTTTAATATGACTAACTTATTCCAGTTGGTTATTTTATAGTTATTTTCAATATCCAACATATATTTTTTAGCTACAGTTGATGATTGTTCACCTCATCATTTCCTGCTTTTTTACTTGTAGTGAAAAATTGACATGAATATAATTATTGTGTAATAACATAAATAACTATTATTATTATTAGTACTAATTATTTGTACAACTTAAATAAAGTTTTATTAATTGTAAAATAAAACGTAATTTATAAGACTATTAATTTTATATCCCATGTGAATCGTGACTATTGTAAAATTAAAATTGATAAAATAAAATAATAATATGTGAGTTTATTTCATATTAACTCATATTATATGTTGTATCCATTTAAGTCCATATTAATATCAACATAAATTAATATTCTAATAAGATTTTAAAATATATTAATTGATTTCAAATATAGGTAGCACAATTTTGATTTTCTACTCCTCTTTTGGCATTTTAGCAAGATTTTCTCTCATGAAGATAAAATTTACTCAATACCATTTGTTTTTTGGTATAGAAAATTTACTCATTCTTATGTTAGTTAGAAGATATTCCGCGAAATTATCAATATATGTAGAAATGATTCTTATGTACGTCATTTCTTAAAATAATTTTTTCATGACGAGCTTCATTATAATTATCTCTAATACGTATGTACATGTGATATGTTTAAATAATTTTTTATTTATTTATAGGCGCCTTTTTGATGTATAAAAAAGTTTAAATTATAGTTTAAAATATGTTATTACTAGTAAGGGTATAATAGTCCAAATGATATTTTTTTATTTAATCCTTTAATTAATGTTGTAAAAAACAAACATAACATAAAATTATTTTAAATTATCCCATGAATAATTCCATAAAAAACAAACATGTGACTAGAACTGTCGACGTCGAAATTTTTATTTGTCCATTTTTGTTACCTGCTCTTTTGTGTTCTCATTTTAACTGAGATTTGTTTGAAAAAACAAGTGAAAAAAGTCTGACATATATAATGTCGACGATTGAACTATAAGAGTCGCCAGTTAAATTTTTAACTGAGATTTTTTAACATGTATAATTGCGAGCCAGTAAAAAGAAATTCTTATCGAAAAGTCCCATCTTTCCTGGGAACGATCTGGTTATCAGTATTGTGAATCTATAATATTAATTATAAATAATTATTGAAGAATTGTAAATAATTGATGAATATGGTAAGTAAATATTTTTTAAAATTTTGATGTAAATGGAGGAATTTTAGAATGAGACAATTGTCGAAAGTTATTATTTTTTTATGAAACCATAATTATCTTCTCTGATAATATATTAATATATTATTATAATATTTCATTATAATAGTATAATGTGATAATATAATAGTATAATTTTTATAATTTAAATGATAATATTACTATAATAAATTTATGGTACAAGAATAAAATGAGGTGGAAGAGAGCAAATTGGATTTGTATGTCTTTTTAATAATTGTTAAATGTTTCAAACGTGTGAATAAAGTGGGAGTGGTCATTTTGGGTTTGAACTCTTGGTTTTGAAAAAATGTGTGCTGCAATATTTTTAAAACTAATGTGCGTATAAACTTTGTTAAACCTGGTGTGCTACCAGTTTTCTATAAATAGGTTGCTTAGTTAAATAATGAAACTCGCACTAGAATCAGAAAATTCTCTCTCTATAATATTGAGTGTATTTCTTGTGAGTTTAAGGATATTTTTGAGTGTTGATAGCAGTACAAGATTTCCTCAATATAATCTCCATTATTCTACTCAGAACTACTCTTCTATTAAGGTAAAGCATATTATTTTTTTCTCGTAAAGGATGTTATTTCCTTTCAATACTCGTTAATGATATTATTTCCTTCCATACTCGTAAGGGATATCATTTTCTTTCATATTCCATATTACGTAAGCGATATTATTTCATCTCGTATTCCTAAATTTAAACTTACTATGGTAAGTATTGCTTTTATAATTTCTGAAATGATTACAAATTTTTTTAAGGATTGGGATTCATCTAATATCATTTCACTGGAATATTGGTCTGAAATTTCGTATTAAATTTTGAATTTTTTTATGTCCGGGTACTATTCATACGGTACTATTCATGAGCACTATTTATACGGTACTATTCATGAGTACTGTTCACAACAGAATTTAATTTCTTTTTCTTTGCCCAAGTTATCTTTTATGAATCTTATTCTTGAAATTGAATCCATGTTATGGCCTCACTTGATTTATTCTTATTGTCATTATCATAATTCTCATACTTAAATTATGTTGAAAGTTATCTTTGACTCGTAATGCAAAGATGGACAGGTGTTTGGAATGATCATGACCACTGGTGATACAAACGATTATCTTTGGCCCGTAGTGCATAGATAATTCGTTGATTGGAAATAATTATTGATTGATGTTATATGGATAAAATATTGATGATAAACTTTTAAATCATGAAAGATAGTAGACATCGTGCTCTACTTGACTCTTCTAATGGATTGTTGTTTCCGCTGCAGTTGTTGATCTAAAACTTGTTGTCTATTGTATTCTATCAGATTTTTCCCTGTTGAGGACTAAGGATAATTTGTTCTACATTATCTTAGTCATAATATTCTTTACTGGACTAGTTGAGCTCACCCTTTTCCTTTTTGTTCCATTTTTCTTCTAAGGAGGCGAGAATATAACTGAAACTAGTTGGGGTGTGGAGTGAGGGTTCAAGACTGTTATTTTAGCAGTTCTCACTATTTTATAAAATAGTGTATCAATTATTGTAATGAGGACTTTATTTGAGTTTGTATATTATCTACAAGACAATATTTGTATTAAAACTCACAGCACATGTGTTGTCGTATTTTGCACGACAGTTGTATTAATGAAGTTTGTATTTGGTTTCTGTACCATGTATTTGGCGACTCAGAATGGATTATGTGGACCTATTTTGGTGGCGTCACAATTGGTATCAGAGCTTAGTGATATGATCTCTGGTGGAGATCTGTGATTAGAACTAGGAGGGGAGAGACGAGTAAAACCTTCGCTAGTGTGTCCTACCTAAGCTTATTTATTATTTAATTGGTCGATCGGAATATAGGGATAATATGTGGAATGTCAATTTCGTTAATCAACCCTTATTTTTTGGCAGTATTTGAGAATGACATCTAAAAATTTTGAGATGAGCAATGGAGCACATGAGACCATTGAGACACCGCTAATCAATAACTAGGATAATGTGCATCAGGAAGGCAATAATCCTCCTGTAAACAACAACACCGACCAAATGATGAACGATGGAATGTTTAGGATCTTTCTACAATTCATGAAAAACCAGACGAGAGAAACTCCTGTTCAAAATGCAGGTGGAAACAATGGTAACTCACGGCTTGTCACTGCCAAGCAATTCAAGAAGTTGGGACCACCAGAGTTTTTGGGAAAGACAGAGCCACTTAAGGCAGAGGCATGGATTAAACAGATTACCAAGATATTTGATGTCTTGGGATGCACTGAAGAGCAAAAGGTTCCCTTTTCCACCTTCATGTTGCGCAGAGAGGTAGATTACTAGTGGGAATCTGTAAAACGTACCCATCTGTCCGCACTTAAGATATCTTGGGAGAAGTTCCAAGAATTATTCAACGACAAGTACTTTCCTGAAAGTATTCGTCACATGAAGGAGGTTGAATTCATCAAGCTGGAGCAGAAATATATGACTATATCGCAATACGAGGCTAAGTTTGTGGAGTTATCTCGGTTTGCATCTCATTTGGTAGATAATGAGGAGCGAATGATGCGAATATTTTTGAGAGGTTTGAAACCCGAAATTCGTCAACATCTTATCTCTCATAAACTTTTCTTGTATTCAGATGTAGTGAATAGGGCTCAGTTATTGGAGCGGAATTATGAGTTAGCTAAACTAAAAGACAGCAACCTGCAGCACGATAATAGTCATACCAGTGGCAACAATCATCGAAGCAGTGATAACCAACGTGCCAGAAATGGTAACCACTTCGATGGTAATCATGACCAAGATAATGGGAGAGGTGAGTCAAGTTGAAATTTTAAAAAGAGAAGATTCAACAATGATGGGAAGACATCGGCAGCAGCAACAACAAAAAATTCTAGGGGAGGAGAACGACCGCCAGTTAGATGCTACAGATGCGGAGATGAGGCACACATAAGTCTAAACTGTTCACAGCCTTCCAAGGTGTGCTTCAGTTGTGGAAAGGACGGTCACATAGCCCAATTTTGTCCTGTAGTGAAGTCAAGTCCAGCTGGGACGGTGGCACCAAAGGCGGCTACGGACAAAACAAAGTCGGTGGTTCAAGGGAGAGCGTTTGTCATAACGTCCCAAAAGGCGAGGAACCCGAACGAAGTTATCACGGGTAAGTAAATTATAAACTCTTGTGAAGTCTATACCTTATTAGATACCGATTCTACCCATTCTTTTATTTCACCTGCTTGTGCTCAACTTTTGAACTTGACCCTTAAGAAATTACCTATTGATCTCATCTCTTTGAAAATACTTGCATTTGATGTGATTTTAGGAATTGATTGGTTAACTACTCATCATGCTAAAATTGATTATTTTCTTAAGGTCGTTAGTTTTCATATTCCTAACCAATCTGTTATGCAAACTCAAGCAATCAAACCATTAAAGTCAATTACTGTCATATCAATCCATAAAGCCATTCATTTATTGAAAACGGATGTCAAGCTTTCTTAGCCCATGTCATGGATTTAAACAAAAATACGTCAGCCTTGAATAATATTTCTATTGTTAATAAATTTCCTGACGTATTTCCTGAAGAACTTCCTGGCCTACCCTAAAGTGTGATATCGAAGTTTGTATTGACCTTGAACTCGGTATAAAACCTATTTTTAAAACCCCATATCGAATGACTCCTATTAAACTTAAGGAGTTAAAAACCTAACTAGAGGAACTGTTAGACATTGGTTTCATTCCTCCTAGTACATCTCCTTGGGGTGCTCCTGTTTTATTCGTAAAGAAGAAAGATGGGAGTATGCGACTTTGCATTGACTATCGGGAGTTGAACCATGTCACCATCAAAAATAGGTACCCGTTACCTCGTATTGATGACCTGTTTGACCAGTTGTAAGGTGCTAAATTCTTCTGAAAGATCGATCTTCATTCTGGATATCATCAGTTAAAGATTAAAACTGATGGCATTCCAAAGACTACTTTCAGGACTCGGTACGAGCATTGCGAATTCCTAGTCATGTCTTTTGGTTTAACTAATGCTCCTACTGCTTTCATGGATATGATGAACCGAGTTTTCAAGAAATATTTGGATCATTTTGTGATTGTCTTTATTGATGACATCCTCATCTATTCCAAAAGCCGTGAAGATCATGAGCAACACTTGAGGCTGATACTCTAAAAGCTTCGTGAAAACAAGCTGCATGTCAAGTTGAAGAAATGCGAGTTCTGGCTTGAGGAAGTAGCATTCCTTGGGCACGTGGTATCAAAGTATGGAATATCAGTTGACCCGACAAAGATTGAAGCAATACAAAGTTGGGAGCAACCTAAGTCAGTAACCGAAGTACATAGCTTTCTGGGCTTAGCTGGTTATTATCGAAGATTCGTGGAAGGATTTTCTCGAATCGCTACTCCATTAACTCAACTAACTTGAAAAGATACAAAATTTGGATTGAACGAGGAATGTGAGAAGAACTTCCAAGAACTCAAGAGGAGACTCATTTCAGCACCTGTTCTGACAATACCATCAGGTTCGGAGGGATTTGTCATCTACAACAATGCTTCAGGCAAATGTTTAGGATGTGTTCTCATGCAACATGGAAAAGTCATAGCCTATGCCTCAAGATAACTCAAAAAATATGAAAGGACTTATCCCACTCATGATCTAGAGTTGGTAACATTCATTTTCATGTTAAAGATATGGAGGCACTACCTGTATGGGGAGAAAGTGGAGATATATACAGATCATAAAAGCCTTAAATATTTCTTCACCTAAAAGGAACTCAACATGCGGCAACGACGTTGGCTCGAGCTGTTAAAAGATTATGACTATACCATTCAATACCATGGAAAAACGAACGTGGTAGTTGACGCGTTGAGTAGAAGATCTTATACGGGTACGAGTGTGATATTGTCAACACAAAGGCCCATTTTGTATGACTTACAAAAGATGGAGATAGAGGTAAAGACTCCAGGGACCCACGTGATGATGACAAATATACGAGTAGAACCGACTTTAATCAATAAAGTTAAAGCTGCTCCAGTTATAGACCTGGAGCTGATGAGTATGAAGTAGAAAGTACAAAAAGGTGTTATTCCAGAAGCAAGAATCGACGAAGAAGGAATAATTCGAGTCAACTCCAGACTTTATGTTCCTAACGACTCTGATTTAAAGTATAAAATCATGATGGAAGCACACCACACACCGTTTGCAATCCATCTTAGAAGTAACAAAATGTATCGTGATCTTCGACATACATTTTGGTGGAGCAAAATGAAGAGAGAGATCGCAAAGTTTATCTTAAGGTGTTTAACTTGTCAACGTGTCAAGGCGGAGCATCAAGTACCAAAAGGTCCATTGCAACCACTTGAAATTCCAGAATAGAAGTGGGAGCACATTAACATGGATTTCGTTACTAGTCTTCCCAAGGTTTCTCAAGGCATAGATCCAACTTATGTCATTGTCGATAGATTAACCAAGTCTTCTCATTTCTTGCCTATACGAGAAACTTATTCACTTGAACGTCTTGCTCGTATTACATAAATGAGATTGTGAGATTGCATGGTATGCCAGCATCCATAGTTTCTGATCGAGACCCAAGATTCACTTCACGATTTTGGGTCAGCTTACAGAAAGCTATGGGCACGGATTTACGATTCAGTTCTGCATATCATCCCCAGACGGACGGGTAATCAAAGAGGACTATTTAAACTCTTGAAGATCTATTAAGACTCTGTGTCCTAGACTTCAAAGGAAGTTGGGACAAGTACTTACCATTGGTGAAATTCTCCTACAACAACATTTGTCAAGTAAGTATAGGCATGGGTCCATTCGAGGTGTTGTATGGACAAAAGTGTAGTTCTACAGTATTTTGGGACGAGGTGGGTGAAGCAACGTTGTTGGGACCAAAAATGGTACGCATAACTACAGAGAAGATTCGAATGATCCGGCAACGTATACAAACCTCACAAGATCGACAAAAGAGTTATGCTGATCTTCATCGAAGGGACGTAGAGTTCAATGTTGGAGATCATGTATTATTATGTGTAGCACCATGGAAAGGAGTTATGAGATTCAAAAAGAGAGAAAAGCTCAACCCTCGATTCATTGGTCCATTTAAAATCCTCGATCGAGTAGGAACTGTGGCCTATAGACTCGCTTTACCGCCAAATATGTCTCGTGTTTATACCGTTTTCCACATATTCATACTACGTAAATATGTGAAAGACTCAAACCATATTATTGAATTAGAACCAGACGAGATAACAGAAGATTTAACGTATGAAGAGGTACCAGTTAAAATCTTTAGATAAGAAGGAACATATTTTACGCTCAAAGGTTATACCTCAAGTCAAAGTTTTATGGAAAAACCACGATATTGAGGAAATGACCTGGGAGTTAGAATCTGAAATAAAAATAAGGTATCCTCACATTTTCGACATAGCAGGTACGTACATCAATTTCGAGGACGATATTTTATAAGACGGGGAGGTTGTAAGACCCCAACATTTTATGAATAAAGATTTAATTTCTTGAATTATTATTTTGGATAATAAGGTGTTGATTTGATATAATGCTTTAGTTATGGGTGAAATGCACAAATTTTACAAAGTAAACAAGTGGTCATAAAATATTCGTTTTGTTGGGAAATATTCGTTTTAGTCGAGGGATATTCTTTTTATAAGACCCCAAATTTTATGAATAAAGATTAATTTTTTTCGAAATATATTTTTGAATATTATGGTGTGAATTTGATATAATATTATAGTTGTGGGTAATATTTACAAATTTTGCAAAGTAAGTTTAAAATATTCGATTGGTCGGGGAATATTCGTTTTAACAGAGAATATTCGTACGACGACACAATCATAGCGGCAAAAGTTTTACCGTTAAACTGTTGAACTACCCGGTAGTAAAAGTACAGTAATACGCGTAGTTGTATAGTAGCACACGATATCGATTATTGATGCTTACGTGAGAAGTCACTCAGTTATACTTAATTATTGTTACAGTAATTGCTGCATAATATCTCTCATATTATTGATTCAATTATTGTTACAGTATCATCTGCATAATATTTATTATTATTAAATTAATAATTGAGACGACAAAGTTATTCATATTATTATTTGTAATATTGATGATGTCTAGAAAGTTCTGTCGAGGAGAGGTTTGGTCACCTAATTGCGCGCCAATAGGAAAAAATCCTTATCGGAAAACCCCCTCTTTCCTGGGAATGATCTGGTTGTTAAATATTACGAGTTATAATATTAATGATGAATAAGTTCGTATTGATTAAAGATGAAATTGATATTTTTATTGTGTTGGGATTATTTGTGTTAGTGGAAATCGACATTTATTTTAATAATAATTGATTTCTGGAGGTTATATTGACCAATCAGGTAATTAATCGGATAAATGAGCAATTAATTGCTATTAATTCACATGCATATAACTATTTGCTCACATGAATGAAACAATTGGTTCACATGCATTACTATTAGGGGAGGTGGTGCAAGTTTGATAATACTTGCAGGACTAAATTAAAAATGAAGAAAAAGATGAAGGTATTATACTGTAATATTTTGAGCCCCAAAACGTACAATTATCGAAACTATATTTTCCTATAAATAGAAGCTCATTCTTCTTTCATTCTCACCAATTCAATAAGACTCACAAGAGCAATTATAGAGAGAGAAGCTATAGAGAGAAAGAAGAAGAGAAGTCTACTACCTCACTATTCCAGTATCCAGTCTTCTTTTGAGGTAAGGGATATTATTTTGTTCAGTATTCATAGGAATAATATTTTTTTCCATACTCTGTAGTATGTGAGTAATATTATTTCGTCTCGTTTTCCTGATTATACCCTCATTTTGTTAAAGTATTGCTTCTATACTCCGTGAAATTAGTAGAATATCGTTGAAATTTGCACTTCACCTAGTATCGTTTTACAAGGATATTTTCTACACATTCTTATTAAATTTTAAGTTTTTCATGCCGGAGTACTGTCCATGAGTACTATTTATTTATACGGCACTATTCACAAAAGTACTATTCACGGGGTACTATTCACAGGTACTATTCATGAAGTACTATTCACGGGGTACTATTCACCCGAAGTACTATTCATGATAAAAATTTATTTCTTTTCAGTCTAAATTATTTTTGATATAATATCATTCTTGAATTTTACTCCACAAAGCAGTATCATGTTGGAAATTTGAACATTATTGAATTCTGGATAAATTAAATTATAAATCTGTAAAAATTTATCCTTTGTTTCTTTTAATTGAATTCTTATATCATTGTCATCATCCTCATGCTTATATTGTGATGAAAGTCATCTTTGGCTTACGTGTATAGATGGACTGTTGATTGGTATGATTATGACCAGGGATCATTCTGTATAATTATGACCCATAATGTTACAAATAATGTGGTAAAAGTCCTCATTGGCCCGTAGTGCATTGATGGACAGTTGTTGGTATGATTATGACCCGGGATTATTCGGTATAATCATGACCATTGATGATAACATGAATATCCTTGGCCGTGGTGCAGGGATCATTCGATGATGTGGTTTATTTATTAAGCTGAGTCTCAGCGGTATAGTTGATGAAAAACCTTTTTAAATCATAGAAGATAGTAGATATGCTCTACTTGACTCTTCTAATGGATTGTTTGTTCCGCTGCAGTTAAACTTGATGTTTATTATATTTTATCAGTTTAACACTGTTGAAGGCTAACGATAATTTATCCTGCATTATCTTAGTCATAATATTTCTTACTGGGCTAGTTGAGCTCACCCTTTTGCTTTCATTGTTCTCTTCAGGAAATGATAGCGTAGCCGGGACTAGTCGGGGAATGGAGTGACGGTCCGAGATGGTTATTTTAGTAGTCCTCACTATTTAATATGATAATAAATGTAATGAGGATTGAATTTGAGTTTGGATACTGTCTAGAAGACAATAGTCCTGTCAAAACTCTCAGTTATGTTTTGTCGTATTTTACACGACAGTTATATAATTAAGTTTGTATTTGAATTATGTACCATGTATTTGACGACTCAAGATGGGTGATGTATACCTATTTTGGGGACGTCACAGTTGGTATCAAAGCTTGGGGATATGATCCCTCGTTGAGATGTGAGACAAGAACTAGGATGGGAGAGACGGAGAATTCCTTCGCTAGTATGACTTACCTATGTTTATTTGGTATTTAATTGGTCAGTCAAAGTATATGGATAATATGTGATATGTCAATTAACCCTTGTTTTGTGGCAGTGTTTGAAAATGACATCTAAAAATGTTGAGATCAGCAATGAAGCACATGAGACCGTTGAGTCACCAACGAACAATACCCAGGATAATGTGCAACAGGAAGACAACAATCCTCAGGTAAACAATAACACCGATCAAATGATGAACGATGGGATGTTCAGAGGCTTTATGCAATTCATGCAACATCAGGCGAGAGCGGCTCCTGTTCAAAATACAGGTGGAAACACTGGCAACTCTAGGACGGTCACCGCTAAATAGTTCAAGGAGCTGGGACCACCGAATTTTATTGGAGAGCCAAAACCACTTAAGGTAGAGACGTGGATAAAGCAGATCACTAAGATATTTGAAGTCTTGGGATGCTCAGAGGAGCAAAAGGTTCCCTTTGCCACCTTCATGTTGCGAGGAGAGGCAGATTACTAGTGGGAATCTGTAAAGTGTACTCAACCTGCCACACTGAAGATGTCTTGGGAGAAGTTCCAAGAACTGTTCAATGACAAGTACTTTCCTGAAAGTATTCGTCACATGAAGGAGGTAGAGTTCATCAAGCTGGAGCAGAACAATATAACCGTGTCACAGTATGAAGCTAAGTTCGCCGAGTTGTCCCGGTTTGCATCCCACTTGGTTGATAATGAGGAGAGAATGACGCGGATGTTTCTAAGAGGTTTAAAACCTGAAATACGTCAATACCTAATTTCTCACAAACTGTGTTTGTATTCAGATGTTGTAAATATGGCTCAATTATTGGAGCACGATAACGAGTCAATCCAACCAAGAGAGAGCAACCGTAAAATGATAATACCAGTGATAGCAGTCATCGAAGCGGTGACAACAAACGTGGAGACAATCAACATGCCAGAAATGGTAACCACTTCGATGGTAATCATGGCCAAGATAGTAGGAGTAAAAATTTTAAGAAGAGGAGATTCAACAATGATGGAAAGACGTCAGCACTAACACATGTTGTTAAGGAAGGAGAACGACCACCGGTCGTATGTTATAAATGCGGAGGGGAGGGACACATCAGTCCGAACTGTACGTAGCAATCCAAAGCATGTTATAATTATGGATGAGAAGGTCACTTAGCCCAATTTTATCGTGCACTGAAGTCAAGTCCAGCTGGGATGGAGGCATCAAAGGCCGTCCCAGACAAGATAAAACTGGTAGTTCAAGGGAGAGCGTTTGTCGTAACCTCCCAAAAAGCGAGGAATCCGAACGAGGTGATCACGGGTAAGCTAATCATAAACTCTAGCGAAGTCTATACCTTATTTGATACCGGTTCTACCCATTCTTTTATTTCTCCTACTTGCGCTCAACGTTTAAATTTAACTTCGGAGAAATTAGACTTTGACTTATCTATTGAAACCCCGTTGGGAGAAACCTTCATTACATCCACTGTTTATAAGTCTTGTTTGATTCAAATCGGTAACCGCACGTTATCTGTCGATCTTATCTCTTTGAAAATACTTACATTTGATATGATTTTAGGGATTGATTGGTTAACTACTCATCATGCTAAAATCGATTGTTTTCATAAGGTTGTTAGCTTTCATATTCCTAACCAACCTATTATACGAATTCAAGCAACCAAACCACTAAAGTCAATCACTGTCATATCAAGACATAAAGCTATTCGTTTATTAAAAAATGGATGTCAAGCTTTCTTAGCCCATGTCACAAATTTAAACAAAAATACGTCAAATTTGAATGATATTTCTATTGTTAATAAATTTCCTGACGTATTCCCTGAAGAACTTCCTGGCCTACCCCCAGAGCGTGAAATTGAATTTTGTATCGACCTTGAATCCGGTACAAAACCCATTTCCAAAGTCCCATATCGAATGGCTCCTATTGAACTTCAGGAGTTAAAAACCCAACTACAGAAATTGTTAGACATCGGTTTTATTCGTCCTAGTACGTCTCCTTCGGGTGCTCCTGTTCTATTTGTGAAGAAGAAAGATGGAAGTATGCGACTTTGTATTGATTATCGGGAGTTGAATCATGTCACCATCAAAAATAGATACTCGCTGCCTCGCATTGATGACATGTTTGACCAGTTGCAAGGAGCTAAATTCTTTTTAAATATCGATCTTCGTTTCGGATATCGCCAGTTAAAGATTAAAACTGATGACATTCCAAAGACTGCTTTCAGAACTCGGTACGGGCATTATGAATCTCTAGTCATATCCTTTAGATTGACTAATGCTCCCCTGCTGCCTTCATGGATATGATGAACCAAGTATTCAAGGAATATTTGGATCATTTAATGGTTGTCTTTATTGATGACATCCTCATATACTCCAAAAGCCGTGAAGGTCATGAACAACACTTGAGGCTGATACTTCAAAAGCTTCGTGAAAACAAGCTTTATGCCAAGTTGAAGAAATACGAGTTTTGGCTTGAGGAAGTAACATTCCTTGGGCACGTGATATCAAATCATGGAATATCTGTTGACCCGACAAAGATTGAAGCAATTCAAAGCTGGGAGCAACCTAAATCAGTGACCAAAGTACGTAGCTTTCTCGGCTTAGTTTGTTATTATCGGAGATTCGTAGAAGGGTTTTCTCGAATCGCTACTCCATTAACTCAGCTGACTCGGAAAGATACAAAATTCGGTTGGAGCGAGAAATGTGAGAAGAGTTTTTAAGAACTCAAGAGGAGACTTATTTCAGCACCTATTCTGACAATACCATCTGGCTCGGAGGGATTTGTCATCTATAGTGATGCTTCAGGTAAAGGGTTATGATGTGTTCTCATGAAACATTAGAAAGTCATAGCCTATGCCTCTCGACAACTCAAAGAATATGAGAGGAATTATCCTACTCATGATCTAGAGTTGGCAGATGTCATTTTTGCGCTTAAGATTTGGAGGCATTACCTGTATGGAGAGAGGGTGGAGATCTATATGGTTAATAAAAGTCTTAAATATTTCTTCACTCAAAAGGAACTCAACATGCGGCAACGACGTTGGCTTGAGTTGTTGAAAGATTACGATCATACCATTAAATACCATCTTGGAAAAGCGAACATAGTAGTTGACGCATTGAGTAGAAGATCATATGCGGGTACGAGTGCGCTACTGTCAATGCAAAGACCCACTTTGTATGACTTACAAAAGATGGAGATAGAGTTAAAGACTTCAGGGACCCATGTGATGATGACGAATATACGAGTAGAACCGACTTTAATTGATAAAGTTAAAGTTGCTCAAGCTACAGACCTGGAGTTGATGCGTATGAGGAAGAAAGTGCAAGAAGGTGCTATTTCGGAAGCAAGAATTGATGAAGAAGGAATACTTCGAGTCAACTCCAGACTTTGTGTTCCTAACGATTCTAACTTGAAGTATAAAATCATAATCGAGGCGCACAACACACCGTTTGTAATCCATCCTGGGAGTACCAAAATGTATCGTGATCTTCGACATACATTTTGGTGGAGCAATATGAAGAGAGAGATAGCGGGGTTTATCTCAAGGTGTCTAACTTGTCAACGAGTCAAGGTGGAGCATCAAGTGCCAAAAGGTCTATTGCAATCACTTGAAATTCCAGAATGGAAGTGGGAGCACATTACCATGGATTTCGTTACTAGTCTTCCCAAGGTTTCTCAAGGCATAGATGCGATTTAGGTCATTATTGATAGATTGACCAAGTCTGCTCATTTCTTACCGATACGAGAAACTTATACACTTGAACATCTTGCTCGTATGTACATAAACAAGATTGTAAGATTGCATGGTATGCCAATATCCATAGTTTCTGATCGAGACCCAAGATTCACTTCAAGATTTTGGGTTAGTTTGCAAAAAGCTATGGGCACGAATTTATAATTTAGTTCGGCATATCATCCTCAAACGGATGGGCAGTCAGAGAGGACTATTCAAACTCTTGAAGATTTATTAAGACTCTGTGTCCTTGACTTCAAAGGAAGTTGGGACAAGTTCTTACCATTGGTGGAGTTTTTCTACAATAACAGTTATCATGCAAGTATTGGCATGGCTCCATTTGAGGCGTTGTATGGAAGAAAGTGTCGCTCTCCAGTATGCTAGGATGAGGTGGGTGAAGCAACGTTGTTAGGACCGGAGTTGGTACGTATAACTACGAAAAAGATTCAAACGATCTGACAACTTATAAAAATCTCACAAGATTGACAAAAGAGTTATGTTGATCTTCATCGAAAGGACGTGAAATTCAATATTGGAGATCATGTGTTGTTACGTGTTGCTCCATGGAAAGGAGTTACGAGATTTGGAAAGAGAGGAAAGCTCAATCCTCGATTCATTGGCCCATTTTTAATCCTCGATCGAGTAGAAACTGTGACCTATAGACTCGCCTTACCGCCAAGTATGTCTCGTGTTCATAATATTTTTCACATATCTATGTTACGTAAATATGTGAAAGAGCCGAACCATATTATTGAATTAGAACCGGACGAGATAGCGGAAGATTTAACGTATGAAGAGGTACCTGCTAAAATCTTGGATAAGAAGGATCATATTCTACGCTCCAAGGTTATACCTCAAGTCAAAGTTTTGTGGAGAAATCATGATGTTGAGGAAATGACCTGATAGTTAGAATCTGAAATGAAATCAAGGTATCCTCACCTCTTTGACATACCAGGTACGCACCCTAATTTCGAGGACAAAATTTCATAAGAAGGGGAGATTGTAAGACTCCAAGTTTTATGAATAAAGATTAATTTTTTACGAAATATATTTTTGAATATTATGGTCTGGATTTGATATAATGTTATAGTTGTGGGTAATATTTACAAATTTTGCAAAGTAAGCAAGTGGTTTTAAAATATTCGATTGGTCGGGTAATATTCGTTTTAACAGGAAATATTCGTACGACGACACAATCATTAGTGGACCCCACAACAAAAGTATTGTCGTAGTTAGAAAACGACAGAATTATCTTTTTATAAAAATAGCGGCAAAAGTTTTAACGTTAAACTGTTGAACTACCCGGTAGTAAAAGTACAGTAATACGCGTGGTTGTATAGTAGCACACGGTATCGATTATTGATGCTTACGTGAGAAGTCACTCAGTTATACTCAATTATTGCTGCAGTAATTGCTGCATAATATCTCTCATATTATTGATTCAATTATTGTCACAGTATCATCTGCATAATATTTATTATTATTAAATTAATAATTGAGATGACAAAATTATTCATATTATTATTTATAATATTGACGATGTCTAGAAAGTTCTTTCGAGGAGATGTTTGGTTGTTAAATATTGTGAGTTATAATATTAATGATGAATAAGTTCGTATTGATTAAAGATGAAATTGATATTTCTATTGTGTTGGAATTATTTGTGTTAGTGAAAATCGACATTTATTTCAATAATAATTGATATCTGGAGGTTATATTGACCAATCGGGTAATTAATCGGATAAATGAGCAATTAATTACTATTAATTCACATGCATATAACTATTTACTCACATGAATGGAACTATTGGTTCACATGCATTACTATTAGGGGAGGTGGTGCAAGTTTGATAATACTTGTAGGACTAAATTAAAAATGAAGAAAAAGATGAAGGTATTATACTATAATATTTCGAGCCTCAAAACGTGCAATTATCGAAACTATATTTTTCTATAAATAGAAGCTCATTGTTCTTTCATTCTCACCAATTCACTAAGACTCACAAGAGCAATTATAGAGAGAGCAATTATAGAGAGAGAAGTTATAGAGAGAAAGAAGAAGAGAAGTCTACTACCTCACTATTCCAGTATCCAGTCTTCTTCTGAGGTAAGGGATATTATTTTGCTCAGTATTCATAGGAATAATATTTTCTTTCATACTCTATAGTATGTGAGTAATATTATTTCGTCTCGTATTCCTGATTATACTCTCATTTTGTTAAAGTATTGCTTCTATACTTCGTGAAATTAGTAGAATATCCTTAAAATATGCGCTTCATCTAGTATCTTTTCATAAGGATATTTTCTACACATTCTTGTTAAATTTTAAGTTTTTCATGCCGGAGTACTGTTCATGAGTACTATTTATTTATACGGTACTAATCACAAAAGTACTATTCACAAAGTACTATTCACAGGTACTATTCATAAAGTACTATTCACGAGTACTATTCATTAAGTATTATTTACGGGGTACTATTCTTGAAGTACTATTCACAGGATATTATTCACCCAGAGTACTATTTATAGCAAAACTTGATTTCTTTTCAGTCTAAATCGTTTTTGATATAATATCATTCTTGAATTTTACTCCACAAAGCAGTATCATGTTGGCAATTTGAACATTATTGAATTCTGGATAAATTAAATTATAAATCTGTAAAAATTTATCCTTTGTTTCTTTTAATTAAATTTTTATATCATTGTCATCATCCTCATGCTTATATTGTGATGAAAGTCATATTTGGCTTACGTGCATAGATGGACTATTGATTGGTATGATTATGACTAGGGATCATTCGGTATAATCATGACCCATAATGTTACAAATGATGTGGTAAAAGTCCTCATTGACCCGTAGTGCATTGATGGATAGTTGTTGGTATGATTATGACCAGGGATTATTCGGTATAATCATGACCATTGATGATTACATGAATATTCTTGGCCGTGGTGCAGGAATCATTTGATGATGTGGTTTATTTATTAAGCTGAGTCTCAGCGGTATAGCTGATGAAAAACCTTTTTAAATCATAGAAAATAGTAGATATCATGCTCTACTTGACTCTTCTAATGGATTGTTTGTTCCGCTGCAGTTAAACTTGATGTTTATTATATTTTATCAGTTAAACACTGTTGAAGGCTAACGATAATTAATCCTGCATTATCTTAGTCATAATATTTCTTACTGGGCTAGTTGAGCTCACCCTTTTGCTTTCATTGTTCTCTTCAGGAAATGATAGCGTAGCCGGGACTAGTCGGGGAATGGAGTGAAGGTCCGAAATGGTTGTTTTAGTAGTCCTCACTATTTAATATGATAATAAATGTAATGAGGATTGAATTTGAGTTTAGATACTGTCTAGAAGACAATATTCCTGTCAAAACTCTCAATTATGTTTTGTCATTTTTTACACGACAGTTGTATAATTAAATTTGTATTTGAATTATGTACCATGTATTTAGCGACTCAGGATGGGTGATGTGTACCTATTTTGAGGGCGTCACACTTTTTATCGGGGAATATCCGTATGACGACGCAATCATTGGTGGACCACATAACAAAATAACTATGGGATATAGAAAGCGACATAAATAACCTTTTTATAAAAATAACAGCAAAATTTTTATCGTTAAAACTGTTGAAATACCCGGTGATAAAAAGAACAGTAATATGCGTGGTTGCAGAGTGGCACACGGTATTGCACAATATCTCTGATTATTGACTTTTACGTAAGAAGTCACTCAATAATTGATACAGTAAAATTGCACAGTCTTTCATATTATTGGTGTAATAATTGCTACAGTGATAACTGAATAGTATTTTGCATTATTGATTCAATAATTGTCACGACACAGTAACTCATATTATTGAAATGATATTATTAGATAGCATTATTGATAATGTCTAGAAAGTTTTGTTGAGGAAAGGGGTTAGGTTATATAATTGTGCACCAATAAGGAGAAATCATTATCGAAAAGCCCCCTCTTTCCTGAGAACGATCTGATTATTAGTATTATGAATTTATAATATTAATTAGAAGTAATTATTAAATAATTGTAAATAATTGATGAATATGATAAGTAAATATTTCTTTAAATTTTGATATAAATGGAGAAATTTTAGAATGAGACAATTGTCGAAAGTTGTTATTTTTTTATGAAACCATAATTATCTTCTCTGATAATATATTTATATATTATTATAATATTACATTATAATAGTATAATGTGATAATATAATAGTATAATTTTTATAATTTAAATGATAATATTAATATAATAAATTTATGGTATAAGAATAAAATGAGGTTAAAGAGAGCAAATTGAATTTGGATTTCTTTTTAATAATTGTTAAATGTTTTAAACATGTGAATAAAGTGGGAGTGGTCATTTTGGGTTGGAACTCTTGGTTTTCAAAAAATGTGTGCTGCATTATTTTCAAAACTAATGTGCGTATAAACTTTGTCAAACCTGGTGTGCTACCAATTTCCTATAAATAGATTGCTTAGTTAAACAATGAAACTCACACCAGAATCAGAAAATTCTCTCTATAATATTGAGCGTATTTCTTGTGAGTATAAGGATATTTTTGAGTGTTGATAGCAGTGCAAGATTTCCTCAACATAATCTCCGTTATTCTAGTTATAACTACTTTCCTATTAAGGTAAAGGATATTTTTTTTCGTAAAGGATGTTATTTCCTTTCAATACTCGTAAATGATATTATTTCTTTCCATACTCGTAAGGGATATTATTTTCTTTCATACTCCATATTACGTAAGCGATATTATTTCGTCTCGTATTCCTAAATTTAAATTTACTATGGTAAGTATTGCTTCTATAATTCCTGAAATGATTACAAATTTCTTAAGGATTTCGCTTCATCTAATATCATTACACGAGAATATTAGTCTAAAATTTCGTATTAAATTTTGAATTTTTTTATGTTTGGGTACTATTCATACGGTACTATCCATGGACACTATTCATACGGTACTATTCATAAGTAATGTTCACAATAGAATTTAATTTCTTTTCTTTGTCCAAGTTATCTTTTATGAATCTTATTCTTGAAATTGAATCCATGTTATGGTATCACTTGATTCATTCTTATTGTCATTATCATAATTCTAAGACTTAAATTATGTTGAAAGTTATCTTTGGCCCGTAGTGCAAAGATGAACTGTTGATTGGTGAATATCTTTAGCCCGTAGTGTAAAGATGAACTGTTAATTAATATCTTTGGCCCGTAGTGCAAAGATGGACAGGTGTTTGGCATGATCATGACCACTGGTGATACAAACGATTATCTTTGGCCTATAGTGTATAGATAATTTGTTGATTAAAAATAATTATTGATTGATGTTACAGGGATAAAATATTGATGATGGACTTTTAAATCATAGAATATAGTAGACATCATGCTCTACTTAACTCTTCTAATGGATTGTTGTTTCCGCTGCAGTTGTTGATCTAAAACTTGTTGTCTATTGTATTCTATCAGATTTTTCCCTGTTGAGGACTAAGGATAATTTGTTCTACATTATCTTAGTCATAAAATTCTTTACTGGGCTAGTTGAGCTCACCCTTTCCTTTTTATTCCATTGTTCTTCTAAGGAGACGAGAATATAAATGGAACTAGTCGGGGTGTGGAGTGATGATTCAAGACGGTTATTTTAGCTGTCCTCACTTTTTTATAAAATAATGTATCAATAATTGTAATGAGGACTTTATTTGAGTTTGGATATTGTCTACAAGATAATGTTTGTATTAAAACTCACAGCACATGTGTTGTCGTATTTTGCACGACAGTTGTATTAATGAAGTTTGTATTTGGTTTCTGTACCATGTATTTGGCGACTCCGAATGGGTTGTGTGGACCTATTTTGGGGGCGTCACAGGTCTTTCATAAGATATTAAATTAGATTGCGTAGCAGTAATCGACGGGCAAAGCAAGTTCCCTAACTCTAACTTGAGTTATAATGTTTCAAGCATGCTAGTGGTTTAATTGTTGACAATTATTCCACATCTATGATTATTGATTCGCACTTAGTGCACCTTGCATATGTTTATCAGGTATGAAAGGCTGATCACCTTCATTACCAAAGTAATTTTCATGGTCATTGTTGACCACTCAGCGTTATTGATTCAGTTATTCATTTATTGAAATTTGATTCTCAATCTCTCACAATTGTTATATATTGTTGAAAATTCAGAAAGCTATATTCTTTTCCTCAATCATGATATATCTTTATTATATTTAAACTTGTTGAGCAAAGTATTGCTCACCCTTGCTATATCATGATAATATTTCAGTTAAAGCCCAAGTGTTCGAAGAAGGATAAAGTCAAATGCAATGTTGGAGAATAGTTCCTATGAATGTTTAACTATTACATTTAGGTAAAATGGTTATGTAAACCTTGTGAGTTATTAAGGTATGTAATGATTTAAGGTTGTAGACCTTGTGAAATGTTGTAGAATCATTTGAAATAAATAATGTATGTTTATATATTCCGCGTTAAGGATAAAATGTGTAAGAAGATTACATATCGTGACATACAAGGTCCGAGGTTTGAGGGATCCGCATTTTGGGGTGCTACATCTTGTTTATTTTTAAATTTGGACTTGAGACTATTAGTCTAAGAATTATAAAATGACTTAAGATGTGAGACTATTTAATACCATGTTAAGCTAAGTGTTATAATCCCATGAGAGATTAAAAATTTATAGACAAAACTAACCTTTATTTCTTTTAAAATGACTAACTTATTCCAATTGGTTATTTTATAGTTATTTTCAATATCCAAGATATATTTTTTAGCTACAGTTGATGATTGTTCACATCATCATTTCCTGCTTTTTTACTTGTAGTGAAAAATTGACATGAATATAATTATTGTGTAATAACATAAATAACTATTATTATTATTGTAAGACCCCAACTTATTAATAAATTAAATTAAATTTCCTCTATTTATTATTTTGAAATAGAAAGGGTTGATTTGATTAATGTGGTTGGTTATGGGTAAAATGCGCAAATATTTTAAATAAGCAAGTGGTTATAAAATATTCATTTTTGGTCGGTGAATATTCTTTCTGTCGGGAAATATTCGTACGACGGCGTAACTATTTATGGGCCCCATAACGAAAAATGATTGGATGAAGATAACGATAAAAATTGAGTTTTTATAAATAACGGCGTAGTTGTTACCGTTAACACTGTTGGAATAGCCGGTGGTTAAAATACAGTAATACGCGTGGTTGCACAGTAGCATACGGATTGCACAGTATTTTAGAATTATTGATTCTTACGAAGGAATGCACTACTCAATAATTGTTACAGTAGTTACTGTTCAGTATTTTATTTTATTGATTCAATAATTGCTGCATTGATATTTTATATTATTGTTGTTTCAATAATTGTCACTGCACAATATTTCCCATTATCAGATCAATAATTCATATTATTTGAATAATTTTATTAGATAACATTATTGGCAATGTCTAGAAAGTTCTGTCTAAGGAGAGGTTTGGTCATCTAATTGCGCGCCAGTAAGGAGAAATTCTTATTGGAAAGCCCCCTCTTTCCTGGGAACGGCCTGGTTGTCATAAATGTGATTCTGTAATATTATTTGTGAATAATTAATTATTGATTCATATGATAAGAAAATATTTATTTTATGTGGATATAAATGAGGGAAATATTTTTGTGGTTAAAAATGAAGGAGTTAATGTTGAGGTATTTTATCTGTATTTTTGTCAAAACGGAAGAATTGAAAATCAAATTAGGGTTTTTGAGATATTTTGCGAGGGTTATAATTTTTAAGCTGACCGTTGGATCGTGATAATATTTGGATATGTTATACATATATAAGTTGAGTATATGTCCACAAATTTTGAATCGTTAAAAATAAACGTATAATTTGTTATGAATTTTACGAGATGACTGGTTTAGAAATTGTTGAATTTTCGGAGTTATCATTTTGGTGAAAAATTCTAGAATTGGTGGGCCCCACTCTTGGTTGGTGAAGAAATGTGCTGAGATTTTTATTCAAATGTGGTGGGTGGGAATAGTAGCAGGTAAAGCCATCAGGTTGCAGGTTAAGTCTGTTTCAGCGTGCTAACATTTTCCTATAAATAGAGGGCTAAGTTAGAATTGAAAATCACACCAGAATTCATAAGTTTTCTCTCTTT
This sequence comes from Panax notoginseng, assembly GCA_016801055.1. Classification (NCBI taxonomy): domain Eukaryota; kingdom Viridiplantae; phylum Streptophyta; class Magnoliopsida; order Apiales; family Araliaceae; genus Panax; species Panax notoginseng. The sequence continues at coordinate 46,461,144 of CM029020.1, forward strand.
CTCTCTCTAGACTATAGAGTGTATTTTGTGAGTATTTAGATACTTTGAAAGTTGCTATTCAGCACAAGTTTCATTCAGCCTCATATCCGATATTCAGTTAGAAGTACGGTTATTTTGAGGTAAGGGATATTATCTTCTTCTTAAATGATATTTTCTTCAATATCATTATGCTGAAATATTGATATGAACTTTTTATCAAATTTGAAACTTTTTGTGTCGGGATTACTATTCATGTATACATTACTATTCACGTATTCGGCACTATTCACGAATACGGCACTATTTACCGAAAAATAAAATTTTCCCTTTTTGTCCAAGATATCTATTATGGTTACTATCTTTGATTGTATTCATGTTTTGATCTTTATTTTTGAATTCTCCTTCACAATTGTTTATTATGAAGTATTATTGATCTTGGATAAACTGTTATACGAATCCCTACTATTTGTCCTCCTGTCTCACTAGATTCATTTTCTTTAAGATATTTTTCATCATCCTCAATCCTAAATGATGATATTACTGAATATCTTTGGCCTGTATTGCAAAGATGTATGATTACCTGATGAATATCTTTGACCTGTAGTGCAAAGATGAACAGGTGTTGAGATGAACATGACCGACTGGTGATACAAATGAATATCTTTGGCCTGTAGTGCAAAGATGAATATTTGGTTTATTAATTGATGTTACAGGGATAAAATATTGATGATGGACTTTTAAATCTTAGAAGATAGTAGAATTCATTCTCTACTTGACTCTTCTAATGGTTTGTTGTTTCCGCTGCAGTTGTTGATCTAAAACTTGTTGTTGATTATATTCTATCAGATTTTTCCCTGTCGAATACTAATGATAATTTGTTGTATATTATCTTAGTCATAATATTCTTTACTGGGCTAGTTGAGCTCACCTTTTTCCTTTTTGTTCTATTTTTCTTCTCAGGAGGTGAGAACATAGCAGGATCTAGTCGGGGTATGGAGTGATGGTTCTAGAAAGATGTTTTAACAGTCCTCACTATTTCTGTAAAATAGTGTTTGAATAATTGTAATGAGGACTTATTTGAGTGTGGATATTGTCTAGAAGACAATATTTATATTTAAACTCACAGTAAGTGTTGTCGTATTTTACACAACAATTGTATTATTGAAGTTGTAGTTTGCTTTTTGTACCATATATTTGGCGACTCAGAATGGGTGTTGTATACCTATTTTGGGGTCGTCACAGTTGGTATCAGAGCTTAGGGATATGATCCCTAGCTGAGATGTGAGACAAGAACTAGGAGGGGAGAGACGGGGAATTCCTTCGCTAGTATGACCTGACTAAGTTTATTTGGTGTTTATTTGGTCGGTCAGAGTATAGGGATAATATATGACATGACTATTAACCCTTGTTTTATGGCAGTATTTAAGAATGGCAGCTGAGAACGTTAATAATGGAGTAAATCAGACCATGAAGACACCTTTGATCACCACCCAGGGGAACGTGCAACAGGAAGGCAATATTCCTCCTGTAAACAACGTTACCGAGCAAACTATGAATGATGGAATGTTTAGGAGCTTTTTACAGTTCATGCAAAATCAGACGAGGGAGACTCGTGTGCAGAATACGGGTGGAAATGATAACAACGCGCGGTTTGTCACAGCCAAGCAGTTCAAAGAATTGGGACCACCAGAATTTAAGGGAAAGCCGGATCCGATCATGGCGGAAACGTGGGTCAAGCAAATTATCAAGATATTCGATGTTTTGGGATGCACGGAGGAACAGAAGGTTCCATTCGCCACCTTTATGTTTCGCGGTGAGGCAGACTACTGGTGGGAGTCTGTGAAGCATACCCAGCCTGACGCACTCAACATGTCCTGGGAAACATTTCAGAAACTGTTCAATGACAAGTACTTTCCTGAAAGTATTCGTCATATGAAGGAGGTGGAGTTTATCAGACTAGAACAAAACAACATGACGGTGTCCCAGTACGAGGCGAAGTTTGCAGAGATTTCTAGGTTTGCACCTCATTTGGTCGAGAATGAGGAACGAATGACAAAGATGTTTTCGAGAGGTTTAAAACCCGAGATTCGGTAATATTTTATCTCTCATAAATTTTTTTTATATTCAGATGTTGTAAACAGGTCTCAATTATTAGAGCGAGATAATGAGTATGTTCAACCGAGGGACCACAACCAGGGTCATACTGGCGACAGCAGTCATCGAAGCGATGAGAACCAGCGAGGAGGGAAAAATACAGACAAAAGTGGTAACCACTCGGGTGGTAATCGTGGCCATGATAATAGGAGAGGTGAGTCAAGTGGAAATTTCAAGAGGAGAAGATTTAACGATGATAGGAAGACATCGACAGCAGCACCAGCACCAGGAAAAAATTCTAGGGGAGGAGAACGACCGCCAGTTAGATGTTACAGATGCGGAGAGGAGGGACATATAAGTCCAAACTGCCCACAACAGTTCAAGATATGTTATAATTGTGGAAAGGAAGGACATATCGCTCGAGATTGTACTATAGCGAAACCAAGTCCAGCTAGGACGGTGACACCAAAGGCGGATACAGACAAAATAAAGTCGGCGGTTTCTGGAAGAGCATTTGTCGTGACTGCCCAAAACACGAGGAACCCGAACGAAGGTATAACGGGTTAGTTAATTATAAATTCTTGCGAAATTTATACCTTACTAGATACCGGTTCTACCCATTCTTTTATCTCTCCTGCTTGTGCTCAACGTTTAAACTTGACTCCAGAGAAATTAGACTTTGATCTATCTGTGGAGACTCCGTTAGGAGAAACTTTCATTACATCTACAGTTTATAAATCTTGCTTAATACAAGTTGGCAAAATCACATTACCTATTGACCTTATCTCTTTAAAGATACTTGCTTTTGATGTGATTTTAGGAATTGATTGGTTAACTACTCATCATGCCAAAATTGATTGTTTTCGTAAGGTTGTTAGTTTTCATATTCCTAACCAACCTGTTATGCGAATTCAAGCAACCAAACCACTAAAATCAATCGCTGTCATACCAAGCCATAAAGCCATTCGTTTATTGAAAAACGAATGTCAAGCTTTCTTAGCCCATGTCATGGACTTGAACAAAAATACGTCAGATTTGAATGATATTTCTGTTGTTAGTGAATTTCCTGACGTATTTCTTGAAGAATTTCCTGGCCTAACCCAGAGCGTGATATTGAATTTTTGTATTGATCTTCAACCCGATACAAAACCCATTTCTAAAATCTCATATTGAATAGCTCCTATTGAACTTCAGGAGTTAAAAATCCAACTATAGAAGTTGGTACCCGAGCCTCTATCTGGTGACTTCCTTTGTGGAATGCACCAAAGCCAGACTCTCCGTAAGGGACTCTATATTTGTGTGATGGTAAAATAATAGGTGCCATTGTGACGTGCTATCCAAGATTGGGATATGAATCACAATTGAGAACAACCGAAGTCGGTGACCAAAGTACGTAGCTTTCTGGGCTCAGCTGGGTATTATCGGAGATTCATGGAAGGATTTTCTAGAATCGCTACTCCGTTAACTCAGCTGACTCGGAAGGATACAAAATTCGGTTGGAGCGAGGATTGTGAGAAGAGTTTTCAAGAACTCAAGAGAAGACTCATTTCGGCACCTGTTCTGACCATACCATCCTGAAAAAGCGAACGTGGTAGCTGACACGTTGAGTAGAAGATTGTACGCGAGTACGAGTGCGATATTGTTGAACACAAAGACCTATTTTGTATAATTTATAAATGATAGAGATAGAGTTAATGACTCTAGGGACCCACGTGATGATATACGAGTAAAATCAACTTTCATCGAAAACGTTAAAGCCGCTCAAGCTACAGACTTGGAGCTGATGAATATAAAGAAGAAGGTGCAAGAATGTTTTATTCTAGAAGTAAGAGTTGATGAAGAGAAGAAAGCTCAAACCTTCGATTTATTTGAAACCCTCGATCGAGTAGGAACTGTGACCTATAGACTCGCCTTAACGCTAAGTATGTCGCGTGTTCATAACGTTTTTCACGTATCGATGTTACGTAAATATATGGATAACCCGAATCATATTATTGCGTTAGAACTAGACGAGATAGCTGAAGATTTAACGTACGAGGAGGTACTTGTTAAGATATTGGATAAGAAAGAACATGTTCTATGCACGAAGGTTATACCACAAGTTAAGGTTTTGTGGAGAAACCATGCTATTGAAGAAATGACTTGGGAGTTAGAATCAGAAATGAAAGCGAGGTATCCTCACCTTTTCGAAACACCAGGTACGTACGTCAATTTCGAGGACGAAATTTCATAAGGAGGGGAGGTTGTAAGACCCCAAACTTATTAATAAATGAAATTAAATTTCCTATATTTATTATTTTAAATAGAAAAGGGTTGATTTGATTAATGTGGTTAGTTATGGGTAAAATGCGTAAATATTTCAAATAAGCAAGTGGTTATAAAATATTTATTTTTGGTCGGTGAATATTCGTGTGGTCGTGGAATATTCTTTCTGTCGGGAAATATTCGTACGACGGCGCAGCTATTTGTGGGCCCCATAACGAAAAATGATTGAATGAAGATAACGACAAAAATTGAGTTTTTATAAATAACGGTATAGTTGTTACCGTTAACACTGTTGGAATACCCGGTGGTTAAAATACAGTAATACGCGTGGTTGCACAGTAGCACACGGATTGCACAGTATTTTAGAATTATTGATTCTTACGAAGGAATGCACTACTCAATAATTGTTACAGTAGTTACTGTTCAGTATTTTATTTTATTGATTCAGTAATTACTACATTGATATTTTATATTATTGTTGTTTCAATAATTGTCACTGCACAGTATTTTCTATTATCAGATCAATAATTCATATTATTTGAATAATATTATTAGATAATATTATTGGCAATGTCTAGAAAGTTCTGTCTAAGGAGAGGTTTGGTCATCTAATTGCGCGCCAGTAAGGAGAAATTCTTATTGGAAAGCCCCCACTTTCTTGGGAACGGCCTGGTTATCATAAATGTGATTCTGTAATATTATTTGTGAATAATTAATTATTGATTCATATGATTAGGAAATATTTATTTTATATGGATATAAATGAGGCATATATTTTTGTGGTTAAAAATGAAGGAGTTAATGTTGAGGTGTTTTATCTGTATTTTTGTCGGAACGGAGGTATTGAAAATCAAATTAGGGTTTTTGAGATATTTTGCGAGGGTTATAATTTTTAATCTGACCGTTGGATCGTGGTAATATTTGGATATGTTATACATATATAAGTTGAGTATATGTCCACAAATTTGAACCGTTAAAAATAAACGTATAATTTGTTATGAATTTTACGAGATGACTGGTTTAGAAATTGTTGAATTTTTGAAGTTTATCATTTTGGTGGAAAATTCTAGAATTGGTGGGCCCCACTCTTGGTTGGTGAAGAAATGTGTTGAGATTTTTATTCAAATGTGATGAGTGGGAATAGTAGCAGGTAAAGCCATCAGGTTGCAGGTTAAGTCTGCTTCGGCGTGCTAACATTTTCCTATAAATAGAGGGCTAAGTTAGAATTGAAAATCACACCAGAATTCATAAGTTTTCTCTCTTTCTCTCTGTAGATTATTGAGTGTATTTTGTGAGTATTTAGATACTTTGAAAGTTGTTATTCAGCATAAGTTTCATTCAGCCTCATATCCGATATTCAGTCAGAAGTATGGTTATTTTGAGGTAAGAGATATTATCTTCTTCTTAAATGATATTTTCTTCAATATCATTATGCTGAAATATTTATATGAACTTTTTATCAAATTTGAAACTTTTTGTATCGGGGTTACTATTCACGTATACGTTACTATTTACGTATACGGCACTATTCACGAATACGGCACTATTCACCGAAAAATAAAATTTTCTCTTTTTGTCCAAGATATCTATTATGGTTACTATCTTTGATTGTATCCATGTTTTGATCTTTATTTTTGAATTCTGCTTCACAATTGATTATTATGAAATATTATTGATCTTGGATAAACTGTTATACGAATCCCTACTATTTGTCCTCCTGTCTCACTTGATTCGTTTTTTTTAAGATATTTTTCATCATCCTCAGTCCTAAATGATGATATTATTGAATATCTTTGGCCTGTATTGTAAAGATGTATGATTACCTGATGAATATCTTTGGCCTGTAGTGCAAAGATGAACAGGTGTTGAGATGAACATGACCGACTGGTGATACAAATTAATATCTTTGGCCTGTAGTGTAAAGATGAATATTTGGTTAAAGATGATTATTAATTGATGTTACAGGGATAAAATATTGATGATGGACTTTTAAATCTTAGAAGATAGTAGAATTCATTCTCTACTTGACTCTTCTAATGGTTTGCTGTTTCCGCTGCAGTTGTTGATCTAAAACTTGTTGTCAATTATATTCTATCAGATTTTTCCCTATTGAATACTAATGATAATTTATTGTATATTATCTTAGTCATAATATTCTTTACTGGGCTAGTTGAGCTCACCTTTTTCCTTTTTGTTCCATTTTTCTTCTCAGGAGGTGAGAACATAGCAGGATCTAGTCGGGGTATGGAGTGATGGTTCTAGAAAGATGTTTTAGCAGTCATCACTATTTCTGTAAAATAGTGTTTGAATAATTATAATGAGGACTTATTTGAGTGTGGATATTGTCTAGAAGACAATATTTGTATTTAAACTCACAGTAAGTGTTGTCGTATTTTACACGATAATTGTATTATTAAAGTTGTAGTTTGCTTTTTGTACCATATATTTGGCGACTCAGAATGGGTGTTGTATACCTATTTTGGGGTCGTCACAGTTATTAGTACTAGTTATTTGTACAACTTAAATAAAGTTTTATTAATTGTAAAATAAAACGTAATTTATAAGACTATTAATTTTATATCCCATGTGAATCGTGACTATTGTAAAATTAAAATTGATAAAATAAAATAATAATATGTGAGTTTATTTCTTATTAACTCATATTATATGTTGTATCCATTTAAGTCCGTATTAATATCAACATAAATTAATATTCTAATAAGATTTTAAAATATATTAATTGATTTCAAATATAGGTAGCACAATTTTGATTTTCTACTCCTCTTTTGGCATTTTAGCAAGATTTTCTCTCATGAAGATAAAATTTACTCAATTCCATTTGTTTTTTGGTATAGAAAATTTACTCATTCTTATGTTAGTTAGAAGATATTCCGCGAAATTATCAATATATGTAGAAATGATTCTTATGTACGTCATTTCTTAAAATAATTTTTTCATGACAAGCTTCATTATAATTATCTCTAATACGTATGTATATGTGATATGTTTAAATAATTTTTTTATTTATTTATAGGCGCCTTTTTGATGTATAAAAAAGTTTAAATTATAGTTTAAAATATGTTATTACTGGTAAGGGTATAATAGTCCAAATGATATTTTTTTATTTAATCCTTTAATTAATGTTGTAAAAAACAAACATAACATAAAATTATTTTAAATTATCCCATGAATAATTTCATAAAAAACAAACATGTGACTAGAACTGTCGACGTCAGAATTTTTATTTGTCCCTTTTCGTTACATGTTCTTATATGTTCTCATTTTAACTGAGATTTGTTTGAAAAAATATGTGAAAAAGGTCCGACATGTATAATGTCGACGATTGAATTATAAGAGTCGCCAATTAGTTTTTTAACTGGTTGTACCAACACAACCGAGAAAAAGTTTGCACAATGACCCAGTGATGTGACACTGCTAAACGGATCGGTGAAATCGAGATTCAATTAGGGTCCGGAGACTTGCTTATGCGGAGGGAAGGTGTTAGGCACCTCCCGACATCCGTGTTGCCACGGTGACCGTCACTTTTCAAGAAACTGTAATATGAATGTGTGTGTGTGTGTGTGTGGGTCAATGTGCTTTTATTTGAAAGTAGTGCGAGACCTCGTTCGCACCTATATACACAGGGTTTGAATTTATGTAAAATTTCAATTTTAAGCAAGATATGGCAGTAATGTTTTATAAAAGAGATTTTTCAAACCCAGTGCTCAATAGTAATTGAGGCCTTTTACACTCCCATTTTTATTCCGTATTCGGCTTGGTTGATTTTATTTTACAGATGCGAGGCATCTGTATAAAAATAATGTACAAAAGGTGATGAAATCCTCGTGGGTATGAAAATCATCTGAGGACATCCAAACATCACAGATAAATTTACAAGCTGCTTATAGCTGAAAAAGGTCCATCACGGGAACCAAATCTAGATTCAGTGGACTGAACCTGTGATCACATGATTCCTAGACTCACATGATACCGCAGCTAATATAAACGCAGTAAGCAGGTATATATATAAAAGCTGTAAATATATATATACAGACATGATCACCAACCACGAAGCACCTCCATGGGGGATCATAAATGTAAATAAAGCTGTAAAAGCTATCAACCGCCACGGAGGAAACTCCAGGCGGGACAAAATGTACAGAAAGCTGTAAAAACGGTCAACCACCACGAAGTAAACTCCAAGTGGGACGAAATGTATATATATATATATATATATATATATATATATATACATATAAAAGTAAATAAACGCACCGGATATAAAATCCAGGCTCATCGGACAAAGTCCAACAACAGTTAATATATATAAATATAAATATATATTAAAGCAGTAAACGCACCGGATGTAAAATCCAGGCTCATCGAACAAAGTTCGACAACAGTTGATATATATATATATATATATGAACCTGAATTTTATATCCGGAGCATTTATTTGCTTTAATATATATATATATATATATATATATATATATATATATATATACAGAAAGGATCAAAAGTAGAAATCTTAAGTAGTAGAACTCCCTTAAATAATAGAATTGTATCAAAACGACGTAGTTTTGATAAAATGCGGTGGCATTTTTGTAAATACGCGGTGGCATGGTATTTACAAAAATACCACCGCGTCTTATCAAAACTACGTCGTTTTGATACAATTCTATTATTTAAGGGAGTTCTACTACTTAAGAGTTCTACTCTTGATCCTCTCCCTATATATATATATATATATATATATATATATATATATATATATATATATATAAGTAAGTAAATAAACGCTCCAGACCGAAGTCTAAGCTCAATCGAGACATAACTCGATAATGTTAGTCCATATATATATATATATATATATATATATATATATATATATATATTATATATATATATATATATATATACAAACTGAAATAAAATCATGGACCGAAGTCCGAGCAAACACGCGGAACACGACTCTCAACGTGAAGAATAGTGTGTACAAAGATGAAGAGAAAGGCTTTAAAATGTGTAAGAAGGCTTACAGTAGACTGAAAAAGAAGACTTCAATAACTTTAAATAGATGATCACTAGGCTCCCGCCGGTAAAAATATGACAGAATATAAGCTCAAAAGTGTTTGAAATGAGAAAGCACTCAGGTTGGGGTGTGTACAGAGCTAATTGGACAGGGCTTCCTCACCATTTCTCTTCCAAATAAGGCCATCCCAAGCCCCATATATATAGGGGGTGCCACAGGTCTACCTGTGGCTACCCGTGATGCCCAAGATGCCCAACAATATGGGTCTCGCCGTGTCGAAGTACGTATACTCGGACAACACGCTGTTTGCTCGGTCGTTCATAACTTTCAATTCGGGAGTCCGATGGAAGCGTACCATATAATTTCGGAAAGCTCTTTCCGAGAGCTACACAATGACATAGTATTTGCCCTTTTTTGATTCAGGGAAGATGGGTTCGTGATCGAAATAGCATTTCTGAGTTTCTGTCAGGCAATCCGGTGAGCCATTTTGTATAGTTTGCGCTTGAAAGTTAAGATCTGGTTCTTGTGGGACTTCTATTGAAGTAATTTGAGTTGAAATGAGTGTATTTGATTTGAGTTGAAGTTGAGTTGGCAAAATGACTATTTTACCCCTCCCGGGGTTATCTCCGATTTTTGTGCAGTTGTAACAGTCTTTTCTCAGGGTTATCTCTAAGATTGACTTGAAGTTTAACTTTAACTATCCTCAGGGTTATCTTTGAGGTTGGATTGACCTCTTGGGGTTATCTCCAGGCTTTGAACTTGATGTTGTGGTCCTCCAGGGTTACCTCTGAAGTGTGAAAGACGCTTTTGTCCTCCTACATAGTTAGTAATAAGAAAATGAAAATTTCAAGTGTCTACAAATGCCCCTCTTTATCATGTTCATGTAATGCAATGGAATGGACATGATAAAGATTAGTATACACTTGAAATATAACAAGGTATTTTTAATGATGCAAATCGCAATGTAATGAATGTTATGATGAATGTTTAAAATATTTTTGTAAATCGCAGTTCGTAAATCGCACATCGCATTTTGCACTTCACATTTCGCATTTGGCCAATCGCACATCGCATTTCGCATATCGCATATCGCAAATCGTAAATCGCAAGTCGCAATGTAATGAATGTTATGATGAATGTTAAAATGCTTTCACAAATCGCTTTACCTTTACCGATCATTGCTGATACCTATGCTGGTGTTAACTCCAACAATTTGGCTTTTTGTCGATATCGCCGACGCTCGTTTGATGAAGATAAGTTGAGATATTTTCCACAACTCTAATGGGGATGACGTTCTGAGATCACCAGACCTTCCCGATGTATATGATGGTAGTTTGCAACGGTGACTACCCTGCTGATCGCCAAACTGTTTTGGTTCCCACTCGAACGGTGGTATACGAGGCTTCCATCGCTGAATTGTTTTGATGTTGTGCTGAATTGATGGAAATGGTTTTAGAATGCCGGATCATCCGATATCTTTGCTGAAGTAATATTCATCGTTTTGCTTCGTCAGACTCTGCTTGATGTTACGCTCACCCTTTTTGAGGTGATTTGGGATTTCCTTTCGCTGATGGGTGCCTGTTTCCCATTTCCTTGAGCCTTTGATTCGCAACCCGACTGAACATATGACCTGAATGTCGCTGACGTCCCTGGAGGGTGCAATTCGTTCTTTTGCTGCCCAACTTTGAACTTTGGTGTAAAGGTCTCAACTGATGAGAACTTGACGTAGGTTAACATGTTTGATGGTGTAGATTTCATTCGCCATACCCTTTGTCGTTGGGCTTCTACTCTTAAGTTAAGAACTTTCTTGAGAATTTTCCCCTTCTTTTGTAGGGGCAAGCTAATGTCGCCATGATTTCTTTTAGGAGTTCTCCTTCTTTTGATGAGAAGCTTGATCCTGCCTTGAGCTTCTTCCATTATTTGTAATTGGACAATACCCCAGTCCTTTCGCATGTTGATGCTGAGGGTTCATATGAGAAACTCTCTTTGTTGATAAAGTCGCAAGGGAGTAATATCCAAATTGCCAATGAGATGATGTGAGGGAAGCTCTGATGATGATGTACCATACTGATGGTGCTGACTGGCGCATTTTCTTCTTTAGGATGGTTGATAAATATCCCAGTCTTGAGTTGTCGCTGTTCCTGAGATTGCCCCAGTCTTGTTGTATGGGTTCTAATATAGAGTTGTCGCTAATTTTGAAATTGCCCCAGCCTTGCTTGCTTTCTGGGATAGTTGTTTTGACAGATGAGCTGATAAGATGCCGAGATCGCAAGAGGCTTTTACCAGACGGTGAACTGGTAGTGGATTTGGGCTTTAATGCCCTCAATTATTGTTCCTGACTTGTTCTCGCAATCGACGTTGATGGTTTTCTTCTGATTTGATGAAGCCTTGTGATTGAGGGTGTCGATTTTTTGAAGGTCCTCGCTGCTGGTTGTCTTAGTGTATCGTTGTTTCTTCTTTTCTGGGATTTGTGCCAGATTCGATGAGATTGAAGGGTTGTTGGGTCGTCTCGACATGGGTCGCTAACTTGAAAGGTTATCCTTAGGATTGATGTTTGGGCTTGGATGTTTCTTTTGAGGGTTAGACCGCACCACTGATGGTTGCCTACGAACTCCCATTGATGAGGGGAGATCAGGTCTGCGTAGTTCCCGATGGTGAGCTGAACAGTTTGAGAAGTGTTTGTTTGATTTGTATTTGTTTGGTTTGTTTGGTTTTTGTAGTGGATAGACCGCACCGTACATGGTTGCCTACGTACTCCCATTGACAAGGGGAGATCAGATCTACGTAGTTCCAACTTTGGTTTGAAAAGATTCAAAGTGGTAAGTGGTGAGAAGGCTGTAGAGATGTTTTTTTTTATTTTTGTTTTTGTTTTTGTTTTTTCTTCTCTCTCTTTTTTCTTTTCTTTTTTTTTTTGCATGCATGGAAAATAAATGACACACTGCGAAGAAAATGATATCGTCCCAACATCTCATGGAACTCACAACTGTATCCTCTGGATCTGCATCTTCTTGGCTTGCTGAGGCATGATAGTGCAATTGTCCATGGTTATGTTGCCTTCAGGGCTCGCGATAGAGGTTACCTCTTGATTCTGAATATCTTCACTTATAGCCATAACTTGATCGCTTCCTGATTCAGTACATTCCTCAGGGACGCTTGAACTGGACCCATCGCACAAAGGTATGAACTATGGATTCTTTAATGGGTTGGCTTCCCCGACAATCTCACCACCTTTTCCTTCATCTGCTCCTTCACCTTTTTCCTGGGTTTTAGATGACTCGACCATGAAATCTCTCTTGAACTGTTATTGCATTTCTCGTACGGAACTTTCCTTTTTAGCCTTTTCTTCTTTGGAAAGGATTTGTATTTCCTCCTTATCATCCAAGGTGATGAAATCAAGAACGTGGTTGATATCTTTGTACCACAGGACGTTTGATGTTGGCCGAGAAATCTCCTTTGGGGATGCCTTTGTCTCCTCTGTCATTACTTGCATTATGATCAATCCACCTTGTGTTCTGGCAAAATTATCGCTCATAGCCTGAACTGCCTGTCTCGAATAGACATCTTAAGCTTTTTATTTCCTTTTTACCTTTTTTGGTCATGGGAAATTCTATCTCCAGCTCTCCATTTTCAATGAGATCCTGGATTTTATGTCGCAAAGACCAGCATTCTTCAGTCGTATGTCCAAGTGAGTTAGAATGGTAGAGACATATTTTGGTGGAATCATAACTCTTTATTTTAGAATTTATAGGAGGCAGCAACTCAGTAATCCTTCCTTCGCTTATCAGAAAGTGTAGCATTTCTTCATTTGATTTGCTCAGAGGGGTGAATTTTTTGACTCTTTTGGAGGTTGTTTGATCTTTCATCTTTGAGAATTCGCATTCCCTCGAGCGATTTTTCCGCTGGCGAGATCTTCTAGCACATTTATCATCCCCCTTTTCTTGTACTTCCAGCCTGCTTTGATCTTCTTTATTTAGCTAGCTCATCATGGAGAGATATGGGCTTGCATTATGATTAACCTCCTTTTTCTCTTGGCTTTCTGATAGTTGAGTGAAAAACTTCCTCGTTTCCTGATGTTGGCGCACTATTAGCTTAGCCAGTAGATTTACTTAATTCTGGATCGTCTCTAATTTTTGCATTACTGGCATACCCTCCTCTGAGTTTTCCCACTCTAGGACATTTGTTTTGTGCCTTTGGGGGTATTCCTCATCCTTCGTATGTACTTACGAATTGGATACATTTCAGCGCTTCCTGGCCTGATCATGTCTACTTCCCCCGTATCATGCTGCAACGGAAGGTTGGTGTTGACATTTTGTGGATCAGGTTGTTGGACCACAATACTGCCACTTTCGATCAGATTTTGAATTTTATGCTTTAAAGACCAACAATCTTGTGTATCGTGTCTTGGAGACCCTGAGTGGTAAGCACATCTTTGGCTTGGATTGTATCTTTTGCTCCCTGGTTCCAGAGGTGGGGCCAATTCGGTAATTTTTTTGTGATCCATTAATATCGCCAATACATGTTCAAGGGAATCGCCCAGTGGAGTGAATACCCGATTTTTCGATCTTTGAAATTTTCTTTTTCTATCCTGGCATTGGTTAAATGGAGCCTGTTGTTGAGATCGTAGATTGTCTTGCATTTTCCAAATGGGGGGACTGTAGGTTGGTCTCCTAGCTTGCCCCTGTACAATAAGGGATACATCTTCATTGCCTTTATCGGGTACCCCCTTGGGGTTGCTCGTATACTTGCCAGTTTGTATATTCTTGGCGACTGCTTTCAATGCAGTGAAGTCTTTAATCTTGCCTGCCTTCAGGCCCATCTCTGCCATTTCGCCGTGTTTGATCATTTTCGAGAATGGCTTTCCTATGCCGGCTAGGATCCTCTCATAGTACGGAGCCTGTTGGATGTCAATAAACATCATGACCATCTCAGTTTCTGTCATTGATGGAATGACTTGTGCTGCTAGATGTCTCCACCTTTGGGCATATTCTCGAAAAGATTCAGTACTTTGCTTTTTGACTTTACTCACTTGGTATCGATCTGGCGCCATTTGTGACTGAAAATTTTACTGATTTAGAAATGCATAGGCCAATTCTTCTCAGTTGTGGATTTTGGCATTGTCAAGTCGGGCATACCAGGCTTTAGCTTCTCCAATGAGACTCCTTTGAAAAAGCTGCATTTTGAGGCTTTCATCTTCAGCATAAGACCCTAGTTCGCCAATGTACACTTTTAGGTGCGTATAGGGATTGCCTGCCCCATTGTACTTTTCAAACTCTGGGACTTTGAATTTGGTAGGGTTTCGAGCCCCTGGGAATATGCAGAGATCTGAATAGGTGACACTCCCATAATTTCCAGTCCCTTTGATTGATCGGATGGTTTCCTCCATTTATTGGACTTTTTTTCTTATATCCTCTGTTTCTCGATCATCCCTGAGATTTGTGATTTCTTTATTGGAATGAGGTTTAGGCATCTGGGTTTCCATTTTTTTTCCAATACCCTGACTGCCCCCTGGTGTGGAAGACTCTAGTTGAGTAGTCATTGTCTGACCCTGAGTATTTTTACTTTGTTCTTTTAGAAAGACAACCAATTCTGCTATCTGATTCCTTAGTCCTTCAAACTCCTCTCGGAAAACAAGAATAGGATCAGGCTGGGCACTTGCAGCCATGTCTGATGGTGGGCTTAATGCCTTTTTGGATTTTAAACGGGTAACGGGATCGATTGCTTCCCTGCGACAAAACTAGCATAGTTTAGTTTTAGGGATTGTGTAAATGTTAACATGCTATGTGATGTGTCTGTTTTAGGAATTTTGTCCTGCAAAAAATCGGATGTTAATTATTTTGTAATACAGGATAGCATGTTAATTTAAATATGTACATACGCATATTTCTTCATATATCTCATTACATGGAGATGAATATGGAATGTAAATTACAAGTAATTGACTTTACAGGTAATTTGAAATGAGAAAGCATGAAGAGACTTTCCTCCGCGTTTGGTTTATCAGAGGTTGACCTATCTTAGGTTACTCTCGCGGCTTTTCGGCATGAAGGTTTCTAAATCATCGCAATTTACTCAACGGGAAGTTAATCCGGTCTTTCAACTTGAGCAAATTTGGGTGGTACCTTTCCTGAGCCTCGGGGAATTAGTCTTCCCACGAGTCCAGTAATCAAACACAGACAGGATAGCCTCCTGGTGGAGGGACCACACAACATACATTTTTATACAATGTGTCTCACCATATATGAAAATGATGACATGTGTGAAGCACTAATATCACAAGCAGATATAGTGTAAAGCATTAAACGCAGTAAAGATATGTATTCATACACATTCATCATAAATGTAAATGAAACATCCACACACAAGCACATAACAATTTTGAAAAGCTTGTAATAGCGGCTTAAGTCCTCTTACTGGAGTCCCTAGCAGAGTCACCACCTGTCGACGTCGGGATTTTTATTTATCCATTTTTGTTACCTGTTCTTTTGTGTTCTCATTTTAAGTGAGATTTGTTTGAAAAAATAAGTGAAAAAGGTCCGACATGTATAATGTCGACGATTGGACTATAAGAGTCGCCAGTTGGTTTTTTAACTGGTTGTACCACCACAATCGAGAAAAGGTTTGCATATTGACCTAGTGAAAACGGGTCAGTGAAACCGAGATTCAATTAGGGTCCGGGGACTTGCTTATGCGAAGGGAAGGTGTTAGGCACCCCCCGACATCCATGTTGTCATGGTGACCATCACTTTTCAAAAACTGTTATATAAATGTGTGTGTGTGTGGGTCAATGTGCTTTTATTTGAAAGTAGTGCGAGGCCTCGTTCGCACCTATATACACAGGGTTTGAATTTATGTAAAATTTCAATTTTAAGCAAGATATGGTAGTGATGTTTTATAAAAGAGGTTTTTCAAACCCAGTGCTCAATAGTAATTGAGGTCTTTTACACTCCCATTTTTATTCCGTATTCGGCTTGATTGATTTTATTTTACAGATGCGAGGTATCTGTATAAAAATAATGTACAAAAGGTGTTGAAATTCTCGTGGGTATGAAAACCATCTGAGGACATCCAAACATTACAGATAAATTTACAAGTTGCTTACAGCTGAAAAGGTCCATCACGGGAACCGAATCTAGATTCAGTGGACTGAACCTGTGATCACATGATTTCTAGGCTCACATGATGTCGTAGTTAATATAAACGCAATAAGCAGGTATATATATATATATATATATATATATATATATATATATATATATATACAGGCATGATCACCAACCACGAAGCACCTCCATGGGGGATCAGAAATGTAAATAAAGTTGTAAAAGCTATCAATCGCCACGAAGGAAACTCTAGGCGGGACAAAATGTATAGAAAGCTGTAAAAACGGTCAACCACTACGAAGTAAACTCCAGGTGGGACGAAATATATATATATATATATATATATATATATATATATATTAAAGCAGTAAACGCTCCAGACCGAAATATAGGCTCATCGATTAGAGTTCGACATGCAGTTCATGTATATATATAAAAGTAAGTAAACGCTCCAGACCGAAGTCTAGGCTCAATCGAGACAAAACTCGATAATGTTAGTCCATATATATATATATATATATATATATATATATATATATATATATATATATATATATAGAGTCCGGATCCAGTCCGGGATCCCGGACTCTATAAAATCCGGACCTTTATTTTTTTTTTTTTTTTGCTTTTTTTTTTTTTGAAACAACTAAAAAAAAAAAAAAAATAATTATGGAATTGAAATATTTTCATAATACAGTATTTTGGGTGTGATTTGGGTACGTATAACAAAACATGGTGGTACTGTCTGTGCAGACTGTACCACCACTTTTTGGTATAGGTATTCAAAACACGTCTAAAACATTGTATTATGAAAAAATTTCAGTTCCATAAAATATTAAATATTTTTTTTTAGTTATTTTAAAAAAAAAAGCAAAAAAAAAAAAATAAATTTGGGTCCGTATTTTAGGACCTGTCCGGGAGTCCGGACAGGATCCGTTGTGTATATATATATATATATATATATATATATATATATATATATATATATATATATATATATACAAACTGAAATAAACCGCGGATCGAAGTCCGGGCAAACACACGCAACACGACTCTCAACGTGAAGAACAGTGTGTGCAAAGATGAAGAGAAAGGCTTTAAAGTGTGTAAGAAGGCTTATAGTGGACTGGCGAAGAAGACTTCAATAACTTTAAATGGATAATCACTAGGCTCCCGCCGGTAAAAATATGACAGAATATAAGCTCAAAAATGTTTGAAATGAGAAAGCACTCAGTTTGGGGTGTGTACAGAACAAATTGGACTGGGCTTCCTCGCTATTTCTCTTCCAAATAAGGCCACCCCAAGCCCCATATATATAGAGGGGGTGCCGCAGGTTTACCTGCGGCTACCCGTGATGCCCAAGATGCCCAGCAACATGGGTCATGTCGTGTCGAAGTACGTACACTCGAACAACACGCTGTTTACTCAGTCGTTCATAACTTTCAATCCGGGAGTCCGATGAAAGCGTGCCATACCATTCCGGAAAGCTCTTTCCGAGAGCTACACAATGACATAGTATTTGCCCTTTTTTGATTTAGGGAAGATGGGTTCGTGATTGAAATAGCATTTTCGAGTTTTTGTCAGGCAATCTGATGAGCCGTTTTATGTAGTTTACGCTTGAAAGTTAATGTCTGGTTCTTGTGGGACTTCTATTGAAGTAATTTGAGTTGAAATGAGTGTATTTGATGTGAATTAAAGTTGAGTTGGTAAAATGACCATTTTACCCCTCCCGGGGTTATCTCTGATTTTCGTGCAGTTGTAACAGTCTTTTCTCAGGGTTATCTCTAAGATTGACTTGAGGTTTGACTATGACTATCCTCAGGGTTATTTCTGAGGTTGAATTGACCTCCTGGGGTTATCTCCAAGCTTTGAACTTGATGTTGTGGTCCTCCAAGGTTACCTCTGGAGTGTGAAAGACGCTTTTGTCCTCCTGCATAGTTAGTAACAGGAAAACGAAAATTTCGAGTGTCTACAAGAACAATTTAATCTTAGGATTATAATCCATGAGATTATAATCTCGAATTATATTCTTTGCAAACAAACATAACCCTACGGATCTCTTTTTCATACACTTTATTTTTCTTATATATTTAATTTTTATAAAATAAGACTTTTTTTTAGGGTGGATGATTATATAATAATATTTAAAGTATTAATATAAATTATTTTTTGTCACGCATCGCATTTGTCAAGCTACTAATAAATATTTAATGGGAACGGTCACAATTCTTTGTTTTATTTATTTATTATTATTCATGTGCGTCATTTTTGTTTTACTAAGAAAATAACAAAAAAGGTTCCTAACAGAGTAAATACCTCGTGAGCAAATGAGAATGTTATGATTGCTTCAACCAGCAATGCTATTGGGCTCAAATCAAGATAAACATTTAAGTCATACTAATGGCAACCACAACACTTATTTTCTCTTGGCTAGGTCATGCAAAGCTTCTCAACAAGTCATGCCTAAAACAAAGAGGAAAGCTACACTGGAGAATGTTTTATATATTCAAGCTTAATAAATTTTAAAAAAATAAACAAGGAGGTCCATTCAGGGAAGTTTTCATGTCAAGTTTATCTAATGGTTTGTTTTCTGTAAACTTTCATATCAATATCAAGGAAGCTTTGTATTATGCAGCATTCACCCACCAAGGTTTCTCATAGTTTATACAATGAACAAATTTGTTATCAAGTCCAGAATTTCAGAAATGAGATATTGGAGAAAACCAAATAAAATCTGAATATATTTCTTATTTTTTCTCGCATCATGAGCATAACGGTACCAGTCCAATCTTAAAATTAAAAATTGGCAGTCTAGTTAAACTTTCCTATCAATATCAAGGAAGATTGGTATTATGCAGCATTAATCCACTAAGGTTTGTGATGGTTTATACAATGAACAAATTTGTTATCAAGTCCAGAATTTGGGGATGAGATATTGAAGAAAACCCAATAAAATTTGAATATATTTCGTATGTCTTCCCACATGAGAATAAAAGTCTACTTCTGTTCTGGACTGGACTAGACCGATCCTGAAAAAAATTGATTTGACAATTAAAAATTGGTAGTCTAGTCCAGTCCTAGGATTGAAAATTGATTTGAATAATCCAGTTGGATCTGTTGCCTACAAAACCAAGACTGTGAGTGTTGTGTGTTTTTTGTTATCCCACTTTGTATTTCTATTAATAAAACTTAAACATCTATTTTTTACTTCCAAAAATATAAAGTTAACGTAAAATTCAAATGTAACTTAAAAAATACATTACATATACTAATTAGTATTTGCAATACAATAAAAAAAATTAAAATATAAATAATGAAACAAATCATAAATGTATAAGTCGAATTCTTGAATATTTCATTGATTGAATAACAAAGAAAGAAAATAAATGTGAAGTTTGTATTTTCCAAAGAAACTTACAAAAGTAATACAATTGTGTATATCACGGGCTATTGCGACCAAAGCAAGATAATTTCTACCACAAGAAATAATTAATTTTTGCTTGAAATTGCCAATATTTAATTTGCTTCCATATCACTTTTCTAATTTTGACATCTGAAGCAGCTAGCATACATGTTGATAATCAAGACAGTTCTGTTCAAAGAAGATACCATTATGGTGGACTTAATTTGTCCTCGAAATAAAAATATTATTTTGAGATTATATGTTTTATCATCTTACTCTTGTTATACCATCATCAACATAGAGATGAAAACACACAAAATTGCAGTATAAACCAGAAAGTATCCAAGGTTTATTTATCAGTAACCAATCTGTTTTGACTAAAATGAAGTAAACTTTAACCTCAAACCTGAGCACTCTTTATTTTTGAAGATTTTTTTTAATAATAGTAATATTGTAATACCAATTAAAAAATGCAACAAATAAGGATTAAATACACTTTTGTTACATCAAATACCACCATATTCGTAATTCGGCCCCCAAAAAATTTGATCTTACAATTTACTACATAAAGTGTCTAATTGCATACAATATAACACCAAAATTTAGAATTCGGCTAAAATTGGTCGGAATACTTTAATTGTCGACAAGACAAATAGTATTATAAAATATAGTTTGACTTACAATTTATTACATAAAGTGTCTAATTGCATACAATGTATCCCCAAATTTAGATTTTGGCCAAAATTGATCAGAATACCTCAATTGTCGGCAAGACAGATAGTATTATACGGTTTGACCGTATTAAAATAAAATTTGACCGTATTAAAATAAAGTTTGACTTTTAAAAAAATTATTTTAAGAAATTATTTCTATAATAACTAATTTAAAGACTTAATCATGTAAAAACAAATAAAAAAAATCTCATTATTTCTTCCCTAAACCCCTCCATCACCATCACCATCACCATCACCATCACCATCATCAACACTTCAAACACCATTACCATCATCAACACTTCCATGGGCGGACCCATAGCAGGGGCAGGTGGCACTTGCCCCCATTGAATTTTTAAATATATATATATATATATATATATATATATATATATATATATATATATATATACACTACTCTTATTAATATATTTACAAATTTTAAGGCATAGTGAAACAAAATAAATAGAGTACTACAGTTATATTAGTACACTACTATTATGCTATTGAAAAAAAATAATATACTAATATATTGTTAAATAAAATACTACTATAATAATTTAAGTATTTTATTGTCTTGATCAATTTATTTCTCCTGAATACCAAGAAGGTAAAATTAAAAACAGAGGAGTTACAATTATTAAAAATTGTGAAAGATTTTGGTTAGAGTTTCTATAATTAACTCGAATTTTTCAAGAAAAAAAATAGTGTCTAGTAAATATTCCTATATTATGCAGATGGGTGCTTTCATTTCATTAGTAGTAGTAATAGTATAAAATTTGAGATCAACATTATTATATTTATTTTCTCCCAGTAATGTAGCCACCTGTTGTGGAACAATCCATTAGTCACTTAATCAAATTTAAATATTTTAAAGTATATTAAAATGTTTATCTATCATATTAACAAGATATTAGCATATTCTTTTTTTCAGTAACATAATAGTAATGTACTAATATAACTGTAGTACTCTACTTATTTTGTTTCACTAAGCCTTAAAATTTGTGAATATATTAATGTTATTGATATATGATATTTTATAACTATTAAAAATGACGCTATCATGCAACAATTTTAAGTAATAAAATCTCGAAAAATGTTATTGTAAACAATATTTGAGGATTATTTAGTTTTATGATTTATTTTATTAAATTTTTATTCTTAAATTATTTTTTTTTCGAATTTGACCCCAGTGAACTTTCGGGCTGGATCCGTCCATGAACACTTCCAACACCATTACCATCATTAATTCTTCCATCATCATCAATCAAGCACCATTTTCTTCCCTAAACTTCAATCTTATCTCAAACTTCACAATCACGACACAATAAATATAGTGCAAGAACAGGACCTATGTCCAAGTCTGAAAGCATCGGATGCAAGTATGGAAAGAATCAGATCTGTGTCTCAGCTCTTCAGAAGAGAAGAGGATTAGGAGGAGGAGCTCTATGAGAGATTTAAGGTTTCTATCAAATTTTCATTCATTTATCTCTTTCATGTTGCTCTGATTCTTCTTGGTCCCATTTTTTTTGCCTTTTTTTTAATTTATGTTTTGTAAAAATTGAATGTTAATATTGGCGTTCATCATTTTGGAAAATTTTTGCCCCTTTTTTTAATTTCTGTTTTGGAAAAAATGAATGTTAATATTGTTGTTCATCATTTTGGAATAAAAATGGGTATAAGCATAAAGCACAAAGCATAAAGACCAGTAACACAAAAAATTATGAAAAAAATCTCCAAATCCAAGAAAAATTATCGCTTTATTACATTTGTATGAATTTTTAATAATTAAAAAGAGTCTCAATTCCTCTTTATTTTTTTGTTAAACATTATTTGGTATAATTTTTTGTCTAATATTTTCAAATTCAATATTATTTGGGGTGAATTGACTTTAGAATTATTTTAATTTGAGACTGATTGTACTTACAATATTATAATTTGGAGTAAATTGTATTTAAACGTATTTTAATTTTTTAATGAAATAAACCCTTATATGAATATGGTCAACCCATATTTTCAAAGTCAATATAAATACTTTGGGGGCTGAATTACGAATTTGATGTTACTTAGAGTAACCGAAGTGTATTTAGCCCTATTAAATATTTAAGACCCGATCAGGGACGGGTCGGGTATTCCGGCCAATTTTGGCCAAATTCTGAAATTGGGGTCAAAATTGTATCAAATTAGACATTTTATATAGTAAATTGTAAACTCAAATTCTTTATGGACCGAATTATGAATATGGTAGTACTTAATATAATGAAAGTGTATTTAGCCCCAACAAATAATAAAATAAGAAAAGCACAATCTCCATACCAGTACAAATTTGTGCCCGGAACATTTTTTTTAATAAGTTGTTCTCTCTTTCTCATATTTATTGCGTCCTTTTCATTTGTAAGTCAAAAATATAAAAATCATATATAAATAACAAATAAAATGCTAGATTACAAAAATAATTAGACAATGTTACGACATGAATTCAATGACAACACATACTTATAACTGAGCTTACAACACAACCTACCTTGAGGCACACTTTGATAACACACCCTTTTTCCTACGTTTCTCCTTATTCGTTCTTTATCATCAGAGCCAGCCTTGGGCCAGGGATACAGCTAGGGACTCACAGTTAGGACTGAGTAAAAAACGGATAAAATCGAATAACCGAATATAATCGAATTTTTTTAACCAAATTATTTTGATTATTTTCTTCAATTCGGTTATAACCGATTAATAATTCGGTTTTCGGGTTTGGATACGGTTATTGAAATTGTGATATTCGGTTACCCGAATAACCGAATAGATTTTTTATATATCCTATATTACCCTCTGATTATAAAAAGATGGATTTAATATAAATACAAAGTAATTAAAGTAATTAATTTACCCTCTGTTTCTTTATCTAATGTATTCCCATACTCACGTAGATCAGTTTAAAACTTTCAATACACCAAATCTCCAAGAATTAACTCTCTTAACTATAATTTGCTCCCATCGGCAAGGTCCAAAAGAAAGAACAACCACAACAACGCAGAAGGAGATA
This sequence comes from Panax notoginseng, assembly GCA_016801055.1. NCBI lineage: Eukaryota > Viridiplantae > Streptophyta > Magnoliopsida > Apiales > Araliaceae > Panax > Panax notoginseng. The sequence continues at coordinate 46,484,776 of CM029020.1, forward strand.
TTCCAAAAGAACACATGGATAACAGTTTTTAAAAAAAAATAAATGTGGATAACAAAGCAAGTAGGAATTACTAGTAATAATTATCAAATCAACACCATCCTAGAAACAACATTTCATTGTCACTGAGCAAGTTACACAATCAAACACTGATATAACCCGAAGTCACAAAAACTATTCAGATTTTTATCTTTATTTATCCTACTACGTACTATCAAATCCATCCTTATATAGTATATAGCAAGCTTCATCTTCATGTATGCCTCTTCAACAATAAACAAAATGGTGTGTTGTTAAATGCTTTGGCTTTGGCTTTGGCTTTAGTAAAGAATAGAATGGTAATTACCTTGTCCTTATATTAAATCCATATGTTAATATGCTGCATGTTGTTGTCTGACTCTGTTGCTTGATTAATTAGACTTTGATAAAATAGAATTTAATTTCGGTTATTAACCGAAATAACCGAATTGTAAATTCGGTTATTCGGTTTTCAGTAATTCGGTTAGTTGTTCGGATAGTAAGATTAAGAAATTTTCGATTTTCGGTTATAACCGAATAAGCTTTTCGGTTCGGTTATAACTGAATTGTTCACCCCTACCCACTGTTGAGGGGCCCAAATTTTTTTATAAGCTTATGTATATATGTGTATAAAAAAATAAAAAATAAAAGAAAAGAAGTTGTCGGCTGTACCTGTTAATGAAAAAGGAAAGTCAATCAATCTAATCAGTCTTTATATACTCAATCTCAAGAAGAAACGTACCGAGTAAGAAAGTCCCATATTAATTATAAAATATAATATAAATCAAATCAATAAATATGGGGAATCAAAACACTCTTAGCCACAAAAAGTAGGAAAACCCCTTCGACCCTATCAGTTCATAACGCAACAAGAAGACATTTTAAATTATGTTTTGTGATTCAGATTTCATTGCTATTTTTATTTTGTAGGTACATGTGATGATTCTTTGCTTCGATTAATTGTGGAGGATGAAAGGAAAATTGATCAAATTAAGAAATACTTATGGAGATTCGGGAGGAAGCATGTAGACTCAAATATGTAGTTTTCATTTTTTAATGCAATGTTTACAATCCAGGGTACTCCTTTTCCTTCGTTTGGGGTTTTGTCCCATTGGATTTTTCCCAAACAAGTTTTTTAATGAGGCCCCAAAATGTTCTTCCTTATCTTTTATAAATTCTTATAATTTTAATAAAATTAATTAGTTGATAATTTATTTATTTTTCTGTTTAATTTGTATAAAGGGACACAGTTGAGAAAATTTGCACTGAGCCTTAGAAAACCCAATACCGGCTCTGATTATCATGTTACGTGAAAGAATAAACATTTGATTCACTTCGCAAAGTTATCTAGCCACAATGTTAACTCATCAAAAAAAAATATTTAAAATATATTGTAATTTTTCTTTTTTATAATTTTACAAATTTAGTAATTATTTGTGAATTTTTACAATTGTTTAAAATGAGGCTATCATGATATTTTTACAACAACGCCGGCCCATAAAAAATTAAAAATTCAAAGATGAATGAATGAATGATTGTTTATTAATTTATATTATTGAACATGATATTTTTGCAACTATCAAAAATGAGGATATCATGAAACAATTTCAAGTTATGGAGTCTCGAAAAATGTTATTGTAAACAATATACGAGTATTATTTAATTTTGTGATTTATTGTATTATATTTTTATTTTTTATTAAAAAATTCTTCAAATTTGACCCCATTGAATCAAGGAGTTGGATCCATTTTATATTTTCAAATGTATGTATAATATGATAACGGTTACATTATGTTAATTTAATGTCTTAAATATTTTTTTATTATAATTAGTGTATGCTTTTATAGTGCCATAATTATTAATATTAGGACACTAAATGTGTAATGAGTTTTTGTATTACATGTATTTTGTTATTATTATATGATTTAACGTATGGATAAATTTAGAAGAGTTTTATTTTTATTGTAATTAATTTATGTTATTATAGTGCAATAATTGAATTAATATCTATTATATATACTAAATCATAGTACATGGCACCATATATTGACATATGTCCTTCTACAAATTCAACACCTGTCCATCTTAAATAATTTTAATTATGTCCCAATTATCTTAATTATATCCTATCCTTTTTAAAATTATGGAAAAATAATAACAAACTAATTATCTTAATTATATCCTATCCTTTTTTAAATTATGGATAAATAATAACAAACCAAGTAGAATTTAATCTCTTCAACAACCAATGAACAAAATTTTATATGAATAAAACTTCCTAACTGAATTAGAGTTTGAAATAATGTTAATGATCACCTGACCTAATCCTCATGCATATACATACATATATATACGTAAATTAATTAGGATAATTATTTATTCTCATAAGTGAATAGCAACCATGGCTTCTTCTTCTTCATGGTCAATTTTCCTCTTCTTTTTCGTTTTGTCTCTCTGTCTTTCTTCTATTAAATACACACATTATTATTTACAGGATACACACATTATTATTTACAGGTTACAGCTATATGCAGAAGTGTGAAACATAACCCAGAAGCAGGTGGAATTATTTCATTGGTTTGCCTATTTTCTAAATTTTTAGATATTATGTGCTAAAATTTGAGATTATTACATTTGCATTTAGTTGCTGATATGCGGAATAATGTTTGCAATTAATTTGATTGATCTGATATTTGTGTTGTCAATCGTGTTTAATTGAAAATTTTGGTGGGTTTTCGATTAGAAAGTTTGTGTTTAGATTAGAGCTATTCACGTTTCTTATATCAACAGTAAGGAACTGAGTTTATTTCTTAATTTGATTATTTAGTATCTTCATTTTAAGTCACATAAATAAGTATGTTTGATCAGATTTAAGGGTTTGATAAGATTAAGGATATTAAGGCTTTGGAAGTGTTAATTTTTCTTACAGAATTTTTGGGATCAATGTCCTACTTCGCACTTGTTGCAGGACAGAGCAATATGATTTTGTCAATGTTTATTTAGCTTGATTCAAGCTTCACTCACACATTTTATAGTAAAACTTTTGTAGTAAGCATAATTGTTTACTTCACAGAACAAAAATATATACTTTCCCTTTTATTAATTGATTATAAAATGCTGCTACCTACTAGCACCAGGATTTGAAATATGTATATTCATTTGTTTTTCTATGTAAAATTTGATCATCGCACAATAATATACTATTTTTTATTATATTTTAATTTATTAATTGTACGCACACATTTATTATTAAAAATTTGAATAATCCCGCCGCAACGCGGGAGTTTGTATCTAGTTAGGATACTAAATGTGTGATTATTGTATTCAACTTGGATTTATATTAACATGTATATAACTCTATATATTGATTCTCACCAGAAGGAATTTATTACGGCCTATAATTCGCCGTAGGAATTTATTGCGACTCTAAAATGACTACCAAACTGACAATTACCTTCAAATTCCTCCTCTTCAGTTGGTTAATTTATAATCAGAAGAGGAAGAATTTGCTGGAACTACAACTTGTTTTGTCGTGTGCCTCACACCATACTTATGATTTGGTAGTGAATTTTTCAGTAGGTTTTTTTACCTATAGAGATGGTTAATACCAGAGCCGGTCCTGGTTTTCTAGGGCCCAGGGCAAAAATTTTCAAGTGTGCCCTTTTATATAAATTAAATTAAAAAATAAATAAATTATCAACTAATTTTTTTTATTAAAATTATAAGAATTTACAAAAGATAAGGAAGAACACTTTAAAATGTCATCGAAACAAAGAATCATCACATGTACGGATGTACCTACAAAATAAAAATATCAATTAAATCAGTAAAACTAATGAAATACTCACTGTAGTTTGCAAGTTTTACTGATTACACAATTGAACTTTTAATTTTTTAAATTACCCCACTAAACTAATTATTATTTTGAAATTGGGTTATTCCGTTAAAAAAATAATCGGACGTTAGTTTTTTATCTACAAAACTAATGAATTATCCATTGTAGTTGGCACGTTTTACTGATTACACCATTGAACTTTTAATTTTTCAAATTACCACATTAAACTAATTAAAAAAATGATTATTTTAAATATTTTTAAAAATAATTATTATTTTTAGTAAAAAATATTAGAAACTTTAATTTTTTTTTTTCCATAAAACGAGTAAAATTTCATAAAATATAGATTTAAAAAAAAATTAAAGTTTTATGAAACATTACTGATTTTTTTAAAAAAATCTCTTTTTTCCTTTTGAAAATAAAGTTTATTTTTTTAAATTTATATTTTATAAAATTTCACTCATTTTTTTAAAATATGAAGAATTTTCCAATTTTTTTCTTGAAAATAAAATTTATTTATAAAAATTATTAATTTCTTTTTTGAAAAAATTGAATCAATTTTTTATTTATCATTTACTATTTTTTTATTTTAATTTCTATTTTTAGTTTTTAAAAAAAATTTATAATATTAAGAATGAGTCATTCTGTTAAAAAATTAAGTAGACATTAATTTAAGACTTAATTTAATTTAAAATCACTTTAATTTGTTTGAATCTATATTTTATGGAACTCTACTCATTTTATGAAGAAAAAAAAAGTTTCTAATATTTTTTACTTAAAATAATAATTATTTTTTAAAATACTTAAAATAATTATTTTTAATTAGTTTGATGGGGTAATTTGAAAAATTAAAAGTTCAATGATGTAATCAATAAAATAAGCCAACTACAGTGTGTAATTCATTAGTTTTGTAGATAAAAAATTAACGTCCGTTTATTTTTTTTAACCAAATGACACAATTTCAAAATAATAATTAGTTTAGTGATGTAATTTGAAAAATTAAAAGTTCAATGATATAATCAGTAAAACCTACCAACTACAGTGGGTATTTTTTTAGTTTTGCCCAATAAAATCTAAACCACAAAACATCATTTAAAATGTCTTCTTGTTGCACTTTTAGATGCAAAATCATCAATTATACTATCATATTTAATGTTTTCTAACATATTATTTTTAATGTATAATATCGTTAATCTTTTTATTATTTAATTTTTTTATACACATAAATACATAAGTTTATAAAAAAATTTGGACCCTCCTCAACTGTGGGCCCTGGACGGTTGCTCTGTTAGTCCTTGCCCAAGGCCGGCTCTGGTTAATACATCTCTATCTTTAACACACCACATCTATTATTATATATAGACACAAAATGGGGACAATATTTGGTTTGATAGTCTTTTTAGGGTTGCAATAAATTTCTTCTGCTGGATGTTATAGGCCGTAATAAATTTCCTCCGATAAAAATTAATACCCTCAATTTGTCTACAATTCTCCTACAATAATTCGTTGAATATAATTAAAATGTAGCTTCAATCTTCACTTATTGTCTTATTATTGTGAGACTTACAACTTCATAATATCTCATTAGTAGATGCGAGTTACATGTGTTACATTTCATATATTATATGAACAATGCAGGGAATGTGTATGAAAATGACTATACACACCATATTGAAGCTCTCTCACTCGGAGATTGAGACATAGAATATGGGACGTGATGCCATGTTAGTGATGTTGCCATTAAAGCATGATATGTTAGACCCGGAGTTGGTCAGCCCTCTAGTCCGGTTTAGACCAATGACAATTTTTGTTTAAAAACCGTTCAAACTTGGAGAACCGGCGGTTGAACCGCCTGAACCAGCGAACCGATGACTGATTCGCGAGTTAGACCGGTTCCCTACCTACTTTAGGAAAAAAAAATAGGGCTTCAACTCTTCAATCTTCAGGTCTGCAATTCTGCTTTTTCTTCTCTGTTGCGCCCAGATTAATCATTAATGTATGACTTATTCTAATAAATAACACAAAACTACTCACTTTCCAAATCAATTATACATACCCATTAAGCCTTAACAATATGCACAAATAATAACCACATAACAATGACAAAACAATATCATGAGCCCAAACAAAAAAATCAAAAAAAAAAGAAAAGAAGAAATAATTATCAAAGAAATCCAAAAGTTTAAGTGCAAAATACATTAAAATAAAAATCAAAAGCTTTAGTTTTAGATTGAACTCATCAACCATTTTAGATCGGACTCATAAACCGAGTAAGCAAAAGAAGTATCATGTGAATTTAGCAACAAAAAAAAGAAAGAAGAAGGATTCTGTGTACTGTCGATTTGGATTTTGGGGAGCAAAAGAAGTGGTATTCTCTGTAAAATAGATTTGAAGGAGAGAATATGTCAAAAACATATTCCCTTACTATAATAATTAATATGACAAAAGAAGGGGACTTAGATCATCCACCGGATTTAAGGACTTTGAATTTTTATTAGATACTATGTTTTGACTAGAATATGCCAAAAGCATATTCTCTTTATGTTCATTTGTATTATTTGATTTAGTATCCTTCTTTTCACATACATTTAGTATTTATTTGAATAATATAAAATAAATAATCTATAAATAGGTTTAGTTTTTTTGTGTAGATAAATTGATTAATTTCATATATTTACTAAATATTATATATAATACTCCCTCCGTCCCAAATTAATTACTCAGTTTTGACTTTTTTAAGTCAAATTGACTATTTTTAAAATTAATAATTAAGCATATATAAATATATTTCTAAAATTATAAAAATTAGGGTTAGTAATAAATTGTATATACTTTCTTTTGGTTATAATCTCTTCACCTATATTTTAACAAAAATACTAAAAAGATTAGTTTTAAAAGTGGTCAATTTGACTTTAAAAAGTCAAAACTAAGCAATTAATTTGGGACGGAGGGAGTATATAATAGTAATTAATGTATTTAATTATTTTTTATATATTAATGACGTCACTAGGTCAATAAAGATTCGACCACTGCTAGAATCGGTGACCCATCCACATGGTACTTTTTTCGATTCGATTTGAAAATATCGCATTAAAGTCAATTAGCACGATGAAAACTATGGTCATGTTACGTTTATCGTAGTATGACCCAATCATTAAGTCAAAATTTGTTTGTGATGTTCGTGATTAGCAAGGAAAGGATGCATGTGATTTAGCACTGATCAATATGGATAATAATCGATTTTATTTTTATTTTCGCATTGTATGCGTGTATGTATGTGATTGTATATTGGTTATATTGCAGCTAAAATGAAATAGAAGATCAAAAAGAATAGAATAACATATTTGGGCTATTGTCTCTCGCTAAAATCTAAATGCAACCATAAAGACTTTTTTTGGGTATGAATTAAACTGATAATTAATTTATGAAGAAAATGAATTATTAATTAGCAATGGAGACATAATAGAAGCATGGAATTATTATGGTAAAAATTTGAGATAACATTTCATCTATTACTCTATATTTGTTTACATATTTATATATATGATTACATATTGATACTATATGCATGAAGAAATAATTTGTTTATCGTAAGCTACGTTTCTAGTCTTATTTTTTTATATAACTATTAAAGTTTAATATAATAGCACAATTTGTCATAAGAACTAAATGTATTAATTCAATTTAATACAAGGAATTAGTTTTTCCATATATATGATCCGTTTAAATATACATTATTGATATATGGAAGTATTATTTCTATTTACCAATCTATTTGGAAGTGTTAAGGAAGAAAGTGAAAAATATTTAGAAAAATATATAGACAACCATAATTAATTTAAGTTTCAACTCCTATACGATTAGTGTGTATATATATATATATATATATATATATATATATATATATATATATATATATGTGTGTGTGTGTGTGTGTGTGTGTGTGTGTGTGTGTGGGGTGGGGGGGGCGCGCTCCAGCTATTTATTGTTTCAAATCGAGGTGAAGCCATGAATCATGATGAGTATTAAACCACAAATATAAGACTCTGAATTTTATGAAATGAAAGTATTTAATTTTTTATAATTATTATTCTATTTAATAAATGGTTTAATTGAGAAAAGGTTAAAGTTAAGGGTGATATGTGAATTTTTTTTTACAAAATAAGCAAATTGATATAAAATATTCATTGTGTCGGGGAATATTCGATTGGTCGAAAAATATTCATTTTAACAGGAAATATTCGTATGACGACACAATCATTGGTGGACCCCACAACAGAAGTATTGTCGTAGTTAGAAAAAGACAGAAATATCTTTTTATAAAAATAACGGCGAAAGTTTTACCGTTAAACTGTTGAACTACCCGGTGGTAAAAGTACAGTAATACGCGTGGTTGCATAGTAGCACACGGTATTGATTATTGATGCTTACGTAAGAAGCCACTCAGTTTACTCAATTATTACTACAATCATTGTTGCATAGTATCTCACGTTATTTGATTCAATTATTGTCACAGTATCATCTGAATAATATTTTATATTATTAAATTAATAATTGAGACAACAAAGTTATTCATATTATTATTTACAATATTGACGATGTCTAGAAAGTTCTGTCGAGGAGAGGTTTGGTCACCTAATTGCGCGTCAATAGGGAAAAATTCTTATCGAAAAGCCCCATCTTTCCTAGGAATGATCTGGTTGTTAAATATTGTGAGTTATAATATTAATAATGTATAATTGTTGAAGTATTAATAATGTGTTTATTAAAGATAAGTGAATTACAAAAGTTAGATGGGAATAATGCAAACTTGGAAAATTTTAGGGGTACTAAAGTGTAATAAGTTAAATCAATCTGGACCATTGGTGGTGGTTTTAATAGTAAATCAATCTGGACCGTCGATGGTTGTTTTATAGTAAATCAATCTGGACCGTCGATGGTGGTTTTAATAGTAAATCAATCTGGACCGTCGGTGGTGGTTTTAATAGTAAATCAATCTGGACCGTCGGTGGTGGTTTTAAAAATAAATCAATCTGGACCGTCGGTTGTGATTTTAATAGTAATCAATCTAGACCGTCCATTCTAATAGTCAATCAATCTGGACCGTTCGTGAATTAGTTATTATTTAGTCATTTCTCTTATAAATAGAAGCTTAATTCTTTTTTCATTCTCACCAATTCACTGAGACTTACAAGAGAAACTATAGAGAGCAAAAAGAAGAGTATTCTACTACTTCACTATTGCAGTATTCAGTCTTCTACTAAGGTAAGGGATATTATTTGTTGTATTCGTAAGGGATATTATTTGTTGTATTCGTAAGGGATATTATTTGTTGTATTCGTAAAGGGTATTATTTCTTTCGTATTCATAAGGAATGCTATTTTTTTGTATTTATCCTTTAATATGTCAGAATAACATGTCTACGCGGATTACGTACCGTATGACAGGTAAAAATACATTTGCAGTTTCGTATGTTATTTCTTTTTATATTCTTAAATCTAAACTTACTATGGTAGTATTGCTTCTTTAATACTTGAAATTAGTATAATATCCTTGAGTTTTGCGCTTCATCCAGTATCGTTTCGTTGAAATATTGATCTGAACTTTTTTATTAAATATCAATATTTTCACCGGGGTACTATTCAAGGGTTACTATTCTCCCGGTTACTGTTTATTAAAATATTATTTACTCGGGTATTCAGGGCACTTTTCATGCTGGGGTACTATTCACGAGTTACTATTCATAGGTTACTATTCACCCGGTTACTATTCACTTGGGTATTCGGGACACTTTTCATGCCGGGATACTATTCACGAGTTATTATTTATGGGTCACTATTCACCCAATTACTATTCACTCAAATATTATTCACTCGGGTATTCGGGGCACTTTTCATGCCAGGGTACTATTCCCGAAGTACTATTCACAGGGTATTATTCACCAAAAAATTTATTTCTTTTCTGTCTGTCCAAATTATTTTTGATACATAGATATTATTCTTGAATTTTACTCCACAAAGCAGTATCATGTTGACAATTTGGACATTATTAAATTCTTGATAAATTAAATTATAAATCATTAAAATTTATCCTTTGCTTTCATTTAATTGAATTCTTATATCATTGTCATCATCCTCATGCTTATATTATGATGAAAGTCATCTTTGGCTTACGTGCATAGATAGACTGTTGATTCGTATGATTATGACCAGGGATCAGTCGGTATAATCATGACCCGTAATGTTACAAATGATGTGGTAAAAATCCTCATTGGCCTGTAGTGCATTGATGGACAGTTGTTGGTATGATTATGACCAGGGATTATTTGGTATAATCATGACCATTGATGATTACATGAATATCCTTGGCCCGTAGTGCAGGGATGATTCGATGATGTGGTTTATTTATTAAACTGAGTCTCATCGATAAAGTTGATGAAAACCTTTTTAAATCATAGAAGATAGTAGATATCATGCTCTACTTTACTCTTCTAATGGATTGCTTGTTTCGCTGCAGTTAAACTTGTTGTCTATTATATTCTATCAGTTTAACATTGTTGAAGGCTAACGATAACTTATTCTGCATTATCTTAGTCATAATATTTCTTACTGGGCTAGTTGAGCTCACCATTTTGTTTTCATTATTCTCTTCAGGAAATGAGAACATAGCCGGGACTAGTCGGGGAACGGAGTGAAGGTCCGAGATGGCTGTTTTAGTAATCCTTACTATTTAGTGTGATAATAAATATAATGAGGATTGAATTTGAGTTTGGATATTGTCTATGAGACAATATTCGTGTAAAAACTCTCAGCTCTTGTTGTATAATTAAGTTTGTATTTGTATTCTGTACCATGTATTTGGCGACCCAAGATGGGTGATGTATACCTATTTTGGGGGCGTCACAGTTGGTATCAAAGCTTAAGAATATGATCCCTGGCTGAGATGTGAGACAAGAACTAGGAGGGGAGAAACAGGTTATTCCTTCGCTAGTATGACATACCTAAGTTTATTTGGTATTTAATTGGTCGGTCAGAGTATAGGGATAATATGTGACATGTCAATTAACCCTTATTTTGTGGCAGTGTTTGAAAATGGCATTTAAAAATATTGAGATCAACAATGAGGCACATTGTGATGCCCCCAAAATAGGTATACAACACCCATTTTGAGTCGCCAAATACATGGTACAGAAATAACTATAACTTTATTAATACAATGATCGTGCAAGATACGACAACACTTAAACTGTGAGTTAAATACAAATATTGTCATCTAGACAATATCCACACTCAAATAAGTCATCATTACAATTATTAATACACTATTTTACAAAATAGTGAGGACTACAAGAACAACTTCTAGAACCATCATTTCACACCCCGACTAGTACTTGCTACATTCTCGCCTCCTGAGAAGAAAAATGAAACAAAAAAGAAAAGGGTGAGCTCAACTAGCCCAGTAAAAAATATTATGACCAAGATAATATAGAACAAATTATCATTAGTCCTCAATAGGAAAAAATTTAATAGAATACAATAAACAACAAATTATAAATCAATATTCGCAGCGGAAATAATAATTCATTAGAAGAGTTAAGTAGAGAATGAAATCTATTATCTTCAATGATTTTAAAAGTCCATCATCAATATTTTATCCCTATAACATCAATCAATGTACATCTTGATTCAAATATTCATCTTTGCACTACAGGCCAAAGATATTCATCAGTTGGTTATGTTCATCTCAACACCTGTTCATCTTTGCACTACGACCAAAGATATTCATCAGAAATCATTCATCTTTGCACTACAGGCCAAAGATATTCAGTAATATCATCATTTAGGACTAAGGATGATAAAAAAATATTTTAAAGAAAACGAATCCAGTGAAACAAAAGAATAAATATTAAGGATTCGTATTTCGGTTTATCCATGTCCAAAAATACCTCATAAATAATCATAGTGGAGTAAAATTCAATAATGATCAAAACATGGATACAATCAAAGCTAGTATCCATAATAGATATCTTAGACAAAAAGAAGAAAATTTTATTTTTCGATGAATAGTGCCGTATTCGTGAATAGTGTCGTATACGTGAATAGTAACTCCGACACAAAAAGTTCTAAATTTGATAAAAAGTTCATATCAATATTTCAGCATAATGATATTGAAGAAAATAATATCATTTACGAAGAAAATAATATCCCTTACCTCGAAAAGACAGTTCTTCTGATTGGAATACTGAATATAGTGCTGAAGGGAACTCGCACCTTATAGTTTCTGGTGTGATTTTTAATTCTAACCTAAGCACCCTATTTATAGGAAAATGCTTAGAACACCAAAGTAGAAAATTTAATAAAATATTAATATTTATTAAATAATCATACGCACCATTTGAATTCTCATTTCAGCACATTTACCATAGCCCACCAACTCACAAAACTTTCAAAAAATGTTTTTCTTAAAAATAATAATTAAAACTCCCAAAAATCAATTATTTTGAAACTTCGGAACTTCAATAATTCATAATAAATAGACCTTTTATCAAAAAAATTCGAACCTTATGTCTTTTTCATAGGAAATTTCATTATCTACAACTTTGTAAGTTTAAGTTTTTTCAAATTCCAAACAGAAACTGACCGAAATCCACAAACGGGCGATTTTACAAGCTATAATCAAATTTCAATCAAGAAATGGGCCCACAGACATGTTTAACATGTTTTAAACAACTTTTGCAACAAAAATACTCTTCCTTCTCATATACTCATATATCCCACATTCATTGTAAAAAATATCATCATTTTTATATTATAATAATATAATAAAATATTATTATATCAGAAAAGATAAAATATCGATTTTCAACAATTGTCACTTTAAAAATTTTCTCCATCTATATCCATATAAAATGAATATTTTTCTCATCATATAAATCAATAATTAATTATTCACAAATAATATTACCGAATCACAATACTGACAACCAGGCAGTTCTCAGGAAAGATGGGGCTTTTCAATAAGGATTTCTTCTTACTGGCGCGCAATAAGGTGACCAAACCTCTCCTTGGACAGAACTTTCTAGACATTGCCAATAATGTTATCTAATAATATTATTCAGATAATATGAATTATTGCTTCGATAATAAAAAATACTGTGTAGTGACAATTATTGAAGCAACAGTAATATAAAATATCAACGCAACAATTATTGAATCAATAAAATAAAATACTAAACAGTAATTACTGTAACAATTATTGAGTAGTGCATTCTTACGTAAGAATCAATAATTGGTGCAATACCGTGTGCTACTGTGCAATAACGCGTATTACTGTGTTTTAACCACCGGGTATTCTAACAGTATTAACGGTAACAACTACGCCGTTATTTATAAACAACTTATACTTGTCATTTTCTTCATCCAATCGCTTTCCATTATGGGGCCCACACAAGGCTGCACCGTCGTACGAATATTTCCCGACAGTAAGAATATTCCACGACCAAACGAATATTCTCCGATAAAAATGAATATTTTATAACAACTTGCTTATTTAAAATATTTGTATATTTTACCCATAACTAACCACATTAATCAAATCAACCCTTACTATTTCAAAATAATAAATAGAGAAAATTTAATTTTATTTATAATAAGTTGGGGTCTTACAACCTCCCCTCCTTATGAAATTTCGTCCTTGAAATTGACATACGTACCTGGTGTTTCGAAAAGATGAGGATACCTCGCTTTCATTTCCGTTTCCAACTCCCAGGTCATTTCCTCAATAGTATGGTTTCTCCACAAAATTTTAACTTGTGGTATGACCTTCGTGCGTAGGACATGCTCCTTCCTATCTAAGATCTTGACAGGTACCTCTTCATACGTTAAGTCTTCGGGTATCTTGTTCTGTTCTAACTCAATAACGTGGTTTGGGTCTTTCACATATTTACGTAGCACAGATATATGAAAAATATTATGAACACGAGACATACTTGGAGGTAACGCGAGTCTATAGGCCATATTTTCTACTCGGTCAAGAATCTGAAATGGACCAATAAATCGTGGATTGAGATTTCCTCTCTTTCTAAATCTTGTAACTCCTTTCCATAGAGCAACACGCAATAATACATGATCCCTAATACTAAATTTCACGTCCTTTCGATGAAAATTCGCATAACTCTTTTGTCGATCCTGTGCCATTTGTATACGTTGTCGAATCATTTGGATCTTTTCTGTAGTCATACGTACAAACTCGGGTCCCAACAATGTTGCTTCACCCACCTCATCCCAACATATTGGAGAGCGACACTTTCATCCATACAATGTTTTGAATGGAGCCACAACTATGCTTGCCTGATAACTGTTGTTGTAGGAGAATTCCACCAATGGTAAATACTTATCCCAACTGCCTTTGAAGTCTAGGACACAGAGTCTTAATAGATCTTCAGGAGTTTGAATAGTCTTCTCTGATTGTCCGTCCGTTTGAGGATGGTATGCCAAACTGAACCATAAATCCGTGCCCATAGCTTTTTACAAGCTAACCCAAAATCTTGAAGTGAATCTTGGGTCACGATCCGAAACTATAGATACTGGCATGCCATACAACCTCACAATCTCATTCACGTACATACTAGTAAGACGTTCAAGGGAATAAGTCTCCCGTATCGGCAAGAAATGAGCAGACTTGGTTAATCTATCAACAATAACCCAAATAGCTTTTATGCCTTGAGAAACCGTGGGAAGACCCGTAACGAAATCCATGGTAATGTGTTTCCACTTCCATTTCGGAATCTTAAGTGGTTGCAATGGACCCTTAGGCACTTGATGCTCCGCCTTTACACGTTGACAAGTTAAACACCTCGAGATAAACTTTGCAATCTCTCTCTTCATATTGTTCCACCAAAATATATTTCGAAGATCACGATACATTTTGATACTTCCAGGATGGATTGCAAACGGTGTATTATGTGACTCCATCATGATCTTTTACTTTAAATCAGAATCGTTAGGAACACAAAGTCTAGAGTGAACTCGAAGTATTCCTTCTTCATCGATTCTTGCTTTTGAAATAGCACCTTTTTACACTTTCTTCTTCATACGCATCAGCTCCGGGTCTGTGGCTTGAGCAACTTTAACTTTATCGATTAAAGTTGGTTCTATGCGTATACTTGACATCATTGCATGGGTCCCCGGAGTCTTGAATTATATCTTCATCTTTTGTAAATCACACAAAATGGGCCTTTGTGTTGACAACATTGCACTCGTTCCTGCATATGATTTTCTACTCAATGCGTCAGCTATCACGTTCGCTTTTCCAGGATGGTATTGAATGGTGTGGTCGTAGTCTTTCAACAGCTCGAGCCAACGTCGTTGCCGCATGTTGAGTTCCTTTTGGGTGAAAAAATATTTGAGGCTTTTATGGTTTGAATATATCTCCACTTTCTCCCCCAAATAGATAATGCCTCCAGATCTTTAGCGCGAAAATGACTGCTACCAACTCTAGATCATGAGTAGGATAATTCCTCTCATATTCTTTAAGTTGTCGCGAGGCATAGACTATGACTTTTCCACGTTGCATGAGAACACATCCTAACCCTTTGCCGGAAGCATCGCTGTAGATAACAAATCCATCCAAACAAGATGGTATTGTCAAAACAGGTGCCGAAATGAGTCTCCTCTTGAGCTCTTGGAAACTCTTCTCGCATTCCTCGTTCCATACGAATTTTATATCTTTCCGAGTCAGCTGAGTTAATGGAGTAGCAATTCGAGAAAATCCTTCCACGAATCTTCGATAATAACTAGCTAAGCCCAGAAAGCTACGTACTTCGGTCACCGACTTTGGTTGCTCCCAACTTTGTATTGCTTTAATCTTTGCTGGGTCAACAGATACTCTATGTTTTGACACCACGTGCCCAAGGAATGCTACTTCCTCAAGCTAGAACTCGCATTTCTTCAACTTGGCATATAGCTTGTTTTCACGAAGCCTTTGGAGTATCAGCTTCAAATGGTGCTCATGATCTTCACGACTTTTGGAATATATGAGGATGTCATCAATAAAGACAACAACGAACTGATCCAAGTATTCCTTGAATACTCGGTTCATCATATCCATGAAAGCCGCAGGAGCATTAGTCAATCCAAAAGATATGACTAAGAATTCATAATGCCCGTACCGAGATCTTAAGGCAGTCTTTGGAATATCCTCAGTTCTAATCTTCAGCTGATGATATCCAAAATGAAGATCGATCTTTGAAAAGAATTGTGCTCCGTGTAACTGGTCAAACAGGTCATCAATACGAGGTAGCAGATACCTATTCTTGATAGTGACATGGTTTAATTCCCGGTAGTCAATACAAAGTCGCATACTCCCATCTTTCTTCTTTACGAATAAAACAGGAGCACCCCAAGGAGATGTACTAGGACGAATGAAACCGATGTCCAACAAGTCCTGTAGTTGGACCTTCAACTCCTGAAGTTCAATAGGAGTCATTCGATATATGGGGATTTAGAAATGGGCTTTGTACCAGGTTCAATATCAATAAAGAATTCAACTTCACGTTCCGGGGGTAGACCGAGAAGTTCTTCAGGAAATACGTCAGGAAAGTCACTAACAACAGGAATATTATTCAAATCTGACGTGTCTTTATTCAAATCCATAACATGGGCTAAGAAAGCTTGACATCCATTTTTTAATAAACGAATTGCTTTATGACTTGATATAACAGTGATTGATTTTAGTGGTTTAGTTGCTTGAATTCGAACAACAGGTTGATTAGGAATATGAAAACTAACCACCTTACGAAAACAATCAATTTTGGCATGATGAGTAGTTAACCAATCAATCCCTAAAATCACATCAAAAGCAAGTATCTTTAAAGAGATAAGGTTAACAGGTAATATGATGGTGCCAACTTGGATCAAACAAGATTTATAAACAGTAGATGTGATGAAAGTTTCTCCTAACAGAGTCTCCATAGATAGGTCAAAGTCTAATATCTCCGGAGTCAAGTTTAAACGTTGAGCACAAGCAGGAGAAATAAATGAATGGGTAGCACCGGTATCTAGTAAGGTATGAACTTCACATGAATTTATGATTAGCTTACCCGTGATCACCTCGTTAGGGTTCCTCGCATGTTGACCAGTCACGACAAACGCTCTTCCAGGAACTGTTGACTTTGACTTTTCTGGGACAGCCTTTTGAGTCACCATCCCCGCTGGACTTGGTTTCGCTACAGTGCAATCTCGAGCGATATGTCATTCCTTTCCACAATTATAACATACCTTAAACTATTGTGGGCAGTTTGGGCTGATATGTCCTTCTTTTCCGCACTTATAGCATATGACCGGTGGTCGTTCTCCTCCCTTGGAACCAGTTGCTGCTGGTGCTGACGTCTTCGTATAGTCATTGTTGAATCTCCTCTTTTTAAAATCTCCTCCCGACTCGCTTCTTCTATTCTCATGGCCACGATTACCACCAGAGTGGTTGCCACTCTTGTCCGTATTTTTCTTTCTCCGCTGGTTATCGTTGTTCTGATGACTGCTGTCACTGGTATGATCCTGGTTGTGGTCCCTCGGTTGACCGTACTCGTTATCTCGCTCTAATAATTGAGCCCTGTTGACAATATCTGAATAGAGAGAAAATTTATGAGAAATGAGATATTGACGTATGCCGGGTTTCAAACCTCTTAGAAACATCCGCGTCATACGTTCCTCATTCTCCACCAAATGAGGTGCAAACCTGGATAACTCCGTGAACTTTGCCTCGTACTGGGACACCGTCATGTTGTTTTGTTCCAATCTAATAAACTCTACCTCCTTCATATGACGAACACTTTTAGGAAAGTATTTGTCATTGAACAGTTTCTGAAATGTCTCCCAAGACATGCTGAGCGCGGCTGGATGAGTACGCTTCACAAATTCCCACCAGTAATATGCCTCATTACGGAATATAAAAGTGGCGAATGGAACTTTATGTTCCTCCGTGCATCCCAAGACATCGAATATCTTGGTAATTTGCTTGACCCACGTCTCCGCCTTAATCGGATCCGGCTTTCCCCAGAATTCTGGTGGTCCCAAGTCTTTGAACTGCTTGGCTGTGACCAGCTATGCGTTGCCATTGTTCCTACCTGTATTTTGAACAGGAGTCTCCCTCGTTTGGTTTTGCATGAACCGCAAAAAGCTTCTAAACATCGCAACGTTCATCGTCTGCTCAGTGTTGTTTATAGGAGGAACATTGTCAGCCTGTTGCACGTTCTCCTCATTGGTGAGCAAAGGTGTCTCCACGGTCTCATTTACTCCACTGTTAACATTCTTAGTCGACATTCTCAAATACTGCCATAAAACAAGGGTTAATTTAACAAATTAACAAATCACATAATATCCCTATATTATGACAGACCAACAAATAAGCTTAGGTAGGACACACTAACGAAGGATTTACTTGTCTCTACCCTCCTAGTTCTATTCCCCGATCTCTGCCAGAGATCATATCCCTAAGCTCTGATACCAACTGTGACGCCCCCAAAATAGGTATACAACACCCATTGGTCGTGTAAGATACGACAACACTTAAACTGTGAGTTAAATACAAATATTGTCATCTAGACAATATCCACACTCAAATAAGTCCTCATTACAATTATTAATACACTATTTTACAAAATAGTGAGGACTACAAGAACAACTTCTAGAACCATCATTCCACACCCCGACTAGTACTTGCTACATTCTCGCCTCCTGAGAAGAAAAATGAAACAAAAAAGAAAAGGGTGAGCTCAACTAGCCCAGTAAAGAACATTATGACCAAGATAATATAGAAAAAATTATCATTAGTCCTCAACAGGAAAAAATTTAATAGAATACAATAGACAACAAATTATAAATCAATATTCGCAGCGGAAATAATAATTCATTAGAAGAGTTAAGTAGAGAATGAAATCTATTATCTTCAATGATTTTAAAAGTCCATCATCAATATTTTATCCCTATAACATCAATCAATATACATCTTGATTCAAATATTCATCTTTGCACTACAGGCCAAAGATATTCATCAGTTGGTCATGTTCATCTCAACACCTGTTCATCTTTGCACTACGGGCCAAAGATATTCATTAGAAATTATTCATTTTTGCACTACAGGCCAAAGATATTCAGTAATATCATCATTTAGGACTGAGGATGATGAAAAAAAATATTTTAAAGAAAACGAATCCAGTGAAACAAAAGAATAAATATTAAGGATTCGTATTTCGGTTTATCAATGTCCAAAAATACCTTATAAATAATCATAGTGGAGTAAAATTCAAGAATGATCAAAACATGGATACAATCAAAGCTAGTATCCATAATAGATATCTTAGACAAAAAGAAGAAAATTTTATTTTTCGGTGAATAGTGCTGTATTCATGAATAGTGCCGTATACGTGAATAGTAACTCCGACACAAAAAGTTCTAAATTTGATAAAAAGTTCATATCAATATTTCAGCATAAGGATATTAAAGAAAATAACATCACTTACCTCGAAAAGACAATACTTCTGACTGGAATACTGAATATTGTGCTGAAGGGAACTCGCACCGTATAGCAACACTCAAGGTATCAAAATACTAACAAGAATACGCTCGATAATATATAGAGAAAAAGATTTTAGTTTCTGGTGTGATTTTTAATTCTAACCTAAGCACCCTATTTATAGGAAAATGCTTAGAACACCAAAGCATAAAATTTAATAAAATATTAATATTTATTAAATAATCATACGCACCATTTGAATTCTCATTTCAGCACATTTACCATAGCCCACCAACTCACAAAACTTTCAAAAAACGTTTTTCTTAAAAATAATAATTAAAACTTCCAAAAATCAATTATTTCGAAACTTCGGAACTTCAATAATTCATAATAAATAGACCTTTTATCAGAAAAATTCGAACCTTATGTCTTTTTCATAGGAAATTCCATTCTCTACAATTTCGTAAGTTTAAGTTTTTTTAAATTCCAAACAGAAACTGACCGAAATTCACAAACGGACGATTTTACAGACTATAATCAAATTTTAGTCAAGAAATGGGCCCACAGACATGTTAAACATATTTTAAACAACTTTTGTAACAAAAATAATTTTCCTCCTCATATACTCATATATCCCACATTCATTGTAAAAAATATCATCATTATTATATTATAATAATATAATAAAATATTATTTTATCAGAAAAGATAAAATATCGATTTTCAACAATTGTCACTTTAAATATTTTCTCCATCTATATCCACATAAAATGAATATTTTCCTCATCATATAAATTAATAATTAATTATTCATGAATAATATTACCGAACCACAATACTGACAACTAGGCAGTTTCCAAGAAAGAGGGGGCTTTCCAATAAGGATTTCTCCTTGCTGGCGCGCAATTAGGTGACCAAACCTCTCCTTAGACAGAACTTTCTAGTCATTGCCAATAATGTTATCTAATAATATTATTCAGATAATATGAATTAGTGCTTCGATAATGAAAAATACTGTGTAGTGACAATTATTGAAACAACAGTAATATTAAAATATCAACGCAACAATTATTGAATCAATAAAATAAAATACTGAACAGTAATTACTGTAACAATTTTTTAGTGCCTTCTTACGTAAGAATCAATAATTGGTGCAATACCGTGTGCTACTGTGCAATAACGCGTATTACTGTGTTTTTACCACCGGGTATTCCAACAGTATTAACGGTAACAACTACGCCGTTATTTATAAACAACTTATACTTGTCATTTTTTTCATCCAATCGCTTTCCGTTATGGGGCCCACACAAGGCTGCGCCGTCGTACGAATATTCCCCGACAGTAAGAATATTCCACGACCAAACGAATATTCTCCGATAAAAATAAAAATTTTATAACCACTTGCTTATTTAAAATATTTGCGCATTTTACCCATAACTAACCACATTAATCAAATCAACTCTTACTATTTCAAAATAATAAATAGAGAAAATTTAATTTTATTTATAATAAGTTGGGGTCTTATACACATGAAACCGTTGAGTCACCAACGATCAATAACCAGGATAATGTGATGTCAGGCGAAGAAGGAATTAGAGATATCCATGTGGTGATGGAAGAATTAATAGTTGCACCCGAGCTAGTCGTAGAGGTAGCAGCTAAGAGTGAGGAAGAAGAGGAACCTGAGGAGAATTTATTAGAAGAACTTTATGATCAAAATATAAAATTGCAAAATTTTATTCATGAGTTAGAAGAACAGGCTGAAGAACGGCCGGCGGTCGTGGAGCAAAGAGATGCAACAATTCAAAATTATGTTACCCGATGTGTGATGCTTGAACAGAAGCACTCTTTGGCAGAGTATAAGATATTAGAGCTGAAATCTGAGAATTCTATTATCAAAATTTTGATGAAAGAAGAAACAACTGAACGAATGAGAATGGAGGATGCATGGGTAAAAGCTGCACGACGCGCTGATATTATAGAAAAAGGCGTTCGATCAAATAAGGCCAAAATAGATGAAATGGATTTCGCTTATTGGAGAACAATTGGGAGAATCCAACATCGAGTTTGGAATTACCCTGTACAGAGCAGTCAACCCCAATTCAATATGGATCGGAGAGTAATGATTCAAATCATGGATCAGGAATGCGATGAAGCAATTGAGGGTGGAATGTACTCCATAGCGAAGTTAAGTCCAGTTGAGATGATGGCGCCAAAGGTGGATACAGACAAAACAAAGTTAGTGGTTTCAGGAAGAGCATTTTTCGTGACGAGGAACCCGAACGAAGTTATCACGGGTAAGTTAATCATAAACTCTAGCAAAGTTTATACCTTATTTGATACCGGTTCTATCCATTCTTTTATTTTTCCTACTTGCGTTCAACGTTTAAATATTACTCCGGAGAAATTAGACTTTGACTTATCTGTTGAAACTCCGTTGGGGGAAACCTTTATTACATCCACTGTTTATAAATCTTGTTTGATTCAAATCGACACTTTCACATTACATGTTGATCTTATCTCTTTGAAAATACTTGCCTTTGATATGATTCTAGGAATCAACTGGTTAACTACTCATCATGCTAAAATTGACTATTTTTGTAAGGTTGTTAGCTTTCATATTCCTAACCAACCTATTATGCGAATTCAAGCGACCAAACCACTAAAGTCAATTACTGTCATATCAACCCATAAAGCTATTCGTTTATTGAAAAACAGATGTCAAGCTTTCTTAGCCCATGTTACAGATTTAAACAAAAATACATCAGATTTGAATGATATTTCCATTGTTAATAAATTTCCTGACGTATTCCCTGAAGAACTTCTTGGCCTACCCCCAGAGCGTGAAATTAAATTTTGTATCGACCTTAAATCCGGTACAAAACCCTCAAATACTTCTTCATCTAAACGAGCGTATCATGCGCCGAAGACGTTGGCTCGAGCTGTTGAAGATTACGTCCATACCATTCAATACCATCATGAATGAGCGAACGTAGTAGCTGACGAGTTGAGTAGAAGATCGTATGCAGTTACAAGTGCAATATTATTAACACAAAGACCCATTTCGTATGACTTACAAAGGATGGAGATAGAGTTAAAGACTCCAAGAACCCACGTGATGATGGCAAATATACGATTAAAACTGACTTTAATCGATAAAGTTAAAGCCACTCAAGCTACATGTAACGCTCCCAAAATAGGTCCATTCCATCCAACCCATTTTGAGTCGCCAAATACATGGTACAAAAAATAACTACAACTTTATTACAATAATTGTCGTGCAAAATACAACAACATATATGCTGTAAGTTTGGATACAAATATATACCAAATGTGACTCATATCCCAACCGTGGACAGCACCTCAAAATAACACCTTACATAAAGGTATAGTCAAAAACTGTTTTAGAAACTAGAATATTTGGGAAGTGCTCAAGGAAACCTTCGTACATGGGAGGCCACGCGTCTAGGTTATGATAGATATCATATGGCCACAGAATTATCCTTGGTTGACCCAATAGACCCCAAAGAAAAACGAGAAGATTACTATCATATTCTTCCCAATGGTGAGTCTTCTCTTGACTTATCATTATCTCCACTGTCTCTAATTGAGAATTATACTTCAAACAAACACCAAGATTATATAGGTAGTGCCCATAGATATGCTCAGCAAGTGGATGAGCACAACCCTGTCTTATGATGACACGAGGTTGTATGTCATTAGACATCTTGTATGATAGTGTCAAAACACCCTTCCAACGTTGGGTTCGCCTCACCCTATTTTCTTCACCAAATATAACTACTAAATGATGACCACCGTTCTATTCCCTTGTTACCCCCGCTCGACCCAGCTACACTCTTATTACCTGAAAGGAATTGTGAAGCAAAAGGGTGAGCACAACTAGCTCAGTAAAGAATATCATGACTAAAGATAATTCAATTATCAATAGCCTTCATCAACAATAAATCAGAGATTTAGAACATATGGTAAATGATAAAAATTTCAACCATAGTTGCAGCGGAACGAGCAATCCATTAGAAGAGTCAAATAGACCATAAAGTCTATTATCTCCTCTATGTTAAAGATCCACCAACAATGTTTTATCCCTGTAACATCAATCAACCATTCTGGTCCACAATCATATGAATAACTCATAATCATAACTATAGTTCTAAATTCCTCTTCTCATCCAGGACGAAGATAATTTTCATCACCTATCTTTACCTGAAACATCAAAGATCATGGTTACACCAAATCACATTTCCTGTTCATAATCATACTAATAACTTCATCTTTGCACTACGGCCAAAGATATTCATTTGTATCACCAGTTGGTCATGTTTATCTCAACATCTGTTCATCTTTGCACTACTGGCCAAAGATATTCAACAACATGTCATCTTTGCACTACGGGCCAAAGATATTCATCAACAATTCATCTTTGCACTACAGGCCAAAGATATTCATCAATATTTCATCTTTGCACTACAGGCCAAAGATATTAATATCTCAAAGAAATATATAATCATTTCAGAATTTATATAAACAATAATTATAACCATGTTGATCAATTCACCTTTGCACTTAAGCTAAAGATATTCACTTATAAATTTAATGGTCATGATCATACCAATCAACGATTCAACTTTGCACTACTGGCCAAAGATAACCCATAGTCATGATCATACCAAAAATCTACCCATCTTTACACTCAAGTCAAAGAGAAATATCATCATTAGGGTTATAAAAACGTTATATATAATAATAAAAAAATAATATGATCAACATCTAGTTTTAATCTCAAGAGTAATATTCGTAAATCAACTATAATTTGGTTAGAAAAAGAAACTAATTTTTATCGTGAATAGTAACTTGTGAATAGTAACTCATAAATAGTAACTCGTGAATAGTAACTCATAAATAGTAAATCCGACACAAAAAGGTAGAAATTCCACAATAAAATCCATACCAGTATTTCGGTATAATGATATTGAAAGAATAATATTTCTTAA
Source organism: Panax notoginseng (assembly GCA_016801055.1). Lineage (NCBI taxonomy): Eukaryota > Viridiplantae > Streptophyta > Magnoliopsida > Apiales > Araliaceae > Panax > Panax notoginseng. The sequence continues at coordinate 46,509,148 of CM029020.1, forward strand.
GCTTATAAATAATTTATTTAAATTGTTTACACTTTACTAAATAATGCATTTAATCATTCTAAAATACCAAACTCATAAGATTTTATCACCAATAATCAAAACCCTCATCAAAAATCTGCATATACCTCATATAGAATTCTCAAGCCATAAAATCCTATTTTTCAATTTTCTTACTTCACATAACATATTTAATTCATTTACTCACAACTAGACCATTTTCATGAAAAATACCAAATCAGTTCTAAAAATATTTCTTTTCTGAGATTTAGCATAATATAGTCCCATAGTGAACATATATTTTTCTCAAAATTTTTAAAAGTCATTTACTATTTTTCATATGGCCAAAACAGCCGAATATTTAGACATTTATCAAAAATTATACTTTTGTCCAAAAATTCTGAAATTTACAGAGTATACTTCTATCATATACATGTACTCCCAATAAAAATTTCATCAATTTTGGAGTTAACCACAAGGAATTATAAGCTGTTACTTCTAAAATAGTCTTTTCTCATAAAATTCATAACTCTCAATCTATACATCCAAAAATCACTATTTTTGGACACAATCAAGAAAACTCATCAAAATATCATTTCAAATTTTTCCAGAATTTTTGAAGATCAGAAAAATTACGAAACTGAAAATCATAACAACCCTTAAAATCCCTTACCTCAAAAGAGCAGTACTTCTGACTGGATATCGGATATGATGCTGAAGGAAACTTGCACTGATGAATAGAAACTCACCAAGTATCTAAAAACTCACAAAATATGCTTCATAATATAGAGAGAGAAAGAGAGAAAGCTTATGTTTCTGGTGTGATTTTCAATTCTAACTTAGCCCTCTATTTATAGGAAAATTTTGGTAGGTTTGACCTGCAACCTGATGGCTTTACCTGCTACTATTCCCACCCACCACATTTGAAATATAATTCAGCACATTTTTTCACCAACCACAAGTGGGGCCCACCAATTCTAGAATTTTCCACCAAAATGATAAACTCCGAAAATTCAACAATTTCTGAACCAGTCATCTCGTAAAATTCATAACAAATCATACGTTCATTTTTAACGGTTCAAAATTTGTGGGCATATACTCAACTTATATATGTATAACATATCCAAAAATTACCACGATCCAACGGTCGGATTAAAAATTATAACCCCCGCAAAATATCTCAAAAACCCTGATTTTTAATACCTCCATTCCGACAAAAATACGGATAAAAATCTCAACATTAACTCCTTCATTTTTTAACCACAAAAATATATCCATCATTTATATCCACATAAAATAAATATTTTCTTATCATATGAATCAATAATTAATTATTCACAAATAATATTACAGAATCACATTTATGACAACCAGGCTGTTCCCAGGAAAGAGGGGGCTTTCCAATAAGGATTTCTCCTTACTGGCGCGCAATTAGATGACCAAACCTCTCCTTAGACAGAACTTTCTAGACATTGCCAATAATGCTATCTAATAATATTATTTAAATAATATGAATTATTGATCTGATAATAGAAAATACTGTGCAGCAACAATTATTAAAACAAAAATAATATAAAATATCAACGCAGCAATTATTAAATCAATAAAGTAAAATATTGAACAGTAATTACTGTAACAATTATTGAGTAGTGCCTTCTTACGTAAGAATCAATAATTTTAAAAATACTGTGTAATACCGTATGCTACTGTGCAATAACGCGTATTACTGTATTTTAACCAACGGGTATTCCAACAGTGTTAACGGTAACAACTACGCCGTTATTTGTAAAAACTCAAATTTGTCGTTTTCTTCACCCGACAGTTATTCGTTATGGGGCCCACAAATAGCTGCGCCGTCGTACGAATATTTCCCGACAGAAAGAATATTCCACGACCAAACGAATATTCCCCGACAACAATGATTATTTTATAACCACTTGCTTATTTTGAAAAAAAAAATTCATATTTCACCCATAACTTTAAACTTTTATCAATTTAAACATTTACTGAATAGTAATTATAAGAAAAATTGAATACTTTTATTTCATAAAATTCGGGGTCTTACAATCTCCCCTCCTTATGAAATTTCGTCCCCGAAATTTACGTACCTGGTATTTCGAAGAGTTGAGAATACCTTGCTTCCATTTCAGATTCTATCTCTCAGATCATCATGATTTCTCCATTGCTCATCTCCCATGATAACTTCATTTGGGTTCCTCATTTGTTGGGAAGTCATGACAACCGCCATCCCTCGAACTATTCGGCTTTGACTTGTCTGGAGCAGCATTTGGCGTCATCATTACCGTTGGAATATACCTTTCTAAAGGACATATTCCTCCCTCAACTGCCTCTTTGTACTCCTCATTCATGATCTGAATCATCAATCTTCGATCCATATCGGATTCAGGTTGACCGCTATGTACAGGGTAATTCAAAACTCGATGTTGGGTTCTCCCAATTGCTTTCCAAAAAGAGAAATTCATATCATCTATTTTAGCCTTCTTAGATCGAACATCTCTTTCCACAATATCCACGTGTCGTGCGGCTTTTGCCCATGCATCACTTATTCTCACTCGTTCAGTTTTTTCTTCTTTCAGCTCAGATTCTATTTTTATCATCTTATACTCTGCCAAAGAATGCTTCTGTTCAAGCATCACATATCGGGTAACACAAGCTTGAATTGTTGCATCCTTTTGTTCCACGACCGCATGTCGTTCTTCTGCCTGCTCTTCTAACTCATGAATACGATTTTGAAATTCTACATTTTGATCATATAATACCTCTAATAAACTTTCGTCTGGTACTTCTTCTTCCTCTTCTTCCTCAGTCTCAGCTGTTACCTCTGCGACTATCTCGAGTGTAACTATCAATTCTTCACTCACCACATGGATATCTCTAATTCCTTCTTCGTCTGACATCACATTATCACGGTTAGTGATTAGAGGTATCCCCACACTCTCATTCACTCCATTGTTAGCATTCTCAGCTGCCATTCTCAAATACTGCCATAAAACAAGGGTTAATTAAACAAATTAACATATCACATAATATCCCAATATTATGACTGACCAACAAATAAGCTTAGGTAGGACACACTAGCGAAGGATTTACTCATCTCTCCCCTCCTAGTTGTATTCCCCGATCTCCGCCAGAGATCATATCCCTAAGCTCTGATACCAAATGTAACGCCCCCAAAATAGGTCCATTCCATCCAACCCATTTTGAGTCGCCAAATACATGGTACAGAAAATAACTACAACTTTATTACAACAATTGTCGTGCAAAATACAACAACACATATGCTGTAAGTTTGGATACAAATATATACCAAATGTGACTCATGTCCCAACCGTGGACATCACCTCACAATAACACCTTACATAAAGGTATAGTCAAAAACTGTTTTAGAAACTAGAATCTTTGGGAAGTGCTCAAGGAAACCTTCGTACATGGGAGGCCACGCGTCTAGGTTATGATAGATATCATATGGCCACAGAATTATCCTTGGTTGACCCAATAGACCCCAAAGAAAAACGAGAAGATTACTATCATATTCTTCCCAATGGTGAGTCTTCTCTTGACTTATCATTATCTCCACTGTCTCTAATTGAGAATTATACTTCAAACAAACACCAAGATTATATAGGTAGTGCCCATAGATATACTCAGCAAGTGGATGAGCACAACCCTGTCTTATGATGACACGAGGTTGTATGTCATTAGACATCTTGTATGATAGTGACAAAACACCCTTCCAACGTTGGGTTCGCCTCACCCTATTTTCTTCACCAAATATAACTACTAAATGATGACCACCGTTCTATTCCCTTGTTACCCCCGCTCGACCCAGCTACACTCTTATTACCTGAAAGGAATTGTGAAGCAAAAGGGTGAGCACAACTAGCTCAGTAAAGAATATCATGACTAAAGATAATTCAATTATATAGCCTTCATCAACAATAAATCAGAGATTTAGAACATATGGTAAATGAGAAAAATTTCAACCATAGTTGCAGCGGAACGAGCAATCCATTAGAAGAGTCAAATAGACCATAAAGTCTATTATCTCCTCCATGTTAAAAATCCACCAACAATGTTTTATCCCTGTAACATCAATCAACCATTCTGGTCCACAATCATATGAATAACTCATAATCATAACTGTAGTTCTAAATTCCTCTTCTCATCCAGGACGAAGATAATTTTCATCACCTATCTTTACCTGAAACATCAAAGATCATGGTTACACCAAATCACATTTCCTGTTCATAATCATACTAATAACTTCATCTTTGCACTACGGCCAAAGATATTCATTTGTATCACCAGTTGGTCATGTTTATCTCAACATCTGTTCATCTTTGCACTACTGGCCAAAGATATTCAACAACATGTCATCTTTGCACTACGGGCCAAAGATATTCATCAACAATTCATCTTTGCACTACAGGCCAAAGATATTCATCAATATTTCATCTTTGCACTACAGGCCAAAGATATTAATATCTCAAAGAAATATATAATCATTTCAGAATTTATATAAACAATAATTATAACCATGTTGATCAATTCACCTTTGCACTTAAGCTAAAGATATTCACTTATAAATTTAATGGTCATGATCATACCAATCAACGATTCAACTTTGCACTACTGGCCAAAGATAACCCATAGTCATGATCATACCAAAAATCTACCCATCTTTACACTCAAGTCAAAGAGAAATATCATCATTAGGGTTATAAAAACGTTATATATAATAATAAAAAATAATATGATCAACATCTAGTTTTAATCTCAAGAGTAATATTCGTAAATCAACTATAATTTGGTTAGAAAAAGAAACTAATTTTTATCGTGAATAGTAACTTGTGAATAGTAACTCATAAATAGTAATTCGTGAATAGTAACTCATAAATAGTAAACCCGACACAAAAAGGTAGAAATTCCACAATAAAATCCATACCAGTATTTCGGTATAATGATATTGAAAGAATAATATTTCTTAAGCTTATAAACAATTTATTTAAATTGTTTACACTTTACTAAATAATGCATTTAATCATTCTAAAATACCAAACTCATAAGATTTTATCACCAATAATCAAAACCCTCATCAAAAATCTGCATATACCTCATATAGAATTCTCAAGCCATAAAATCCTATTTTTTAATTTTCTTACTTCACATAACATATTTAATTCATTTACTCATAACTAGACCATTTTCATGAAAAATACCAAATCAGTTCTAAAAATATTTCTTTTCTGAGATTTAGCATAATATAGTCCCATAGTGAACATATATTTTTCTCAAAATTTTTAAAAGTCATTTACTATTTTTCATATGGCCAAAACAGTCGAATATTTAGACATTTATCAAAAATTATACTTTTGTCCAAAAATTCTGAAATTTACAGAGTATACTTCTATCATATACATGTACTCCCAATAAAAATTTCATCAATTTTGGAGTTAACCACAAGGAATTATAAGCTGTTACTTCTAAAATAGTCTTTTCTCATAAAATTCATAACTCTCAATCTATACATCCAAAAATCACCATTTTTGGACACAATCAAGAAAACTCATCAAAATATCATTTCAAATTTTTCCAGAATTTTTGAAGATCAGAAAAATTACGAAACTGAAAATCATAACAACCCTTAAAATCCCTTACCTCAAAAGAGCAGTACTTCTGACTGGATATCGGATATGATGCTGAAGGAAACTTGCACTGATGAATAGAAACTCACCAAGTATCTAAAAACTCACAAAATATGCTTCATAATATAGAGAGAGAAAGAGAGAAAGCTTATGTTTCTGGTGTGATTTTCAATTCTAACTTAGCCCTCTATTTATAGAAAAATTTTGGTAGGTTTGACCTGCAACCTGATGGCTTTACCTGCTACTATTCCCACCCACCACATTTGAAATATAATTCAGCACATTTCTTCACCAACCACAAGTGGGGCCCACCAATTCTAGAATTTTCCACCAAAATGATAAACTCCGAAAATTCAACAATTTCTGAACCAGTCATCTCGTAAAATTCATAACAAATCATACGTTCATTTTTAACGGTTCAAAATTTGTGGGCATATACTCAACTTATATATGTATAACATATCCAAAAATTACCACGATCCAACGGTCGGATTAAAAATTATAACCCCCGCAAAATATCTCAAAAACCCTGATTTTTAATACCTCCATTCCGACAAAAATACGGATAAAAATCTCAACATTAACTCCTTCATTTTTTAACCACAAAAATATATCCCTCATTTATATCCACATAAAATAAATATTTTCTTATCATATGAATCAATAATTAATTATTCACAAATAATATTACAGAATCACATTTATGACAACCAGGCTGTTCCCAGGAAAGAGGGGGCTTTCCAATAAGGATTTCTCCTTACTGGCGCGCAATTAGATGACCAAACCTCTCCTTAGACAGAACTTTCTAGACATTGCCAATAATGCTATCTAATAATATTATTCAAATAATATGAATTATTGATCTGATAATAGAAAATACTGTGCAGCAATAATTATTGAAACAAAAATAATATAAAATATCAACGCAGCAATTATTAAATCAATAAAGTAAAATATTGAACAGTAATTACTGTAACAATTATTGAGTAGTGCCTTCTTACGTAAGAATCAATAATTTTAAAAATACTGTGCAATACCGTGTGCTACTGTGCAATAACGCGTATTACTGTATTTTAACCAACGGGTATTCCAACAGTGTTAACGGTAACAACTACGCCGTTATTTGTAAAAACTCAAATTTGTCATTTTCTTCACCCGACAGTTATTCGTTATGGGGCCCACAAATAGCTGCGCCGTCGTACGAATATTCCCCGACAGAAAGAATATTCCACGACCAAACGAATATTCCCCGACAACAATGATTATTTTATAACCACTTGCTTATTTTGAAAAAAAAATTCATATTTCACCCATAACTTTAAACTTTTATCAATTTAACCATTTACTGAATAGTAATTATAAGAAAAATTGAATACTTTTATTTCATAAAATTCGGGGTCTTACAATCTCCCCTCCTTATGAAATTTCGTCCCCGAAATTTACGTACCTGGTATTTCGAAGAGTTGAGAATACCTTGCTTCCATTTCAGATTCTATCTCTCAGATCATCATGATTTCTCCATTGCTCATCTCCCATGATAACTTCATTTGGGTTCCTCATTTGTTGGGAAGTCATGACAACCGCCATCCCTCGAACTATTCGGCTTTGACTTGTCTGGAGCAGCATTTGGCGTCATCATTACCGTTGGAATATACCTTTCTAAAGGACATATTCCTCCCTCAACTGCCTCTTCGTACTCCTCATTTATGATCTGAATCATCAATCTTCGATCCATATCGGATTCAGGTTGACCGCTATGTACAGGGTAATTCAAAACTCGATGTTGGGTTCTCCCAATTGCTTTCCAAAAAGAGAAATTCATATCATCTATTTTAGCCTTCTTAGATCGAACATCTCTTTCCACAATATCCACGTGTCGTGCGGCTTTTGCCCATGCATCACTTATTCTCACTCGTTCAGTTTTTTCTTCTTTCAGCTCAGATTCTATTTTTATCATCTTATACTCTGCCAAAGAATGCTTCTGTTCAAGCATCACATATCGGGTAACACAAGCTTGAATTGTTGCATCCTTTTGTTCCACGACTGCCTGTCGTTCTTCTGCCTGCTCTTCTAACTCATGAATACGATTTTGAAATTCTACATTTTGATCATATAATACCTCTAATAAACTTTCATCTGGTACTTCTTCTTCCTCTTCTTCCTCAGTCTCAGCTGTTACCTCTGCGACTATCTCGAGTGTAACTATCAATTCTTCACTCACCACATGGATATCTCTAATTCCTTCTTCGTCTGACATCACATTATCACGGTTAGTGATTAGAGGTATCCCCACACTCTCATTCACTCCATTGTTAGCATTCTCAGCTGCCATTCTCAAATACTGCCATAAAACAAGGGTTAATTAAACAAATTAACATATCACATAATATCCCAATATTATGACTGACCAACAAATAAGCTTAGGTAGGACACACTAGCGAAGGATTTACTCATCTCTCCCCTCCTAGTTGTATTCCCCGATCTCCGCCAGAGATCATATCCCTAAGCTCTGATACCAAATGTGACGCCCCCAAAATAGGTCCATTCCATCCAACCCATTTTGAGTCGCCAAATACATGGTACAGAAAATAACTACAACTTTATTACAATAATTGTCGTGCAAAATACAACAACACATATGCTGTGAGTTTGGATACAAATATATACCAAATGTGACTCATGTTCCAACCGTGAACATCACCTCACAATAACACCTTACATAAAGGTATAGTCAAAAACTGTTTTAGAAATTAGAATCTTTGGGAAGTGCTCAAGGAAACCTTCGTACATGGGAGGCCACGCGTCTAGGTTATGATAGATATCATATGGCCACAGAATTATCCTTGGTTGACCCAATAGACCCCAAAGAAAAACGAGAAGATTACTATCATATTCTTCCCAATGGTGAGTCTTCTCTTGACTTATCTTTATCTCCACTGTATCTAATTGAGAATTATACTTATCTTTATCTCCCTTGTATATTTATTGTTTATATAAATTCTGAAATGATTATATATTTCTTTGAGATATTAATATCTTTGGCCTGTAGTGCAAAGATGAAATATTGATGAATATCTTTGGCCTGTAGTGCAAAGATGAATTGTTGATGAATATCTTTGGCCCGTAGTGCAAAGATGACATGTTGTTGAATATCTTTGGCCAGTAGTGCAAAGATGAACAGATGTTGAGATAAACATGACCAACTGGTGATACAAATGAATATCTTTGGCCGTAGTGCAAAGATGAAGTTATTAGTATGATTATGAACAGGAAATGTGATTTGGTGTAACCATGATCTTTGATGTTTCAGGTAAAGATAGGTGATGAAAATTATCTTCGTCCTGAATGAGAAGAGGAATTTAGAACTACAGTTATGATTATGAGTTATTCATATGATTGTGGACCAGAATGGTTGATTGATGTTACAGGGATAAAACATTGTTGGTGGATCTTTAACATGGAGGAGATAATAGACTTTATGGTCTATTTGACTCTTCTAATGGATTGTTCGTTCCGCTGCAACTATGGTTGAAATTTTTATCATTTACCATATGTTCTAAATCTCTGATTTATTGTTGATGAAGGCTATTGATAATTGAATTATCTTTAGTCATGATATTCTTTACTGAGCTAGTTGTGCTCACCCTTTTGCTTCACAATTCATTTCAGGTAATAAGAGTGTAGCTGGGTCGAGCGGGGGTAACAAGGGAATAGAACGGTGGTCATCATTTAGTAGTTATATTTGGTGAAGAAAATAGGGTGAGGCGAACCCAACGTTGGAAGGGTGTTTTGTCACTATCATACAAGATGTCTAATGACATACAACCTCGTGTCATCATAAGACAGGGTTGTGCTCATCCACTTGCTGAGTATATCTATGGGCACTACCTATATAATCTTGGTGTTTGTTTGAAGTATAATTCTCAATTAGAGACAGTGGAGATAATGATAAGTCAAGAGAAGACTCACCATTGGGAAGAATATGATAGTAATCTTCTCGTTTTTCTTTGGGGTCTATTGGGTCAACCAAGGATAATTCTGTGGCCATATGATATATATCATAACCTAGACGCGTGGGCTCCCATGTACGAAGGTTTCCTTGAGCACTTCCCAAATATTCTAGTTTCTAAAACAGTTTTTGACTATACCTTTATGTAAGGTGTTATTTTGAGGTGCTGTCCACGGTTGGGATATGAGTCACATTTGGTATATATTTGTATCCAAACTTACAGCATATATGTTGTTGTATTTTGCACGACAATTATTGTAATAAAGTTGTAGTTATTTTCTGTACCATGTATTTGGCGACTCAAAATGGGTTGGATGGGATGGACCTATTTTGGGGGCGTTACATTTGGTATCAGAGCTTAGGGATATGATCTCTGGCGGAGATCGGGGAATACAACTAGGAGGGGAGAGATGAGTAAATCCTTCGTTAGTGTGTCCTACCTAAGCTTATTTGTTGGTCAGTCATAATATTGGGATATTATGTGATATGTTAATTTGTTTAATTAACCCTTGTTTTATGGCAGTATTTGAGAATGGCAGCTGAGAATGCTAACAATGGAGTGAATGAGAGTGTGGGGATACCTCTAATCACTAACCGTGATAATGTGATGTCAGACGAAGAAGGAATTAGAGATATCCATGTGGTGAGTGAAGAATTGATAGTTACACTCGAGATAGTCGCAGAGGTAACAGCTGAGACTGAGGAAGAAGAGGAAGAAGAAGTACCAGATGAAAGTTTATTAGAGGTGTTATATGATCAAAATGTAGAATTTCAAAATCGTATTCATGAGTTATAAGAGCAGGCAGAAGAACGACAGGCGGTCGTGGAACAAAAGGATGCAACAATTCAAGCTTGTGTTACCCGATATGTGATGCTTGAACAGAAGCATTCTTTGGCAGAGTATAAGATGATAAAAATAGAATCTGAGCTGAAAGAAGAAAAAACTGAACGAGTGAGAATAAGTGATGCATGGGCAAAAGCCGCACGACACGTGGATATTGTGGAAAGAGATGTTCGATCTAAGAAGGCTAAAATAGATGATATGAATTTCTCTTTTTGGAAAGCAATTGGGAGAACCCAACATCGAGTTTTGAATTACCCTGTACATAGCGGTCAACCTGAATCCGATATGGATCGAAGATTGATGATTCAGATCATGAATGAGGAGTACGAAGAGGCAGTTGAGGGAGGAATATGTCCTTTAGAAAGGTATATTCCAACGGTAATGATGACGCCAAATGCTGCTCCAGACAAGTCAAAGCCGAATAGTTCGAGGGATGGCGGTTGTCATGACTTCCCAACAAATGAGGAACCCAAATGAAGTTATCATGGGAGATGAGCAATGGAGAAATCATGATGATCTGAGAGATAGAATCTGAAATGGAAGCAAGGTATTCTCAACTCTTCGAAATACCAGGTACGTAAATTTCGGGGACGAAATTTCATAAGGAGGGGAGATTGTAAGACCCCGAATTTTATGAAATAAAAGTATTCAATTTTTCTTATAATTACTATTCAGTAAATGGTTAAATTGATAAAAGTTTAAAGTTATGGGTGAAATATGAATTTTTTTTTTCAAAATAAGCAAGTGGTTATAAAATAATCATTGTTGTCGGGGAATATTCGTTTGGTCGTGGAATATTCTTTCTGTCGGGGAATATTCGTACGACGGCGCAGCTATTTGTGGGCCCCATAACGAATAACTGTCGGGTGAAGAAAACGACAAATTTGAGTTTTTACAAATAACGGCGTAGTTGTTACCGTTAACACTGTTGGAATACCCGTTGGTTAAAATACAGTAATACGCGTTATTGCACAGTAGCACACGGTATTGCACAGTATTTTTAAAATTATTGATTCTTACGTAAGAAGGCACTACTCAATAATTGTTACAGTAATTACTGTTCAATATTTTACTTTATTGATTTAATAATTGCTGCGTTGATATTTTATATTATTTTTGTTTCAATAATTATTGCTGCACAGTATTTTCTATTATCAGATCAATAATTCATATTATTTGAATAATATTATTAGATAGCATTATTGGCAATGTCTAGAAAGTTCTGTCTAAGGAGAGGTTTGGTCATCTAATTGCGCGCCAGTAAGGAGAAATCCTTATTGGAAAGCCCCCTCTTTCCTGGGAACAGCCTGGTTGTCATAAATGTGATTCTGTAATATTATTTGTGAATAATTAATTATTGATTCATATGATAAGAAAATATTTATTTTATGTGGATATAAATGAGGGATATATTTTTGTGGTTAAAAAATGAAGGAGTTAATGTTGAGATTTTTATCCGTATTTTTGTCGGAATGGAGGTATTAAAAATTAGGGTTTTTGAGATATTTTGCGGGGGTTATAATTTTTAATCCGACCGTTGGATCGTGGTAATTTTTGGATATGTTATACATATATAAGTTGAGTATATGCCCACAAATTTTGAACCGTTAAAAATGAACGTATGATTTGTTATGAATTTTACGAGATGACTGGTTCAGAAATTGTTGAATTTTCGGAGTTTATCATTTTGGTGGAAAATTCTAGAATTGGTGGGCCCCATTTGTGGTTGGTGAAGAAATGTGCTGAATTATATTTCAAATGTGGTGGGTGGGAATAGTAGCAGGTAAAGCCATCAGGTTGCAGGTCAAACCTACCAAAATTTTCCTATAAATAAAGGGCTAAGTTAGAATTGAAAATCACACCAGAAACATAAGCTTTCTCTCTTTCTCTCTCTATATTATGAAGCATATTTTGTGAGTTTTTAGATACTTGGTGAGTTGCTATTCATCAGTGCAAGTTTCCTTCAGCATCATATCCGATATCCAGTCAGAAGTACTGCTCTTTTGAGGTAAGGGATTGTAATGGATTGTAAGGGATAGTGAGGGATTTTAAGGGTTGTTATATTTTCCAGTTTCTTAATTTTTCTGACCTTTAAAAATTCTGGAAAAATTTGAAATGATATTTTGATGAGTTTTATTGGTTGTGTCCAAAAATGGTGATTTTTGGATGTATAGATTAAGAGTTATGAATTTTACGGGGAATGACTATTTTCAAAGTATCCGCTTATAACTCCTTGTGGTTAACTCCAAAATTGATAAATTTTTTATTAAAAGTATATCTATATAATATCAGTGTACTCTGTGAATTTCGGAATTTTTGGATAAAAGTATAATTTTTGATAAATGTCTAAATATTCGGCTATTTTGGCCATATGAAAAATAGTAAATGACTTTTAAAAATTCTGAGAAAAATATATGTTCACTATGAGACTATATTATGCTAAATCCCAGAAAAGAAATATTTTTGGAACTGATTTGATATTTTTCATGAAAATGGTCTAGTTATGAGAAAATGAATTAAATATGTTATGTGAAGTAAAAAAATTAGAAAATAGGATTTTATGACTTGAGAATCCTATATATGAGGTATATGCAGATTTTTGATGAGGGTTTTGGTTATTGATGATGAAATCTTAAGAGTTGGCGTTTTATGATGATTAAATGCATTAATTAGTAAAGTGTAAACAATTTAAATAAATTGTTTATAAGCTTAAGAATATTATTCTTTCAATATCATTATACCGAAATATTGGTATGTATATTATTGTGGAATTTCTACTTTTTTCGTGTCGGAGTTACTATTCACGAGTTACTATTCACGACAAAATTGGTTTCTTTTTCTAACCAAATTATAGTTGATTTATGAATATTGCTCTTGAAATTAAATCCATGTTTTGATCATATTATTTTTATTATCATATATAACATTTTTATAACCTTGATGTTGAAATTCTCTTTCGCTTGAGTGTAAAGATGGGTAAATTATTGGTATGATCATGACTATGAGTTCTCTTTGGCCAGTAGTGCAAAGTTGAATTGTTGACTGGTATGATCATGACCATTGAATTTATAAGTGAATATCTTTAGCTTAAGTGCAAAGGTGAATTGATCAACATGGTTATAATTATTGTTTATATAAATTCTGAAATGATTATATATTTCTTTGAGATATTAATATATTTGGCCTGTAGTGCAAATATGAACTGTTGATGAATATCTTTGGCCTGTAGCGCAAAGATAAATTATTGATGAATATCTTTGGCCTGTAGTGCAAAGATGAATTATTGATGAATATCTTTGGCCTGTAGTACAAAGATGAATTGTTGATGAATATCTTTGGCCCGTAGTGCAAAGATGACATGTTGTTGAATATCTTTGGCCAGTAGTGCAAAGATGAACAGATGTTGAGAAGAACATGACCAACTGGTGATACAAATGAATATCTTTGGCCGTAGTACAAAGATGAAGTTATTAGTATGATTATGAACAGGAAATGTGATTTGGTGTAACCATGATCTTTGATGTTTCAGGTAAAGATAGGTGATAAAAATTATCTTCGTCCTGGATGAGAAGAGGAATTTAGAACTACAGTTATGATTATGAGTTATTCATATGATTGTGGACCAGAATTATTGATTGATGTTACAGGGATAAAATATTGTTGATGGATTTTTAACATGGAGAAGATAATAGACTTTATAGTCTATTTGACTCTTCTAATGGATTGCTCGTTCCGCTGCAACTATGGTTGAAATTTTTATCATTTACCATATGTTCTAAATCTCTGATTTATTATTGATGAAGGCTATTGATAATTTAATTATCTTTAGTCATGATATTCTTTACTGAGCTAGTTGTGCTCACCCTTTTACTTCACAATTCCTTTCAAGTAATAAGAGTGTAGCTGGGTCGAGCGAGGGTAACAAGGGAATAGAACGATGGTCATCATTTAGTAGTTATATTTGGTGAAGAAAATAGGGTGAGGCAAACCCAACGTTGGAAGGGTGTTTTGCCACTATCATACAAGATGTCTAACGACATACAATCTCGTGTCATCATAAGACATGATTGTGCACATCCGCTTGCCGAGTATATCTACAAGCACTACCTATATAATCTTGGTATTTGTTTGAAGTATAATTCTCAGTTAGATACAGTGGAGATAATGATAAGTCAAGAGAAGACTCACCATTGGGAAGAATATGATAGTAATCTTCTCGTTTTTCTTTGGGGTCTATTGGGTCAACCAAGAATAATTCTTTGGCCATATGATATCTATCATAACCTAGACGCGTGGCCTCCCATTTACGAAGGTTTCCTTGAGCACTTCCCAAAGATTCTAATTTCTAAAACAGTTTTTGACTATACCTTTATGTAAGGTGTTATTGTGAGGTGATGTTCACGGTTGGAACATGAGTCACATTTGGTATATATTTGTATCCAAACTCACAGCATATGTGTTGTTGTATTTTGCACGACAATTGTTGTAATAAAGTTGTAGTTATTTTATGTACCATGTATTTGACGACTCAGAATCGGTTGGGTGGAATGGACCTATTTTGGGGTTGTCACATTTTATATTACTGTTGTTTCAATAATTGTCACTACACGGTATTTTCTATTATCGGAACAATAATTTATATTATCTGAATAATATTATTAGATAACATTATTGACAATGTCTAAAAAGTTCTGTCTAATGAGAGGTTTGGTCACCTAATTGCGAGCCAGTAAGGAGAAATCCTTATTGAAAAGCCCCCTCTTTCCTGGGAACTGCCTGGTTGTCAGTATTGTGATTCTGTAATATTATTTGTGAATAATTAATTATTGATTTATATGATGAGAAAAATATTCATTTTATGTGGATATAGATGGAGAAAATTTTTAAAGTGATAATTGTTGAAAATCGATATTTTATCTTTTCTGATAAAATAATATTTTATTATATTATTATAATATAATAATGATGATATTTTTATAATGAATGTGGGATATATGAGTATATAAGGAGGAAGAGTATTTTTGTTACAATAAATGTTAAAAATATGTTAAACATGTAGGTGGACCCATTTCTTGACTGAAATTTGATTATAGCTTGTAAAATCGGCCGTTTGTGGATTTCGGTCAATTTCTGTTTGGAATTTAGAAAAACTTTCTTCTGCAAAGTTGTAGATAATGGAATTTCCTATGAAAAAAACATAAGGTTCGAATTTTTTTAACAAAAGGGCTATTTATTATGAATTATTGAATATCTGAAATTCTGAAATAATTAATTTTTGGAAGTTTTAATTATTTTTAATATGAAAAACGTTTTTGGTCATTATTGTGGGTCTTGCATGTGATGTAAATGGCTGAATTCAGATCTAAAAAAGTGGGCGTAAGAAATTTGATTATATATATTAATATTATATTAAATTTTCTGTTTTGGTGTTCTAAGCATTTTCCTATAAATAGGGTGCTTAGATTAGAATTGAAAATCATACCAGAAACTAAAGTTTTTTCTCTCTTTCTCTCTCAAAATATTGAGCGTATTCTTGTGAGTATTTTGATACTTTGAGTGTTGTAATACGGTGCAAGTTTCCTTCAGCACTATATTCAGTATTCCAGGCAGAAGTACTATTCTTTCGAGGTAAGAGATATTATTTTTTTTAAAATGATATTATTTCTTCCAATATCATTATGCCGAAATATTGGACTGAACTTTTTATCAAATTTAGAACTTTTTGTGTCGGGGTTACTATTCACGTATACGGCACTATTCACGTATACGACACTATTCACGAATACGGCACTATTCACAGAAAAATTAAATTTTCATTTTCTGTCCAAGGTATCTATTATAGATACTAGCTTTGATTGTATCCATGTTTTGATCATTCTTGAATTTTACTCCACTATGATTATTTATGAGGTATTTTTGGACATGGATAAACCGAAATACGAATTCTTAATATTTGTTATTTTATTTCACTGGATTCGTTTCTTTTAAAATATTTTTTATCATCTTCAGTCCTAAATGATGATATTACTGAATATCTTTGGCCTGTAGTGCAAAAATGAATGATTTCTGACGAATATCTTTGGCCCGTAGTGTAAAGATGAACAGGTGTTTAGATGAACATGACCAACTAATAAATATCTTTGGCCTGTAGTGCAAAGATGAATATTTGATTCCAGATATATATTGATTGATGTTACAGTGATAAAATATCGACGACAAACTTTTAAATTCATATATAGAAGATAGTAGATTTCATTCTCTACTTAACTCTTCTAATGAATTATTATTTCCGCTACGAATATTGATTTGAAACTTGTTGTTTATTGTATTCTATTAAATTTTTCCCTGTTGAAGACTAACGATAATTTGTTCTATATTATCTTAGCCATAATGTTCTTTACTGGGCTAGTTGAGCTCACCCTTTTCCTTTTTGTTCCATTTTTCTTCTCAGGAGGCGAGAATGTAGCGAGTACTAGTCGGGGTGTGGAATGATGGTTCTAGAAGTTATTTTAGTAGTCCTCACTATTTTGTAAAATTGTGTATCAATAATTATAATGAGGACTTATTTGAGTGTGGATATTATCTAGATGACAATATTTGTATTTTAAACTCACAGTTTTTATGTTGTATTAATAAAGTTGTAGTTGTTTCTGTACCATGTATTTTGACGACTCAAAAAGGGTGATGTATACCTATTTTGGGGGCATTACAGTTGGTATCAGAGCTTAGGGATATGATCTCTGGCGGAGATCGGGACGAGTAAATCCTTCGCTAATGTGTTCTACCTAAGCTTATTTGTTGGTCGATCAGAAGATAGGGATATTATGTGATATATTAATTTGTTTAATTAACCCTTGTTTTATGGTTGTATTTGAGAATGGCAACTGAGAATGTTAACAGTAGAGTAAATGAGACCGTGGAGACGTCTGTACTCACCAATGAGGAGAACGTGCAACAGGCTGGCAATGTTTCTCCTGTAAACAACACTGAGCAGACGATGAACGATGAAATGTTTAGAAGCTTTTTGCGGTTCATGCAAAACTAGACGAGAGAGACTCATGTTCAAAATATAGGTAGAAATAATGGCAACGCACAGCTGGTCACAGCTAGGCAGTTCAAGGAGTTGGGTCCACCAGAATTCTGAGGAGAGCCGGATCCGATTAAGGCGGAGACTTAGGTCAAACAAATTACCAAGATATTCGATATCTTGGGATGCACGGAGGAACAGAAGGTTCCATTTGCCACCTTTATGTTCCATAATGAGGCAGATTACTGGTGGAAATCTGTGAAGCGTACCCATCCAGCCGCACTCAGCATGTCTTGGGAGACATTTCAGAAACTGTTCAATGACAAGTATTTTCCTGAAAGTATTCGTCATATGAAGGAGGTGGAGTTTATTAGACTGGAACAGAACAATATGACGGTGTCCTAGTACGAGGCGAAGTTCGCTGAGTTATCCAGGTTTACACCTCATTTGGTGGAGAATGAGGAACGTATGACGCGGATGTTTCTGAGAGGTTTGAAACCCGACATACGTCAGTATCTCATTTTTCATAAATTTTCTCTATATTCAGATGTTGTCAACAGGGCTCAATTATTAGAGCGAGATAACGAGTACATTCAACCGAGGGACCACAATCAGGGTCATACCGGTGACAGCAGTCATCGGAACACTGATAACCAGCGGGAAGGAAAAAATTCTGACAAAAGCGGTAACCACTCTAGTGGTAATCGTGGCCATGATAATAGGAGAGGCGGGTCAAGTGGAAGTTTCAAAAAGAGGAGATTCAACAGTGACAATGTGAAGACGTCAGCACCAGCAACAACTGTTTCTAAGGAAGGAGAACGACCACTGGTCATATGCTATAAATGTGGAAAAGAGGGACACATCAGCCCAAACTATCCACAACAGTTCAAGGTATGCTATAATTGGGGAAAGGAAGGACATATCGCTCGAGATTATACGATAGCGAAACCAAGTTCAGCGGGGATGGTGACTCAAAAGGCTGTCCCAGAAAAGTCAAAGTTAACGGTTCTTGGAAGAGCGTTTGTCGTGACTGGTCAAAATACGAGGAACCCAAACGAGGTGATCACGGGTAAGCTAATCATAAATTCTTATGAAGTTTATACTTTACTAGATACCGGTACTACCCATTCATTTATCTCTCCTGCTTGTGCTCAACGTTTAAACTTGACTTAGGAGAAATTAGACTTTGAATTATCTGTGGAAACTTTGTTAGGAGAAACTTTCATTACATCCACTGTTTATAAATCTTGTTTGATCCAAGTAGGCACCATCACCTTACCTGTTGACCTTATCTCTTTAAAGATACTTGCTTTTGATGAGATTTTAGGGATTGATTGGTTAATTACTCATCATAACAAAATTGATTATTTTCGTAAGATTGTTAGTTTTCATATTCCTAACCAACCTGTTGTTCGAATTCATGCAACTAAATCACTAAAATCAATCACTGTCATATCAAGTCATAAAGTTATTCGTTTATTGAAAAACGGATGTCAAGCTTTCTTAGCCCATGTTATGGATTTGAATAAAGACACATCATATTTGAATAATATTCTTGTTATTATTGACTTTCCTGACGTATTTCCTGAAGGACTTCCTGGTCTACCCCCGGAACGTGAAGTTGAATTCTTTATTGACCTTGAACCTGGTACAAAGCCCATTTCTAAAACCCCATATCGAATGACTCCTATTGAACTTCAGAAGTTAAAGGTCCAACTACAAGAGTTGTTGGACATCGGTTTCATTCGTCCTAGTACATCTCATTGGGGTGCTCCTATTTTATTTGTAAAAAAGAAAGACGGGAGTATGCGACTTTGTATTGACTACCAGGAATTGAACCATGTCACCATCAAGAATAGGTATCCACTACCTCGTATTGATGACCTGTTTGACCAGTTATAAGGAGCATAATTCTTTTCAAAAATTAATCTTCATTTTGGATATCATCAGCTGAAGATTAGAACTGAGGATATTCCAAAGACTACCTTTAGAACTCGGTACGGGCATTATGAATTCTTAGTCATGTCTTTTGGATTGACTAATGCTCCTGCGGCTTTCATGGATATGATAAACCGAGTATTCAAGGAATATTTGGATTAGTTCGTTGTTGTCTTTATTGATGACATCCTCATATATTCCAAAAGTCGTGAAGATCATGAGCACCATTTGAAGCTAGTACTCCAAAGGCTTCGTGAAAATAAGCTATATGCCAAGTTGAAGAAATGTGAGTTTTGGCTTTAGGAAGTAACATTCCTTGGGCACGTGGTGTCAAAACATGGAGTATCTGTTGACCCGGCGAAGATTGAAGCAATACAAAGTTGGGAGCAATCGAATTCGGTGACCGAAGTACGTAGCTTTCTGGGCTTAGCTGGTTATTATCGAAGATTCGTGGAAGGATTTTCTCGAATCGCTACTCCGTTAACTCAGCTGACTTGGAAGGATACAAAATTCATATGGAGCGAGGAATGCGAGAAGAGTTTTCAAGAACTTAAGAGGATACTCATTTCGGCACCTATTCTGACAATACCATCTGGTTCGGATGGATTTGTTATCTACAGTGATGCTTCGGGCAAAGGGTTAGGATGTGTTCTCATGCAACATAGGAAGGTCATAGCCTATGCCTCGCGACAACTTAAAGAATATGAGAGGAATTATCCTACTCATGATCTAGAGTTGGCAACAGTCGTTTTCGCGCTAAAGATCTGGAGGCACTATCTATATGGGGAGAAAGTGGAGATATATTCAGACCATAAAAGCCTCAAATATTTCTTCACCCAAAAAGAACTCAACATGAGGCAACGACGTTGGCTCGAGCTGTTGAAAGACTACGACCATACCATTCAATACCATCTTGGAAAAGCAAACGTGGTAGCCGACGCATTGAGTAGAAGGTCATACGCTGGAACGAGTGCGATGTTGTCAACACAAAGGCCCATTTTGTGTGATTTACAAAAGTTGAAGGTGGAATTCAAGACTCCAGGGACCCATGCAATGATGTCAAGTAAATGTATAGAACCAACTTTAATCGAAAAAGTTAAAGTTGCTCAAGCCACAGACCCAGAACTGATGCGTATGAAGAAGAAAGTGCAAGAAGGTGTTATTCCAGAAGCAAGAATCGATAAAGAAGGAATACTTCGAGTCCACTCCAGACTTTGTGTTCCTAACGATTCTGATTTGAAGTACAAGATCATGATGGAGGCACACAATACACCGTTTGTAATTCACCTTGGAAGTACCAAAATGTATCGTGATCTTTGACATACAATTTGGTGGAGCAATATGAAGAAAGAGATCGCGAAGTTTATCTCGAGGTGTTTAATTTGTCAATGTGTGAAGGCAGAGCATCAAGTGCCAATGGGTCCATTGCAACCACTTGAGATTCCAAAATAGAAGTGGGAACACGTTACCATGGATTTTGTTACGGGTCTTCCCACGGTTTCTCAAGGCATAAATGCTATTTGGGTTATTGTTGATAGATTAACCAAGTCTGCTCATTTCTTGCCGATACAGGAGACTTAATCCCTTGAACGTCTTGCTCGTATGTATATAGATGAGATTATGAGATTGCATGGCATGCCAGTATCCATAGTTTCGGATCGTGACCCAAGATTCACTTCAAGATTTTGGGTTAGTTTGCAAAAAGCTATGGGCACGGATATACGATTCAGTTCGGCATACCATCCTCAAACGGACGGACAATCAGAGAGGACTATTCAAACTCTTGAAAATTTATTAAGACTCTGTGTCCTAGACTTCAAAGGGAGTTGGGATAAGTATTTACCATTGGTGGAATTTTCCTACAATAGCAGTTATCAGGCAAGTATAGGTGTGGCTCTATTTGAAGTATTGTATGGACGAAAGTGTCGCTCTCCAATATGTTGGGATGAGGTGGGTGAAGCAACATTGTTAGGACCCGAGTTGGTACGTATGACTACAGAAAAGATCCAAATGATTCGACAACGTATACAAACGACACAAGATTGACAAAAGAGTTATGCAGATCTTCATCGAAATAACGTGGAATTTAGTATTGGGGATCATGTATTGTTGCGAGTTGCTCCATGGAAGGGAGTTACAAGATTTGGAAAGAGAGGAAAGCTCAATCCATGATTTATTGGTCCATTTCAGATTTTTGATCGAGTAGGAAATGTGGCCTATAGACTCGCGTTACCTCCAAGCATATCTCGTGTTCATAATATTTTTAACATATCTGTGCTTCGTAAATATGTGAAAGACCCAAACCACATTATTGAGTTAGAACCAGACGAGATAGCCGAAGACTTAACGTATGAGGAGGTACCTGTCAAGATCTCGGATAGAAAGGAGCATGTCCTACGCACAAAGGTTATACCACAAGTCAAAGTTTTGTGGAGGAACCATGTTATTGAAGAAATAACCTGGGAGTTGGAAACGAAAATGAAAGCGAGGTATCCTCACCTTTTCGAAACACCAGGTACGTACGTCAATTTTGAAGACGAAATTTCATAAGGAGGGGAGGTTGTAAGACCCCAACTTATTATAAATAAAATTAAATTTCTCTATTTATTATTTTGAAATAGTAAGGGTTGAATTGATTAATGTGGTTAGTTATGGGTAAAATGCGCAAATATTTCAAATAAGCAAGTGGTTATAAAATATTCATTATTGTCGGGGAATATTCATTTGGTCGTGGAATATTCTTACTATTGGGGAATATTCGTACGACAGCGCAACCTTGTTTGGGCCCTATAACGGAAAGCGATTGGATGAAGAAAACGACAAGTATAAGTTATTTATAAATAACGGCGTAGTTGTTACCGTTTATACTGTTGGAATACCCAACACAGTAATACGCGTTGTTGGACAGTAGCACACGGTATTGCACTAATTATTGATTCTTACGTAAGAAGGCACTACTCAATAATTGTTACAGTAATTACTGTTTAGTATTTTAATTTATTGATTCAATAATTATTACGTTGATATTTTATATTACTGTTGTTTCATTAATTGTCACTACACAGTATTTTCTATTATCGGAGTAATAATTCATATTATCTGAATAATATTATTAGATAACATTATTCGTAATGTCTAGAAAGTTCTGTCTAAGGAGAGGTTTGGTCACCTAATTGTGCGCTAGTAAGGAAAAATTCTTATTGGAAAATTCCCTCTTTCCTAGGAACTGTCTGGTTGTCAGTATTGTGATTCTGTAATATTATTTGTGAATAATAAATTATTGATTTATATGATGAGAAAAATATTCATTTTATGTGGATATAGATGGAGAAAATTTTTAAAGTGATAATTGTTGAAAATCAATATTTTATCTTTTCTGATAAAATAATATTTTATTATATTATTATAATATAATAATGATGATATTTTTATAATGAATGTGGGATATATGAGTATATGAGGAGGAAGAGTATTTTTATTACAATAAATGTTAAAAACATGTTAAACATGTAGGTGGACCAATTTCTTGACTGAAATTTGATTATAGCCTGTAAAATCGCCCGATTGTGGATTTCGGTCAATTTCTATTTGGAATTTAGAAAAACTTTCTTCTGCAAAGTTGTAGATACTGGAATTTTTTATAAAAAAAACATAGGGTTCGAATTTTTCTGACAAAAGGGCTATTTATTATGAATTATTGAATCTCCGAAGTTCTGAAATAATTGATTTTTGAAAGTTTTAATTATTTTTAATATGAAAAACGTTTTTGGTCATTATTGTGGGTCTTGCATGTGATGTAAATGGCTAAATTCAGATCTAAAAAAGTGGGCGTAAGAAATTTGATTATATATATTAATATTATATTAAATTTTCTGTTTTGGTGTTTTAAGCATTTTCGTATAAATAGGGTGCTTAGGTTAGAATTGAAAATCACACCAGAAACTAAAGTTTTTTCTCTCTTTCTCTCTCGAAATATTGAGCGTATTCTTGTGAGTATTTTGATACTTTGAGTGTTGTAATACGGTGCAAGTTCCCTTCAGCACTATATTCAGTATTACAGCCAGAAGTACTATTCTTTCGAGGTAAAGGATATTATTTTTTTTAAAATGATATTATTTCTTCCAATATCATTATGCCAAAATATTGGACTGAACCTTTTATCAAATTTAGAAATTTTTGTGTCGGGATTACTATTCACGTATACGGCACTATTCACAGAAAAATTAAATTTTCGCTTTCTATCCAAGATATCTATTATGGATACTAGTTTTGATTGTATCCATATTTTGATTATTCTTGAATTTTACTCCACTATGATTATTTATGAGATATTTTTGGATATGGATAAACCGAAATACGAATTCTTAATATTTGTTATTTTGTTTCACTGTATTCGTTTCCTTTAAAATATTTTTCATCATCTTTAGTCCTAAATGATGATATTACTGAATATCTTTGGCCTGTAATACAAAAATGAATGATTTCTGACGAATATCTTTGGCCCGTAGTGCAAAGATGAACATGTGTTTAGATGAACATGACTAACTGATGAATATCTTTGGCCTGTAGTGCAAAGATGAATATTTGATTCCAGATATATATTGATTGATGTTACAGGGATAAAATATCGACGATAAACTTTTAAATTCATATATAGAAGATAGTAGATTTCATTCTCTACTTAACTCTTCTAATGAATTATTATTTCCACTGCGAATAATGATCTGAAACTTGTTGTTTATTGTATTCTATTAGATTTTACCCTGTTGAAGACTAACGATAATTTGTTCTATATTATCTTAGTCATAATGTTCTTTACTAGGCTAGTTGAGCTCACCCATTCCTTTTTGTTCTATTTTTCTTCTCAGGAGGCGAGAATGTAAAACTCACAGTTTTTATGTTGTATTAATAAAGTTGTAGTTGTTTTTGTACCATGTATTTTGACGACTTAGAATGGGTGATGTATACCTATTTTGGGGGCGTCACATTCCCGAAGTACTATTCACAAGGTACTATTCACCAAAAAATTTATTTCTTTTCTGCCTGTCCAAATTATTTTTGATACATGGATATTATTTTTGAATTTTACTCCACAAAGCAGTATCATGTTGACAATCTGGACATTATTGAATTCTGGATAAATTAAATTATAAATCTTTAAAATTTATCTTTTGATTTCATTTAATTGAATTTTTATATCATTGTCATCATCCTCATGCATATATTGTGATGAAAGTCATCTTTGGCTTACGTGCATAGATGGATTATTGATTGGTATGATTATGACCAGGGATCAGTCGGTATAATCATGACCCGTAATGTTACAAATGATGTGGTAAAAATCCTCATTGGCCTGTAGTGCATTGATGGACAGTTGTTGGTATGATTATGACCAGGGATTATTCGGTATAATCATGACCATTGATGATTTCATGAATATCATTGGCCCGTAGTGCAGGGATGATTCGATGATGTGGTTTATTTATTAAGCTGAGTCTCAGCGATAAAGTTGATGAAAACCTTTTTAAATCATAGAAGATAGTAGATATCATGCTCTACTTGACTCTTCTAATGGATTGCTTGTTTCGCTGCAGTTAAACTTGTTGTCTATTATATTCTATCAGTTTAACATTATTAAAGGTTAACGATAACTTATTATGTATTATCTTAGTCATAATATTTCTTACTGCGCTAGTTGAGCTCACCCTTTTGCTTTCATTATTCTCTTCAAGAAATGAGAACATAGTCGGGACTAATCGGGAAACGGAGTGATGGTCTGAGATGGTTGTTTTAGTAATTATCACTATTTAGTGTGATAATAAATGTAATGAGGATTGAATTTGAGTTTGGATATTGTCTATGAGACAATATTCGTGTAAAAACTCTCAGCTCTTATTGTATAATTAAGTTTATATTTGTATTCTGAACCATGTATTTGGCGACCCAAGATGGGTGATGTATACCTATTTTGGGGGCGTCACAACAAACACTTAAATAATAGGCGGTTAAATTTTTAAAATTTATTGTTTATAATTAGGGGTGCAAACGAGTCGAATCTCAGCAAACACCTTCATGCTCATATTCGGCTCGACTCAAAAAAATTGAGCTCGAATTCGACTCGGATTGGATAAGGAATTTTTATTTTGGTGCCAGATTCGACTCGAATTATTACTCGGACCTACTCGGCTCGTAAGTACTCGATTCGTTTACAAAGCGAGTTACTAATGAGCCTTCAAATTGAATTTCGAATATGAATCATTTCACTTAAAACTGAACCACTACATACTAAATTGGTTACTTAACTAATATTTATATATAAAACTTTTTCACTTTTATTTATATATTGAAATTATAAAGAATGTAATATAAATTGACATTCAATCCATTGATTTATTCAAGTACAAGTTTACACAAAATCATACTACACAAGATTGATACAAATATTACATATTTAGCTTACTAGCATGGATCAGACCAATATTCAAATATGATCCATCGAGCAGGTATCGAGTTTGGTTTGAGAAAAAATAAAATACTCGAACCTTAATATGAGCGCACACTGGTATGCTCGAGTTCGACTCGTGTGTCATTAAACAGAAAACGAGTATGGACCAGATTCGACTCGTATCAACTTCGAATTCAAGCTTTTGATCATATTTTCGAGCCGATCTCGAGTCGAGTACCGAACTACTTGACTCGACTATCACCCCTATTTATAATAGTCAATTGTCTATAATAATAACAATATATAAAGAGACAAAATGAGGGTAATTGTTGGTTTGGTTTGGTCTTGCGAGTCTATTAAGGGTGAAATAAATATTTATAGACGAAAATAATAAGGATCGCAATAAATTTCCTTTGGCGAAAATTATTACAAAAAGTTACCATTAGTATATATATGATAGCTATTTATTATTATTACAGGATATGATGAGTATTAAACTACACACACTTAAATAATACGTGATTACAAATACAAAATTTATTGTTTATAAATAGTAAATGAATTTCATCAATTTTAAATATATAAAAAAACTTTAAAACTTACTAATATTTAATAACAAGTGTATTTCTATACGTGTACAATAAAAAATGCAAATGATAAACAATTTGACATAAATTAGTCACTTATTATCCTTCAAAAAGAAAAAATATATTAACAAACATAATTTTGTTTTACTATATAGAATTATAAAATAATAAAACATTAACGCTTTGTTTCTGAGTTTTAAAATAGACAAAAAAGAAAAGAAATGAACAGAAAATTTAAGTTTTTTTTCCAATTCTTATGTTTCTGAGTTTTTTAATAAACGAAAAGAAAAGAAATGGATTGAAAACTTGGCCACTTTTCCTGCCAAAGTTTTCTGTCCAAAATTGGCCTGATTTGGACGGAAAAGAAATTGGAATAAGTAATATTTTTATAATTCTCATATTATCCTCAACTTTTAATATAATAAATTTTAAATTACAACTCATGTCCTCAATTTTAAATTTTCTATTCTTTTCTATTAAAAACTCAGAAACAACACAAAGAAAACTTCAAGTTTTCTATTCTTTTCTTTTCTGTTCTAATTTAAATTTTCTATTCTATTCTTTTATGTTCAAAACTCAGAAACAAAGCGTAAGGTAACTAATTTATACCCATCAAATACGTGTCTTGCACGGCTTTAAGGGCCACTTGATAAGTAAAAGATTAATCAATATCTCAACTAATATTACTCAACTGTAATATCATGGTCCTTATTGGTTCTGAATTGGAAACATAAAAAATTTGTCATGGTCCCTATTTGTTAAACCTTGTTCAGCCTATACTCATTCTCACACCGGAACTATTACCCAGCGGTCCAAGTCGTCAAGCTTCATGTGTGATTTCGTTACTGCGCAGGTTTAAGCACGTAGATTTGATGATTGGACAAGCCAAAACTTGGCGTTAACTGTAAGAATTTGAGGTAACATTTCATCTCTTACTCTATATATGTTTACATATTTATATATATGATTACATATTGATACTATATGCATGTAGAAATAATTTATTTATCGTAAGCTACGATTCTCGTCTTATTTTTCTATATAACTATTAAATTTTAATACAGTAGCACAATTTGTCATAAGAACTAAATGTATTAATTCAATTTAATACAAGGAATTAGTTTTTCTATATATATGATCCGTTTAAATATACATTATTGATATATGGATGTATTATTTTTATTTACCAATCGATCTATTTGGGAGTGTTATGGAAGAAAGTGAAAAATATTTAGACAAATATATAGACAAACATAATTAATTTAAGTTTCAACTCCTATATTTAGTATTATATACTAATATATAAAAAGACATCGACAAAAATTAATACATATAGTTACGATTAGTATATATATATATATATATATATATATATATATATATATATATATATATATATATATATATATATATATATATATATATAAGAGAGGTTGCATCCACATCAATCGGTTGCTGGGAGCAACCGAGCAACCCCTTTTTCATGCCCAAGTTATAGTGGCTGGAGCAAAAAAATAAAAAATTGTAGAAAAAATTGTAACAAGCCGCTACAATATGTTGCGGCTGGACAAAAAAGGGTTGCTCCCAGCAACTGGTTGCTGTGGATGTAACCTATATATATATATATATATATATATATATATATATATATATATATATATATAGTCCGGATCCTATACGGGATCCCGGACGTTGTTAAAATACGGGACTTTTTTTTTGTTTTTTTAAAACAACTAAACAAAAAAGTTAAATATTTTATGGAAATAGAATTTTTACATAATACAGTGTTTTGGGTGTGATTTGGATACATATAACAAAACAGTCAGACTGAACGGAGAAGAATGGAGAAGATATAAGGGGTGAGTTTAAGATCCGGACCGTAACTTCTCTATATATACGGTCCGGATCTTAAACTCACCCCTTATCCAACTCACCCGAGTTCACCCCCCTTTAGCGACGGACCCGACGACGGTTCGGCCATACAACCGTCGTCTATACTTTTAGCGACGCTATATGTTGTCCGTCGCTAAAAGTATAGCCAACGGTTGTATGACCGAACCGTCGCTGGGTCCGTCGCTAAAGGGGGGTGAGCTCGGGTGAGTTAAATAAGGGGTGAGCTTAAGATCTGGACTCTCTCTCTCTATATATATATATATATATATATACACACACACACATACACACACACACAAACACACATATATATAAGTTACATTATAACTATTCAATTATATATTTAACTATACTTATTAGTACTAATTATGTAAGCTACTTATTAGTAATAATTAAGAGTTAAATAGAATTTGAATAGTCTCAATATTTTCCTTTTGTTCCAAAATAAAATAAACTTCTATTAAATGAAACTAAAGAAAAATAATTTTATCAAACAACCTTCTATCAATCCCCCACTTGTTTGGAAAAACTATTTTTCATCCAAACAACTCTAAGGCATGTGTGCATAAAAGAGGGTGTGACGAACATTGAACCTTCCCTTAGTGTAAACTACTCAAATTCACATCAAAGTTGAAGGTGTCCGTAGATTGAACCTCTACTTCTATATGATATGACCGGAATTGTCACACACACACAAAATCCTCCTACCACAGTGAGTATTCTCAGTTGCTTTGCGCTAATATGGCCATGCGCAATACCCTGTTTCATGAACCTCTAAAAGAGTAAACCACAACCCTCTATAAGAACTGGCTCCACTTCTAGTTCATATAGGCAAAGTGTTTCACAAGTGTTTCTATTGCTAAGAACATAACAACTTTGTTAAGAGTATAACTCAGCCTCGGTCGTGCAACAGACGTTACTATCTTAAACTACATACGGAACCACATCGATAGTAACACAGTCAGCAACTGTGACTTATTTTTTCCCATTTAACATATAAACTAGGGGTAACCTAGGAATAGGTTGGGTTCCCATCACCCCTGACTCAAAGTGGTTTAAGTTCCATATCACAAGTAGTTAAACTTACTAAGATCTCGTCAAAGTCTTAGTAAAAAGATAAGTCAAATCGTCACTTGACTTTCTCGTAGATAAATATTATAATACATTCTTGTATCAATTATCTAACAAATATTATGTCTAAGACCAACATGTCAAGACTTACCATTAAAGGTAATCTCATATGCTCTATACAAAATAATTTCATTATCACATCATAATGAACTAAGCAATGGAAGTGGAAACAATTTGATGTTTTAATAACAAATTTCGATTCCATTTGCTTTCTCCATCATATAAAGCAATAGTATTACTTGCTACTCCAAGTAAATTATTCCCTCACTAAGGATAATAATATATCCACCTACTTGTAAAAATATAATTATATATTCACCTACTTGTGAATATTTTCATATTTATTCAAGATCACAACCAGTTATGAATCCAAGATTAATAATTTGTACTACATAATATAAAAAATTTCACTAACACAATATTGTGAAATAGAAGGATTCAGACTAGGCTACAATCAATATTTTAACAAACACCCTAATCCATTAAACTTCCCTCATAAAATAATAACATTAGATTCATATTGTGAAATGGGAAATACTCATTTGTTTCTTACTCATCTAAGAAACAAAACCCAAGATTGAGTGAAAATTCACCTACTTGTAAATTTATAATTTTCCTCACTAAAATATAAGTGATACTAATGTGATCTATTAAAACATTAAGAGATCTAACAAAAACCAATGTAAATCATTAGTATACTAAGTTTAAAACTGTATGTAATATCTGATCTCGTGCATTGCATGTCAAACACAAGGCTCCCACTAGCGAATGTGTACTTCAACTTTACAATAGTTATATTAGAATTAACTTTTAGTGTACCACTACTATTAAAGAATTATTAAATTCTTCAATCTCAAAGTATGTCAAACTTAGTTTAGTATAGCCTCTCAATACAATTTAATTGGTTTAGTTGGAATCCTCACTATGTTTTCACATGATAATAAGATAACATCTATTTTACAAGTCTTTCAACATAAAGACAAAAATAGATATTTCTTAAACTCGTTTACGTTAACAATATTATGTAAAATGATTAACATATCATTAATATACACAAAAACTATCACATTATAGTTTATACAATTATATTGTTAGTGTAAACATATAAATAATTCTATATTCGATAGAATCTCAAGGTTAATATGCACATATTATCACCTAATATGTATCCACTTGAATATTTATAACTTAGTTACAATCTCACTATTGAACTAAATCACAATAAATATTTTGGATCATATTTAGGCTAATAAAATAGGTATTTTATTTACCAAATTATTATAATGATTTCCTTCACCAAATCAATATTGCTCTTTCTAGGTTCAGTTTATAACTTTGTTGAACCTTAGATAATTAATTAATTGAAATAAGTTCGCACTTCAATATTATTCAAAAGTTTGTGCTTCAAAGACTTTCATTTCACAGAACTACACAATCAAATTGAATTTCGCAACAAGAAATCCATAAGCCTTACTATTTCTTACATAAATAAATTTATACTCCAAATAGTTCAAAGACCAAAATAAAAATCTTAAAGAATCACCCCCACACTTTTAAATAATTGATATCTCATTGAATAATTTCACTTCACAATATTATGCTCACTACTTAAAATAAATTTTAGATTAATTGACATTTTATGTGACAATGTTCCTATAAATATTACTTCCACATGAGAATATTAAGGAACACACTACAAGAAAAAGGCTTAATTCCTACGGAATTAGGTTCGACGGACTGTATTCAGTCAGAAATAAGTTATTTTCGACGAAATAATCTGTCGAAAATAATTCTGTCAGATGTAGTTTATTTCCGAAGGAAATCCGTCGGAATTATAAGGCCTCATCTGGCGCCAAGTTTCCCGTCAGCGCGAAACTTAAGTTCGACGAAACTATAGTTATTTTCGAGGGACTTTTCGTCGAGGATAACCTATCTCCGAGGGACTTAGTTCCGACGGACATCCCGTCGGAACTATCTTATAAAATCTATTCGATTCGTATTCTTATCCAGGCGCCTCTCATATCTCTTATTAATCTCATCAGCTCTCTCTCTCTCTCTCTCTCTCTCTCTCTCTCTCTCTCTTATCTCACTCGATCTCTCAGGCCTTAGCTCACTCTCTCCTCTCTCACTCTCATCTCCGGCGCCCACCTGCCACCCACCACCACCTCCAGCCGCCGACCAACCACAACCACCTCTAGCCGCCGACCATTAACCACCGGTACCATCACCTCAGTTCTCTCTCTTCCTCTCGCCCCTGCCCCACCACTAACCAACCACCCACATCCCGCCACCAACCCACCACCACCGAGGAAAGCTCCACCAGTATCCACACGCCGGCTAACACTGTGACGAATTTCTTCCTCTGTTTTCGACAGTTTATTAGCTCTAAAAGAAGGTATGAGTTCAAATATTATTTCAATTTGATGATGATGTACACAATCAATAGATTGAATAATTGTTATATTGTATGTATATATTGATTTGAGGCTGAAAATTGGTAGAGTTTTTGATTTGGTATTGGTTTAGTTTGTTATTGTCAATTGAAATTAAAAAATGGTAATGTTTAAATTCCTTAATTGGTTACTGCGTGTGCATCAATTCGGCTTTGTCAATTGGATTTGAGGCTGAAAATTGGTAGGGCTAAAAATTTGTTATATATTTTACTGAAAATTGGATTTGAGGCTGAAATTTGGGGCTGAAATTTGGCATATATTTGGAAAGTGTAATTCATTTTGATTGAGAATGGATAATTCTGCAGTATATATTGTTTGCATTCTTTATGTATTCTGCAATATATATTTGGAAATGCTCTGTTTTTAATTTTGATATATTTGTTATTTCTAACTGAATTTCTGACAGAAGTTCTGTCAGAATTATTCATTTGCAAGATTTGTGGGCCCTGCATGTATTGCATTAGTAATTAGTTTCCCAATATTAAAATATAAACTAAGTAGCATTTACTTAGTTTCTTACTACTAAAATAAAATAAAATAAATTTAATTTAATTTATTAAATAAAATAAATTTTAAAAATTAGATAAGATAATATAATATAATACAAAATAAAGTAAAATAAAATAAAATAAAATAAAATAATAAATTAAATTAATTTGAATAAAACAAAACAAATTTGAATTAATTTAATAAATTAATTAAATTTAATAAAAAATATTTAAAAAAATATAATATAATACAAATAAAATACAATTCAATAAAAAATAAAATAAAATAAATTTAATTTAATATAATTAAAATAAATTTAAAATAAATTAAATTTAACGAATTTAATTTAATAAAAAAAATGTAAAAATTATATAATATAATACAAGGTAGAATAAAATAAAATAACATAATAAATTAAATTATATTAAAATAATTACGAAATTAAATTAAATTAGAAATTATATAATATAATACAAAATAAAATAAATAATAATAATAAATTTAATCTGATTTAATAAAATAAAATAAAATGATTTAATTTAATTTATTAAATTAAATTTAATAATTAAATAAACCAATTATATACTATAATATAATATAATACAAAATAAAATAAAAGAAAATATAATAATAAACTAAGTAGCATTTGCTTAGTTGGGATGCAATTAAAAGAAACTGAATAAGAATGTTTTCGATTAAGTAAAATAATATACTTTGGAACTTAATTAAAAACCCGTTTGACAAGTCGGAGTGAATGTCGAACAATAGTTTCTATAGATTCCAAAAAACAATTCTCATAAACTAAGTACCACTTACTTAGTTTATCATTGGCAAAATAAATTAAGTAGCATTTGCTTAGTTTGCCACAATTTTCAATAAATGCAATAATACTCTCCCTACATATATGTACTCTTCCTTGTATGCAGAGTTCGACATAGTAGTTACAGCTAATAGTACTCCAATCGGTTCCTCGGCAGCAATTAAAAAAAAATGGGTCGTACGTAGTTCTTGTTTGTGTCCTATATTCGAATAATAAAGTTAATCAAGTTCTCACAAAAATACTTAATACCTGTTTTATGAATATTTTTATTAAGCCTTGAGGAGGACCTTGGGTCGAAATCCTACCATTTTAGAGTTTTGGGATCGAGTCTGTTTCTATTGACCAATCTATTTGGAAGTGTTAAGGAAGAAAGTGAAAAATAGTTAGACAAATATATAAACAAACATAATTAATTTAAGTTTCAACTCCTATATTTAGTATTATATACTAATATATAAAAAGACATCGACAAAAATTAATACATATAGTTACGATTAGTATATATATATATATATGCGCTAGCTATTTATTGTTTCAAATCGAGGTGAAGTCATGAATCATGAGTATTAAACCACAAACACTTAAATAATAGGCGGTTAACATTTTAAAATTTATTGTTTATAAATAGTAAATCGTGCATTCTCAAAGTGTTTTCTTCCTATTAGGTCTGACAAAATATGGTTATGAGTTGATTTTGGTTTTCAAAATATGGTTATGGTTCCATTTAAGAACTAAAATCATATTAACCATTTTTAATATGAGTTATGTGGGTTGGAACTATATAGTTATGGTTCAAAACCATATTAACCATTTTAAGATGTTTTGATTTTTAAATAGAACTTTTGAAAAATAAAATTGTGATCATCACAATTAAATTAATTAAGTAATAATATGATATAAAAAATATTAATATAAATAATAAAATGCTAAAAAACTATACTAACAAAATTTTAAATTGAAATTATTAATACCCTTCCATATTTAAATAATTTTTCAAAATTATTATTAACCTGTTAATAGAAAGGTTGGATCACATTCAAAATACACTATAGTATAATTCTTTTGTAACTAGAATACTAGAATTTACATAAACTGACACATACAGAACAATATTAGTCACCCAAAATAAGAACATATTAATTTATAGAACATACAAGATAAGTAAAAAACTGAACCATATAATTCTATAAACCATATTAAAATTTAATTAATTAGCCCTTGATTATCTGTGGATGTTTAATTGTCATTATATACGTACGTCCAAAAACTAGCGCACAAGAGGATAAATCTCATTCATTGACTTTTATATATGATCAAATTAATATTTTTAAAATTAATCAATTATTTTTGAATATATGTAAATAATTAATTAACCATGACCATATATAATAAACTACATGCAAATTAGTATTAATTTGCAAATTTTAAATTCGTCTGCTCAATTATCAAATTTAAAAACGGTAAATTAGTAACAGAAGAAAGTACTTTTGCAAGATTTGGTTGTTAATGCAACATATAAACTGTACACGGTACACCGGTACACGTGCACTATGCAAAGATGCATGCAATGTATAAGTAAGGAAATATAGCTTGAAAAATTGTTAATCGGTTTAGAACTATATTTGTTTTAAAAAATATGGGTCCAAACTTTAACCAATCTGAATAAATAAAAATGGTTAACCTTAACTAACTGTATTGTCAGTCTACTTCCCATTAATCAATCACTCTAGCTGTTAAAAAACAAGAATTACTTTTTTACAATCAACCCATTAATTATATCTTTTGATTCGATTGTAAATAATATTGGAGCTGACGAGAATGTTGACACCAAGAGGTAGCTATCGTTTACAACAGAATTTCGTCAAAATTACTTTATTTACCGAGGGACGTAGGAGGAAGAGGGCCCGTCATTTCATATTTTGCCACAAAGATTGAAAAGTTTTCTTGTTCAATTTTATTTTGATGATATGACATATAAAAATTAAAATGGGAAGGATCACAATTCTTTCATCTAGCAAAACGCACGACCAGTTTACTAGTTTAGTATCGCCAATTATTGCATAGCGAAGGTCTTGGGCTCAAACAGAATCAGGCCTAGTCTACCATATTATCTGATTCTTCTTAATCTACCGTCCGAACACTAGAATCAGGCCTAGTCTACCATATTAATTTGAAATGAATTTGTTAATTCTTGTAAGATAATTTTTTGGTAATTTTGAATGTAATTTTTTAAAAAAATTTATATTTACTATATTATTTGTACAGTATAACAATAACAATTAAAAATATTCTCTTCGTTCCGAATTATAAGATCGATAATGACTTTTTAAAAGTAAATTTGAGATATTTTTAAATTTCAAATTGACGTAATTCATTTAAGTTTTGTAAACAATAAATCTTATAATTAGTAGTATTTTTAAGAGAGTTTATGATATTCATAACTGTATTGACAAAAGAAACATGAATTTATGTTAATTTTGAGTTTGAAAATATTTGAAATTAACTTTTGAAAAGTCGATATTAAATTATTAATCTTATAATTTGAAACGAAAGAAATATATAAATGGGATTCATATAAGAAAAGTTATAATTTAAAACAATTTTTAGAACACTGTTTCAAAGTATCCCGTTGTAAAACAATGGTTAATGGTAACGTAATAATTAATAATAAGTATTTATGTGCATCCTTTTGGTTTTAGTCTAGATCAAAAACAACAAATTAAAAAGGCTCCTACAGAGTGATTAGACCTCATGAGCAAATGACAAAGACATGATTGCTTCAATCAGTACTACTGCTTTAATTTCATGCTAATGGCAACAACAACACTTAGTTTAAGTCATGCAAAGCTTCTCAACCAGTGCCTATATATAACAAAGAGAGGAAAAGTACATGTTATTCGAGCATATAATAAATTTTAAAAAGAATCAAATAAATTAAGAGATTCAATCCAATCAATTTTTCATTTCAAATGCTATACAATCATCAAATTTGGGGATGAGATATTGAAAGAAACTAAATAAAATTTGAATATATTTCATAATTTCTCCCCTCCAATTCTAGCTTACAACTTGAATAAGTTAGCGGTATGCAAGTGTTTTGGTACTCTAATCTATAAACAGACGAAAGCATGAAAGTTATGAGGAAAGTTAAAGTGGAGATCTGATAGAGAGGAAAGTTAGACGAATCAGAAGTTATCATACTCATCTTCCCTCTCTAATTTTTAGAAATAAATTTTTTTAGCCTTCTGTAAAAAAAGAAAGTTAAAAATTAAAAATTAAAAATAATTAAATTACAAATGTCACCCCTCATAAAATAAATATTATGTATATATTAAATTTCAAATATAACTTTCTAAATAACTTTGAAATACAATTCAATTGAAGACATAACTATTAAAAATGACCAACTAATCAACTATATATATATATATATATATATATATATATACTTAAAACACAAACTGGTTTAGTTTCACCAATTTTTGGTTCGACTTTCTAACTTTTTGCTCAGCTTTTCTATTCATATTAACATAGCTACTATCTAAATTTGTATCTATTAAATACTATTCAAAATTTAAAATATTTATATTTCTAATAGGAATGGAAAAAAAGAAAGATCTTTTCTTTTCTATTCAAATTAGTATAAGAATGTTTAAAAATATTCATGTTTCTAATATGAACAAAAAAGAGGAAAATCTTTTTTCTTTACTATTCAAATTAATACAAGTACTATCCAAATTTAAAATAATTATATATATATATATATATATATATATATATATATATATATTCTATTCAAATTTGTAAAGTATTCAAAAAAAAAAACCTAACCAATCTTTAATAGAAAAAGTAACTTCTAAGAGAATTTTTCTTTTTGATTTTACCAAGTTTATTACAATTTTTTTATCAATTAATTAAGACATTAATGTCCTAACTAAATTAAATTCATTAAAATTTAAAATTTTACCAAATCACACGTACTTGTGTTAATAATATGTGAATTATTTTAAAACATAACTTTAAAATACTTAATTGATAAAATATAGTAGATTCATTACTAACTAATTGTCATAACTAACTTTAAATTTATTACAGCTTCAGTTTGGTACTTTTATTCGGATTAAAATTTTAAGCAAATTTTGTCAGTATAAATACTAATATAGAATTTCATTACACTTAAATAAAATTAAAATAATTATTTTTTTCATAATCATAAGTGAATATGCACTTATTGAATTAATGTTTAATTTAATAATTGGTCGAAGGAACCTATAATATATTATTCAAACATTTATTATTTAAATAAATATTTAATAATTTTATAACTACAATATCTTCTTAAAATTCTAATTAAATATTTTTATTTAATAATAAAATAATCTTTTATTCATGTCATTCGTGCTTCACACGGGATTAGTGTGCTTGTGTATTTAAAAATAGAAATCGTCTTTGTCAACTTCTTAATTTTATGCAAACCCCATTATATTATTGAAGTATCTACATATATACAGTCATTGAAAAACAATTATTCCAAGAGCTACAATAGAAAGTGAATATGATAAAAAGGTATCATCATAAATTAGGAAAAATGGCGATAACTATGTATAGGTTTTAAACTTATAATAATTAAAATGTTTTCATTTCATAACATGAGGGAAAAAATCAATTTAAAATAAGAATAAAGTTTAAAACCTACAATTGGGGAAAAAAAGTCAAGAGACTTTCCAACATAGAAATTGAAAAAGAATGTCAATTTAGAATATATAGAAACGAGCTTTTAAACATGAAATAGAACAATACAGTTGAACAATTACTAATAAATATAATTTATATATGTGTATAAATGGGTTTGGATAATCATGGTACCCGTTTGTAGGGTCAAATGAGTTGGATATTTTACTTGTAAGTGACAATATTTTTTGAATACCCGTCGCTATAGCTAGCAATTTGCTGACAAATCAGTCTGTTGGAGAAACGGATTGTATATGTGTGTGTGTGCGCGCGTGTGTTATAACAAATTAAGTTACTGAATTACAAAAGTGTTATTCCAAATTTTTACTAAATACTAATTTTCCCTTTAAATAGAAATTTTTTTAATTGAGTCCTTTAAGTTGTCAATTGTTTCAATTGAGTCCTCTATGGAAAAAAAATTCGACTAATTGAATCGAAGACAACGTAAGTATGTAAGAGTCAATTGCATCAAATTAGCTAGTTGAAGGATTGAATTGAAATTTTTACAACTTAAAAGGCCAAATTAAAATTGACTGACAACTTGAATGACAATTTTTACAGTTTGACCTAATTTTTTTAATCTATTATCTAAACTATGAAATACAAATCATAACCGTAACACACATTTTATAAGGAAGCACTAAATTCACGCTAAGGAAATTGCGTGCATGTTCCTAAACTCAACTCACTAGTTTAATTTTTTCTTATTTTGACAAGCAAAAATGGAACCATAATTATTTCTTTTAGTTTTTTATAAACAGTTTCGGGTTATTATTTGACCAATCAGTGTTGCATTATGAGAAAGAGAAACTGAAAATTATGTTTTAAAAATGTTAGTAATTGATCCGGGTCAGACCCGTGGATCATTAACATCCACTTGAGTATGGGTATTGGATAACCCAATAAGGATTGGAAGAGTCTCATATCACTTGAAAGTATTTTAAATAATACGTGATATGGTTAGGACTCTATATGAGATAACATTTAGTCAGTTGTAGACTTATCCCTTACGTATTGGGTTTTACGTTAAATACTAACGCTTACTGTGTGTAGGGCTAAGGAAAAATAACGTATTATTTTTTCTATACAGTTTCTCTCTAAATACTCTCTCTAGTATTTCCAAGCTTCCATCAATAGGCTTAGGTGTACTTGGTGTGAACACTTAAATAGTTCATTCGCATTGATTGCTTGTAAAAACTATATATTGACGAGAAGTAAGAAAGATCGTAGTAGCTGTGTTCGTGGTGTCGCTTGTAGATTTGGCATTCGGTTCAACCGCTTCCGCTTCGTGGATACTTACCGATTCATATGTAAGTATTATTTATTTGTTAGTTTCCATCTAAAATTCTAACATTGATATCAAAGCCATGCTATGCCTGATCTCGCATAAATATTATGTCATTATTTTGTTTTTGCATATAAAGCTTGTAATATGACATTAATGGCATAATATGCTAGAGTACATATTAGAGGCTGAAAATACAGTATGATGTAGTCCACATTCATGTTTAGACACCTGCAAAATTTCGTTGCAATCGGATTTGTATTTTGAGAGAAAACGTGAATCCTAATTCGTATTTACGTTTTTTCTAAATAAAAATATGTTTTTTCTACAGAAGTCAAATATATATTTTCTTTACATATTAAAATAGTCTCGCCACAATTCCAGAAATATAAAGTTTGTATTTTTTGGACATCTGTAGAATTAATTATGATTTTTTGAAAAAAAAGGTACTAAACTGCAATTGTGCTTCTGGTCTCTTAAGGAAAAGACGAAGCTGATGTCAGCGCATCAGCGCGTCAGCGCTTCAAAGAGTGGGGGTCACGTGCCTGGTTTAAAAAAAAAGACAGCGTACATGGGGTCCACGCGCCACCTTTTGGACATTTTTTAAAAAAAAAATTGCAAAAAAATTTGTTTTAATTTTCTGGTCACTTTAAGTATTTTTCTGAATTTTCCATCAATGAAAAATATTTTCTAAAATTGTTTGTAGCTATTTAAAGTGATTTAAAAATTGTTTAAAAATTGTCCAGAAATTTTTTTTGGGCCAAATTATTTCCTGTGATTTCAGAGGCATGTTTACAAGTTCTCCACTTGTTGGTATTGAGAATTGGATTGTATTACTATCTTAAATTATTTTAGTATCAGTTATTATATATTTGAAAAAT
This sequence comes from Panax notoginseng, assembly GCA_016801055.1. Lineage (NCBI taxonomy): Eukaryota > Viridiplantae > Streptophyta > Magnoliopsida > Apiales > Araliaceae > Panax > Panax notoginseng. The sequence goes on from CM029020.1 coordinate 46,549,344, forward strand.
AATTGTATTAGATAGTAAAATATTTTTGAAAAATCCAGAAAAATCACAGTATTAAATTAACATGTATAAATACTGTTAGAAAAATATTTGGTCATTTTTGAGTAACATTAGATATTATTTCAAATTTATTGTTGTATATTTATGTTTAAATATTATGTTTATTGCCCATATTTGTTGCGTTCGTCCCCTTAGGACATGACCAAATACATCTGGCTTCCTAGTGGGAGCTGTGGTGGGTCCATTCATGCACATACCCCTTATTTGTTATTGCATTGTGCTTTGGATGGACTAAAAAGGGTTGATATTTAATTATTTTTGGAGACGGGCTCTCACTTTGTGATAGAGATCTGAGATAAAATAATTATGAGAAGATAAGTGCAGCATTCCCATTTTTATTATTAGATTAATGTAGTAGGAATCTTTGATGTAAAATTTTGGTATTGATGTATTTATTTCGAAGCCTTGTAAGGGAATGTAATTTTGTACTTGTTCTTCAATTAATTGATTTTATCTCCCAAAGAGCAATTAAATTATCAATTAGGGTTTTTTTTTGTTTCATCAACCCCTCCTTATTTTTGTTGAAATGGGCTATTTGGATTTTGTCATATAAAATAAAATTAATCACAATTACTTATTATATGACATGGAATGATCATTATGAGCTTAGCGATTTTTCGATTTCTATCCATAAACAAAATAATTGTGATTACTTAGGATTTAATGATAAAATTATTATGTGTGCTAATATTCATATTTCATGCAACCTTATTGTAGTGAAATGGCCTCTAAAAATGTGATTGCTGACCTTAACAAAGGTGAAAAATTGGATGATAAAAATTATTACCTTTGGTCAAAAAAAATTCAATATCTGCTTAATGAGTTAGATGTGCTTGAAACTTTAACTACCACTATGCAACCGCCTGAGGAGGGCACCACTGTTCAGCACCGTCGAGACAGATAAACCTACAATGAATGAGTCAATAAGGATCGTTGTGCGCGCTTTACCATGTTAAGCAGCATGCACAACGTCCTTATTGGCGAATTTGAGTCCTGCAAAACTATAATGGAAATGTGGGATATGCTTAAAAAGTCCTTTGGTGGGACTACTGCTACTAGGTTGCGCGAGCTTAATTATAAGTTGGACCGTTACAAGAAGAAGCCCAAACACACTATGGTGGAGCAACTTCGAGTAATGTCGGCAATGATCCGCGAGCTTAGTGCAGCTGGCACAACCCTTACTGAAGAACAACAGATTCAAGCTGTGCTCAGGTCTTTACCTGATGCTTGGGAGCCTTTCACGATGACTATGTTACATAATGACAGTATCAAAACTCTTGTTGATCTCAAAAAGACATCTTGAGCTCGAATATGAGCGTCGTGGTTCTAAAGATGGCTGCTTTGTTTTCATGGCTCAAGCTGGTCCGCACAATGCAAAAGGCAAGCGCAAAAGGCAAGCTAATGGCAATGATCAAGTTAAGATTAATGCACCAAAACAGAAGGGTAATGCTAAGCGCCGCAGGGGCAAAAGAGGAGGAAAGAAGAAAATGACTTGCTATAACTATCAGAAGGTTGGACATTTTGCTCGTGAGTGTACTGAGCAGAAAAAGGAACAATCTAAATTTCTTTATTGCGATGAATACTTTGTGTGTTCACATATTTTTCTTGCTCAAACTGATCCTTCGTGGATTATTGATACAGGAGCAACCAAGCATGTAACTTATGATAGGGAGGGATTCACTGAGTACCGGCGAGTTTCTAAAGGGACTCAAAGTTTGTTCATGGGGAACAGTTCAGATGAGCAAGTGCTTGGTTTTGGCACTTATCAACTGACTTTGCGAAATGGTCGCACACTGATCCTTGAGGATACACTATATGTACCAGGAATTCGACGAAACTTAATATCAGTTGTAGCTTTAGTTAGAATATGGTATTCTTTTTCCTTCAACAGTAGTAGCATATCTATTTATTTTTATAATGATTTTGTAGGACATGGTATTTTATCGGATGGTTTTTATGTTTTGAATAAAGGTGAATCCCATTTTTCTTATATTGCTTCTCATGATGATACTGTTAATGAATCATTGATATGACATGCTAGATTAGGTCATATTGGCCAAGAAAGGATGACTAGGCTAGCTCGAGAAGGCCTTTTAGGCTCAACCCGTCCTTATTTTTGTTGAAATGGGCTATTTGGATTTTGTCATATAAAATAAAATTAATCACAATTACTTATTATATGACATGGAATGATCATTATGAGCTTAGCGATTTTTCGATTTCTATCCATAAACAAAATAATTGTGATTACTTAGGATTTAATGATAAAATTATTATGTGTGCTAATATTCATATTTCATGCAACCTTATTGTAGTGAAATGGCCTCTAAAAATGTGATTGCTGACCTTAACAAAGGTGAAAAATTGGATGATAAAAATTATTACCTTTGGTCAAAAAAAATTCAATATCTGCTTAATGAGTTAGATGTGCTTGAAACTTTAACTACCACTATGCAACCGCCTGAGGAGGGCACCACTGTTCAGCACCGTCGAGACAGATAAACCTACAATGAATGAGTCAATAAGGATCGTTGTGCGCGCTTTACCATGTTAAGCAGCATGCACAACGTCCTTATTGGCGAATTTGAGTCCTGCAAAACTATAATGGAAATGTGGGATATGCTTAAAAAGTCCTTTGGTGGGACTACTGCTACTAGGTTGCGCGAGCTTAATTATAAGTTGGACCGTTACAAGAAGGAGCCCAAACACACTATGGTGGAGCAACTTCGAGTAATGTCGGCAATGATCCGCGAGCTTAGTGCAGCTGGCACAACCCTTACTGAAGAACAACAGATTCAAGCTGTGCTCAGGTCTTTACCTGATGCTTGGGAGCCTTTCACGATGACTATGTTACATAATGACAGTATCAAAACTCTTGTTGATCTCAAAAAGACATCTTGAGCTCGAATATGAGCGTCGTGGTTCTAAAGATGGCTGCTTTGTTTTCATGGCTCAAGCTGGTCCGCACAATGCAAAAGGCAAGCGCAAAAGGCAAGCTAATGGCAACAATCAGGTTAAGATTAATGCACCAAAACAGAAGGGTAATGCTAAGCGCCGCAGGGGCAAAAGAGGAGGAAAGAAGAAAATGACTTGCTATAACTGTCAGAAGGTTGGACATTTTGCTCGTGAGTGTACTGAGCAGAAAAAGGAACAATCTAAATTTCTTTATTGCGATGAATACTTTGTGTGTTCACATATTTTTCTTGCTCAAACTGATCCTTCGTGGATTATTGATACAGGAGCAACCAAGCATGTAACTTATGATAGGGAGGGATTCACTGAGTACCGGCGAGTTTCTAAAGGGACTCAAAGTTTGTTCATGGGGAACAGTTCAGATGAGCAAGTGCTCGGTTTTGGCACTTATCAACTGACTTTGCGAAATGGTCGCACACTGATCCTTGAGGATACACTATATGTACCAGGAATTCGACGAAACTTAATATCAGTTGTAGCTTTAGTTAGAATATGGTATTCTTTTTCCTTCGACAGTAGTAGCATATCTATTTATTTTTATAATGATTTTGTAGGACATGGTATTTTATCGGATGGTTTTTATGTTTTGAATAAAGGTGAATCCCATTTTTCTTATATTGCTTCTCATGATGATACTGTTAATGAATCATTGATATGACATGCTAGATTAGGTCATATTGGCCAAGAAAGGATGACTAGGCTAGCTCGAGAAGGCCTTTTAGGCTCAACCCGTCCTTATTTTTGTTGAAATGGGCTATTTGGATTTTGTCATATAAAATAAAATTAATCACAATTACTTATTTTATGACATGTAATGATGATTATGAGCTTATCGATTTTTCGATTTCTATCCATAAACTATATAATTGTGATTACTAAGGATTTAATGACAAAATTATTATGTGTGCTAATATTCATATTTCATGCAACCTTATTGTAGTGAAATGACCTCTAAAAATGTAATTGCTGACCTTAACAAATGTGAAAAATTGGATGATAAAAATTATTACCTTTGGTCAAAAAAAATTCAATATCTGCTTAATGAGTTAGATGTGCTTAAAACTTTAACTACCACTATGTAGCCGCTTGAGGAGGGCACCACTGTTCAGCACCGTCGAGACAAACAAACCTACGATGAATGGGTCAAGAAGGATCGTTGTGGGCGCTTTACCATGTTAAGCAGCATGCACAACGACCTTATTGGCGAATTTGAGTCCTGCAAAACTGCAATGGAAATGTGGGATATGCTTAAAAAGTCCTTTGGTGGGACTACTGCTACTAGGTTACGCGAGCTTAATTATAAGTTGGACTGTTACAAGAAGGAGCCCAAACACACTATGGTGGAGCACCTTCGAGTAATGTCGGCAATGATCCGCGAGCGTAGTGCAGCTGACATAACCCTTACTGAAGAGCAACAGATTCAAGCTGTGCTCAGGTCTTTACCTGATGCTTGGGAGCCTTTCACGGTGACTATGATATATATTGACAGAATCAAAACTCTTGTTGATCTCAAAAAGGCATCTTGAGCTCGAATATGAGCGTCATGGTTCTAAAGATGGCAGCTTTGTTTTCATGGCTCAAGCTGGTCCGCACAATGCAAAAGGCAAGCGAAAAAGGCAAGCTAATGGCAACAATCAGGTTAAGACTAATGCACCAAAACAGAAGGGTAATGCTAAGCGCCGCAGGGGCAAAAGAGGAGGAAAGAAGAAGATGACTTGTTATAACTGTCAGAAGGTTGGACATTTTGCTTGTGAGTGCACTGAGAAGGAAAAGGAACAATCTAAATTTCTTTATTGCGATGAATACTTTGCGTGTTCACATGTTTTTCTTGCTCAAACTGATCATTCGTGGATTATATATACAAGAGCAACCAAGCATGTAACTTGCGATAGGGAGGGATTCACTGAGTACCGGCGAGTTTCTAAAGGACTCAAAGTTTATTCATGGGGAACAGTTCAGATGAGCAAGTGCTCGGTTTTGGCACTTATCAACTGACTTTGCGAAATGGTCGCACACTGATCCTTGATGATACACTATATGTACCAGAAATTCAACGGAATTTAATATCAGCTGTAGCTTTAGTTAGAATAGGGTATTCTTTTTCCTTCGACAGTAGTAGCATATCTATTTATTTTCATAATGATTTTGTAGGACATTGTATTTTATCGGATGGTTTTTATGTTTTGAATAAAGGTGAATCCCATTTTTCTTATATTGCTTCTCATGATGTTACTGTTAATGAATCATTGAAATGACATGCTAGATTAGGTTATATTGGCCAAGAAAGGATGACTAGACTAGCTCGAGAAGCCCTTTTAGGCTCAACCCGTCCTTATTTTTGTTGAAATGGGCTATTTGGATTTTGTCATATAAAATAAAATTAATCACAATTACTTATTTTATGATATGAAATGATGATTATGAGCTTAACGATTTTTCGATTTCTATCCATAAACTAAATAATTGTGATTACTTAGGATTTAATGACAAAATTATTATGTGTGCTAATATTCATATTTCATGCAACCTTATAGTAGTGAAATGGCCTCTAAAAATGTGATTGTTGACCTTAACAAAGGTGAAAAATTAGATGATAAAAATTATTACCTTTGGTCGAAAAAAATTCAATATCTGCTTAATGCGTTAGATGTGCTTAAAACTTTAACTACCAATATGCAACCGCCTGAGGAGGGCACCATTGTTCAGCACCGTCGAGACAAATAAACCTACGATGAATGGGTCAAGAAGAATCATTGTGCGCGCTTTACCATGTTAAGCAGCATGCACAACGACCTTATTGGCGAATTTGAGTCCTGTAAAACTACAATGGAAATGTGGGATATGATTAAAAAGTCCTTTGGTGGGACTACTGCTACTAGGTTGCGCGAGCTTAATTATAAGTTGGACCGTTACAAGAAGGAGCCCAAACACACTATGGTGGAGCACCTTCGAGTAATGTCGGCAATGATCCGCGAGCTTAGTGCAGCTGGCACAACCCTTACTAAAGAACAACAGATTCAAGCTATGCTCAGGTCTTTACCTGATGCTTGGGAGCCTTTCACGATGACTGTGATACATAATGACAGTATCAAAACTCTTGTTGATCTCAAAAAGGTATCTTGAGCTTGAATATGAGTGTCGTGGTGCTAAAGATGGCAGCTTTGTTTTCATGGCTCAAGCTGGTCCGCACAATGCAAAAGGCAAGCTAATGGCAACAATCAGGTTAAGACTAATGCACCAAAACAGAAGGGTAATGCTAAGCGTCGTAGGGGAAAAGAGGAGGAAAGAAGAAGATGACTTGCTATAACTGTCAGAAGGTTGGACATTTTGCTTGTGAGTGCACTGAGCAGAAAAAGGAACAAGCTAAATTTCTTTATTGCTATGAATACTTTGTGTGTTCACATGTTTTTCTTGCTCAAACTGATCCTTCGTGGATTATTGATGCAGGAGCAACCAAGCATGTAACTTGTGATAGGGACGGATTCACTGAGTACCGACGAGTTTCTAAAGGGACTCAAAGTTTGTTCATTGGGAACAGTTCAGATGAGCAAGTGCTCGGTTTAGGCACTTATCAACTGACTTTGCGAAATGGTCGCACACTGATCCTTGAGGATACACTATATGTACCAGGAATTCGACGGAACTTAATATCAGTTGTAGCTTTAGTTAGAATAGGGTATTCTTTTTCCTTCAACAGTAGTAGCATATCTATTTATTTTCATAATGATTTTGTAGGACATGGTATTTTATCGGATGGTTTTTATGTTTTGAATAAAGGTGAATCCCATTTTTCTTATATTGCTTCTCATGATGATACTGTTAATGAATCATTGAAATGACATGCTATATTAGTTCATATTGGCCAAGAAAGGATGACTAAGCTAGCTCGAGAAGGCCTTTTAGGCTCACTCACTAAAGTTAACCTTCCAATATGTGAACCTTGTTTAGCAGGGAAGGAAAAAAGAAAACCTTTTGGGAAGGCAGTGAGGGACATTAATCCTTTAGAGCTAATTCATTCTGACATTTGTGGTCCAATGAATGTAAGAGCACGACATGGTGGTAACTATTTCATCACTTTTATAGATGATTATTCGCGATATGGATATGTCTATTTAATTTCTCATAAGTCAGAAGCATTAGATTGCTTTAGACATTTCGTTACTGAAGTTAAGAATCAAAGAGCTAGATAGATCCATAAAGGTTCTTAGAACCGATCGTGGACGCGAATATTTATATGAGCAATTTAAAGGACTCAGTGAGGAAAAAGGTATCATTAGACAGCTAATGATTCCTGGTACTCCGCAACAAAATGGTGTTGCAGAAAGAAGGAATTGTACGCTATTAGAGATGGTTAGATCGATGATGGCGCAAGCTGATCTTCCAATTAATTTTTGGGGAGATGCACTAATGACTGCTGTCTGCATCCTTAATCGCGTGCCTAGTAAGTCAGTTACTTTTACACCATATGAGTCTTGGGAAGCCATAAAACTAACCCTTGATCATTTAAGACCATGGGGGTCGGCAGGATATGTGCGCATTCCTTCCCAACAACTTTGGAAGCTAGACTCTAGAGGAAGGAAATATATCTTTATAAGGTATCCTGAACACTCGAAGGGTTATGTGATGATATGCGAACAACCTGATGGAGTAATGACTGAGATTGAATCACGAGATGTGGAATTTATAGAGAATGAGTTTCCAAGCAGGGGTGACACGAGAAAGGATTTTGAGCTATATGAAATGGCTGAATCAGTGGGAGACATTTCACCATCCCTTAGCGAAGGAAAGGAATTTAATTCTCATCGTTTTGTCGCTAAGGATGGTGGGAATGATCTACCGCTTAACAGGGCACCACCTGATTCACAAAATCTTGAGCCACGTCGTAGCAAACGTGCAAAAGTACCTCGAATTTTTTTTGAAATTGAAGAGGAATCACTTCTTGTGCTTGAAGGGGAGGCCCTTATGTGCGCTCTAAAAGATGATAATGAGCCTGCTACATATAAGGGAGCTCTCACTTCACCTGCTCGTAATGAATGGATAGATGCTATGAAGGATGAAATTGGTTCTATGGGAAAGAACCAGGTTTGGGAGTTAGTTGATCTACCGCCTGGTCGTAAGGCCATTGGAAACAAATGAGTTTTCAAAATTAAACGAAAGGCGGATTGTATCTAAATTATGACAAGTAACCGAAGTAAGTTTTTAAATTGTATCTAAATATTTTTTATTTTGAAATTTCTTTTTGAGTTTGGATTATGAATATTTATTTGTTGTATATTATAGAATTCTATTTATGTTGCATAAAATAGTTATTTGTTTGGGGTTGTTGTATACTTGTATTTTAAATGATTTAGACATTCATGACGTGTGGTCAAAATTCAAACGTTTTAAAAATGAATAATTCACATCACAATCCATCCGAATAAATGAGACTACTCAAAATCTCTCAAACGAAACTCTTATCCAAGAACCATCTCAAAATATTAATTATTTTGAATCCCAAGTTGAATTCAATTTAGAAGAGGAACTTGTTGCGGATTCGGGACTAAGACCATCTATAATGGAATATGATACTAAAAGAGGGAGAGAAGATTAAAATGGAATTATTGTCAATTTTGAGTTTGAAAATATTTGAAATTGACTTTTGAAAAGTCAATATTAAATTATCAATCTTATAATTTAAAAGGGATGAAATATATAAATAATGGAATATTTCAAACTATCCCGTTGTAATACAATGGTTAATGGTAACGGAATAATTAATAATAAGTATTCATGTGCATCCTTTTGGTTTTAGTCTAGATCAAAAACAACAAATTAAAAAGGTTCCCACAGAGTGATTAGACCTCATGAGCAAATGAGAAAGACATGATTGCTTCAATCAGTACTACTGCTATTAGGCTCAAATCAAGATAAACATTAATTTCATGCATGCTAATGGCAACCACAACACTTATTTTCTGTTGGTTTAGTCATGCAAAGCTTCTCAACCAGTGCCTATATATAACAAAGAGAGGAAAAGTACATGTTATTCGAGCATATAATAAATTTTAAAAAGAACCAAATAAATTAAGAGATCCAATCCAATCAATTTTTCATTTCAAATGCTATACAATCATCAAATTTGGGGATTAGATATTGCAGAAAACTAAAAAAAATTTGAATATATTTCATAAGTAGACATGTGCTACTGCAAGTCATCTTTATTATGTGGCTTCGTGTCTCCACCTCCGGACCAAACCACTGGCCCAATAGTATCTTCTTGGGTCATCTTAGCTCACCACATGCTCCCAAAAGGTCATGACTTGAAGGTACTATTGGTAGTAACTTATTTCCTTATATACAGACAAATTTTTTTCTTATCTTTCAATGTGGGACTGTGGTGTTACAATAAGAATGTTTAAAAATATTCATGTTTCTAATATGAACAAAAAAGAGGAAAATCTTTTTCTTTACTATTCAAAATAATATAAGTACTATACAAGTTTAAAATAATTATATATATATATATATATATATATATATATATATATATATATATAATTCAAATTTGTAAAGTATTCAAAAAAAAACCTAATGAATCTTTAATAGAAAAAGTAACTTCTAAGAGAATTTTTCTTTTTGATTTTACCAAGTTTATTATAATTTTTTTTATCACAGTTTTATGTAATTAATTAAGACATTAATGTCCTAACTAAATTAAATTCATTAAAACTTAAAATTTTACCAAATCACACGTACTTGTGTTAATAATATGTGAATTGTTTTAAAACATAACTTTAAAATACTTAATTGAAAAAATATAGTAGATTCATTACTAACTAATTGTCATAACTAACTTAAAATTTATTAAAGTTTCAGTTTCGTACTTCTATTCGGATTAAAATTTTAAGCAAATTTTGTTTGTATAAATACTAATATAGAATTTCATTACACTTAAATAAAATTAAAATAATTATTTTTTCATAATCATAAGTAATTCAAATGTTTAATGTAATAATTGGTCGAAGGAACCTATAATATATAATTCAAATATTTATTATTTAAATAAATATTTAATAATTTTATAACTACAATATTTTCTTAAAATTCTAATTAAATATTTTTATTTAATAATATAATAAGCTTTTATTCATGTCATTCGTGCTTCACGGGATCAGTGAGATTGTGTAATTAAAAATAGAAATCGGCTTTGTCAACTTCTTAATTTTATGCAAACCCCATTATATTATTGAAGTATCTACATATATACAGTCATTGAAAAACAATAATTCCAAGAGCTACAATAGAAAGTGAATATGATAAAAAGGTATCATCATAAATTAGGAAAAATGGCGATAACTATATATTGGTTTTAAACTTATAATAATTAAAATGTTTTCATTTCATAACATGAGGGAAAAAATCAATTTAAAGTAAGAATAAAGTTTAAAACCTACAATTGGGGAAAAAAAGTAAAGAGACTTTCCAACATAGAAATTGAAAAAGAATGTCAATTTAGAATATATATATAGAAACGAGCTTTTAAACATGAAATAGAACAATACAGTTGAACAATTACTAATAAATATAATTTATATATCATTTGTATAAATGGGTTTGGATAATAATGGGTACCCATTTGTAGGGTCAAATGAGTTGGATATTTTACTTGTAAGGGACAATATTTTTTGAATGCCCGTAACTACCTATGGGTCTATATATATATACTAGTTGGGTCATTTGCCTCCGGCACTATATAGACGGTGAGATTTATCTCAAATGGTGAACGGAAAATTTAAAATCAGTTGTAATTTGTTAGATAGATATATACAAAAAGTTTATCCAGCGAACCGGAAAATACGAACCAAAGACAAATCGACTATATCGACGGTTCGTCCGTCGCTAAGCTTTCTATGCTATAACGATAAATTGAACCATTGCTATAGCAATTCGCTGACAAACCGGTCTGTTGGAGAAGCGGACTGTATATGTGTGCGTGTGTTATAACAAATTAAGTTACTGAATTGCAGAAGTGTTATACCTTCCCTTCCAATATATATTCCTAATCTTGTTAACAAGACTAATCGCTAATAATGATCTTCTAATATGGAATGGAGTAATACCTAATCTTTTGAAATTTGTAAAACACAAGACAATGTGTATACAGCATAGATATTCTGAATTTAATTAGAAAAATAGGGTTCTTGAAGTATAGGTGAGAAGTGAGAACAAGACACTTTGTTCCCTTTAAACTTCCCTTTCTCCTTCTTATTTTGCAGTTGTTTATTATTATAATAAACATACGACACAACTTGAAAACTATAACTGTTTTCGAACAATGAAGTTTGACAAGTTTTAGCTAATAGTTAAGCATTGAAAAATGTTATTAATAATTAATAAATCTAAACAAAACAACACTTAATATTCGTAGAAAAATTAAATAAAAGAGAAAGAAACACTTAATATTCTTTTAACTCGACCATTGTCCATCAATTCCCAGCATTTTACTCGCCTTGCATGATATAGGACCTATTTACCAAACATTATCTCACATTTCAATGCAAAATACAAACAAGTTTATAGACAAATTTAGTAAGATATATATTTAGTAGGCAAATCTGTGAGGTTGTGGATCAAACGCCCTGTCATGCAAAGCTTCTTGAGATATCAACAATTTTCCATAAGGGCAGTGGTCTATTAATTTTTCTATCAAAGCTTGGCAGGACACCCAAATGCCACAACCTCATGAGAAGTTTTATCATATCATCAACAAAAAAACATGTGCCAGTCCAAAAGTTAAAACATGTGCCAGTCCAAAAGTTGGAAATGAGATATTGGAGGAAACCAAACAAAACTCAACAAAAATTCTGCATAAAATCTTGTTTAGTACCCTCCAATTCTCACTACCAACTTAAACAAGAGTGTCGTGCCTAGTCCAGGAGATGGAAATGAGATATCGGAGAAAACTAAATAAAATACAGCACAAAAATCTTGGTAAATATTTGTTTTGAGCACCAATTTCTTTTGCGTGGTTCAAAAGTTGGAAATGAGATATTGGAGGAAATTAAACAAAAACCCAACAAAGATTTCTTAATCTTTGTTTAGTTTCCTCCATTTCTCACTTACAACATGAACCTAATGTTATTCTCACAACATGAACCTAATGTTATTCTCACTTACAACAACCTAGGAGCAAGTATATATTCAGATTAATTTATGGTACAAGGTTTTAAGCAATTGGAACCAACTATTTATAAACACTGTAGCTGATAGAACACACACAACTAGCATGCTGCAGAGATTACGTTACTAAACTGTCCTTTTGTGTTCTAGTGCAAATAGAAATTAATACAATCTTTGACTCTGCAAAATTAAATAAAATGAAAAATAAACATTATTTGACCAGTATTTATACTTAATAACCGACCTTTGCTCACCCTTTTCAAACGATATCCTTGTAATTGTCTTCTTAAATTTAATTATGATCACTTTTTCAGAATTGTATTATTCTTTGTTATTCCCATATAGATAGATACAAAAGAGATTTCTAGGTTGAATAGATTATTCAAAATTTCTTTTAAAAGATGTATTATCCAATTAATTAAATAATTTAATTGATTGGATTAGTACAATGGAATGTTTAAGAAAAAGTCTTCAAAGATTATAATGAAGTTCATCGTTCTAAATTTAATGGGATAATTTAGAAATAAGATATAGATATAAAACATAGACATAAAGATAGAAATACAGAATTTAAAGAACACGAGATTTTTAAGAGATGTATAGCACAAAAATCTCTAAATCATCTCCTCTACTCTGAGAGTAGAGATTTTTTAAAAAGCTACTTGAATACAATTATACATTTAATTTATATCATCATCAAATCAATTATGTTTATCACAAATTGTAAGTACTAATTATATAATCTACTAGAAAAATAAGAATATGTGACAAAATTTTGTGATAGCTTTTAAAAATAATCACAAAAGATAATAATTTGTGATGGACTTTTTGAGTAATCACAAAATTGTAGTATATATGATGACTCTTAGTAATGGCTAAATTTGACATTAATGTATTATAATTGTGATGATAATGTCAATCACAAAATTTTTCACGCAAAATAAATTTTCTTTTTGTGGCGCACTATGCCATCACTTATGGATATATCTTTTTCGTGATTGCATTTAAGCTATCACCAATATTTCAATGAAAAAATAATCAAAACAATATTTTATAACGATCATAACAATCTTTAAAAAAGATAGATTTTTGTGATGACTTTTAGTTGCTTTTACAAAAAGAAGGTATTTTGTGATAGAATTTTCAAGCCATCACAAAATAATAAAATAAATTATGACTCTCAGTAATGACTAATTTTACCATCATTATAGAGTATTTGTGACTGTCATTACAATCATCAAATTTTATGTGAGACTAATTTTGTTTAGTAAGTCAACTCACATGTTTTCTTTTATATTTTGTTTTAAAATTATAATCATGATATGAGCTTTGATGTAGTGGTAATACTTGTTATTTAGTTTGCAAATGGTGGAAGGATTCGAATCCTACGAGTATTATTTGATACAATTCATATAGTGAAATAAATTTTTCGTAAAAACAAATTCACTTTCTTACCTTTTGTGAGTCCAAGTATAAATTAGGGTTCACATACGACCTAAAGAATTGAATGACAGACATAAAAGTCGAAAATAAATGTGCGAGACCCGAGATAAGCCTCCACGTGTCCCGAGGCAGAAGACTCGTGGATGCGACTCATTTTGGAAATTGATTGAGGGATTGGATTGGTGGCTAGAAGGGCATGACGATCTAGGCATTACTCTGATGACTAAGGGTAAATTTGGATTTTCCCCGAGGTCATGTGCCTAGCACATGACCACTCTCCAGAAAACCCTATAAATACCCCTTCCACTCCATTGAGAAAGGACCTCACTTTTGACTCTTGGACCTTTTGGAAGACTATGAGACTTGAAGATTCTCTCTCAACCCGAAGCACTCAAGAAGGCTCTCTGAATCCTTGCTACGTACCCTAACAAGGTTCTCGAATTCTAAGAGTTTTTGTGACGCCCCCAAAATAGGTATACATTACCCATCTTGGGTCGCCAAATACATGGTACAGAACTCAAATATAAACTTAATTATGCAACTGTCATGTAAAATACGACAAAACATAGCTGAGAGTTTTAACATGAATATTGTCTTCTAGACAGTATCCAAACTCAAATTCAATCCTCGTTATATTTATGATCACACTAGATAGTGAGGACTACTAAAATAACCATCTCAGACCGTCATTCCATTCCCCGACTAGTTTCGGCTACGTTCTCATTTCCTGAAGAGAACAATATAAGCAAAAGGGTGAGCTTAACTAGCCCAGTAAAAAATATTATGACTAAGATAATGCAGAATAAATTATCGTTAGCATTCAACAGTGTTAAACTGGTAAAATATAATAAACATCAAGTTAATTAACTGTAGCGGAACAAGCAATCCATTAGAAGAGTCAAGTAGAGCATAATATCTACTATCTTCTATGATTAAAAAGTTTGTCAACAATTTTATCGATGAGACTCAGCTTAATAAATAAATCACATCATCGAATCATCCTTGCACTACAGGCCAAGGATATTCATTAGTATCACGACCACGAATTATCCATGCACTACGGGCCAAGGATATTTGTGTCTTCACCAATAGTCATAATCATGCCAACAACTGTCCATCAATGCACTACGGGCCAATGAGGACTTTTACCACATCATTTGTAACATTACGGTCATGATTATACCGAATAATCCCTGGTCATAATCATACCAATCAACAGTCCATCTATGCACTACGGGCCAAAGATGATTTTTATCATAATATAAGCATGAGGATGATGACAATGATATAAGAATTCAATTAAATGTCAGCAAATGATAAATTTTTAAAAATTTATAATTTAATTTATCCAGAATTCAAAAACGTCCAAATTATCAACATGATACTGCTTTGTAGAGTAAAATTCAAGAATAATATTGCATCAAAAATAATTTGGACCGAAAATAAATTAATTTTTGTCATGAATAGTACCCCGGGTGAATAGTAACTGAGTGAATAGTATCCCGTGAATAGTACTCCGACATGAAAATATTAAAACTTATCAAGAATGCTCAAAATAAAATTTTTATAAAAAGATACTGGATGAAGCGCAAATATCAATGATATTCTACTAATTTCATGGAGTATAGAAGGCAAAACTTAACAAAAGGAGTATAGAATTCGGAATCTGAAACGAAATAATATTACTTATATACTACAGAGTATGGAAGAAAATATTATTCCTTACGAGTATTGAAAAAAAATAATATCTCTTACCTTAAAAAGGAGAGTATTCCAACTGGTATATAGAGGATATTCTTGAAGAAAACTTTCACTATTTTCTACGCTCAAAGCTTCTTAAAACTCTAAAGAAATACACTCAATATTATAGAAAAAGAATTCTCTACTTCTGGTGTGATTTTCAATTCTAATTAAGCATCCTATTTATAGGAGAATGGAAGGATACTATTTAAATTTAGAAAATCACGTGTGCACAGGAAAAGTTTCACGGACGCCGGCTGAATTTCGCCTGATTTTTCATTTGTTACTATAAATTTACTATGCAGACATTTTGCAAATATTATGCATAATAAAATATAATATATTCTATTTTTCATAAAAAATATATATATATATATATATATATATATATATATATATATATATATATAATACATTCACACACACATATTATATATATAACACTTATATTATATATTCACACACACACACACAGAGAGGTTACACACACACCACATCTACTGTACCCATACATTTCACATACACTGCACACACACACTTTTACTATATATATATATATATATATATATATATATATATATATATATATATATATATATATATATAAGTAATAAAACAAAATTGAGATAACTTTTTCCCGACTATTTTGAAAAATGGGTAAGTGGGGGATCCAAATAATACGCCAAAATTTACAACAAATACTTCATAAAAATCTCCTCAATATTTTTAACAATATTTATTTATCATTATTATAACTCACAATATTAAGAAGGAGATCGTTCCCAGGAAAGAGGGGGCTTTCCGATAAGGATTTCTTCCTATTGGCGCTATTAAGTGACCAAACTTCTTTCCTCGACAGAATTTTTTAGACATTGTTAATTATGCAAATAATAATATGAATAACTTGTCATCTCAATTATTGATTTAATAATATATTAAATATTGATAATAATTGAATCAAATAATGTGAGATACTATGCAACAATTACTGTAATAATAATTGAGTATAACTGAGTGTCTTCTCACGTAAGCATCAATAATCAATACCGTGTGCTACTATGCAACCACGCGTATTATTGTACTTTTATCACCGGGTATTTTAACAGTTAACGGTAAAACTTTCGTCGTTATTTTCATAAAAAGATATTTCTGTCATTTTCTAACTCCGACAATAATTCTGTTGTGGGGTCCACCAATGATTGTGCCGTCGTACGAATATTTTCTGTTAAAACGAATATTCCCCGACCAATCAAATATTTTATAACAACTTGCATACTTTGTAAAATTTATAAATATTACCCACAACTATAACATTATATCAAATCCACACTAATTTCATGACATCCCATATCCCACATTCACAAAGAAAAGAGAACAAACAAAAAAACCTAACTGAAGGCCAAGAATTTAGTTACTTTATTGACCAAAGTTATTGAGGCATTATATATATAGTGCTCATATAGTCCTATATATATTTATAATCAACATATATATTACCGTCTTCGCCGTGCATCCATTTGCTATCTCAGCTCTTTTTTACATTTGTTCGTTCTCTTTAACCATAGTCGTTAGATTTAGTATGATCATCTCCTAATTTGCGCACTAATTGTGTGCACAATTAATAATCAATAATACAAATGAAGGTTGAAATCCATATAATACATATATATGCACTTAAATCAAATGAAGGCTGAAATCGCATACAAAGAGGGATTTATGAATATTTTCTGGTAGAGACATACAAAAAGTATTCCAAAATTAAATAATTCCTTTCTATTTCAAATACTTAATTAACCCAATTTGGAAAGACACAAGTCTATTCTAGAATCCATTCAACAATACTAACTGAACTGGATAGCAAATACCACACTACTAGCTTGAGGATAAATTACAGTATATTAAAAATTAAAGATGTTCAATAAAGATGGTGGCGGTGAAGGGCTTACCGGCGGTGGTACGGTGCTGGTGAAGGCGTTGGCCGACCGGCGATTATGGTGGTGAACCCTCTTCTCTTCTCCCCCTACTCCCTCTTCTCCCACGTCTTTCTCCATTTTTTTTTCTTCTGTACTGATTCGAGCAAATGCCTGAATCTGATTAAGGTTATGAGAATCAGCGATCGCCATCAACGACCGCATCCGGTCACTAATTTTTAATGATGTGGACATATCAGCAACTGCTAGCGGTCGCTGATATAGATTGGTCGCCGCGCCAAAGGTTCGCACCAAATTTTGGGAGGGAAATTCTTCTCAGCGACCAATCAGCGGCCGCAGGCGGTCGCTGATATATACTAGCCACTAGAATCCTTCGCGGTCGCTGATAGCGGTCGCTAGTACTATTATCAGCGATCGGATAGGGCTTTTTCTTATAGTGCCATACCATAATATTCAAAAATATATTTCGAGAAAAATTAATCTTTATTTATGAAAATTGGGGTCTTACAGTTCTGCCACGTGTCGTTGGAGTAATCGATCACCTGTTCTTCTCCCTTCTTTAATTCATCAATCAATTTCGTACCTTTCGTGGATTTCTCTCCTCTTTAGCCAATACAAAACCCTAACCCTAGCAAGGTACGGTTTCCTTACCCATATTTCTTTGGCGACTCTGCTGGGGAGGTGTAGAATTCATGAAGGGTATGCCCACAACTTGAAGTGGGAGAACTACAGGAAGAGCTTCACTAACAAATAACATTACCTTATCGGATCCAGTTCCAAGGGAAACAAATTACGCTTTCCAAGGCGTGAATTTAGATCTCGATCAACCCATTCTTAAAGACGCCTCGGAAGGAAATTCAACATCACCATACATGGCTGATCAACAACCAACGAATGTCAGGCAGACAGGCGCGGGAAGGCAAGGTGAGGAAGAAAGTGGAGAGCAGGCAAATGTTGTGTAGTTGGAGATGCTCAAGGCGTTGAAGGAAGCACAAGAAGGACAAGGGATGATGATGGCTATGATGCTGGAGATGCAGAGGAAGGAAGAAGAAATGGGGAATTTTCACCAACATTTGATGCAAATCCCCACTTTCAAGGCCATGTTTCTAAGCAGGTCACATGAGGAACGAGTAGGAGTGGAGGACATAGGACTAAGCATTCGGTTATAACCGAATCGAATAAGCTATTCGGTTATAACCGAAAATCAAAATTGCACTGTTTTGAATATCCGAGCAACTAACCGAAATACATAATAACCGAATAACCGAATTAATTATTCGGTTATTTGGTTAATAATCGAATTTAAAAGTTTACAACTCTGCCTAACTTAACATTAACAGTACACAGTGATATTAACATCAGTGTTTACAAAACATATATTTGCCAAACATATATTACAAAAAATTAACAGCAGGTCAACAGCAACAAATAGCAATCAACAAATCTAAACAGTAGCAGCAATCAACAAGTCTCAATATTTCTCAGCCTCAACAGTTTTTGCATTATTATTTACCAAACTGCAATGAATAAAAAGAAAGAATTACATCAGTTGCAATTCCATATAATATTCAACAATAATTTTGACCTCAATAAAACTTTCTGACCCCAGGACCAGGTTATCATCACCATAATCCAAAAACATCTTATGTACAGTCCCAGTTAGTGTATTCATTGGCACATAGATCATGCTACTAATATTCCACCCTGCTCCTTTGTACAGTCCCAGAAAAAGTAATTGAGTATTAGTAATTGTGTAATGAGGATGGCTTGCCAAAATACTATGTTAAGATCCAGAAAATTGATCCCCTCCCGGAGTTTAAATTGCACATTTCATGGCTTGGTGCTGGTTCAACACCAATGGACATGATTCAATGGATTGACAGAAAGATACCCATTTGTTGTGGGAGATTTAGGATTAGAAAGGTAAAAAAGATGCAACATACTAGCACCCTTTCCTTTTATCATCAGATAAGAGCAGAAAGTACAGATAAGAAAGAGGAGTATGACATCTTTCCTAGGAAAGGTGAGGTTTGGGCATTATATAAGAATTGGAATGCTGGAATGACATGTTCTGACTTGGAGAACTGCGATTATGACATGGTGGAGGTTCTTGGGGAAAATGCCTCTGGGATAGCTGTTTTGGCTCTACAGCTAGTGGATGGTTTCAAGGCTGTTTTCAAGGCTCAAATGAAAGAACAATCACTATACCTCAAACTGAGTTGCTTAGATTCTCCCATCAGATTCCTTCTTTTCAAGAAATATGAACATAAAAGAAGCCATTGCTACATTAACAATCAATCAAAGATGTCCCCACTGGTATTTTACATAATTCAAGAAATAGTAACATTAGTGTTAAAAAGTATTTTAAAATTTCAAAAGAACCCTTTTCATTGCAATCCAACAATCCTAATCTCAGTTTTACACCTTTCAACCTCACTGAGACAAATTTTCAAACACCACAAGGGCATTAGGCCTAGCTTAAATCACGCTATATAATAGAAAAACGAATATTAACTACAGAAATTTATCTTTAAAAAATAAAGGAAATTATTTAATCGGTTAGAAATTCTACTTAAAATATGAAAGAAACACTATGATGTCCTCTTGCAACAAACTTAACAAGCTATATCTTTCCCAAAAAGTTCGGTTATACTAAAAGCAATTGGTCTTCGAGAATTTAATAAAGGTAAATAACAAAATTACTTAAACAAATGGAAAGCTGCACCCGGCGCCGAGATCTGAGAGTTCGAAGTTCGAGATGAATGGTCGTTGGCGCCGAGAGTTCGAGATTTGAAACTTGAGGATTGAGAGATCTGAGACTCTGAGACTAAGAGTTCGAGAAGACGTGACTTGAGAGTGAGGCAGTGAGGCTTGAGAGATCAGATCTGATCTGAGAGTCTGAGACTGAGACTGAGAGAGTGAGAGTTGGAGTCTTCGAGAATTTAGTAAAGTAGTAAATTAGTAATGAATGGTCAATGGGCTGACTGCTGAGTGCTGACTAGGGAGTCAAGACTATTTTAATTTTTAACTCAAGTGTTGCTCGGTTATTCGGTTTAACCGAATAACCCAAAAGTAAAACCCGTACAAACTAACCAAAAATCGTAAAAAAATTCAGATATAACCGAAATAGTAAAAATAACCGAATTGTCAGAAAAATTTGGTTAAATAATTTCGGTCTGGTTCGGTAATTTGATTATACCCGTTTTTTGCTCAGTCCTAGGAGGACAACAACAACAACAATAACAGAGAGAATCAGATTATACCTCCATTAACGGAGAATTAGTCGGTTCTAATCATCAACTTGGAACCACAAAATAGTGATGACATGCCACAACCCAGACTGGAAACAAGCCAACCTCAGACAAACATCATCACGACCACGCTCCTACATTTTCATAAGTGCAGGTATCGACCATCCCAAGCCACGTCTTGTTGGGTTTCGACACAGAAACGCACAGCAGAAATTAAAATTTTAAAGCAATTTCTGAAACCCTAAAACAGGATCCATGCGAAAAATCAATTAATTAAGAGGTTTAGAGATTATACCGAATATGAAAACGAGAATCTGAAATCGACTGCGCCTCGAATCTCCAACGCAATACAAACCGACTGCGTCTCTACGGTATCCACACGAACGCTCCGCGAATCGTCCTACGATCTGCAGAAGAAGGAATCGCGGTACTAGCCACCAAGGATGAGGATTTTCGGAACCGTTTTCTCTAATCTCTCTCTAAGAGCGGCTAGGGTTTTTTTGTTTTGACGTAAAACCTAAATTAACTGATATATATCATATATATAGCAGTTAGGAGGTATTAATCAAAACCTAATATTATTAAAATCCGAATTTATATATATCTTAATTAAGTCTTACTTAATTAATATACCTATATATAAATTATCCTATTAATTTAAATTCGTAATTTAAAATTCTATCAATCATATTGACATCTTTAAATATTTACAATTTAAATTAATTTCCTTTTAATTACGTTCTTTGTGTGTGACCCTATAAGTTATTATTACGTTGGCAATAATTTTAAAATCATATTATAAAATTATAAATAGTGAGCGGCATCTAGTAATGCATCACTGCTACCCAAGTAATAATAAGATCGATGATTCGATGCAACCTTTTCGTGATCAATGTTTCAATGTAATTTAATCCTTTTAACCTTAATATCCTAGATTAAACTCGAGTCATGGAATGTGTCATACTCTTCATAATTTAATCTGAGTTTTCTTGATCAGTGAGTAGACTATATGAAACAAATCACTATTTGAGCATGGCCATGCATTTCATAGTCCTACTCAATCAAGAGGCCTATGGATATCACCTATAAAATATAGGATGGTTAAATTCCATCTAGATCACTCATATTACTCACACGATTCATAATGAACCCAATAATCACCTTTATAGTCCACCCTATTAAAGGTGACATTTGATGATATCAAAGTACATAAATTCTCGTGTAGTAAAATAGCGGTTTCAGGTCGGAGGACCATTACATCATTGTCACTATGAGAATTGCTAATGACACTTCGCATAATGCTCCATATAGAATTCTCATGGTGGGTCTGTCCAGTACATCGTTCTCTAACATGTACCTATGCATTGACTTAATATCTCATATATTTATGACCAATGAGATTTGGTCATCAGTCAATCCACATACTAGTCTCAATGCATCATTGTTGTCCCATCAACAATGATACTCGACTAGGGACATTTAAGAATAATGATACTAATTGTAATTATATAATCTCATGTTCAAGTCACATACTTGAAACTATATAATTTGTATCACTATTCTAAGGAATTTTATTATGTTAACAATTATATTACGCAGTAATTAAAACCATAATAAAATTATTTATTTATTCAATCAACAATAATATCAAATGTTAAGCAATTATATCAAATAATTGGCCTCTAGGGCATAAACTCTAACACGTCTAACGAACGAGACAACAAGCACGACCAATGCAAGCCTTGCACGATGCAAGTGTGCAACAACCAATTTTTTTACCATACACACCGCCAATGCAGCAATACGACACACCACCATAAAGAGTCCATGCCACGAGCCAATACGTGACGAAGGATGATATAACTTCACTGGCAGACATCCCAACCTTTAGAGTTAGACTTTACTCCACCTTACCCGGAACATATTCGGAGACAACCTTACCCGGCAGGGTATATCGAGCATCCCCCGTAATTTTCAAAATACAATGGGGAGAAAGGAAATGCTAGGGAACACATTGCCAGGTTCGTGGAGTCGATGTCCCCATGATTAGGATATGATGAAATGATCAATCACAATTTGTTGATGAGGGAATTCAACAAGACTTTGACGGATAGTGCCTTCAGTTGGTATTACAACTTGGAGAAGGGATCAGTCCATGATTGGGATGATCTAAAATTATAATTTTTTAAGAAATTTTTCTATGTGCAGAAACAGGTAACCGTTGTAGAGCTCATGCAATTCAAGCAGAAGCCAAATGGGGAGTTGTCAGATTACGTGGACAGGTTCAGGGCCCAAGCACAGAAGTGTGTAGAGGCAATTGAAGAAAAGAACTTGGTCAGTATACAACAATGGTGCTTTAGACACCTTCAAGCCCCACCTCATTACCAAGGCTTGTGTGTAACGACCCCAAAATAGATCCATTCCATCCAACCTATTCTGAGTCGCCAAATACATGGTACAGAAAATAACTACAACTTTATTACAACAATTGTCGTGCAAAATACAACAACACATATGCTGTGAGTTTGGATACAAATATATACCAAATGTGACACATGTCCGAACCGTGGACAGCACCTCACAGTGGCACCTTACATAAAGGTATAGTCAAATACTGTTATAGAAATTAGAATCTTTGGGAAGTGCTCAAGGAAACCTTGGTACATGGGAGGCCATGCTTCTAGGTTGTGATAGATATCATATGGCCACAAAATTATCATTGGTTGACCCAATATACCCCAAAAAAAAACGAGAAGATTACTATCATATTCTTCCCAATGGTGAGTCTTCTCTTGACTTATCATTATCTCCACTGTCTCTAATTGAGAATTATACTTCAAACAAACACCAAGATTATATAGGTAGTGCTCGTAAAGATACTCAGCAAGTGGATGAGCACAACCCTATCTTATGATGACACGAGGTTGTATGTCATTAGACATCTTGTATGATAGTGACAAAACACCCTTCCAACGTTGGGTTCGTCTCACCATATTTTCTTCACCAAATATAACTACTAAATGATGACCACCGTTCTATTCTCTTGTTACCTCCGCTCGACCCAGCTACACTCTTATTACCTGAAAGGAATTGTGAAACAGAAGGGTGAGCACAACTAGCCCAGTAAAGAATATCATGACTAAAGATAAATAAATTATCAATAGCCTTCTACAGTAATAAATCAGAGATTTAGAACATATGGTAGATGATAAAAAATTTCAACCATAGTTGCAGCGGAACGAGCAATCCATTAGAAGAGTCAAATAGACTATAAAGTCTATTATCTTCTCCATGTTAAAAATCCACCAATAATATTTTATCCCTGTAACATCACTCAACAGTTCCTTTCCACAATCATATGAATAACTCATAATCATAATTGTGATTCTAAATTTTTTCTTCTCACCAGGACGAAGAATATTTTCAACACTTGTCTTTACTTGAAACATCAAAGATCATGGTTACACCAAATCACAGTTCATGTTCATAATCATACTAATAACTTCATCTTTGCACTATGGCCAAAGATATTCATTTGTATCACTAGTTGGTCATGTTCATCTCAACACCTGTTCATCTTTGCATTACTGGCCAAAGATATTCATCAACATTTTATCTTTGCACTACAGGCCAAAGATATTCATCAACAATTCATCTTTGCACTACAGGCCAAAGATATTCAACAACAAGTCATCTTTGCACTACAGGCCAAATATATTAATATCTCAAAAAAATATATAATCATTTCAGAATTTATATAAACAATAATTATAACCATGTTGATCATTTCACCTTTGCACTTTAGCTAAAGATATTCAATTATAAATTTAACGGTCATGATCATACCAGTCAACAATTCAACTTTGCACTACTGGCCGCCAAAGAGAACCCATAGTCATGATCATACTAAAAATCTACCCATCTTTACACTCAAGTCAAAGAGAAATATCAACATTAGGGTTATAAAAATGTTATATATGATAATAAAATCAATATAATCAACATATAGATTTAATCTCAAGAGTAATATTCATAAATCAACTATAATTTGGTTAGAAAAAGAAACCAATTTTGTCGTAAATAGTAACTCGTGAATAGTAACCCCGACTCAAAAAGGTGGAAATTCCACAATAAAATTCATACCAATATTTCGGTATAATGATATTGAAAGAATAACATTTCTTAAACTTATAAACAATTTATTTTAATTGTTTACACTTTATTAAATAATACATTTAATCATCATAAAATGTCAAACTCTTAAGATTTCATCACCAATAACCAAAACCCTCATCAAAAATCTGCATATACCTCATATAGGATTCTCAAGTCATAAAATCCTATTTTCCAATTTTCTTACTTCACATAACATATTTAATTCATTTACTCATAACTAGTCTATTTTTATGAAAAATACCAAATCAGTTCCAAAAATATTTTTTTTCTGGAATTTAGCATAATATAGTTCCATATTGAACATATATTTTTCTCAGAATTTTTAAAACTCATTTACTATTTTTCATATGGCCAAAACCGCCGAATATTTAGACATTTATCATAAATTATATTTTTATCCAAAAATTCCGAAATTCACAGAGTACACTGATATTATATAGATATACTTCCAATAAAAATTTCATCAATTTTGGAGTTAACCAAAAGGAGTTATAAGCGGTTACTTTTAAAATAGTCTTTTCCCGTAAAATTCATAACTCTTAATATATACATCCAAAAATCACCATTTTTGGACACAATCAATAAAACTCATCAAAATATCATTTCAAATTTTTTCAGAATTTTCTGAAGGTCAGAAGAATTACGAACTGAAAAAAATATAATAACCCTTAAAATCCCTTACTATCCCTTACCTCAAAAGTGCAGTATTTCTGACTGGAATGCAAAGCCGAAGGAAACTTCCACTGAATAGCAACTCTTAAAGTATCTAAATACTCACAAAATATGCTTCGTAATATAAAGAGAGAAAGAGAGAAAACTTATGAATTCTGGTGTGTTTTTCAATTCTAACTTAGCCCTCTATTTATAGGAAAATGTTAGCATGCCGAAGCAGACTTGACCTGCTACCTGATGGCTTTACCTGCTACTATTTTCACCCACCACATTCAAATAAAAATCTCAGCACATTTCTTTTCCAACCAAGAGTAGGGCCCACCAATTCTAGAATTTTCTACCAAAATGATAAACTCTAAAAATTCAACAATTTCTGAACCAGTCATCTCGTAAAATTCATAATAAATCATACGTTCATTTTTAACGGTTCAAAATATGTGGACATATACTCAACTTATATATGTATAACATATCCAAATATTACCACGATCCAACGGTCAGATTAAAAATTATATCCCTCACAAAATATCTCAAAAACCCTAATTTGATTTTTAATACCTCCGTTCCGACAAAAATACAGATAAAACACCTCAACATTAACTCCTTCATTTTTAACCACAAAAATATATCCCTCATTTATATCCACATAAAATAAATATTTCCTTATCATATGAATCAATAATTAATTATACACAAATAATATTACAGAATCACATTTATGACAACCAGGCCGTTCATAGGAAAGAGGGGGCTTTCCAATAAAAATTTCTCCTTACTGGTGCGCAATTAGGCGACCAAACCTCTCCTTAGACAGAACTTTCTAGACATTGTCAATAATGTTATCTAATAATATTATTCAAATAATATGAATTATTGATCTGATAATGGGAAATACTGTGCAGTGACAATTATTGAAACAACAATAATATAAAATATCAACGCAGTAATTATTGAATCAATAAAATAAAATATTGAACAGTAATTACTGTGACAATTATTCAGTAGTGCCTTCTTACGTAAGAATTAATAATTTAAAAAATACTGTGCAATACCGTGTGTTACTGTGCAATAACGTGTATTATTATTTTTTAACCACCGGGTATTCCAACAGTGTTAACGGTAACAACTACGCCGTTAATTATAAAAACTCAATTTTTGTCGTTATCTTCATCCGACAGTTATTCTGTTATGGGGCCCACAAATGGCTGCACCGTCGTACGAATATTCCCCGACAGAAAGAATATTCCACGACCAAACGAATATTCCCCGACAACAATGAATATTTTATAACCACATGTGTATTTTAAAAAAAAATTCATATATCACCCTTAACTTTAACATTTATCAATTTAACCATTTACTGAATAGTAATTATAAGAAAAATTGAATACTTTTATTTCATAAAATTCGGGGTCTTAAATTGTGATTCATTTGTGACCCTCTCATCTTTTCCACAAGACTTGGGAGGAATCATGACATTGCCCACTATCCATGCGACGGTTACATGGAAGGGCAATAGGACATCAACAGTGGCTTTGGCGGATTCTCAGTTAAAACCACAAGGGGGAAAGAGGGAGAAGAATGAGAAATTTGAGCGAAGTAGAGGAAAGCATGGAGACAAGTATATCAGACTGCCAGTTTCGGAGGCTATCACAAGTAGTGAGAAGGCATTTAGGGGCCTATACGAACAATGGGTCGAGCACGGAGAGGTGAACCCTCTAAGGCCCCGGTTGGTTGTGACAGAAGAGATGAAAAGAAGACCGGACTTCTGTGTATACCACCAGTACGTAGGACATTCCACTATGGAATGCTAAAGTTTACGGAGGATATACCATGAGAAGCTGGCGGCCGGAGAGATTGAACTAAGAAAAAAAACATGAAAAACTATCACTCATGGTGTAGTCTCGAAAGTCAAGATGATGGACAAACCAAATACTAGATCTACCATCGAAAGAACTCTGAACTATTGATACAAGAATTGATGAATTAATAATCCAACCAAGATGGTGGTCCACCAAAAATGGTTGTTTAAGTCCTCAGGTGTATCCCTTGCCAAGTAATTGGGTGACCAATGGGAGGAGGCACAAGAATTGATGAATTTAAAAAAAATCCACCCAAGATGGTGGTCCACTCTAAATGGTGGTCAAGTCCTCGTAAAATACACTTGTCAAGAAATTGGACAACCCAAGTGATAAGGCACCCGATTTAAAGTCCTCGTAGACCGCACTTGATAAGAAATTAGAAGACCCAAGTGACGAGACACCAGATTTCAAGTCCTCGTAGACCGTACTTGCCAAAAATTGGACGACCCAAGTGACGAGGCACCCGAGTGTTACACTTTATCATCAAAAGTGAACGAGGCACCTGACTATAAGTCCTCAGACCCGAAAAGTTATACTTTTAACTTCAAAAGTAAACGAGACACCTAACTATATGTCCTCGAAAGTTACACTTTTAACTTTAAAAGTGATTGAGGTACCTGAGTATAAGCCCTCAACCCCGAAAAAAAGAGTTACACTTTATCTATAAAAGTGGCGAACGTTATGCTTTCTCCGACAAAAGCAAAATTAATTATCTGAAACGTTATGTTTTTCGTTAAAAGCCACTTGATTATCAATAAATTTGTCAAACTTTCACTTATACTTGAATATTTTTTCTGATTTATTTTAAAAAAAAAAGTATAGATTCAATTCAAGTGTTGGTTTGCATGAAATCAAAAAGAAAAAAAAACACATGTTTTCTCTTTTACAAAATTTATGAGGCCTATTGTTGTCTTAGAGTATTAATTTGAACAACTAAAGATCAAATGTTAAATATTGAGTTTTAAGGAATCGTTTAAATTAAAGACAATCAATAAGAATAAAAGAAACTACAATTTGATGAATGAAATATATGTACATGAATTTTTTGATACAGGAAATGGAAAAAACAACGAAAGTTCATGATCTAAAGGTCATGACCTGTCGAACTGAAGAGAGGGGAATAGCTAAAGCCTCCAAGTCGACAATGGTGGTACCCTGAGCCTTCATATTGGAGGCTATCAAGCCGTCAAGGTCTTGGGCAGCTGACTCAATTTCCCAACAATAGGCCATCCGGGCTTACATCAGACAAAGAATCCTTAGCATCAAGACTGACACAATCATCACGTGGTGAAGAAAACTCGATACAAATATTGATATGCCGGGACATCTCACAAGTAATGGAAGTCGCCGCCGCTGCCCCATTTGCGGTACTCACAAAGAGCCCAATGGGAACATCATCATCCTCTTCATCAGCATTAGTCTTCTCGATGACTTCTTGATTCTAAAGAAAAGAGAAATTTCAAGAGAGGGTAAGAAGGATTAAATCGAAGATTTTCCAAGATATCCTAGGAGAACTCCTTTGTGGCTCGCCCTCCTAATAGGTTTTCTCCCCTAGAGGTTCCCTCTCCTATGACTTTTTGTTTTGAAGGCTTGCAAAACATCAAGCCCCGTAAAGTGTTCAAAAATTAGAATCAAGACTTCAACACTTAAAATATTTTGCCACTACAAGAAATCACACATTTTATGACAAATTTTTTGCCACGCACAAAAAATTGTCACAATTTGTTAATTAATAATTACGAAATTCATAATCGTCACTAAAACTTTTGTTTTTGTGACGACCTTTAATTTTGTTACTATTAATCATTTATATCGTCACTAATTTACACATTTAATGACGATTAAGAAAATTTCGTCACAAGTTATTTTGGAGGTAGAATTTCGCACCAAAATTTTGGAGGGAAACCTTTTAGTGACATTTTGTAATAATTGATGGCAGTATTTATTGTAACCAAAAAAAAATTTCGATGACAAAATAATAGTTTGTCATTAATTATTTGTAAAATTTAGTAACAGTGTGATTTTGTCATTAATGTTCACATTTAGTGACGCTAAATACAAATTCATCACAATTTTATTTGGAGGCAAAATTTTTCTGAAAAAAATTTGGAGGAAAATTTTTTAAAGACCAAAAAATAATAATTTATGACAATTTGTATTATCATAAATACCAATTTTATATGACGAGATAATAATTTATCACTTATTAGATTAGTGGATAAGTGACAAAAATTGTTTGTCATAAATTCTTATATTTAGTGACAAAGTACGTAATATCGTCACAATTTTATTAATTTGGAGGTAAAAATTTTCTGAAAAATTTTGGAGGGAAGTTTTTTAAAGACGAAAAAATAATAATTTATGACAATTTGTATTGTCATAAATATCAATTTTATATAACGAGATAATAGTTTGTCACTAATTAGATGAATGGATAAGTGACAAAAATGGTTACTCATAAATTCTTATATTTAGTGACAAAGTACGTAATATCGTCACAATTTTATTTGGAGGCAAAAAAAATTAAGAAATTTTGGAGGCAATTTTGTAAAGACGAAAAATTTATAAATTATGATAATTTTTATTGTCACAAATACTAATTTTATATGACGAGATAATAGTGCTTCACTAATTAGATGAGTGGATAAGTGACAACACTGGTTCGTTATAAATTCTTATATTTAGTGACAAAGTATGCAATGACGTCACATTTTTATATGGAGGCAAAAAATTTTCCAAACAAACTTGTATCCAAGTGACGTCACCGGTCTTTCTTTTATCATTGTACACTTTTGTTTTTAAAAACATTTGGTATAAAATGACATAATGTGCTTAAAAAAATTTCGCAATTCGATTATCAGTATTTCATGTTTTTTGGTTGTAGGAACAATTATGAAGACAAGTACAGGAGACAGAATTGTACAACTCAGGAATTCAGAACAAGTTGGCAAATAATCCAGAACTCCTAGTGTTGATTAAGGCAGCACTAGCTAAAGGACAGAAAGAGCTGAAAACAATGGTTAATCAGCTTGTCGACGTTCAAAACTTCTGAACTTTCGTTATGGTCATATTTAAAAAGTTGGATATTTTGTTTAGAATATTATACTGATATATTATTGATGTTAAGTAGAATGGATCATACTTTGGATTTTAATTTTTCTATTTTGGTTAAATATGATGGAAAATGGAAATTTAATTATTCTATTATTGGTGTTTTTTATCATTACAATCATTTTGGTTAAATATTATTGGTGTAATCTTTTTTCTTATTTCTAGATCTATAATTTTATATTTAGTTTTTCATTTAGTCATAATAAATAATTTTGTCACTATTAATAACTCTTTCAGTGACGAGATGTATCGTCACCATAAGCATTCAATTAGTGACATTAAAAAATGTGTCCCAGAAAGTAACTCTTTGGTGACATATTATTTTGTAATATTATTTAAAATATGAAATGACAACGACATAATTGTCATGTTAAATATACTATTAGGTGACGAATTGTTCTGTCGTCATTTATTTTCTTATTTTTGGTGACGATAAACACAATAACATGACGAAAGAAGAATCATAAATATGACAATATTGTCGTCATTAAAATTAGATGATTTAAATAGAGTAACATATTTTCGTCACTAAAACAATATCATTTAATGACGAAAAAAGATTTTCGTCATTTAATGCACTAAGTTTTGATGACGAAACATAATATAGAGTGACGAAAGTTTCATTCAAATAGTGACGCTATTAACGTCACTAAAAGTAATTAATTATAGTGACAATGATGTAGATCGTCACCATAAGTTAAAACATGTAGTGACGACATCAAATATTGTCAAATAAACCTAATACCACACTCATACGGTGACGGTCTCTGTGACGATTAACACTCGTCACCAAATATTTTAGTGACGAAAAATGAATTTTATGTGACAAATTTTAGCGCCATTTTTTGTGTGATTTCTTGTAGTGTGCGTGATCATCTTACTAAAGGCACGACTCACGCGCAAGGGGCAAATGCTTACTGGTAGATGACATAGACATCCTCTAGAGTAGAGGTGCATTCCCCCCAGGCAATGACAAATGTGCATGTAGAGGAGCACCATGGTCCTGTTAAATACGAATATTCCTGCATAGCCAGATGCAAGAAGAATATCAGCCATTTCTTTAGTGTATCCACATAATCAGAATTTGCGAGAACCTCATCGGTCCAATGCTGCCATCCCTAAAGGCGGCCAGATGAATCGGACAAGAAGCGAAGGGGATTGAAAGGGTACTCATGTTCCTCTATGCATATGTGGGGAATGCGATCGTAATGAGAAAAGTCATCCCAACATTCGCAAGCCGCTGCATATAGAAACAAGTCTTCCTTTTCTGGCCAAAAAAAAACTGGACGGTCATAAGCCTGAACTTGCTCCCAAAAGACATCGGAGAGACCAAAAGAGGGGAGCCCTTCCCCAATCACTGAGGAACGGGGCTCCTTGGAGGTTTTCGGGTCTACAGAATGTTTAATGGAGATCGAGGGCCTGTAAACAAAAATAATTTAGCATAAGGGCTCTAAAGACCAAGGAAAAGATGGCAAGGAAAACATTTGAACTTGAGTGCTTATCATAGCAAAGAAGAAAGTTTGAGATTTAAGCTTAAAAACACATGAAAGAAGAAGCAAAAAAAAAAAGAGCACAAGCATTTGGAGACATTCAAATAAAAATAGGGTGGATGAAGAACGGAAAAATGTGAAGGAAGAGGCCACTAGGTTGGTCCCCCTGGGTTGGCCCATAGGTTTTAGCCACCTAAGGAGCTCTCCCCTCTTACGTTTAACTTCTCCTTGCTCGTTGAATCAACTAATTGGAATAAATGCTACTTCGTCGGAATATCCGAGCCAAGATCCTTGTTAGGGTGAAATGGTCCGGAATAGATGCTTCCTCCTTGTGGTATTGCTTTTTATTTGAGAATATTCGAGCAAGATCCTTGTTAAGGTGAAATGGCCCGGAATAGATGCTTTCTTCTTGCGATGTTGATTTTTCTTTGAGAATATCCGAGTCAAGATCCTTTTTAAGGTGAAATGGCCCAGAATGAATGATTCCTCGTTGCTATGTTTCTTTTTTCTTTAAAAATATCCGAGACAAGATCTTGTTAAGGTGAAATGGCCATAAAAAGAAATACTATAATTACCTGAAAAAAGAAGTCGATGAAGCAATCACGAAAAATTAACCAAACGAAAAACCAACACGACTAGAGGTACCTAATTGCTTTTTTTTTATCAAATAAGTATCTGATGGTTGTTCTCTAGTATTAAAGATTCATGATTACCACCGAAAGAATATCGACAATCATTTTGAACAAGCAAACTAAATATAACAGATCCTAGAACAAGTAAGAAAAATATTAGAAAAACATGGTATTAGAAAAGAAAAAATATATGCATACTTTACATCAACTAGTAAAGGATTGAAAAGTCTTAATGAGATAAATTATGTATTTGACCTCTTCAGAAACAAAAGAAATTTAGTAATGCTTCAATAAAAAAAAATCAAAAAAATCAAAAAAAAAAAAACAAAACAAAAACTTCTATCCTTCGTCCTTTCTTTCCGAAGCAAGCTTCCTCAGTCCTGTTGTGGATATATAGTTAGTGGGTAGAAAATTAATTGAAGTATCTTGTATAATCATGAGAAGGAGTAAAAGAAAAATTAAAGCATCATGTATACATAATGATATAAAACGAGAATTATTTACAAAGTCACAAGTCCTTTCAATTTCCAAATTCAATCAGAAAGCACCTTTTTGATAAAAGCACTTAACAAATGACTTCATGCTGAAAAAGAATCATATGAATCAAAATAGAAATCACAATGAATAAAATACCTGTCACTAAAAGCCTGCAGCTTATTTGTCGTTTCTAAAAGTGGATTTGAGTCCGAAGCTTGGAATAAAAAATAAAAGAAATTGAAGAAGGAGAACTCGAAGGCGGAAGAAAGAAAATTATTCTCAGCAGTAAAGAGCTTGCAGAAACCATTCAAGTTTTCAACCTTCTCCAACTGGTAATTGCTCCCTTTCCAAAACTAAATTAACTTCTAGTTTTACAAGAAATTTTTTTTATTGAATCATGTAGGGACCAAGCTTCAGAGTTTGTATCTCATTAATTAGAATCCCATAGTCATTGGAAAAAACTTTCCATATAAATGGAACAAATGCTCCTCAAATCACGAACACGGGGTATCAAAAGGTCTCCCATCAGAATATGCTTTAAATTTTCCGATTGCTACCAGGATTCCTTTTGGTTCTTAGATTGTAAAATAATAATAATAATAATAATAATACGCGGTATTACCAATTAAGAGATAAAGATCTTGTGTTTAAAAAAAAGGCTTAAATATAAATTATTATCGTCATATTCCACTTGATTCACCTTTTAATTTTGTCAATTAGATGACTGAATTATTAATTTTTTTCACTTCCATTCAATTGGATCTGCAACGTCAAAAATTACTGACGTAGCCTCCTAAATGGGGCAATATCAGCTGATGTGTATTTAAAAAATAATATTTCTATTATTTATTAATTTAAATTATTTAAATAAGGGTAAATTTAACAAATCATTTATTAATTTAACTGGATTCTCTCTTCTTCTTATTCACGCCTATCTCTTTCTCCTTTCTTCCGTATGAACCCATCATCGTTGCCAGAAATTTTTGTCAAAATCCATAATTATTGACGACATCCAACCATGCTTTCCTAAAATTCATAATCGCCGACAGCCCAAAAAGGAGCAAAAAAATTTAGAAAAACCTTAAATATCAAATCTCAAATCAAAAAAGAAGAAAAAAAATGAAAAAACCCTAAAATCTCACATCTCAAATTAAAACTTCTTCTCAAATTTCCATCTCTGTTTATGCTTTCCTAAAATTCATAATCACCAACAGCCAAAAAAGGAGCAAAAGAATTTAGAAAAACCTTGCATATCAAATCTCAAATCAAAAAAGAAGAAGAAAAATATGAGGAAACCCTAAAATCTCAAATTAAAACCTCTTCTCAAATCTCCATCTCTCTGTTTATACTTTCCTAAAATTCATAATCGCCCACAACCAAAAAAGGAGCAAAAAAATTTAGAAAAACCTTAAATATCAAATCTCAAATCAAAAAAGAAGAAGAAAAAAATGAGGAAAACTCTAAAATCTCAAATCTCAAATCTCAAATCTCAAATTAAAACCTTTTCTTAAATCTCCATCTCTCTGTTTGTCCCATAAATCTTTGAAGGGAGAGATTGTGGTCGTTAATTTCTGTACCGTGATCTTCACAGTCGAAGGATCGGAAGATGGCATCAGCATATGAAGGGGTTTACGGAAGATTTCAGTGAATGACAACGATGAGGAGAGATATTGGTGGTGAGGAGATTGATTTTGGCCATTGAATTCCATTTGTTCAGGGGCTGTGAAAGATGGGATTCTTCTTCTTCAAAGCCCTGACTTATCATTTTGATTTTGGGTATTCGGTAAAAATCAAAATCTGAAGAGAGAGAGAGAGGATGGGTTTAGTTATATTTGGTTTATTATTTTGTTTTATTATTAATTTACTTAATTGTAAAAATTAGTCTATTATATTACTATTTTGCCCTTATAACGTGTATTTATGATAAAAGAAAATTTGAAAAATGACTCAATTTTAACACATAAGCACTAACATGCCATGTATTCAAGCCACGTCAGCAATTTCTGACGTGGCAGACCCAATTAAATGGAAGTAGAAAAAATTAATAGTTCAATCATCTAATTGACAAAATTAAAAGGTGAATAACCGAAGTGGAATATGGTCTATAGTTTAAGGTAGTAATTTATATTTAAGCCTAAAAAAATTATTATTATTTTTACAAAATTAAATTATTCCTATTTAGAAAATATTTTTCAACTTTCAGAAAATATTTTTCAAATTCCTTCTTAATTTTATTTTATAAATATATAAATAGAAATGATTTGATTCCAAAATATGAATGATTTGATTTTATATAAAGAAAAATTTTATTTTATTTTCCAAAATAAAATAAAATTTTATTTACTTGGTAATATATATATATATATATATATATATATATATATATATATATATATATATATTAAGGAAACAATGATTTTGCATGGTTTGGAAAGATTTGATAAAAGATGTCCAAGATATCTTTGGGAGAGCTCCCCTGGGAGTTACATTTCCTAAGATTTTTCGTTTTCGAGACTTGCAAGATCAAACTAAGCGGATTGTTCAAAAATTTGAAATAGAACTCAAAGACTCGAAATAATTTGCACGATCACCACTCCAAAGGTGTGACTCACGTACAAGGGGCAAATGTGAGCCCAAATATAAATTAGGGTTCATATACGACCTAAAGAATTGAATAACAAATAAAAATGTCAGAAACAAATGTGCGAGACCTGAGAGAAGCCTCCACGTGTCCCGAGATAGAAGACTTGTGGAGGCGACTCATTTTGAAAATTCATTGAGGTATTGGATTGGTGGCTAGAAGGGCAGGACGATCTGGGCATTACTCTGATGACTAAGGGTAAATTTGGAATTTTTCCGAGGTCATGTGCCTAACACATGACCACTGTAAGACCCCAACTTTTATAAATAAAGATTTAATTTTCTCGAAATATCTTTTTGAATAATAAGGTGTGGATTTGATATAATGTTATAGTTGTGGGTAATATTTACAAATTTTACAAAGTAAGCAAGTTGTCATAAAATATTCGTTTGGTCGGGAAATATTCGTTTTATCAGGGAATATTCGTACGACGGCACAATCATTGGTGGACCCCACAACGGAATTACTGTCGGAGTTAGAAAACGACATAAATAACTTTTTATAAAAATAACGGCAAAAGTTTTACCGTTAAACTATTGAAATACCCGGTGATAGAAGTACAGTAATACGCGCATAGTAGCACATGGTATTGCACAGTATCTTTGATTATTGATGTTTACGTGAGAAGTCACTCAGTTTTACTCAATTATTACTATAGTAATTGCTGCATAGTATCTCATACTATTAATTCAATTATTGTCACAGTATCATCTGCACAATATTTTATATTATTAAATTAATAATTGAGATGACAAAGTTATTCATATTATTATTTGTATTATTGACGATGTCTAAAAAGTTCTGTCGAGGAAAAGGGGTTTGGTCACCTAATTGCGCGCCAATAAGGAGAAGTCCTTATCGGAAAGTCCCCTCTTTCCTGGGAATGATCTGATTGTTAATATTGCGAGTTATAATATTAATGATGAAGAAATGTTATTAAAAATGTGTTTAGTGAAGCCAAGTGAATAGAGATAAATAGAGGGTTTTTTATGAAGTATTTGTTATAAATTTGACTTATTACATGGACTCTCACTTACTCATTTCTCAAAATCATCGGTAGAAAGTTATCTCAGTTATATAGTTATATATATATATACATATATATATATATATATATATATATTACAAGTTTTGTTCTTTATATAAAATAGAATATATTATATTTTATTGTTTGCATAGTACTGTATAGTGTTTGCATAGTATTGCGTAGTGTTACATAGTGCAGCATAGCAAAATCAAATTTTTTTAAAAAAGTTTCAATCGAACGCCCGTGAATTCGCCCCGTGATGGTTTCACTGTTGGTCCGTGATTTTCTAAAATTCAAATAGTATCATGTCATTCTCCTATAAATAGGATGCTTAGTTTAGAAATAAAAATCACACCAGAATCAGAGAATTCTTCTTCAATAATATTGAGCATATTTCTTTTGAGTTTAAGGAATCTTTGAGTGTAGAAAACAGTATAAGTTTTCTTCAAGAATATCCCCGCCATACCAGTCAGAAATACTCTCCTTTTAAGGTAAGGGGTATTATTTATTTCATATTCGCTTACGATATTATTTTTCGTATTCGTAAGGAATATTATTTTTGTTCAATATTCGTAAGGAATATTATCTTCATTCAATATTCGTAAGGAATATTATTTTTGTTCAACAGTTGTAAGAGATATTATTTTTGTTCAATATTCGTATGAAATAATATTTTCTTTCATACTATGTAGTATGTAAGTAATATTATTTCGTTTCGTATTCCTAATTTTACACTCATGTTGATAAGTATTGATTCTATACTCCTTGAAATTAGTAGAATATCCTTGAAATTTGCTCTTCATCTAGTATCGTTTCACAAGAATATTTTTCTGAATATTCTTGTTAAATTTTGATCTTTTCATACCGGGGTACTATTCATGAAGTACTATTCACGGGATACTATTCACAAAGTACTATTCACTCGGATACTATTCACCCGGGTACTATTTTTTTTCTGTCCAAATTATTTTTGATACATGAATATTATTTTTGAATTTTACTCCACAAAGCAGTTATCATGTTGACAATTTGGATATTTTTAAACTCTAGATAAATTTAAAATCTTTAATATTTATCATTGATTTTGTTAAATTGATGCTTATATCATTGTCATCATCCTCATGCTTAAATTGTGATGAAAGTCATCTTTGACCCGTAGTGCGTAGATGAAATATTGATTGCTATGATTATGATCAGGAATTATGTATCGGTATAATCATGACCTGTAATGTTACAAATGATGTGGTAAAAGTCCTCATTGGCACGTAGTGCATTAATGGACAGTTGTTGGCATGATCATGACCACTGGTGATACTAACGAATATCCTTGGCCCGTAGTGCATGAATAATTCGTGGATGTGATAATAATGAATATCCTTGGCCCGTAGTGCATGGATAATTCATGGATGTGATACTAACGAATATCCTTGGCCCGTAGTGCATAGATAATTCGATGATGTGAATTATTTATTGAGCTGTGTTACAGCGATAAAATATTGATGATGCACTTTTAAATCATAGAAGATAGTAGATATTATGCTCTACTTGACTCTTGTAATGGATTGCTTATTCCGCTGCAGTTAGACTTGTTGTCTATGATATTCTATTAGTTTTACACTGTTAAAGGCTAGCGATAATTTATTCTGCATTATCTTAGTCATAATATTCTTTACTGGGCTAGTTGAGCTCACCCTTTGCTTTCATTGTTCTCTTCAAAAAATAAGAATATAACTGGGACTAGTTGGAGAACGGAGTGATGGTCCGAGATGGTGGCTATAGTAGTCCTCACTATTTTATAAAATAGTGTGATAATAAATGTAATGAGGACTTCATTTGAGTTTGAATATTGTCTACGAGACAATATTCGTGTTAAAACTCTTAGCTAGCGTTTTTCGTATTGTATTAATGATGTAAGACCCCAACTTTCATGAATAAAGATGAATTTTTTTCTTTAAATATTATTTTTGAATATTATGGTGTGGATTTGATATAATGTTATAGTTGTGGGTATTATTTATAATTTTGTAAAGTGTGCAAGTTGTTATAAAATATTCGATTGGTCGGAGAATATTCAATTTAACAGAAAATATTCGCACGACGGCAAAATTATTGGTGGACCCCACAACGGAATTATTGTCGGAGTTAGAAAACGACAGAAATATCTTTTTATAAAAATAACGGCGAAAGTTTTTCCGTTAACTGTTGAAATACCCGGTGATAAAAGTACATTAACATGCGTGGTTGCATAGTAGCACACGGTATTGATTATTGATGCTTACGTGAGAAGTCACTCAGTTATACTCAATTATTGCTACAGTAATTGCTGCATAGTATCTCACGTTATTTGATTCAATTATTATCAATATTTTATATTATTAAATCAATAATTGAGATGACAAGTTATTCATATTATTATTTGTATAATTAACAATATCTAGAAAGTTCTGTCGAGGAAAGGGGTTTGGTCACCTAATTGCGCGCCAATAGGGAGAAATTCTTATCGGAAAGCCCCTCTTTCCTGGGAACGATGTGGTTGTTAATATTGCGAGTTATAATAATGATGAATAAATGTTATTAATAATATTGAGGGGTTTTTTTTATGAAGTATTTGTTGTAAATTTTGCTTATTAGTTGGACCCCCATTTATCTATTTTTCAAAATAATCGGTATAAAATTATTCAGTCTATATATATATATATAATATGTGTGTGAAAGTGACATGTGGGGTGGTGTAAGACACCAACTTATTAATGAATAAAATCAAATTTTCTCTAAATATTATTGTGAATAATAAGGGGTTAATTTGATATAATACTTTGGTTATGGGTGAAATGTGCAAATTTTACAAAATAAGCAAGTGGTTATAAAATATTCATTTTTTCGGGGAATATTCGTTTGGTCGTGGAATATTCTTGCTGTCGGGGAATATTCGTACGACGGCGCAGCCTTGTGTGGGCCCCATAACGGAAAGCGATTGAATGAAGAAAACGACAAGTATAAGTTATTTATAAATAACGGCGTAGTTGTTACCGTTAATACTGTTGAAATACCCGGTGGTTAAAATACAGTAGCACACGGTATTGCACCAATTATTGATTCTTACGTAAGAAGTCACTACTCAATAATTGTTACAGTAGTTATTATTCAATATTTTATTTTATTGATTCAATAATTGCTGCGTTGATATTTTATATTATTGTTGTTTCAATAATTGTTGCTGCACAGTATTTTCCTTTATCAGATCAATAATTCATATTATTTGAATAATATTATTAGATAACATTATTGACAATGTCTAGAAAGTTCTGTCTAAGGAGAGGTTTGGTCATCTAATTGCGCGCTAGTAAGGAGAAATCCTTATTGGAAAGCCCTCTCTTTCCTGGGAACGGTCTGGTTGTCATAAATGTGATTCTGTAATATTATTTATGAATAATTAATTATTGATTAATATGATAAGGAAATATTTATTTTATGTGGATATAAATGAAGGATATATTTTTGGTGGTTAAAATGAAGGAGTTAATGTTGAGGTTTTTATCAGTATTTTTGAATGGAGGTATTAAAAATCAGGGTTTTTGAGATATTTTGCGGGGGTTATAATATTTAATCCGACCGTTGGATCGTGGTAATTTTTGGATATGTTACACATATATAAGTTGAGTATATGTCCACAAATTTTGAACCGTTAAAAATGAACGTATGATTTATTATGAATTTTACGAGATGACTGGTTCAGAAATTGTTAAATTTTCGGAGTTAATCATTTTGGTAGAAAATTCTAGAATTGGTGGGCCCCACTTGTGGTTGGTGAAGAAATGTGCTGAATTATATTTCAAATGTGGTGGGTGGGAATAGTAGCAGGTAAAACCATCAGGTTGCAGGTCAAGCCTACTAAAATTTTCCTATAAATAGAGGGCTAAGTTAGAATTGAAAATCACACCAGAAACAAGTTTTCTCTCTTTTTCTCTCTAGATTATTGAGTGTATTTTGTGAGTATTTAGATACTTTGAGAGTTTCTATTCATCAGAGTAAGTTTTTTTCAGCCTTATACCGTTATTCCGACCAGAAGTACTGATATCTTGAGGTAAGGGATATTATTTTCTTCTTAAATGATATTATTTTCTTCAATATCATTATGCTGAAATATCAACATGAGTTTTTATCAAATTTGGAATTTTTTGTGTCGGGGTTACTATTAACGTATACGTTACTATTCACGTATACGGCACTATTCACGAATACGGCACTATTCACCGAAAAATAAAATTTTTCCTTTTTGTCCAAGATGTCTATTATGGTTACTATCTTTGATTGTATCCATGTTTTGATCTTTATTTTTGAATTCTGCTTCACAATTGATTATTATGAAGTATTATTGATCTTGGATAAACTTGTAAGACCCCAACTTATTAATGAATAAAATCAAATTTTCTCTAAATATTATTGTGAATAATAAGGGGTTAATTTGATATAATACTTTGGTTATGGGTGAAATGTGCAAATTTTACAAAATAAGCAAGTGGTTATAAAATATTCATTTTGTCGGGGAATATTCGTTTGGTCGTGGAATATTCTTGCTGTCGGGGAATATTCGTACGACGGCGCAGCCTTGTGTGGGCCCCATAACGGAAAGCGATTGGATGAAGAAAACGACAAGTATAAGTTGTTTATTAATAACGGCGTAGTTGTTACCGTTAACACTGTTGAAATACCCGGTGGTTAAAAATACAGTAATAACGCGTGGTTGCACAGTAGCACACGGATTGCACAGTATATTGAATTATTGATTCGTACGTAAGAAGGCACTACTCAATAATTGTTACAGTGATTACTGTTCAATATTTTATTTTATTGATTCAATAATTGCTGCATTGATATTTTATATTATTGTTGTTTCAATAATTGTTGCTGCACAGTATTTCCCATTATCAGATCAATAATTCATATTATTTGAATAATATTATTAGATAACATTATTGGCAATGTCTAGAAAGTTCTGTCTAAGGAGAGGTTTGGTCATCTAATTGCGCGCCAGTAAGGAGAAATCCTTATTGGAAAGCCCCCTCTTTCCTGGGAACGGCCTGGTTGTCATAAATGTGATTCTGTAATATTATTTGTGAATAATTAATTATTGATTCATATGATAAGGAAATATTTATTTTATGTGGATATAAATGAGGGATATATTTTTGTGGTTAAAAATGAAGGAGTTAATGTTGAGGTTTTTATCATATTTTTGTCGGAATGGAGGTATTAAAAATCAGGGTTTTTGAGATATTTTGCGGGGGTTATAATTTTTAATCCGACCGTTGGATCGTGGTAATTTTTGGATATGTTATACATATATAAGTTGAGTATATGTCCACAAATTTTGAACCGTTAAAAATGAACGTATGATTTATTACGAATTTTACAAGATGACTGGTTCAGAAATTGTTGAATTTTCGGAGTTTATCATTTTGGTGGAAAATTCTAGAATTGGTGGGCCCCACTTGTGGTTGGTGAAGAAATGTGCTGAATTATATTTCAAATGTGGTGGGTGGGAATAGTAGCAGGTAAAGCCATCAGGTTGCAGGTCAAACCTACCAAAATTTTCCTATAAATAGAGGGCTAAGTTAGAATTGAAAATCACACCAGAAACAAGTTTTCTCTCTTTCTCTCTCTAGATTATTGAGTGTATTTTGTGAGTATTTAGATACTTTGAGAGTTTCTATTCATCAGAGCAAGTTTCTTTCAGCCTTATACCGGTATTCCGACCAGAAGTACTGATATTTTGAGGTAAGGGATATTATTTTCTTCTTAATGATATTATTTTCTTCAATATCATTATGCTGAAATATTGATATGAGTTTTTATCAAATTTGGAACTTTTTGTGTCGGGGGTTACTATTCACGTATACGGCACTATTCACGTATACGGCACTATTCACGAATACGGCACTATTCACCGAAAAATAAAATTTTCCCTTTTTGTCCAAGATGTCTATTATGGTTACTATCTTTGATTGTATCCATGTTTTGATCTTTATTTTTGAATTCTGCTTCACAATTGATTATTATGAAGTATTATTGATCTTGGATAAACTGTTATACGAATCCCTACTATTTGTCCTTCTGTCTCATTGGATTCGTTCTCTTTAAGATATTTTTCATCATCCTCAGTCCTAAATGATGATATTACTGAATATCTTTGGCCTGTAGTGCAAAGATGTATAATTACTTGATGAATATCTTTGGCCTGTAGTGCAAAGATGAACAGGTGTTGAGATGAACATGACCGACTGATGATACAAATGAATATCTTTGGCCTGTAGTGCAAAGATGAATATTTGGTTAAAGATGATTATTAATTGATGTTACAGGGATAAAATATTGATGATGGACTTTTAAATCTTAGAAGATAGTAGAATTCTTTCTCTACTTGACTCTTCTAATGGTTTGCTGTTTCCGCTGCAGTTGTTGATCTAAAACTTGTTGTCGATTATATTTTATCAGATTTTTCCCTGTTGAAGACTAACGATAATTTGTTGTATATTATCTTAGTCATAATATTCTTTACTGGGCTAGTTGAGCTCACCCTTTTCCTTTTTGTTCCATTTTTCTTCTCAGGAGGTGAGAACATAGCAGGATCTAGTCGGGGTATGGAGTGATGGTTCTAGAAAGATGTATTAGCAGTCCTCACTATTTCTGTAAAATAGTGTTTGAATAATTGTAATGAGGATTTATTTGAGTGTGGATATTGTCTAGAAGACAATATTTGTATTTAAACTCACAGTATGTGTTGTCGTATTTTGCACGACAATTGTATTATTGAAGTTGTAGTTTGCTTTCTGTACCATGTATTTGGCGACTCAGAATGGGTGTTGTATACCTATTCTGGGGGCGTCACAGTTGGTATCAGAGCTTAGGGATATGATCCCTGGCTGAGATGTGAGACAAGAACTAGGAGGGGAGAGACGGGGAATTCCTTCGCTAGTATGACCTGACTAAGTTTATTTGGTGTTTATTTGGTCGGTCAGAGTATAGGGATAATATATGACATGACTATTAACCCTTGTTTTATGGCAGTATTTAAGAATGGCAGCTGAGAACGTTAATAATGGAGTAAATCAGACCGTGGAGACACCTTTGATCACTACCCAGGGGAACGTGCAACAGGAAGGCAATATTCCTCCTGTAAACAACGTTACCGAGCAAACGATGAATGATGGAATGTTTAGGAGCTTTTTGCAGTTCATGCAAAATCAGACGAGGGAGACTCGTGTGCAGAATACGGGTGGAAATGATAACAACGCGCGGTTTGTCACAGCTAAGCAGTTCAAAGAATTGGGACCACCAGAATTTAAGGGAAAGCCGGATCCGATCATGGCGGAAACGTGGGTCAAGCAAATTACCAAGATATTTGATGTCTTGGGATGCACGGAGGAACAGAAGGTTCCATTCGCCACATTTATGTTCCGCGGTGAGGCAGACTACTGGTGGGAGTCTGTGAAGCGTACCCAGCCTGACGCACTCAACATGTCCTGGGAAACATTTCAAAAACTGTTCAATGACAAGTACTTTCCTGAAAGTATTCGTCATATGAAGGAGGTTGAGTTTATTAGACTGGAACAAAACAACATGACGGTGTCCCAGTACGAGGCGAAGTTTGCAGAGTTATCCAGGTTTGCACCTCATTTGGTCGAAAATGAGGAACGAATGACAAGGATGTTTCTGAGAGGTTTAAAACCTGAGATTCGTCAATATCTTATCTCTCATAAATTTTCTCT
Organism: Panax notoginseng; assembly: GCA_016801055.1. NCBI lineage: Eukaryota > Viridiplantae > Streptophyta > Magnoliopsida > Apiales > Araliaceae > Panax > Panax notoginseng. Next base: position 46,593,758 of record CM029020.1, read on the forward strand.
GTATTCAGATGTTGTCAACAGGGCCCAATTATTAGAGAGAGATAATGAGTATACTCAACCGAGGGACCACAACCAGGGTCATACCGGTGACAGCAATCATCAGAGCGATGATAACCAACGAGGAGGGAAAAATACGAACAAAGGCGGTAACCACTCGGTGGTCATCGTGGCCATGATAATAGGAGAGGTGAGTCAAGTGGAAATTTCAGAAAGAGGAGATTCAACAATGACGGGAAGACATCAGCAGCAGCACCAGCACCAACAACAAATTTTAGGGGAGGAGAACGACCACCAGTTAGATGTTACAAATGCGGGAAAGAGGGACATATCAGCCCAAACTGTCCACAACAATCCAAGGTGTGTTACAACTGTGGGAAGGAAGGCCACATCGCTCGAGATTGTACTATAGCGAAACCAAGTTCAGCGGGAGTGGTGATTCCAAGGGCTGTCCCGGATAAGTCGAAATCAGCGGTTCCTGGAAGAGCGTTTGTCGTAACTGGCCAAAACGTGAGAAACCCGAACGAGGTGATCACGGGTAAGCTAATCTTGAATTCTTGCGAAGTTTATACTTTACTAGATACCGGTTCTACCCATTCTTTTATCTCTCCTGCTTGTGCTCAACGTTTAAACTTGACTCCGGAGAAATTGGACTTTAACTTATCTGTTGAAACTCCGTTGGGTGAAACCTTCGTTACATCTACAGTTTATAAATCTTGCATGATCCAAGTTGGCACTATCACATTACCTGTTGATCTTATCTCTTTAAAGATACTTGCTTTTGATGTGATTTTAGGAATTGATTGGTTAACCACTCATCATGCTAAAATTGATTGTTTTCGTAAGGTTGTTAGTTTTCATATTCCTAACCAACCTGTCATACGAATTCAAACTACTAAACCACTAAAATCAGTCACTGTCATATCAAGCCACAAAGCTATTCGTTTATTGAAAAACGGATGTCAAGCTTTCTTAGCCCATGTTATGGATTTGAACAAAGACAAGTCAGATTTGAATAATATTTCTATTGTTAGAGAATTTTCCGATGTATTTCCTGAAGAACTTTCCGGTCTACCCCCGGAACGAGAAATTGAATTCTTTATTGACCTTGAACCCGGTACAAAGCCCATTTCTAAAACCCCATATCGAATGGCTCCTATTGAACTTCAGGAGTTAAAAGTCCAACTACAGGAGTTGTTGGACATCGGTTTTATTCGTCCTAGTACGTCTCCTTGGGGTGCTCCTGTTTTATTCGTAAAGAAGAAAGACGGGAGTATGCGACTTTGTATTGACTATCGAGAATTGAACCATGTCACCATCAAGAATAGGTATCCGCTACCTCGCATTGATGACCTGTTTGACCAGTTGCAAGGAGCACAATTCTTTTCAAAGATCGATCTTCGTTCTGGATATCATCAGCTGAAGATTAAAACTGAGGATATTCCAAAGACTGCCTTCAGAACTCGGTACGGGCATTATGAATTCTTAGTAATGTCTTTTGGATTGACTAATGCTCCTGCTGCCTTCATGGATATGATGAACCGTGTATTCAAAGAATATTTGGATCAGTTCGTTGTTGTCTTTATTGATGACATCCTCATCTATTCCAAAAGCCGTGAAGATCATGAGCGCCATTTGAAGCTGGTACTGCAAAGGCTTCGTGAAAACAAGCTATATGCCAAACTGAAGAAATGCGAGTTCTGGCTTGAGGAAGTAGCATTCCTTGGGCACGTGGTGTCAAAACATGGAGTATCTGTCGACCCGGCGAAGATTGAAGCCATACAAAGTTGGGAGCAACCGAAGTCGGTAACCGAAGTACGTAGCTTTCTGGGCTTAGCTGGTTATTATCGGAGATTTGTGGAAGGATTTTCTCGAATCGCTACTCCGTTAACTCAGCTGACTCGGAAAGATACAAAATTCGTATGGAGTGAGGAATGCGAGAAGAGTTTCCAAGAACTCAAGAGGAGACTCATTTCGGCACCTGTTCTGACAATACCATCTGGTTCGGATGGATTTGTTATCTACAGCGATGCTTCAGGCAAAGGGTTAGGATGTGTTCTCATGCAACATGGGAAAGTCATAGCCTATGCCTCACGACAACTCAAAGAATATGAGAGGAATTATCCTACTCATGATTTGGAGTTGGCAGCAGTCGTTTTTGCGTTGAAGATCTGGAGACACTACCTGTATGGGGAGAAAGTGGAGATCTATACAGATCATAAAAGCCTCAAATATTTCTTCACCCAAAAGGAACTCAACATGCGGCAACGACGTTGGCTTGAGCTGTTGAAAGATTACGATCATACCATCCAATACCATCCTGGAAAAGCAAACGTAGTAGCTGACGCATTGAGTAGAAGATCATATGCGGGTACGAGTGCAATGTTTTTAACACAAAGGCCCATTTTGTATGACTTGCAAAGGATGGAGATAGAGATGAAGGCTCCAAGTACCCACATGATGATATCAAATATACGAGTAGAACCGACTTTAATCGATAAAGTTAAAGCTGCTCAAGCTACGGATATAGAGCTGATGCGTATGAAGAAGAAAGTGCAAGAAGGTGCTATTCCAGAAGCAAGAATCGATGAAGAAGGAATACTTCGAGTCAACTCCAGACTTTGTGTTCCTAACGATTTTGACTTGAAGCATAGAATAATGATGGAGGCACACAACACACCGTTTGCAATCCATCCTGGGAGTACCAAAATGTATCACGATCTTCGACATACATTTTGGTGGAGCAATATGAAAAGAGAGATCGCGGAGTTTATCTCGAGATGTTTAACTTGTCAACGTGTAAAAGCGGAGCATCAAGTACCAAAGGGTCCATTGCAACCACTTGAGATTCCGAAATGGAAGTGGGAACACATTACTATGGATTTTGTTACAGGTCTTCCCAAGGTTTCTCAAGGCATAGATGCGATTTGGGTTATTGTTGATAGATTAACCAAGTCCGCTCATTTCTTGCCGATACGTGAGACTTATTCCCTTGAACGTCTTGCTAGTATGTACGTGAACGAGATTGTGAGATTGCATGGCATGCCAGTATCCATAGTTTCGGATCGTGACCCAAGATTCACTTCACGATTTTGGGTTAGCTTGCAGAAAGCTATGGGCACGGATTTACGATTCAGTTCAGCATACCATCCTCAAACGGACGGACAATCAGAGAGGACTATTCAAACTCTTGAAGATCTATTAAGACTTTGTGTCTTAGATCTCAAAGGGAGTTGGGATAAGTACCTACCATTGGTGGAATTCTCCTACAACAACAGTTATCAGGCGAGCATAGGTATGGCTCCATTTGAGGCGTTGTATGGAAGAAAATGTCGTTCTCCAGTATGCTGGGACGAGGTGGGTGAAGCAACATTGTTGGGACCAGAATTGGTACGCATTACTACAGAGAAGATCCAAACGATTCGACAACGTATACAAACGGCACAGGATCGACAAAAGAGTTATGCGGATCTTCATCGGAAGGACGTGGAATTTAATATTGGGGATCATGTATTGTTACGTGTTGCACCATGGAAGGGAGTTACAAGATTTGGGAAGAGAGGAAAGCTCAATCCAAGATTTGTTGGTCCATTTGAGATTCTTGAGCGAATAGGAAATGTGGCATATAGACTCGCATTACCTCCAAGCATGTCTCGTGTTCATAATGTTTTTCACATATCTATGCTTCGTAAATATGTTAAAGACCCGAACCACATTATTGAGTTAGAACCAGACGAGATAGCTGAAGATTTAACGTACGAGGAGGTACCTGTTAAGATCTTGGATAGGAAAGAGCATGTCCTACGCACGAAGGTTATACCACAAGTTAAGGTTTTGTGGAGAAACCATGCTATTGAAGAAATGACCTGGGAGTTGGAATCAGAAATGAAAGCGAGGTATCCTCACCTTTTTGAAACATCAGGTACGTACGTCAATTTCGAGGACGAAATTTCATAAGGAGGGGAGGTTGTAAGACCCCAACTTATTAATGAATAAAATCAAATTTTCTCTAAATATTATTGTGAATAATAAGGGGTTAATTTGATATAATACTTTGGTTATGGGTGAAATGTGCAAATTTTGCAAAATAAGCAAGTGGTTATAAAATATTCATTTTGTCGGGGAATATTCGTTTGGTCGTGGAATATTCTTGCTGTCGGGGAATATTCGTACGACGGCGCAGCCTTGTGTGGGCCCCATAACGGAAAGCGATTGGATGAAGAAAACGACAAGTATAAGTTGTTTATAAATAACGGCGTAGTTGTTACCGTTAATACTGTTGGAATACCCGGTGGTTAAAATACAGTAATAACGCTGCACAGTAGCACACGGATTGCACAGTATATTGAATTATTGATTCGTACGTAAGAAGGCACTACTCAATAATTGTTACAGTAGTTATTGTTCAATATTTTATTTTATTGATTCAATAATTGCTGCGTTGATATTTTATATTATTGTTGTTTCAATAATTGTTGCTGCACAGTATTTTCCATTATCAGATCAATAATTCATATTATTTGAATAATATTATTAGATAACATTATTGGCAATGTCTAGAAAGTTCTGTCTAAGGAGAGGTTTGGTCATCTAATTGCGCGCCAGTAAGGAGAAATCCTTATTGGAAAGCCCCCTCTTTCCTGGGAACGGCCTGGTTGTCATAAATGTGATTCTGTAATATTATTTGTGAATAATTAATTATTGATTCATATGATAAGGAAATATTTATTTTATGTGGATATAAATGAGGGATATATTTTTGTGGTTAAAAATGAAGGAGTTAATGTTGAGGTTTTTATCAGTATTTTTGTCGGAATGGAGGTATTAAAAATCAGGGTTTTTGAGATATTTTGCGGGGGTTATAATTTTTAATCCGACCGTTGGATCGTGGTAATTTTTGGATATGTTATACATATATAAGTTGAGTATATGTCCACAAATTTTGAACCGTTAAAAATGAACGTATGATTTATTACGAATTTTACAAGATGACTGGTTCAGAAATTGTTGAATTTTCGGAGTTTATCATTTTGGTGGAAAATTCTAGAATTGGTGGGCCCCACTTGTGGTTGGTGAAGAAATGTGCTGAATTATATTTCAAATGTGGTGGGTGGGAATAGTAGCAGGTAAAGCCATCAGGTTGCAGGTCAAACCTACCAAAATTTTCCTATAAATAGAGGGCTAAGTTAGAATTGAAAATCACACCAGAAACAAGTTTTCTCTCTTTCTCTCTCTAGATTATTGAGTGTATTTTGTGAGTATTTAGATACTTTGAGAGTTTCTATTCATCAGAGCAAGTTTCTTTCAGCCTTATACCGGTATTCCGACCAGAAGTACTGATATTTTGAGGTAAGGGATATTATTTTCTTCTTAATGATATTATTTTCTTCAATATCATTATGCTGAAATATTGATATGAGTTTTTATCAAATTTGGAACTTTTTGTGTCGGGGTTACTATTCACGTATACGGCACTATTCACGTATACGGCACTATTCACGAATACGGCACTATTCACCGAAAAATAAAATTTTCCCTTTTTGTCCAAGATGTCTATTATGGTTACTATCTTTGATTGTATCCATGTTTTGATCTTTATTTTTGAATTCTGCTTCACAATTGATTATTATGAAGTATTATTGATCTTGGATAAACTGTTATACGAATCCCTACTATTTGTCCTTCTGTCTCATTGGATTCGTTCTCTTTAAGATATTTTTCATCATCCTCAGTCCTAAATGATGATATTACTGAATATCTTTGGCCTGTAGTGCAAAGATGTATAATTACTTGATGAATATCTTTGGCCTGTAGTGCAAAGATGAACAGGTGTTGAGATGAACATGACCGACTGATGATACAAATGAATATCTTTGGCCTGTAGTGCAAAGATGAATATTTGGTTAAAGATGATTATTAATTGATGTTACAGGGATAAAATATTGATGATGGACTTTTAAATCTTAGAAGATAGTAGAATTCTTTCTCTACTTGACTCTTCTAATGGTTTGCTGTTTCCGCTGCAGTTGTTGATCTAAAACTTGTTGTCGATTATATTTTATCAGATTTTTCCCTGTTGAAGACTAACGATAATTTGTTGTATATTATCTTAGTCATAATATTCTTTACTGGGCTAGTTGAGCTCACCCTTTTCCTTTTTGTTCCATTTTTCTTCTCAGGAGGTGAGAACATAGCAGGATCTAGTCGGGGTATGGAGTGATGGTTCTAGAAAGATGTATTAGCAGTCCTCACTATTTCTGTAAAATAGTGTTTGAATAATTGTAATGAGGATTTATTTGAGTGTGGATATTGTCTAGAAGACAATATTTGTATTTAAACTCACAGTATGTGTTGTCGTATTTTGCACGACAATTGTATTATTGAAGTTGTAGTTTGCTTTCTGTACCATGTATTTGGCGACTCAGAATGGGTGTTGTATACCTATTCTGGGGGCGTCACAAAACTGTTATACGAATCCCTACTATTTGTCCTTCTGTCTCATTGGATTCGTTCTCTTTAAGATATTTTTCATCATCCTCAGTCCTAAATGATGATATTACTGAATATCTTTGGCCTGTAATGTAAATATGTATGATTACTTGATGAATATCTTTGGCCTGTAGTGCAAAGATGAACAAGTGTTAAGATGAACATGACTGACAGGTGATACAAATGAATATCTTTGGCCTGTAGTGCAAAGATGAATATTTGGATAAAGATGATTATTAATTGATGTTACAAGGATAAAATATTGATGATGGACTTTTAAATCTTAGAAGATAGTAGAATTCATTTTCTACTTGACTCTTCTAATGGTTTGTTGTTTCCGCTGCAGTTGTTGATCTAAAACTTGTTGTCGATTATATTCTATCAGATTTTTCCCTGTTGAAGACTAACGATAATTTGTTGTATATTATCTTAGTCATAATATTCTTTTACTGGGCTAGTTGAGCTCACCCTTTTCCTTTTTGTTCCATTTTTCTTCTCAGGAGGTGAGAACATAGCAGGATCTAGTCGGGGTATGGAGTGATGGTTCTAGAAAGATGTTTTAGCAGGCATCACTATTTTTGTAAAATAGTATTTGAATAATTGTAATGAGGATTTATTTGAGTGTGGATATTGTCCAGAAGACAATATTTGTATTTAAACTCACAGTATGTGTTGTCGTATTTTGCACGACAATTGTATTATTGAAGTTGTAATTTGCTTTTTGTACCATGTATTTGGCGACTAAGAATGGGTGTTGTATACCTATTTTGGGGGCGTCACAGTTGGTATCAGAGCTTAGGGATATGATCCCTGGCTGAGATGTGAGACAAGAACTAGGAGGGGAGAGACGGGGAATTCCTTCGCTAGTATGACCTGACTAAGTTTATTTGGTGTTTATTTGGTCGATCAGAGTATAGGGATAATATATGACATGACTATTAACCCTTGTTTTATGGCAGTATTTAAGAATGGCAGCTGAGAACGTTAATAATGGAGTAAATCAGACCGTGGAGACACCTTTGATCACCACCCAGGGGAACGTGCAACAGGAAGACAATATTCCTCCTGTAAACAACGTTACCGAGCAAACTATGAATGATGGAATATTTAGGAGCTTTTTGCAGTTCATGCAAAATCAGACGAGGGAGACTCGTGTGCAGAATACGGGTGGAAATGATAACAACGCGCGGTTTGTCACAGCTAAGCAGTTCAAAGAATTGGGACCACCATAATTTAAGGGAAAGCCGGATCCGATCATGGCGGAAACGTGGGTCAAGCAAATTACCAAGATATTCGATGTCTTGGGATGCACGGAGGAACAGAAGGTTCCATTCGCCACCTTTATGTTCCGCGGTGAGGCAGACTACTGGTGGGAGTCTGTGAAGCGTACCCAGCCTGACGCACTCAACATGTCCTGGGAAACATTTCAAAAACTATTCAATGACAAGTACTTTCCTGAAAGTATTCGTCATATGAAGGAGGTGGAGTTTATTAGACTGGAACAAAACAACATGACGGTGTCCCAGTACGAGGCGAAGTTTGCAGAGTTATCCAGGTTTGCACCTCATTTGGTCGAAAATGAGGAACGAATGACAAGGATATTTCTGAGAGGTCTAAAACCCGAGATTCGGCAATATCTTATCTCTCATAAATTTTCTTTATATTCAGATGTTGTAAACAGGGCTCAATTAGTAGAGCGAGATAATGAGTATGTGCAACCGAGGGACCACAACCAGGGTCATACCGGTGGCGGCAGTCATCGAAGCAATGAAAACCAGCAGGGAGGAAAACATTCGGACAAAAGCGGTAACCACTCTGGTGGTAATCATGGTCGTGATAATAGAAGGAGCGAGTCGGGAGGAGATTTCAAGAAGAGAAGGTACAACAATGATAACGTGAAGACGTCAGCACAAACATCAACTGTTTCTAGGGGAGGAGAACGACCACCGGTCGTATGTTACAAATGTGGGAAAGAGGGACATATCAGCCCAAACTGCCCACAACAGTTCAAGGTATGTTATAACTGTGGAAAGGAGGGTCATATAGCTCGAGAGTGTTCTATAGCAAAACCAAGTTCAGCGGGGATGGTGACTCCAAAAGTTGTCCCGGATAAGTCAAATTCAACGGTTCCTGGAAGAGCATTTTTCGTGACTGGTCAGAATGCGTGGAACCCGAACGAAGTTAGCACAGGTTAGTTAATTATAAATTTTTGCGAAGTTTATACCTTATTAGATACCGGTTCTATCCATTCATTTATCTCTCCTGCTTATACTCAACGTTTAAACTTGATTCCGGAGAAGTTAAACTTTGACCTATCTGTGGAAACTCCGTTAGGAGAAACTTTCATCACATCCACTGTTTATAAATCTTGTTTGATCCAAGTTGGCACCATCACATTACCTGTTGACCTTATCTCTTTAAAGATACTTACTTTTGATGTGATTTTAGGGATCGATTGGTTAACTACTCATTATGCCAAATTGATTGCTTTTGTAAGGTTGTTAGTTTTCATATTCCTAAGCAACCTGTTATTCAAATTCAAGCAACCAAACCATTGAAGTCAAACTCTTTCATATCAAGCCGTAAAGTTATTCGTTTATTGAAAAACGGATGTCAAGCTTTCTTAGCCCATGTCATGGACTTGAACAAAAATACGTTAGATTTGAATGATATTTCTGTTGTTAGTGAATTTCCTGACGTATTTCCTGAAGAATTTCCTAGCCTAACCCAGAGCGTGATATTGAATTTTTGTATTGATCTTCAACCCGATACAAAACCCGTTTCTAAAATCTCATATTGAATAGCTCCTATTGAACTTCAGGAGTTAAAAACCCAACTATAGAAGTTGGTACCCGAGCCTCTATCTGGTGACTTCCTTTGTGGAATGCACTGAAGCCAGACTCTTCGTAGGGGATGCCATATTCGTATGGTAGTAAACTGATAAGTGTCATTGTGACGTACTATCCAAGATTGGGATATGAGTCACAGTTGAGAGCAACCTAAGTCAGTAATCGAAGTACGTAGCTTTCTGGGCTTAGCTGGTTATTATCGGAGATTTATGGAAGGATTTTCTCGAATCGCTACTCCGTTAACTCAGCTGACTCGGAAAGATATAAAATCCGTATGGAGTGAGGAATGTGAGAAGAGTTTTCAAGAACTCAAGAGGAGACTCATTTCGGCACCTGTTCTGACAATACCATCTGGTTCGGATGGATTTGTTATCTACAGCGATGCTTCAGACAAAGGGTTAGGATGTGTTCTCATGCAACATGGGAAAGTTATATCCTATGCCTCGCGACAACTCAAAGAATATGAGAGGAATTATCCTACTCATGATTTGGAGTTGGCAGCAGTCGTTTTTGCGTTGAAGATCTGGAGACACTACCTATATGGGGAGAAAGTGGGGATCTATACAGATCATAAAAGCCTCAAATATTTCTTCACCCAAAAGGAACTCAACATGCGGCAGCGACGTTGGCTCGAGCTGTTGAAAGATTACGATCATACCATCCAATATCATCCTGGAAAAGCAAACGTAGTAGCTGACGCATTGAGTAGAAGATCATATGCGGGTACGAGTGCAATGTTGTTAACACAAAGGCCCATTTTGTATGACTTGCAAAGGATGGAGATAGAGATGAAGGCTCCAAGTACCCACATGATGATATCAAATATACGAGTAGAACCGACTTTAATCGATAAAGTTAAAGCTGTTCAAGCTACGGACATGGAGCTAATGCGAATGAAGAAGAAAGTGCAAGAAGGTGCTATTCCAGAAGCAAGAATCGATGAAGAAGGAATACTTCGAGTCAACTCCAGACTTTGTGTTCCTAACGATTTTGACTTGAAGCATAGAATAATGATGGAGGCACACAACACACCGTTTGCAATTCATCCTGGGAGTACCAAAATGTATCACGATATTCGACATACATTTTGGTGGAGTAATATGAAAAGAGAGATCGTGGAGTTTATCTCGAGATGTTTAACTTGTCAACGTGTAAAAGCGGAGCATCAAGTACCAAAGGGTCCATTGCAACCACTTGAGATTCCGAAATGAAAGTGGGAACACATTACTATGGATTTTGTTACGGGTCTTCCCAAGGTTTCTCAAGGCATAGATGCGATTTGGGTTATTGTTGATAGATTAACCAAGTCCGCTCATTTCTTGCCGATACGTGAGACTTATTCCCTTGAACGTCTTGCTAGTATGTACGTGAACGAGATTGTGAGATTGCATGGCATGCCAGTATCCATAGTTTCGGATCGTGACCCAAGATTCACTTCACGATTTTGGGTTAGCTTGCAGAAAGCTATGGGCACAGATTTACGATTTAGTTCGGCATACCATCCTCAAACGGAGAGACAATCAGAGAGGACTATTCAAACTCTTGAAGATCTATTAAGACTTTGTGTCCTAGATCTCAAAAGGAGTTGGGATAAGTACCTACCATTGGTGGAATTCTCCTACAACAACAGTTATCAGGCGAGCATAGGTGTGGCTCCATTCGAGGCGTTGTATGGAAGAAAATGTCGTTCTCCAATATGCTGGGACGAGGTGGGTGAAGCAACATTGTTGGGACCAGAGTTGGTACGCATTACTACAGAGAAGATCTAAACGATTCGACAACATATACAAACGGCACAGGATCGACAAAAGAGTTATGCGGATTTTCATCGGAAGGACGTGAAATTTAATATTGGGGATCATGTATTGTTACGTGTTGCACCATGGAAGGGAGTTACAAGATTTGGGAAGAGAGGAAAGCTCAATCCAAGATTTATTAGTCCATTTGAGATTCTTGAGCGAATAGGAAATGTGGCATATAGACTCGCATTACTTCCAAGCATGTCTCGTGTTCATAATGTTTTTCACATATCTATGCTTCGTAAATATGTTAAAGACCCGAACCACATTATTGAGTTAGAACCAGACGAGATAGCTGAAGATTTAACGTACGAGGAGGTACATGTTAAGATCTTGGATAGGAAAGAGCATGTCCTACGCACGAAGGTTATACCACAAGTTAAGGTTTTGTGGAGAAACCATGCTATTGAAGAAATGACCTGGGAGTTGGAATCAGAAATGAAAGCGAGATATCCTCACCTTTTTGAAACATCAGGTACGTACGTCAATTTCGAGGACGAAATTTCATAAGGAGGGGAGGTTGTAAGACCCCAACTTATTAATGAATAAAATTAAATTTTCTCTAAATATTATTGTGAATAATAAGGGGTTAATTTGATATAATACTTTGGTTATGGGTGAAATGTGCAAATTTTACAAAATAAACAAGTGGTTATAAAATATTCATTTTGTCGGGGAATATTCGTTTGTTCGTGGAATATTCTTGCTGTCGGGAAATATTCGTACGACGGCGCAGCCTTGTGTGGGCCCCATAACGGAAAGCGATTGGATGAAGAAAACGACAAGTATAAGTTATTTATAAATAACGACGTAGTTGTTACCGTTAATACTGTTGGAATACCCGGTGGTTAAAATACAGTAGTACACGGTATTGCACCAATTATTGATTCTTACGTAAGAAGGCACTACTCAATAATTGTTACAGTAGTTATTATTCAATATTTTATTTTATTGATTCAATAATTGCTGCGTTGATATTTTATATTATTGTTGTTTCAATAATTGTTGCTGCACAGTATTTTCCTTTATCAGATCAATAATTCATATTATTTGAATAATATTATTAGATAACATTATTGACAATGTCTAGAAAGTTCTGTCTAAGGAGAGGTTTGGTCATCTAATTGCGCGCTAGTAAGGAGAAATCCTTATTGGAAAGCCCTCTCTTTCCTGGGAACGGCCTGATTGTCATAAATGTGATTCTGTAATATTATTTATGAATAATTAATTATTGATTCATATGATAAGGAAATATTTATTTTATGTGGATATAAATGAAGGATATATTTTTGGTGGTTAAAATGAAGGAGTTAATGTTGAGGTTTTTATCAGTATTTTTGAATGGAGGTATTAAAAATCAGGGTTTTTGAGATATTTTGCGGGGGTTATAATTTTTAATCCGACCGTTGGATCGTGGTAATTTTTGGATATGTTACACATATATAAGTTGAGTATATGTCCACAAATTTTGAACCGTTAAAAATGAACGTATGATTTATTATGAATTTTACGAGATGACTGGTTCAGAAATTGTTAAATTTTCGGAGTTAATCATTTTGGTGGAAAATTCTAGAATTGGTAGGCCCCACTTGTGGTTGGTGAAGAAATGTGCTGAATTATATTTCAAATATGGTGGGTGGGAATAGTAGCAGGTAAAGCCATCAGGTTGCAGGTCAAGCCTACTAAAATTTTCCTATAAATAGAGGGCTAAGTTAGTGTGACGCCCCCAAAATTAGGTATACATCACCCATCTTGGGTCGTCAGATACATAGTACAGAATACAAATACAACTTACTAATACAACTGTCGTGTACAATACGACAAAATATAAACTGTGAGTTTGAATACAAATATTATCTTCTAGAGAGTATTCATACTCAAAAGGAGTCCTCATTACATTTATTAACATATTATTACATAGAATAGTGAGGACTACTAACTAATACTATCCTTCGAACCATCACTCCGTTCCCCGACTTGCCCCAGCTACGTTCTCATTTCCTGAAGAGAACAGTGAAAGAAAGGGTGAGCTCAACTAGCCCAGTAAGAAATATTATGACTAAGATAATGCAGAATAAATTATCATTAGCCTTCAACAATGTTAAACTGATAAAATATAATAGACATCAAGTTTAACTGCAGCGGAACAAGCAATCCATTAAAAGAGTCAAGTAGAAAATAAACTCTACTATCTTTTATGATTTAAAAAGTTTTTCAACACTGTGATCGCTGAGACTCAGCTTAATAAAATAATCCACATCATCGAATCACCCCTGCACTACGGCCAAGGATATTCGTGTATTCATTAATGGTCATGATCATGCCAACAACTGTCCATCAATGCACTACGGGCCAATGAGGATTTTTACCACATCATTTGTAACATTACGGTCATGATTATACCGAATAATCCTTGGTCATAATCATACCAAGTCTATCTATGCACTACATGCCACAGATGACTTTCAACATTTTATAAACATGAGGATGATGACAATGATATAAGAATTAAATAAAACAAGTTCAAGAATTAATTTATCCAAGAATTAACAACGTCCAAATTGTCAACATGATACTGCTTTGTGGAGTAAAATTCAAGAATACTTAGAAGAATATTTTTATGAAAAGATACTGGATGAAACGCAATTATCAAGGATATTCCACAAATTTCATGGAGTATAAAAGTCAAAACTTAACCAACTGAGTATAATAAAGAATGGAATAACAAAAGAAATCACCATGCATGCGATAGACCGCACAGACAGGTTATTCCAACAGAATAATAAATAATGAAACCAGGTCCGGCGTAAACGCACAGACAGGATATTCCGACAGAATAATAAATAATGGAACCAGGTCCGGTGTAAAACACACAGACAGGATGTTCCAACAGAATAATAACAAGACGGAACCAGGTCCGGTGTAAAACACACAGACAGGATGTTCCAACAGAATAATAATAAAAACGGAACCAGGTCCGGTGTAAAACACACAGACAGGATGTTCCAACAGAATAATAGAAGAATGTCACCAAGTATAGGGTAGATCCGCGTATACAGGTTATTCCAACAGAATAATAAGAAATGGAATAACAACAGTTCTCTTCATGAATAAGAAAGAATAACACCCCTTACCGTTTTAAAGACGAGCTGAAATAAGGAAGTAGTTAAGTAGCAGAATACTCTTCTTCTCTCTCTCTATAGTTTCTCTCTATAGTTTCTCTCTCTAGAGTTCAGTGAATTCGTAAGAAATAATGAAGGAATGAGCTGCTATTTATAGAAAAATAGAATGCATAATAACTAATCAATGAACGGTCCAGATTGATTACATTAATCTGACGGTCCATATTTAAAGAAAAATCTTTTAAATAAAATATAATATATTCTATTTATAGAATAACTTTAATAAAGTATTCTGTTTTATATAAAAAGATGTTTCTGTTTTATTACGTTAATAATACGAATAAAACAAAACGTCATTATCGCTAAATAATTCATATTATTAACTGACAATAATTGAATCAAACTGAGTGACTTCTCACATAAGCATTAATAATCAATACCGTGTGCTACTATGCAACCACACGTATTACTGTATTTTTACTACCGAGTAGTTCAACAGTAACAATGGTAAAATTTTCGCCGTTATTTTTAATAAAATATTTTTGTCATTTTCTCAAGCCGACAATAATTCTGTTGTGGGGTCCACCAATGATTGTGTCGTTGTACGAATATTCCTTGTTAAAACGAATATTCCCCGACCAATCGAATATTATATAACAACTTGCGTACTTTGCAAAATTTATAAATATTACCCACAACTATAACATTATATCAAATTAACTCCATAATATTCAAAAATGATATTTATAGAAAATTCATCTTTATTTATAAAAGTTGGGGTCTTACAGTTAGAATTGAAAATCACACCAGAAACAAGTTTTCTCTCTTTTTCTCTCTAGATTATTGAGTGTATTTTGTGAGTATTTAGATACTTTGAGAGTTTCTATTCATCAGAGCAAGTTTCTTTCAGCCTTATACCGGTATTCCAACTAGAAGTACTGATATCTTGAGGTAAGGGATATTATTTTCTTCTTAAATGATATTATTTTCTTCAATATCATTATGCTGAAATATCAACATGAGTTTTTATCAAATTTGGAACTTTTTGTGTCGGGGTTACTATTAACGTATACGTTACTATTCACGTATACGGCACTATTCACGAATACGGCACTATTCACCGAAAAATAAAATTTTTCCTTTTTGTCCAAGATGTCTATTATGGTTACTATCTTTGATTGTATCCATGTTTTGATCTTTATTTTTGAATTCTGCTTCACAATTGATTATTATGAAGTATTATTGATCTTGGATAAACTGTTATACGAATCCCTACTATTTATCCTTCTGTCTCATTGAATTCGTTCTCTTTAAGATATTTTTCATCATCCTCAGTCCTAAATGATGATATTACTGAATATCTTTGGCCTGTAGTGCAAAGATGTATGATTACTTGATGAATATCTTTGGCCTGTAGTGCAAAGATGAACAAGTGTTGAGATGAACATGACTGACAGGTGATACAAATGAATATCTTTGGCCTGTAGTGCAAAGATGAATATTTGGATAAAGATGATTATTAATTGATGTTACAAGGATAAAATATTGATGATGGACTTTTAAATCTTAGAAGATAGTAGAATTCATTTTCTACTTGACTCTTCTAATGGTTTGTTGTTTCCGCTGCAGTTGTTGATCTAAAACTTGTTGTCGATTATATTCTATCAAATTTTTCCCTGTTGAAGACTAACGATAATTTGTTGTATATTATCTTAGTCATAATATTCTTTACTGGGCTAGTTGAGCTCACCCTTTTCCTTTTTGTTCCATTTTTCTTCTCAGGAGGTGAGAACATAGCAGGATCTAGTCAGGGTATGGAGTGATGGTTCTAGAAAGATATTTTAGCAGGCATCACTATTTTTGTAAAATAGTGTTTGAATAATTGTAATGAGGATTTATTTGAGTGTGGATATTGTCCAGAAGACAATATTTGTATTTAAACTCACAGTATGTGTTGTCGTATTTTGCACGATAATTGTATTATTGAAGTTGTAGTTTGCTTTTTGTACCATGTATTTAACGACTCAGAATGGGTGTTGTATACCTATTTTGGGGACGTCACAGGTGGGGCCCACATGTGGGATGAAAAATGGAAATGGGGGGGGTGAAGGGTTTATGTAAAATGAAGGGAATTATATATTTATATATATATATATATATATATATATATATATATATTATAAATTTTATTTTTTTATGAAAAATAGAATATATTATATTTTATTATACATAGTGTTTGCATAGTAAATCAGAAAAATTATTCGGCCGAAGGATTCTGCGCCCGTGATTCCTACTGTTTGTCCATGAAATTTTTTTCTAAATAGTATCCTTCCATTCTCCTATGAATAGGATGCTTTGTTTAAAATTGAAAATCACACCAGAATCAAAAAATTCTTCTTCTATAATAATGAGTGTATTTCTTTCGAATTTTAGGAAGCTTTGAGTGTAGAAAATAGTGAAAGTTTTATTCAAGAATATCCCTACTATACCAGTTAGAATACTCTTCTTTTTAAGGTAAGGGATATTATTTTTGTTCAATACTCGTAAGAAATAATATTTTCTTCCATACTCTGTAGTGTGTAAGTAATATTATTTCGTTTCAGATTTTGAATTCTACACTCATTTTGTTAAGTTTTGGCTTTTGTATTTTATGAAATTAGTAGAATATCCTTGAAATTTACGCTTCATCTAGTATCTTTTCATGAAAATATTATTCTGAGCATTCTTGATAAATTTTAATCTTTTCATTTGGAGTACTATTCACAGGGTACTATTCATGGGGTTGTGACAACCCCAAAATAGGTCCATTCCATCCAACCTATTCTGAGTCGCCAAAACACCCTTCCAACGTTGGGTTCGCTTCACCCTAGATGATTCACCAAATATAACTACTAAATGATGACCACCGTTCTATTCTCCTGTTACCTCTGCTCGACCCAGCTACACTCTTATTACCTGAAAGGAATTGTGAAACAAAAGGGTGAGCACAACTAGCCCAGTAAAGAATATCATGACTAAAGATAAATAAATTATCAATAGTCTTCATCAGTAATAAATAAGAGATTTCGAACATATGGTATATGATAAAAATTTCAACCATAGTTGCAGCGGAACGATCAATCCATTAGAAGAGTCAAATAGACTATAAAGTCTATTATCTTCTCCATGTTAAAAATTCACCAACAATATTTTATTCCTGTAACATCACTCAACAGTTCATTTCCACAATCATATGAATAACTCATAATCATAATTGTGATTCTAAATTTTTCTTCGCACCTAGGATGAAGAATATTTTTATCACCTGTCTTTACCTGAAACATCAAAGATCATGGTTATACCAAATCACAGTTCCTGTTCATAATCATACTAATAAATCCATCTTTGTACTACGACCAAAGATATTCAACGACAGTTCATCTTTGCACTATAGGCCAAAGATATTCATCAACAGACCATCTTTGCACTACAGACCAAAGATATTCAACAACAATTCATCTTTGCACTACAGGCCAAAGATATTCCTCAACAGTTCATATTTGCACTACAGACCAAATATATTCATATCTCAAAGAAATATATAATCATTTTAGAACTTATATAAACAATAATTATAACTATGTTGATCAATTCACCTTTGCACTTAAGCTAAATATATTCAATTATAAATTCAATGGTCATGATCATACCAGTCACAATTTAACTTTTCCACTACTGGCCAAAGAGAACCCTAGTCATGATCATACCAATAATCTATCCATCTTTACACTCAAGTGAAAGAGAATAGCATCATTAGGGTTATAAAAATATTATATATGATAATAAAATCAATATAATCAACATATAGATTTAATCTCAAGAGAAATACTCATGAATAGTAACCCCGACACAAAAAGGTAGAAATTCTACAATAAAATCTATACCAATATTTCGGTATAATGATATTGAAAGAATAACATTTCTTAAACTTATAAATAATTTATTTTAATTGTTTACACTTTACTAAAATAATGCATTTAATCATTCTAAAATGTCAAACTCATAAGATTTCATCACCAATAATCAAAACCCTCAGAAAAAAAATCTGCATATACCACATATATGATTCTCAAGCCATAAAATCATATTTTTCAATTTTCTACCTTCACATAACATATTTAATTCCTTTATTCATAACTAGACCATTTTCATGAAAAATACCAAATCAGTTCCAAAAATATTTCTTTTCTGGAATTTAGTAGAATATAGTTCCATATTGAACATATATTTTTCCCAGAATTTTTAAAAGTCATTTACTATTTTTCATATGGCCAAAACATCCAAATATTTAGACATTTATCAAAAATTGTACTTTTGTCTAAAAATTCTGAAATTCACAGAGTATACTCCTATCATATACATGTACTCCCAATAAAAATTTCATCAATTTTGGAGTTAACCACAAGGAATTATAAGCGGTTACTTTTAAAATAGTCTTTTCTCATAAAATTCATAACTCTCAATCTATACATCTAAAAATCACCATTTTTGGACACAATCAAGAAAACTCCTCAAAATGTCATTTCAAATTTTTTTAGAATTTTTGAAGGTCAGAAAAATTACGAAACTGAAAAACATAACAACCCTTAAAATTCCTTACTATCCCTTACCTCAAAAGAGCAGTACTTCTGATCGGTATAAGGCTGAAGAAAACTTGCACTGATGAGTAGAAACTCACAAAGTATCTAAATACTCACAAAATATGCTTCATAATATAGAGAGAGAACGAGAAAAAACTTATGTTTCTGGTGTGATTTTCAATTCTAACTTAGCCCTCTATTTATAGGAAAATATTAGCACGCCGAAGCAGACTTAACCTGCAACCTGATGGCTTTACCTGCTACTATTCCCACCCACCACATTTGAATAAAAATCTCAGCACATTTCTTCACCAACCAAGAGTGGGGCCCACCAATTCTAGAATTTTCTACCAAAATGATTAACTCCGAAAATTCAACAATTTCTGAACCAGTCATCTCGTAAAATTCATAACAAATCATACGTTCATTTTTAACGGTTCAAAATTTGTGGACATATACTCAACCTATATATGTATAACATATCCAAATATTACCACGATCCAACGGTCGGATTAAAAATTATAACCCTCGTAAAATATCTCAAAAACCCTAAATTGATTTTCAATACCTCCGTTCCGACAAAAATACAGATAAAACACCTCAACATTAACTCCTTCATTTTAACCACAAAAATATATCCCTCATTTATATCCACATAAAATAAATATTTCCTTATCATATGAATCAATAATTAATTATTCACAGATAATATTACAGAATCACATTTATGACAACCAGGCCGTTCCCAGGAAAGAGGGGGCTTTCCAATAAGGATTTCTCCTTACTAGCGCGCAATTAGATGACCAAACCTCTCCTTAGACAGAACTTTCTATACATTGCCAATAATGCTATCTAATAATATTTTTTAAATAATATGAATTATTGATCTGATAATGGAAAATACTATGCAGCAACAATTATTGAAACAACAATAATATAAAATATCAACTCAGCAATTATTGAATCAATAGAAGAAAATATTGAACAGTAATTATTGTGACAATTATTCAGTAGTGTCTTCTTACGTAAGAATCAATAATTTCAAAAATACTGTGCAATAATGCGTATTACTGTATTTTAACCACCGGGTATTCCAACAGTGTTAACGGTAACAACTACGCCGTTAATTATAAAAACTCATTTTTTGTCGTTATCTTCATCCGACTGTTTTCCGTTATGGGGCCCACAAAAAGTTATGCCGTCGTACGAATATTCCCCGACAGAAAGAATATTCCACGACCAACGAATATTCCCCGACAACAATGATTATTTTATAACCACTTGTTTATTTTGAAAAAATTTTACATTTCACCCATAACTGTAACTTTTTATCAATTTAACCATTTACTGAATTGTAATTATAAGAAAAATTGAATACTTTTATTTCATAAAATTCGGGGTCTTACAGGGTACTATTCACTCAGGATACTATTCATGATAAAAATTGATTTCTTTTCGGTCCAAATCATTTTTGATACAATATTATTCTTGAATTTTACTCCACAAATCAGTATCATGTTAACAATTTGGACGTTTTTGAATTCTGGATAAATTAAATTATAAATCTTTAAAAATTTATCATTTACTTTCATTTAATTGAATTCTTATATCACTGTCAGTATCCTCATACTTATATTATTATGAAAGTCATCTTTGGCCCGTAGTGCATAGATGGACTGTTGATCGGTATGATTATGATCAGGGATCATTCGATATAATCATGACCTATAATTTTACAAATGATGTGGTAAAAGTCCTCATTGGCCCGTAATGCATTGATGGACAGTTGTTGGCATGATCATGACCATTGATGATTACACGAATATCCTTGGCCCGTAGTGCATGGATAATTCGTGGACGTGATATAAATGAATATCCTTGGCCCGTAGTGCAGGGATGACTCGGTGAGGTGGATTATTTATTAAGCTGAGTCTCAGCGATAAAATTGATGATAAACTTTTTAAATCATAGAAGATAGTAGATATCATGCTCAACTTAATTCTTCTAATGGATTACTTGTTCTGCTGCAGTTAAACTTGATGTTTATTATATTTTATCAGTTTAACTCTGTTGAAGGCTAACGATAATTTATTCTGCATTATCTTAGTCATAATAATGTAGGGTTTTGGCACAGAAACGCACAGCGGAAATTAAAATTTTAAAGCAATTTTCGAAACTCTAAAACAGGATCCATGCGAAAAATCAATTAATTAAGAGGTTTAGAGATTATACCGAATATGAAAACGAGAATCTGAAATCGACTGCGCCTCGAATCTCCAACGCAATACAAACCGACTGCGTCTCTACGGTATCCACACGAACGCTCCGCGAATCGTCCTACGATCTGCAGAAGAAGGAATCGTGGTACTAGCCACCAATGATGAGGATTTTCGGAACTGTTTTCTCTAGTCTCTCTCTAAGAGCGGCTAGGGTTTTGTATTTTGACGTGAAACCTAAAGTAACTGATATATATCATATATATAGCAGTTAGGAGGAATTAATCAAAACCTAATATTATTAAAATTCGAATTTATATATATCTTAATTAAGTCCTACTTAATTAATATACCTATATATAAATTATCCTATTAATTTAAATTCGTAATTTAAAATTCTATCAATCACATTGATATCTTTAAATATTTACAATTTAAATTAATTTCCTTTTAATTACGTTCTTTGTGTGTGACCCTATAGGTTATTATTACGTTGGCAATAATTTTAAAATCGTATTATAAAATTATAAACAGTGAGCGGCATCTAGTAATGCATCACTGCTACCCAAGTAATAATAAGATCGATGATTCGATGCAACCTTTTCGTGATCAATGTTTCAATGTAATTTATTCCTTTTAACCTTAATATCCTAGATTAAACTCGAGTCATGGAATATGTCATACTCTTTATAATTTAATCTGAGTTTTCTTGATCAATGAGTAGACTATATGAAACAAATCACTATTTGAGCATGGCCATGCATTTCATAGTCCTACTCAATCAAGAGGCCTATGGATATCACCTATAAAATATAGGATGGTTAAATTCCATCTAGATCACTCATATTACTCACACGATTCATAATGAACCCAATAATCACCTTTATAGTCCACCCTATTAAAAGTGACATTTGATGATATCAAAGTACATAAATTCTCGTGTAGTAATATAGCGGTTTCAGGTCGGAGGACCATTACATCATTGTCACTATGAGAATTGCTAATGACACTTCGCATAATGCTCCATATAGAATTCTCATGGTGGGTCTGTCCAGTACATTGTTCTCTAACATGTACCTATGCATTGACTTAATATCTCATATATTTATGACCAATGAGATTTGGTCATCAGTCAATCCACATACTAGTCTCAATGTATCATTGTTGTCCCATCAACAATGATACTCGACTAAGGACATTTAAGAACAATGATACTAATTGTAATTATATAATCTCATGTTCAAGTCACATACTTGAAACTATATAATTTGTATCACTATTCTAAGGAATTTTATTATGTTAACAATTATATTACGCAGTAATTAAAACCATAATAAAATCATTTATTTATTCAATCAACAATAATAGCAAATGTTAAGCAATTATATCAAATAATTGGCCTCTAGGGCATAAACTCTAACAAATAATTCTTACTGGGCTAGTTGAGTTCACCCTTTTGGTTTCATTATTCTCTTCGAGAAATGAGAAAGTAGCTGGGACTAGTCGGGAAATGAAGTGACGGTCCGAGATGGTTGTTTTAGTAGTCCTCACTATTTAGTGTGATAATAAATATAATGAGGATTGAATTTGAGTTTAGATATTGTCTATGAGATAATATTCGTGTAAAAACTCAGCTATGTTTTGTCGTATTTTATACGACAGTTGTATTAATTAAGTTTGTATATGAATCTTGTACCATGAATTTGGCGACTCAGAATGGGTGATGTATACCTATTTTGGTGGCGTCACAGTTGGTATCAAAGCTTAGGGATATGATCCCCTGCTAAGATGTGAGACTAGAACTAGGGGGAGAGACGGGAAAATCCTTCGCTAGTATGACCTACCTATGTTTATTTGTTATTTAATGGGTCGGTTAGAATATAGGGATAATATGTGGCATGTCAATTAACCCTTATTTTGTGGCAGTGTTTAGAAATGACATCTGAAAATGTTGAGATAAGCAGTGGAGCACAGGAGACCGTTGAGTCACCACAGATCAATAACCAGGATAATGTGCATCAGGAAGGCAACAATCCTCAGGTAAATAACAACACCGACCAAATGATGAACGACAGAATGTTTAGAGGCTTTCTGTAATTCATGCAACAACAGGCGAGAGAGACTCTTGCGCAAAATGCTGGTGGAAATACTGACAACTCTCGGATGGTCACTGCTAAACAGTTCAAGTAGCTGGGACCACCGGAGTTTTTGGGAAAGCCAGAACCACTTAAGGCGGAGACGTGGATAAAATAGATCATCAAGATATTTGATGTATTGGGATGTTCTGGGCAGAAAAAAGTTCTATTTGCGACCTTCATGTTGCGAGGAAAGGCAGATTACTGGTGTGACACTACACTAAAAATGGCCTTTAACGAAGGAAATTTTGTGAAGGAATTTATTCCTTCACATGAGGAGTTGTTTAGCGAAGGAACAGTGAAGGAAAAAAGTATAGTGACAATATAGTTATTAGCGAAAGAAACATCCTTCACAATTTATATTTTTTTCCTCACAAAATTAGGGCGATATAAAGATTTTTGGAGCTAATTTATGATGAAAATTTGCGAGGAAAAAATCTATTTGGTGAATGAATTATTACTCACTATATATCATTATTCAGAAGTTTTTTGCGAGGGATAAAATTGGTCGCTATCTTGTTCTAAATAATTCTTTTTGAATTAATTGTGGTGAATATAAATACCTTAAATTTTTTACAATAGTAAATTTAATTTTAATAACACTTTTTAAGTAACTTACAATAAATACTATTTATTTTAATAAACTATAAAGTAAATAACTTTACACTATGTTAAACTTTAAAATTTTTCCATAAAAAGTTTATTTTTATGATCATAATTAAATAAAGTTAAAGTTAAATAAAAATAAAAATTAAATTAAATAATCCAAAAGACTTTAAATTTTATTTTAAGTATATAATATTAATCCAAAATAGTCTTTTGGAGATTAATTTAAAGTAACTTTATTTTTTGGTATTGTATTTAATATTCAGTTAAATAAAATTTAGGAGGCCTTTAATTAAAAAAGACTTTTGAATTATTTAATTTTATTTTTAATTAGTTCAGTACTAAACCATAAGAAAAAATCAAAAAAAACAGGATTTTTTCACAATTAAATAGGTCGTCACATTTCCGGTGATGGCCAAGGCCCGTATCGGCCATTTGGTGGAGGCCCAAATCCTTGAAGCAATTGGCATTGATTTTGTCGATGAAAGTGAAGTTCTTACCCTTGTCGACGATGAGAATCACATCAACAAGCACAATTTTTGGATTTCGTTCGTTTGTGGCTGCCGAAACCTCGGGGAAGCACTCCGACGAATCCGTGAGGGTGCGGCGATGATTCGAACCAAAGGCGAGGCCGGAACCGGGAACATAATCGAAACCGTTCGCCATGTTCGGTCTGTAATGGGGGATATTAGGGTGTTGAGGAACATGGACGACGATGAGGTTTTCACGTTCGCCAAGAAAATCGCAGCTCCCTATGATTTGGTGATGCAGACAAAGCAGCTGGGGAGGTTGTCGGTGGTGCACTTCACGGCAGGTGGGGTGGCGACCCCAGCGGACGCGGCGCTGATGATGCAATTGGGGTGCGATGGAGTGTTTGTCGGGTCGGGTGTGTTCAAGAGCGGTGACTTTTGCTTCATCCAGGCCAAAACGACTTTTTACATCTTCTGTTAGCATCATCTGGTAAATATGCTACTTTTGCTTCATAATTAAGGTGTATTTTTTGAAGCTTATACCAGTGATTTTATCAATATCATGTCCAGTTGTTCCAGATCATGTGCATAACTTAAATGTAAATTTTAGAGAACACCATGTAATGGTTTTTCACTTGAGCGTATACTGCTTGTGAATTATTTACAATTGCATAAAATCAATAAGTGCAATTGCCTTTTTTCATTGCCTCTGAACAATTTCAATACGGTGCCTATAAATTTAATGATTCTCGTATTCAGGATACTTGTTCATCTTCAGTTATGTCATATTTTGTTTTTGCTCAGTGAGCTTCAATTTCATGCATCTTCTATGTATTTAGAAAGCACCAACCTTCACTTTTACTGCAGGGTCAGCAATCAATTAGGATTAGAAGCGGTAGTGGAAGCAGCAGCTGAGTTTCTGAACAAGGCTGTGAAACCTGTCATTGTGGGAGGCCCCAAGCTAAGGGTAGCTAAGGCACAAGAGGCCTTTGAGGAGTTTGCCAAAGCTAGTGGGTATCCAATAGCTATCATGCCGTCAGCTATGGGCCTAGTTCCAGAGCACCATCCTCACTTCATTGGGACATACTGGGGTGCTGTTAGCACCAGTTTTGTGGGGGAGATAGTGGAATCTTCTGATGCCTAGCTATGTTTTTGTTGGGCCTATCTTCAATGATTACTACTCAGTTGGGTACTCATTACTGATTAAAAAAGAGAAAACAATTGTAGTGCAGCCTAATCGTGTGACTATTGGTAATGGTCCTTCATTAGGTTGGGTTTTCATGGCAGATTTCTTAACTGCATTGGCCAGGAAGCTGAAGAAGAACAGTACAACAGTTGAGAATTACCGCCGCATCTTTGTCCCTTCCGGTGTTGCTCTGAAGCGTGAGAAAGATGAGACTCTTAGGGTCAACATTCTCTTCAAGCACATGCAGGTAATGATCTTGATGGTGATTTAGTTTCCTTTAGACAAAATATTTGCTTACAACATTCTGTCCATTATGCTTTGGTGGTGCATCATGCTTCATTTAAAAGAGAGAGAGAGAGAAAGAAAACGATGTCTTCTAGATTGTACACAATCATGTTCTATAAAGTCATAAGACACATACCATACTTGTCACATATCGAACAAAATTCATTTACTCGTTTGGAGAGCGTTCTTGAGTACATTAAACTTGGCATTAAGCAAAATGACATACATCTGTAACCTATCTCATTGTTTGAGAGTCAAATGTCTCGATGAAATTTAAGACCACACTGGCTAGGTACTCTCAACTTTCACCTCCCATCTTTTTTTATCTGAGAAACATGCGAAAACAACACCTCATTCGAGTAGCACATAGATAAAGGAAGAAAAAGATATGGTTGTAGTGAATCCTGTGTCTTAAATTTGAGATGTTAATCTTCCAATTCTGCATTAAATGGAGAAGTAATAGAACTTGAAATCTTTTGTCCTTCGGTCCCATAATTGTAGAAGATGTTTCAGTTATCATATTTAACATTTGATCTTGAAGGTCTCCAACGTAAAGAAATGGAATGTATTGCACTAGATCTGTCCCACTTTGAATCTATTTTTTTAATGGATTTGTTCATAGAACTGTATCATTGCCTTCGCCATTTGATTAAAACTAGCTCATTAACAGGTGAGGTTGAGTGGAGATACAACAGTGATTGCAGAGACAGGGGACTCATGGTTTAATTGTCAGAAGCTCTCACTTCCTAAAAATTGCGGGTAAACAAGCTCTTTAGTGAGCGTGGCATATTATTCTACTACTACTATTACTCCTTGCGGCATCCATCAGTTAAGTTCATATTCTGTGACCCTGTAACCGGCTTCCTTCTAATGACTTGAGTTGTTTGTTTTCATTCAGGTATGAATTCCAGATGCAATATGGTTCCATTGGATGATCAGTGGGTGCAACTCTTGGTTATGCCCAGGCTGCTAAAGACAAGCGTGTGATTGCCCTCATTGGCGATGGGAGTTTCCAGGTTAGTAATAATACTAATTTTAGTAGCAGATTTTACATTGGCAACTTAGAAAATCTCAGCATTTTCTTATGTCGAATATGTATTGGATAACTAGAGAAGAATGCTATAACCTGCGCAGACATATTGGATGACTACAGAATAATGCTGTGACCTACGTAAACTATTGTTACAAGCAGACAGTGGCCCCTTTTGTGAATGTCTAATTACTATCTAATATTAAAATTATTATCTTATCAAGTATTTTAAAAATAAATTGTATTTGCGAATAAAAATGATCAAAAAGGTGTCAAGGGGAAAATAATGTGTCATTTCACTACTTGAATTTTTATATATCCATATAATTTTAGAAAAATACCTCACTTTTTGGTTAAAATAATTTTATCTAAACCTTAATCACGAGTATGATTGTTATATTATCATCATAGATCATTACCAATAAATAATTCTCTTTCCCCAGGTAACTGCACAGGATATCTCAACAACGAACAACGTACCATTATATTCATATTCAACAATGGAGGGTATACAATAGAAGTTGAGATACATGACAGCCCATACAATGTGATAAAGAACTGGAATTATACTGGACTTGTTGATGCTATCCAGAATGGCGAAGGAAAATGCTGAACTACCAAGGTTAGCATAACTAGATAACTTTTATATTGATTTAGATAATAAAAGAATGAGCAAAAATCTGATCAATTTATATTTTGTAATTGTATTCTTGTTGCACGTATAGCCACCTGTGATTAATCATAATGATTATGAGAGGACTCATGGCTACACTTCTCTCATTTCAACCTCCAAAAGTACTTTTGAAAGTTCACATAAAACCCGTCAAAAAGTAAACTAGACTAATGTTAATGCCAGTGATTCTATAATAAGCATATTTCTATAAAATAGGCATTGTTTTATTGATAAAAGTTATTATCCTACATTCATGACTATTTGCTCCAGCTTTCTAACATTTCTATGGTGATATAAATGGAGAAATCCTAAAATCTTAAGTTCATGAAGGGAAAAGAACAAATACTACATTAAACGTGATTAAGACAGACAGACCCTTATATGTCTAATAGTTTGGCAACTTTTGTTGCTATAGGTACTTCCTTAAATTGGATTGGTCCACTCTCAAGCAGTCAATGATCCACAATAAAGAGTGAAGTTTCAATAATCAAGAAAGTACTTGGGTGGTTGTTTAACCTTAAAATTCATTGACCAATTATGGTTGTTGAACTGGATATACCCGAGTTGTATTCTAACTTTGAGCAATGATGATTTTCTACTTCCCCTTTTAAATTTTCTTAGAGATACATTTATCTTGTTTTCTTCGACATATATAGTGATATATGGCATATATGACATATCTTGAATTGGTCCTTTTGAAGCAAAGAGTTGCTTGAGTCCCATTTTTAATCTTCAATATACTTAGTGTTCCCTTATAATTTGCATCCCGATGTCATACCAGTTGAGATCAGATAGATGTGATGAATTTGAATCAACCAAGGTAGACTAGGTATGTTTTGTACTATTGCTGGAGAAAAACTTTGGAGGTTGCCTTTGGAAGAAAGTTATTGGGAGTCCATGAAATCTGGAGTAGCTGATATGGTCAACACCGGTGGTCGTCACGGTGGTTCCATTACTGCAGCTCTTTTTCTGAAGCAGGTAACGCACACATTGATCAGTACACATTCAACACACTAGAGCATAAGTTCACCAGGCTCATTTTTTCTTATTTCTCATCTCATCTTATTGAAATTGAATTTTGGTGTTTCTTTTGCAGTAGGAAATTTACAGGTCCAACCTTGATTTTCAAAATGATGATGAAGTGGACCTAACATGATGTACACTTCATTCCATCTAGTTCGTTATTCTTTCAGTTTTCTTGTGTTAGTTATTACCTCCGTCCCACAATAAGTGATTTTTTAGGCTTAATATTTTTTTCCAAAATAAGTGATGTGTTAGAACTCCAATACAATATTTATAATATTTTCTCATATATGCTCTTATGCAGTCAATGGTATTTATTGCATCTTGCAATCACTACAATTAAATGACACTCATTAACTCTTCAACTTCAAAGAAAATATATTAAGGGTATTTTTGCCATTTTAGCTTGTGTATTGGTATGTGTGATTTAAGCTAAAAAATCACTTATTATGAGACAGAGGTAGTATTAAATATTGTAAGTACTATGATCTTTGGGAGATCAAGATATAATAACAAATTTTGTACTTATTTGAGCATTATCTATTTATATATGGAGTATTAGTTTTAATTATTGGCTCTTTATGCATTAGTTTATTAATTAGCTTGAAATATGTATGATATTTATATTAACTTGAAATATTAAATTTAATATTTATTATAGCAATTAATAAAAATAATAGTAATAATAATAAATATGAAATCATTGATTTGAAAATTAATTATAATTTTCAATGAATTTTGATTATTTAGCAATTAATTTTTTATTTACAAATTTATAATTTGTGAAAGAATTTTTCTCACTAATTTGAAGAAAGATTCTCAATTTATAATTAGTGAAGAAAAAAATTTTCTCGTTAAATAAATTTGTTCTTCATAATATATTATTTGTGAGGGAATCAAGTTATTCACTAATTTTAAATATTCATTCTTAAAATATTATTTGTGAAGGAAACCAATCTTTCACTAAATAACAATATTCCATTACTAAATACAATTTGTAAATAAAAAAGTTATTCACAATATATCTTTCACAAAAAATATTTAGTTACTACTTAGCGAAGGATACCTAATTGCGAGGAGGTCTAATGCGAGCAATCGTGTGAAGGAAATATTTTTTCGCAATAAATCTCTTGTGAGTGATATAGTATGTCTTGTGAAGGATTTGTCCTTCACTAGAGGCCATTTTTGGTGTAGTGGGAATCTGTAAAGCGTACTCAGCCTGCTGCACTGAAGATGTCTTGGGAGAAATTCCAAGAACTGTTCAACGACAAGTATTTTTTCGAAAGTATTCGTCGCATGAAAGAGGTAGAGATCATTAAGCTAACTGATAATATGCATACATTATCACTCTGCTATATTGGTTATTAGAATAGATTATTTTATTTCAATAATTGCATGATGATATGTTTTAATTTTTGTAATACTTCTTAGTAAATTGTCAGTACTTACCAGACTGTTGCCATGGTCCTGCAGGTTGTGAAGATTGGAGACTCTATTTTTGTAGGTAAGAGGCCGACAACCTAAACTATGTTGACATGATTTTTTTTCTCATGTGTATTCAAATATTGGATTTTCAGCGTTGAGTTGATTAAGTAAAAAGTATTTTGAACTTTGTTTCCAAATTACAGAGTTTAGTGTAAAATTTATTTAACTAGAAAAGTCTAAATTTTCTTGAAACAGGCTACTCCAAGAGTTATTTCATGTGTTATGCATGACTAGGATTTTATTTAACTGGATTGAGCAGGTTGAAAGTGTGAAAGATAATGATGTGGTTTGCAAAATAAAGAATTCTGCAACATTGGCCGGGTCATTGTTCACTCTGCATGTTTGTCAAGTTCATATTGAATTGCCTACCCTCTCTGATAAATATAAGGATGTCAGTGCTGCTTTCATCCATTATCTGCTGATCATTTTTTTTTGGCTCCTTGAACGCGTTCTTAGCCTTTTATGTTTTGTTTGTTTCATGCATAAAAAAATATCAGATATGATAAAAAAAGTAGAAAGAAAATTACACCTTTGCGAGAACTGGTGGAAGTAGTTGATGCAGGGGGCTGATAGGGGTCATGCTAAGGGACATTTAGAATCCAAGGGGCTGACTGCAGGGGGAGGGAGCTCTGCGATATAGGACTAGCTCTCCACCCCCCCAACATAGTTAGCCATTGCAAAACATTAAGTCTCAAACTATAGTGACATAGAGAGAGGAAGAGAGCTCCGACTAGGATAAGGATGGGCGATAAAGTGCAGCAAGTTAGCCAACATTTCCCTATTGCCACTAGAGATTTAGCAACCTCAAACTTTATTCAAATAAGCAAGAAGGTAACTACAACCCATCTTTTTATATATTAACTGTCCATTTATTTTTTAATTTGTTTGATTATATATGGTTGGGGGGGTTGTTGTTGTGTTGTGTTTGGGGACCATGAAGGGTCCGGAAGTCATAAGGTTGGGATATATAAAGGAGAACTTGTGCTTTGTATGTATAAATAAAATCATGTAGTGTGCTTATATGGATTGCACTTACAATGTTTGATATAATGCTTGAGAGACAGTTTTTGGTGCTATATGTTATGTTAACTATGTAGTCAAACCAAACTTGGGGCCACAATTACCTTTCCAGAAAAAAAAACTGCAAGCTGAGGTTAATACATAATAAAAATGTAAAAAGATATATCTTTTACTATTATATTTGAATGTTAATAATATTAAAATTTCGTATTTGATTAGATTTTATTGGTAGAAAGAATATGACTGTACTATGACACTATCAATGTCAAAAACTTTATGGAAATAGGAGTTGATTATGGTAAAGGAGATAATTGTGGTAGTAGGAATTAGAGTTGTAATAGGACACTAACAAAATCAAAAGCCATTTTGAAATAGGAGATGAAATATAATAAAGAGTTGTAATAGGACACTAACAAAATCAAAAGCCATTAGATGTCACATTTAATCCAAGTGGTGGATAACTCATGGCAGGTGAGACCTATATATGTTGATCGATTGGACTTCAGTGACCATCACTTATTTCGAATTGAGGTATATATTATACTCTATTGGCTTGAACTTGGTACAAATCCACATATCCAGTTCTAGGTAGGATATGAGAATGCTTTTGTCTGAGTAATACATTATATGATTATATCTCTTACGAGCAAAAAAAAATGAACTTTATAAAATATTTTGCATTTACATTCTTCTGGAATCTTTGTAGCTGAATTTTTATTGCAAATGATACTTGATTATGGAACAACATTTTATATCAAGCAGATGGAGGAGAATATTGTTGGTTTTCCTTTTTTTATCCCTTTCATCTCCAACCCTGGCTGTTTTTGTCTTTCTACTATCAATAAATCTAGGATATTGAGAAGATCAGAATGAGACTCCAAAAACTTCAACTCAAGTTTGCTTCCAAGCCAATTGTCGTTATAACTGAAAATGTCAATTGGTTTTGAATATGTAATGAAAATATGTATCAAGAAATTTTGTTTGCCATTTGGTTCATACTAATATAGGGCATTTAGCTATTTCCCTTTGCAAATGAGATAATTTGATGCAGAATTTATTCTTGGTGTGCGGCAAGCGTCAACGAATTGAACAATATGTGAAGTTTTCTGTAGTAAATTATTTATTTCAGGTAAACAAGTTTTACAATATTCAAATATATTACTCCATAACCTTCTTTTTGTTTTTCTTTGCCTTCTAATTTTTTGTTCCAGGATTATGACCGAGATCCAGAGTTTTATAGACATTTGGATTCTTTTGAGGTTATTGTACTCTGTTCTAAGCTGCATATACTACCTCATAATGGGTGTTCAGATGGGACCTTTAAGAAATCTATGAAGCAGCTCTTGGAAGGGTTTTATTTGGCTAGATCATAATTTGTCTTCAAGTGAAAAAAGAGACTTCAACTGCTTTCTGTATTTTGGTAAGGTCTCATTTCGAAAACAATTCAGATCTCCAAGACATAATTATGCTGTTAGGTTGTTGATGATCAGTTCGGGGACTTTTTGTTTTGATTATACTCCCTCTATTTTCTAAGTTGTATTTGACTATTGACTTTTTTTTGAAGCATATTTAGATTGTTTTTGATACATAAGAAAAGTCAACTTGTATTTTCTAGATATTTTTTTTAATACTTCCTCCGTTTCACAAAAGGAATATCATGCATCAACCTTTTGTTTTTGTTTAACAGAAAGAGTCCACTTATTACTACTTATTATTATTATTTTGTTTTTGTATTTTGTTTTTGTATTCGTTTAACCTTGGCATACCCTTTTATTCTCTTTTTGTTATGGATTGTAAAAAGTTAAGTTGAGGCAACCCTTTCTTTACAGTAAATAAATTACAAATGTAATAAAGGACGGGAAAAAATAAATCAGTTGGCTACACTTTGGTCAAGAAAAACTGGAAAAAAAAATTAGAAAAAAGGAAGAGTAGAAAAATGATTTGTCCACAAGTTGAGGTCACTTATTTTGCCACTAGCCTAAAAACAATAGTCAGATACTTATAGTGTAATATATAGATCGGTAAACTCTCACCACTACCCTTACAATGTATATTTATTTGTTTTTTTTATGTAAAATTTATTATCAAACAACAATTTACTCTTTTTAGTATATTTTAATTTATTAATTGTACGTATAGATTTATTATTAAAGATTAAATAATCCCGCCGCAACGCGCGAGTTTGTATCTATTTTATGACTAATCTAAGGTACTAATGTCATTTCAGTCCTCCTTGTTTTAAGTATTGAGTAATAGTATGATGATATACGAGTTTATGTTATCTTAGACCATCTTTTGTTCATAACATTTGAGTGATGGATATGCATGCACATATCATAGTCCATTCATACATGCAAACATGTATGCTATATTTGTTATCATTCATACTACACGGTCTAGGAGTACTTATTACTCCCTCCATTCTTATATATAAGACGTTTTAGGCTTTTTTTTATATTCCTAATTATTTGTCGTTAGTAGTTATCTAGGAGAATTAATCACTTTTTTTCTCATATTACCTTTTATTACTCCACCTAATTTTTTGTTGTATATTTATCATTACCGTATCTTAAGGCTTTCTCTCCTCCCAACAAAACATTTTCATCTTTTTTCTTTCCCCT
Source organism: Panax notoginseng (assembly GCA_016801055.1). NCBI lineage: Eukaryota > Viridiplantae > Streptophyta > Magnoliopsida > Apiales > Araliaceae > Panax > Panax notoginseng. The sequence continues at coordinate 46,627,383 of CM029020.1, forward strand.
CTCCATCTCTCTAGTTGATCATGTCTTTAATTTTCAGCAATTTTTGGTCTCTTCCACTTCTCAGATTAATTATGGTGTTAAAAAATTTCATTTTTCAAAATTTTTTTGCCTCCATATATATGAATTCTTTAATGGAGATTTTCTCACAGAGTTTGTTTAGTCACAAACACCATGGAAGATGACAAAGGCGTGGCTTTTTCTTCTTCCGATTTACAAGATAAATCCACTGGTGAGACTCTTAAAGTTGCACGAGATTTTGATTTGAATTTACCGGCAGATACCGGCATCGATTTGAACAAGATCCCAGATGACGAAGGTGAACTTTCTATGGAGGAAGAAAAGCAAAAGGTTTTCTTGGAGATTTTTAGGATTTTTTACCCCTACTTTTTTTAACTTACTGTCATGTTGTTTTTGGTGATTTATTTGCTTTAAATTTTGGAAATGATGCTGCGCCCATCTATTATTTTAGATCAGTTGTAATGGATTACAGATTTTTGGGGATGAAATGGTGATGGATTTTATTTTTGGGTATGAAGATTATTTAACCTCTGGTGTTATTCCGTTAAATTTTGATTTTACCTCTGGTGTTATTCCGTTAATTTTTGGTGGTGTTCCTGTAATGAAAGTTTGATTTTTTTTAATTTACAAATTTACACATTCTGAATTCCGCCTTTTATGCCTCAATCCAGCACTTTGGGTATTTGTTGATTGAAATATTGTACCTGTTGCAGTATAATGTAGAAGAAGTTCACAGCCATCTTCGTTTATTTGATCAGAACACCCAATCAAGATGCCCAACGAGATTCTTCTAAAAAATACATTTTGTCCAAGTCTAGTAGCTTGTGTTGAACTGTTACTTGTCGACAATGCCTTCCAAATCCATTGGTTTGACATAAAGAATGACAAACTTGCATAGCTTGTTTAAAATTAGCAATTGTTAAATTTGACGAGCAAGATGTGAGCAGGCATTGAAATTTTGCTTCTGAATTCCAAGTTCTTGGGAATCTTTATGTTCTTGGCATGCCTTATTTTGACTGAATCCAAGGAGTTGACCTCATTCAAATGATCAAATGAATATGGACAAAAGTTTGATAAAAGAGAAATAGAGAGCTAGGTATCAAGGTAGCTTCGTATTGTGCTGCTTGTGCTGCTTTTGCTTCAGATTAACTGTAGCTTCGTATTGTAAAAACTTGCAGCTTTGTTATGTTTATCTGAGCCATATTGTTTGGGAGTGAAGGACCCTACTATTTTCGTCAAATATTCAGCTAACATATCATGATGAGATTATTGTTTATATGATTAATATAGGACAAGAAGATAATGAAATCATGGAAAGACAACCTCATGAGTAACTTATCATGTACAGATCAATTGTAGAGAAAAGAACAAAAGATGGAGCAACAATTAACTCATGACTAGAATGCAATTATGGAAAAGACCAACTGAACATACATTCAACTTAACTCAAACATAAAGCCTGTATTTGATGGTGATCCTTTTGTTGCAAACTAAACATCAAGACCGCATATCAATATTGTAGTACAGTACATTTTTTTGAGATTACACTCCATTCAAACAAAATTTCAATTTAACTGACTGAGCACATTTTGTACAAGCGCAGGATCACATTTCATTCGAATAGGAAGACGACCTTCTCTTTCTAGTGTTTTTTTCTTTGAATGTGGAAGCTTATATTTGTTGGAGCCTTGCACTTTCATAGTCTCGATCATGCATTGTTGTAAACTCAAAAATATATAATTTAACTTTGTAGTCGAGAAAGTTTCAAAAGATCTCTCAACGGCGCTAATTAGTTCATCTATAGTTTTTGAAGGAATTTGATATTGCAATGACTGAATGGCACGAAAAAATCCAAGATCGACATTCATATCTGGAGAGTTGGCAGGTTGATACATCAAACGAATATCCAAACCATCTTGCGACGCAGCTTTACGAAATTCTTCATCATCGGGACTAACATGTGTTTTTGCATTATCTTGCTGAATAATAATTGGATTTTTTAAATCATCAATTGGCAACTTAGCTCGAACAGCAGGAAGTATTTTTTCTATCAAGACTGTACGTACCATATTTTTCCCAACTGAGTTAATTGGTTTTGTCTCTAATGTTCCAGCAACTCGATTAATGCTATTTCTTTTAGCAGGCTCCTTAGTAACGAATGGAAATATACCAATTTTTCCCGAGAACAGTTCATTTCCTTGTGAATCAAACCTTGGTCGAGCTATAGCAGCTAAAAACATAACTTTTGCAATAAAATTTTTGCTCTTAGACGTGCGCAAAGGCTCTTCTTCATCTGGGAGGAGTATGCACCTTTCTGAAGTTTTTGTTATAAAAAACCACTTCTCATCAATGTGAATAATGTTGTACATGTCAATAAACATTGGATCATGTGGTAAAGTACTTGTGTTAAGCATCGATAAACAAAACTGTAACCTGGATTTTTTATTATCCTCCTTCAAATATGGTTTGATGGAATTTGAGTGACGCCTAACACCTCCAGCCTTGAAAAATCTGTATAATGATGTTTTATTATAGTGTGTGGCACAAGCCATGGATTGAAAAGTCGTTCGCTCATGTAATGAAGTTTGACGAATGCGCTCAACATCAATCTGAACTCTTTTGCAACCACAATTTTTTGTTTTTTTGTGTGATACATCAACCACACCTTCCACAAAATTATATTTTGCTTGCTTCCAAATGCGTTGAACAGTCCGAATTGATACGTTAAACAATGAAGCAACTGTTTTTGTTGTGTCCCGTTTTAATTTCCCATCAACACTTCTTCTTGACAAGACATCATACATAGCTCGACGTTACGCATTGGGCAAATTCTTTCTAGGTCGAATTTCTCCTTCCGATATATTTTTTGAACTTCTTCGTCACCTAACAAAGAATTATGAAGTACAAAATAAATTAATATTCAAAAGGAGAATTCGATTAAATAAATTAAAATTTAAACAAAGTTACATGTCAAAAAAATTAAAAGTATTGGGTTGCACTTGTGTTGTTCAACTCTCTAAGCATGTCAAAAGGAAAAAGTATTGGGTTCATAGTATGAGTTATTTTGGACCAATTTGGAATAGTGAGATGAGATTGCTAGTTGATCCTAGTAAACATTCACTAGAAATGAAAAACAGGGCATATAGTCTCCATTAATGAAAAATAGGGCATATAGAAATGAAAAACAGGGCATATCAATCTACATAGATTGCTAATTTTGGATCAATTTGGAACAGTGAGATGATGTTGCCAGTAATTGGAACTCTATGGTTGATGGGTAATTCAGAATGGATTGTGGGAGAATATCATGGAATAGTATATTCTTAAGTGAAGAATTAATGAAATTGTAAACTTGTGTAACTAAAACATTTTCTAATATATCCATATGGTCTGTGTTGAAGATGCAGAAAAAAAAATTGATCTAGTAGTAAAAAACAAAGTTGAATTATGGAATAGTATGATCTCAACTTATATTGCATAAAAAAAGAATAGAAAAATAAAATAAAAAATAACATACCTGATTCTTCATGCAAGGGAGAAGTGTTTAAATCAAAATGTGGTTGAATTTCTCTATTAGCATGTGCTCCGCCATCCAAATTTGTATCAATATAATCTGAAAATTCTCTGCTACCTTGAGATGATAGTTCTCCACAAAAATTAATATCAACATTCAAATCAAAATTATTTCTCAAAAATTCTTGATTTTCATTCAACTCATTCATTGGACTTTCTTCATCACTTGGAAGAATATTTAAATCTATAATTCTACTTGTTATCATGTTGGAGTGAGTTGTATTTTTTCTTTTAAAAATTCATGTGGCCTACATAATTTTTTATATACAAAAATGGTGGGAAAGTTGAAAAAACAAAAATTAAACAAAAAAAATTATAGTGCTGGGCGCCAATTTAAAATGAAAAATAAGTACTGAAATAAAGTTTTTTTAAGTGGAGTACTACCGTAAATTAAATTGTGAGGGAGAGAGTGGAGTTTAAAATTTTGATAATTAAGGTGTTTTATGGGGAGAGAGAAAGGGGAAAAAAGAGTAAATATGATTATTGAGTTTTTTTAGGAGTAAGTTTAGGAAATTGTTAATCTGTTAGTATTGAAGAGAGAGTATGAGATAATGAGATAAGTGAGGTGAAGGGTATTATAGACAATTCATAGTATAGTTAATGCTTTTTAACCATTTTCTTAGTTATTGTGCCAATGTCAAAAACGTCTTATATATAGGAATGGAGGGAGTAGTTAGTATCTTATTGTGTAAACAAATGCTTAGCTAAAACCGTCATCATGCATAAATTATGGATGCGCATAATGCATCATATGTCTCGTCATTGTTCATGATGATTAATGAGACGGATCTCAAAATCAGAGTTGTAGTATAGACTTAAATGTGTCCACTGATTGATGGTGTGTTTGTGTGTGTGTGTGTGTGTATATATATATATATATATATAGCTCTGTTGAAAAGGCCTTCATTGACCAACATTTTGGTTTGGTTTGGTTTGCCCCTCTGTTGTCTAAATTTTAAATTGCTTGATTAATTTTGCAGAGTTCTTTTTTTTCAATGGCTAGGTTTTAACCTTGAATTGTTTGTCTTGAATGGAACTCGCCATATATCGTCTATTCTCTTGATTCAATTTGTGCATAAATTTTAATATAAGAAAGGGGATAATTGTAGGTCAACCCTAAGTTGTGGGTCACTTCTCATTCCAAAGGCAGAACACGTCTATCTATATCTCCTCTCCTGAATATAACGTATTGTGCCCCATCGGGTTTAAGTCCTTGTTATTTGGTCGCATTTGGATGATCGTAATGAATAATTGAACACTCCCTACTTTTTTTGGGTTCATTAGAAAACCCTATGCAAGTGTTGAATGGATCTTTAATATGAATCACACACTAACCCGCTCAAATAGGACTGATCATTCGGTTATAATCGAACCGAATAAGCTATTCAGTTATAATAGAAAATCGACATTTGTGCAATTTTGGTATCCGAACAAATAACCCAATTACCGAATTTACTATTAGGTTGTTCGGGTAATAATCGAATAAACAAAGTTCAATTGTTAAATCCAAATTACAAGTATCAATAATAAAGCCGAAACCTTCAAAAAGAAAGAAGAAATAACCGTCAACGAACGACAACCAAACAAGGCATTATAGATTATGGAGCCAGAGATCAAAGAACAATACGATAACCATGGCGATAAATAAAGCGAGATATGACATCACCTTCGAGGTGACTAACACCTGTGGTCGAATAACCTAGAGGCTAGAAGATAGATACAAAAAATGTATCAACACTTTTACCGGTGGAAAGTGAAAGGGCATCATCGGCAAAGGTGGGAGGACCGGTGGAGACTGAGAGAGGCGAAGAGGACTAGACGGCGAATCGAAACTGAGAGGCAGAGGCCGGAGAGGAAAGAGGAATTGGGAATTGGGAATTGGGATGTGGGGATTGGGATCTGAGAGTCAAAAACTCAAAATACGAATACTAATATACTATACATATACACCAGTATAAAATTAGTATTTATTTTTTAATTAATAAATTCGATAATTAGGATACCTGAATAACCTATTTTTTAAAACCGAATACCGAACAATAAATCAGATATAACTGAAATTAGAAAAAAAACAAAAAATCGAAATAATTTGGTTAAAAAAATTCGGTTGTGTTCGGTAATTCGGTTTTATCCGTTTTTTGCTCACTCTTACTCTCAAAGCACACGGGAGTATTAAATTTGTCATAAAATCTAATCTAATTAGAATCCACTATTCTTTGAATTGAACAAAATGCTATACACTTCCCTGCTCTTATATATGTTGCGTTTATGTGTTTGGAGTGACGAGATGCGAAGGGAAAGTATAGGAGGGGAAATGATGAAAAGGGATGAGAATGAATTATAATTTTCCCTTGTCATGTTTGTGAGTTTTAGAAAGAAACGGAAGGGAAGGGAAGGGATGAAAATGAATTATAATTTTCTCTTTTCATGTTTGTCAGTTAATATATATATATATATATATATATATATATATAACATATCATATCATCTGCCTTCAATCAAATTGTGCAAGTGTTTGATGATTATTGAATATATACTTATTTGATTGGACATGAATGGGACGAGGTTGCTTCCTTTCTAGTGTGTTTTGTGTAGTCTGCAGGGTTTCTTTGATGGCATGTTTTTCTTCTCAGTTGTGGTTGCTTGATTTTTTTTTTTTGCGGGGGGCGGGGGGGGGGGGGGGGGATATATATATATATATATATATATATATATATATATATATATATATATATAACATATCATATCATCTGCCTTCAATCAAATTGTGCAAGTGTTTGATGATTATTGAATATATACTTATTTGATTGGACATGAATGGGACGAGGTTGCTTCCTTTCTAGTGTGTTTTGTGTAGTCTGCAGGGTTTCTTTGATGGCATGTTTTTCTTCTCAGTTGTGGTTGCTTGATTTTTTTTTTTCCGGGGGGGGGGGGGGGGGGGGGGGGGGGAAGAAATAAACCATGTATTAGAAATGAAAACAAGTACATCTAAATTTCCTAGACTGGCAAGTTTTATTGTTTTTCTTATTTGGTTTCATTCTTTTCTTCCCAGCTTGGGCATCTTAATGGTCTAATATCTGTAAAATGAAAAAGAAAATTTGGTTGCATGCCTCTTAACTGAGTTTAATTGCAGCTTAAAAAAGTTCATGCCATAACATTATATTAATTATTGTAATAATGATGCCATGAACTTTTACATGAAATCTTTTAAAAGTTGATACTTAACATTATATTAATTATTTTAGACTAACATTATACTAATATTATTTATTTTTCTCTTGTAGCTGCAAGTAAAGATGCAAATTAATGAAAGGATGATTGCAAAAGAACAAGAGTTTCACCATCTTTTCAATGATGTTAATTTGATACTTTCTCTAATATGGTTAAATTTTAATTTTTATGATCAATAGTGTATGATGATGTTTAATTAATATGTATGGTATAATTAAATTGTGATTGGTGATGATTAATTATTCAAATTTTTTTTTTGTAAATTATTTGAATGAAATTTATATTAGGTGACTGATAAATAAATTCGGACGTCCGAATATTCCAATAATATGTTTATCCAGATAAAATAAACGGTATTATATATTATTTGTATTCGGATAATATTTTGAATATCGGATATGGATAATATTTTTAAAATTAGTTAGATATATGAATACGGATAGTATCGTATATTTTCGTTTACGTATTATATGTTTATCCAGATAAAATAAACGGTATTATATATTATTTGTAATCGGATAATATTTTGAATATTGGATATGGATAATATTTTTAAAATTAGTTAGATATATGAATACGGATAATGTCGTATATTTTCGTTTACGCTCTTCCTATAGGACTTTTGTAAGACCCCGAATTTTATGAAATAAAAGTATTCAATTTTTTCTTATAATTACTATTCAGTAAATGGTTAAATTGATAAAAATTTAAAGTTAAGGGTAATATATGAAATTTTTTTAAAATAAACAAGTGGTTATAAAATACTCATTGTTGTCGGAGAATATTCGTTTGATCGTGGAATATTCTTCTTGTCGGGAAATATTCATACGACGGCGCAGCCTTATGTGGGCCCCATAACGAAAAGCGATTGGATGAAAAAAAAGACAAGTATACGTTGTTTATAAATAACGGTGTAGTTGTTACCGTTAATACTGTTGGAATACCCGGTGGTTAAAACATAGTAATACGCGTTGTTGCACAGTAGCACACGGTATTGCACCAATTATTGATTCTTACGTAAGAAGGCACTACTCAATAATTGTTACAGTAATTACTGTTCAATATTTTATTTTTGATTCAATAATTGTTGCGTTGATATTTTATATTATTGTTGTTTTAATAATTGTTACTGCACATTATTTTATTATGTTATTATAATATAATAATAATGATATTTTTACAATGAATGTGGGATATATGAGTGTATGAGGAGAAAGAGTATTTTTGTTGTATTAAATGATTAACAAATATTTTGTGTGTCGGTGGACCCCATTTCTTGACTGAAATTTGATTATAGCTTGTAAAATCGTCCGTATGTGGATTTCGGTCAATTCTGTTTGGAATTTGGAAAAACTTTCTTCTGCAAAATTGTAGAAAATTGAATTTTCTATAAAAAGTCGCGAGATTCAAATTTCTGATAAAAGGGCTATTTATTATGAATTATTGAAGTTCTGAAATTTCGGAATAATTAATTTTTGGAAGTTTTAATTGTTTTATTTAAGAAAAACGTTTTTTGCACTTTGGTGGCCCTCATTTTCACATGTTAATGGCTGAATTCAGATCTTCAAAGGTGGGCTTGACAAAAATTTAAATATATTAATATTATATTAAATTTTCTGCTTTGGTGTTCTAAGCATTTTCCTATAAATAGGGTGCTTAGGTTAGAATTGAAAATCACACCAGAAACTGAAGTTTTCTCTCTATTTCTCTCTCGATATATTGAGCGTACTTTTGTGAGTATTTTAGTACTTTGAGTTTTGCTATACGGTGCAAGTTCTTTCAGCACTATATCCAGTATTCCAGTCAGAAGTATTATTCTTTCTGAGGTAAGGGATGTTATTTTCTTCGTAAGTGATATTATTTCTTCAATATCATTATGCCAAAATATTGGTTGGAACTTTTTATCAAATTTGGAACTTTTTCATGTCGAAGTTACTATTCATGACGGGTTATTATTCATGAGTTACTATTCACGAGTTACTATTCATGGGTACTATTCACTACAAAATTAGTTTCTTTTTCTAACAAAATTATAGTTGATTTATGAATATTACTCTGGAGATTAAAACTATGTATTGATTATATTGATTTTATTATCATATATAACATTTTTATAACCCTGATGTTGAAATTCTCTTTCACTGGAGTGTAAAGATAGGTAGATTATTGGTATGATCATGACTATAGGTTCTCTTTGGCCAGTAGTGCAAAGTTGAATTGTTGACTGGTATGATCATGGCCATTGAATTTATAATTGAATATCTTTAGCTTAAGTGCAAAGGTGAATTGATCAACATGTATGGTTATAATTATGATTTATATAAATTCTGAAATAATTATGTATTTCTTTGAGATATGAATATCTTTGGCATGTAGTGCAAAGATCAATTTTTTATGAATATCTTTGGTCCGTAGTGTAAAGATGACCCGTTATTGAATATCTTTGACATGTAGTGCAAAGATGACTTATTGTTGAATATCTTTGACATGTAGTGCAAAGATGAACTGTTTATGAATATCTTTGGCCCGTGGTGCAAAGATGAATTTATTAGTATGATTATGAACAGGAACTGTGATTTGGTATAACCATGATCTTTGATGTTTCAGGTAAAGACATGTGATAAAAATTATCTTCGTCTTGGATGCGAAGAGGAATTTAGAATCACAATTATGATTATGAATTATTCATATGATTGTAGAAAGGAACTGTTGATTGATGTTACATGGATAAAACATTGTTGGTAGACTTTTAACGTGGAGAATATAATAGACTTTATAGTCTATTTGACTCTTCTAATGGATTGCTCGTTCCGCTGCAACTATGGTTGAAAAATTTTATCATCTACCATATGTTCTAAATCTCTGATTTATTTCTGACGAAGGCTATTGATAATTTAATTATCTTTAGTTATGATATTCTTTACTGAGTTAGTTGTGCTCACCCTTTTGCTTCACAATTCCTTTCAGGTAATAAGAGTGTTGTCGGGTCGAGCGGAGATAACAGGGGAATAGAACGGTGGTCTATAGCTGTTGAGGTTCCCCCTAAATAGTATGAAAATAATTTTATTGAGAACTTTAGATAAGTGTGTCGTATTGTATACGTCATTTGATATTTAATTTTGAACCGAATAGGGTGAGGCGAACCCAACTTTGGAAGGGTGTTTTGTCACTATCATACAAGATATCTAATGACATACAACCTCGAGTTATCATAAGACAGGGTTGTGCATATCCACTTGCTGAGTATATCTACAAGCACTACCTATATGATCTTGGAGTTTGGTTAAAGTATAATTCTCAATTAGAGACGATGGAGATAATGATATATCAAGAGAAGACTCACCATTGGGAAGAATATGATAGTAATCTTCTCATTTTTTTTTGGTCTATTGGGACAACCAAGGATAATTCTGTGGCCATATGATATCTATCATAACTTAGAAGCATGGCCTCCCATGTACGAAGGTTTCTTTGAGCACTTCCCAAAGGTTTTAATTTCTAAAATAATTTTTGACTGTACCTTTATGTAAGGTGTCATGCTGACGTGCTATCCAAGTTGGTGTCCAGAGTCACAGTTGGTATATTTTAGTATCAAAACTCACAATATATGTGTTGTTATATTTTTTACGACAATTGTTGTAATAAAGTTGTAGTTATTTTTTGTATCATGTATTTGGCGACTCAGAATGAGTTGGATGGAATGGACCTATTTTGGAGGCGTCACAGTTGGTATCAGAGCTTAGGGATATGATCTCTGGCGGAGATCAGGGAATAGAACTAGGAGGGGAGAGACGAGTAAATCCTTCGCTAGTGTGTCCTACCTAAGCTTATTTGTTGATCAGTCATAATATCGGGATATTATGTGATATGTTAATTTGTTAAATTAACCTTTGTTTTTGAAGCTGTATTCTAGAATGATATCTGAAATACAGGAGATGAGCAATGGAGAAATCATGATGACAGGAAAGATGGAATCTGAAATAAAAGTAAGGTATTCTCAACTCTTTGAAATACCAGGTACGTAAATTTCGAGGACGAAATTTTATAAGGAGGGGAGATTGTAAGACCCCGAATTTTATGAAATAAAAGTATTCAATTTTTTCTTATAATTACTATTCGGTAAATGGTTAAATTGATAAAAGTTTAAAGTTAAGGGTGATATATGAAAAAATTTTAAAATAAGCAAGTGGTTATAAAATACTCATTGTTGTCGGAGAATATTGGTTTGGTCGTGGAATATTCTTCCTATCGGAGAATATTCATACGACGGCGCAGCCTTATTCGGGCCCCATAACGGAAAGCGATTAGATGAAAAAAATGACAAGTATACGTTATTTATAAATAACGGTGTAGTTGTTACCGTTAATACTGTTGGAATACCCGGTGGTTAAAACACAGTAATACGCGTTGTTGCACAATAGCACACGGTATTGCACCAATTATTGATTCTTACGTAAGAAGGCACTACTCAATAATTGTTACAGTAATTACTGTTCAATATTTTATTTTTGATTCAATAATTGCTGCGTTGATATTTTATATTAATGTTATTTTAATAATTGTCACTGCACAGTATTTTCCATTATCAAATCAATAATTCATATTATTTGAATAATATTATTAGATAGTATTATTGGCAATGTCTAGAAAGTTCTGTCGAAGGAGAGGTTTGGTCACCTAATTACGCGCCAGTAAGGAGAAATTCTTATTGAAAAGCTCCCTCTTTCCTGGGAACTGCCTGGTTGTCAATATTATGATTCTGTAATATTATTTGTGAATAATTAATTATTGATTTATATGATGAGGAAAATATTGATTTTATGTGGATATAGATGGAGAAAATTTTTAAAGTGACAATTGTTAAAAATTGATATGTTATCTTTTCTGATAAAATAATATTTTATTATATTATTATAATATAATAATGATGATATTTTTACAATGAATGTGAGATATATGAGTGTATGAGGTGAAAGAGTATTTTTGTTACATTAAATGATTAACACATATTTTGTGTGTCGGTGGACCCCATTTCTTGACTGAAATTTGATTATAGCTTGTAAAATCGTTCGTATGTGGATTTCGGTCAATTTTTATTTGGAATTTGGAAAAACTTTCTTCTGCAAAGTTGTAGAGAATTGAATTTCCTATAAAAGATCGTGAGATTCAAATTTTCTGATAAAAGGCTATTTATTATGTATTATTGAAGTTCTGAAATTTCAGAATAATTAATTTTTAGAAGTTTTAATTGTTTTATTTAAGAAAAACGTTTTTTGCACTTTTGTGGCCCTCACTTGCACATGCTAATGGCTGAATTCAGATCTTCAAAGGTGGGCTTGACAAAAATTTAAATATATTAATATTATATTAAATTTTCTGCTTTGGTGTTCTAAGTATTTTCCTATAAATAGGGTGCCTAGGTTAGAATTAAAAATCGCACCAGAAACTGAAGTTTTCTCTCTATTTCTCTCTTGATATATTGAGCGTACTTTTGTGAGTATTTTAGTACTTTGAGTATTGCTATACGGTGCAAGTTCTTTCAGCACTATATCCAGTATTCCAGTCAAAAGTACTATTCTTTCTGAGGTAAGGGATGTTATTTTCTTCGTAAGTGATATTATTTCTTCAATATCATTATGCCGAAATATTTGTTGGAACTTTTTATCAAATTTGGAACTTTTTCATGTCGGAGTTACTATTCACGACGGGTTACTATTCATGAGTTACTATTCACGAGTTACTATTCACGGGTATTATTCACTATAAAATTGGTTTATTTTTCTAACCAAATTATAGTTAATTTATGAATATTACTTTGGAGATTAAAACTATGTATTGATTATATTGATTTTATTATCATATATAACATTTTTATAACCCTAATGTTGAAATTCTCTTTCACTGGAGTGTAAAGATGGGTAGATTATTGGTATGATCATGACTATAGGTTCTCTTTGGCCAGTAGTGCAAAGTTGAATTGTTGACTGGTATGATCATGACCATTGAATTTATAATTGAATATCTTTAGCTTAAGTGCAAAGGTGAATTGATCAACATGTATGGTTATAATTATGGTTTATATAAATTCTGAAATGATTATATATTTCTTTGAGATATGAATATATTTGGCATGTAGTGCAAAGATCAATTTTTGATGAATATCTTTGGTCCGTAGTGTAAAGATGACCCGTTATTGAATATCTTTGGCATGTAGTGCAAAGATGACTTGTTGTTGAATATCTTTGGCATGTAGTGCAAAGATGAACTGTTGATGAATATCTTTGGTCCGTGGTGCAAAGATGAATTTATTAGTATGATTATGAACAAGAACTGTGATTTGGTATAACCATGATCTTTAATGTTTCAGGTAAAGACATGTGATAAAAATTATCTTCGTCTTGGATGCGAAGAGGAATTTAGAATCACAATTATGATTATGAATTATTCATATGATTGTAGAAAGGAACTGTTGATTGATGTTATAGGGATAAAACATTGTTGATGGACTTTTAACGTGGAGAATATAATAGACTTTATAGTCTATTTGACTCTTCTAATGGATTGCTCGTTCCGCTGCAACTATGGTTGAAAAATTTTATCATCTACCATATGTTCTAAATCTCTGATTTATTTCTGACGAAGGCTATTGATAATTTAATTATCTTTAGTTATGATATTCTTTACTGAGTTAGTTGTGCTCACTCTTTTGCTTCACAATTCTTTTCAGGTAATAAGAGTGTTGCCGGGTCGAGAGGGGATAACAGGGAATAGAACGGTGGTCTATAGCTGTTGAGGTTCTCCCTAAATAGTATGAAAATAATTTTATTGAGAACTTTAGATAAGTGTGTCGTATTGTATACGTCATTTGATATTTAATTTTGGTTAACCGAATAGGGTGAGGCGAACCCAACTTTAGAATAATGTTTTGTCACTATCATACAAGATGTCTAATGACATACAACCTCGAGTTATCATAAGACAGGGTTGTGCATATCCACTTGTTGAGTATATCTACAAGTACTACCTATATGATCTTGGAGTTTGGTTAAAGTATAATTCTCAATTAGAGACGATGTAGATAATGATATGTCAAAAGAAGACTCACTATTGGGAAGAATATGATAGTAATCTTCTCATTATTTTTTTGGGGTCTATTGGGTCAACTAAGGATAATTCTGTGGCCATATGATATCTATCATAACCTAGAAGCATGGCCTCCCATGTACGAAGGTTTCCTTGAGCACTTCCCAAAGGTTTTAATTTCTAAAACAGTTTTTGATTGTACCTTTATGTAAGGTGTCATGGTGACGTGCTATCCAAGTTAGTATCCAGAGTCACAGTTGGTATATTTTAGTATCAAAACTCACAACATATGGTGTTGTTGTATTTTGCACGACAATTGTTGTAATAAAGTTGTAGTTGTTTTCTGTATCATGTATTTGGCGACTCAGACTGGGTTGGATGGAATGGACCTATTTTGGGGACGTCACAACTTTTACGCATATGCCCTAACCTGTTTGGGATTTAAAATTATGTTGTTGGACAGATTTGAACAAGGAACCTCCAATTTGAAACTTAGGTGCAATGACCAACTGAGCAACCAAGACTAGTTGTTATAGATTTACAAGAATTAATCTTTGAACTAAAAAAAAACAGAAGAATTTTAACTATGCATCAACAGATCTCAACCTAATTATCATTTTTCCCCGCCCCCCTTTTTTAGTTCCAATGGGGGAAAAAAGAAGAAAAACCAAAAAGTTTTACCCGAATAATAATAATAATAATAATAATAGTACTAATAATAATAATAACAATAATAATAGTACTAATAATAATAATAATAGTAATAATAATAATAATAATACTAATAATAATAACAATAATAAATATAATAATAATAATATTAACAATAATAATAATAATAATAATATTAACAATAATAATAAAAATAAAAATAAAATAAAATAATAATAATAATAGTACTAATAATAACAATATCAATAAAAGTAGTAGTAGTAATAATAATAATAATAATAATAACAATAATAATAATAATAAATAATAAATAATAATAATAATACCACCCGAATTGTCCAACAAATAATGGCCAGAAGCTTCAATTGGTTTTTACCAAAAATATAAAATATAATATTTAATATTTTACCGGAAATATATTTAATATTTTAATTAATGATTAATTAAAATATATTTTAGGTAAATTAAACAAATATTTACCGAAAATTATGTAATATTTAAAAAACAAAATTGGCACAAAAATATTAAATATAATATTTAATATTTTACCAGAAATATATGTAAAATATTAAATATATTTTACCGGAAATTATATAATATTAAAGTAATGTAATAATCAATATATTTTAATTAAAATATATTTTAGGTAAATTAAAAATATATTTTAGGTAATATATTTAATTGAAATATTTTTTTCCCGGTAAGTATATCCTCAAAGTTTGCTAAAAATGTTGTAGTAGTGACATTATATTTAATAATAATAATATTTTATTAAATATATTACCTAAAATATATTATTATTAGTATTGTTGTTATTATTACTACTATTAAAAAAATATTTACCGAAAATTATGTAATATTTTAGGTAATATATTTAATTAAAATATGTTTTTTCCGGTAAATATATCCTTAAGGTTTGCTATGGAGCTGCTTGGGATATATAGTCTTTTAATTTGGGAATTTAATTGTTCAGTTATAAATATTAATCTTTGCAAAATAATAACAAGAAGACCCATGTAGCTCAGTTGGTCATTGAGCCAATTTTCCAAATTAGAGATTTTGTGTTTGAATCTATGCATCTACATAATTTTAGAAAAAATTTCAAAAATGCGCCACGTCAGCTTATCCATATGTTAAATAAAATTAAAAATGTCCACGTCATATCTGCCACGTGTGCCACATAGGCGTCACGTAGGCAAGTCAACGCACATGTGGCGCATGGGGCTCAAAATTTAAATTTTTTAATAGAAAGGGGCTCAATTTGTGTTGACCAAAAGAAAAAGGCTCAATACCCAAAAACTCCTAAAGTTCAGGGGTCGACTTTGCATTTTACCCAATTTTAAATAGATGTTCTTTATTATTTAGATGTATCAACTCTTCATATCTTAACATTCAATTTTATTAAACACAAAGGATATGTTTGTTTGCAAGAATTTTACTTGGGATATGACTATTAATTTCAAGCGTCTTGTTTATTTTTAAATTTAGACTTAGAAGTATTAGTTTAGGGGTTATAAAATGATTTAATAGTTTTGTAATTATAATTATAATTCCGAGATTATAATCCTAGAATTAATAGTCTTAGGACTATAATATCATGAATTATAATTTTGGGATTATAATACTTACAAATAAACATAGCCAGAGTCTAATCAAACAAAAGAAAGTGGATAAACAAAATGAATTTTTTTTGTTTTTATTATTATAATTATAAGTCCCAATTACTTATTTTTTTTAAATACAGTTTTTCATATTATTTTATAATTCATTTTCAGGGTTAAATGCTTTCTAAATCACTGTACTTTATGTCAACTTACAAACGGGTTACTGAATTTTTTTTTCTTACAGTCAATTCATTGTACTCGACTTTTCTAACAAAAAGTTAAAAAAAACGTTAAATACTGACTTTAACAGAAAAAGACAGCCAAGCTACTCAGTTGTCCAAAAAAAGCTGATATGGCATCCTTGTGTGATGTGACAGTGATTATATGGATTTGAAGAAAAAATTTTATGAAGAAAATGTAGAAAATATTTTAAAGTATAATATAAATTTAAAAATGGGTAAAATGCAAAGTTGACCACTGAAATTTAAAAATTTTTGGGTATTGAACCATTTTCTTTTGGTCAACGCAAATTGAGCCCTTTTTTATTAAAAAATTTGGACTTTGAGCCCCAGGTTTAAACTTAGAAGTTCTAAATTGAAACTTTGGCCCAATGACCACCGGAGCTCCAAAGACTAGTTGTTATTATTTTTCAAAGATTAATATTTATAACTAAACAATTATATCCCCAAATTAAAAGACAAAACAGATAGTAACAATAATTTAATTTTCGGTGTAAATTATGTAATATTTCATAGAGCTTTGATGTTAATAATAATAATAATAACAATAATAATAATAACAATAATAATTATACTAATATTATTAATAATAATAATTATGCTAATATTAATAATAATAATAATATTATTATTATTATTAAAAATATTACTTAAAAGAGATAATTTTTTTTAGAAAAAAGGTATGTGTGTGTGTGTGTGTGTATATATATATATATATATATATATATATATATATATATATATATATATATATATATATTCAAGCCGTAACTAAGCTATGCGGAATAATAATAATAATATTAATAATAATAATAATAATAATAATAATAATAATAATAATAATAATAATAATAATATGACATAAAAGAGATATTTTTTTAGAAAAAAGGTGTGTATATATATATATGGAACCGGATCCTGTCCGGACTCCCGGACAGGTTTAAAATCCGGTCCTTATTATTATTTTTTTGCTTTTTTTTTAAAAAATAATTAAAAAAATAAATAAATTATGGAACTTGAATTTTTGCATAATTTAGTATTTTGGGTGCATATAACAAAATATATCTGTACAGTCCGGGAGTCCGGACAGGATCTCCTCTGATATATATATATATATATATATATATATATATATATATATATATATATATATATATATATATATATTCAAGCCGTAACTAAGCTATGCGGACAGTGTGGTCGATCAGGAAATTAATCTATACATTTTATTCTCTTGTTGAAGGTATTTGCCCTATCTAGGGGTGAGCATGGTGCGGTTTGGTGCGGTTTGAAGTCCAAATCGCACCCGAAACCGCTTAGGTGCGGTTTGAAAAATTTAAAACTGCACCCGAAACCGCTTGTGATTGGTGCGGTTCGATTTTAAAGTGTGCGGTGCGGTTTTAATTGGTGCGGTTTCGGTTCCAAAACTAATTGAAACAACAAAAAAGTTTAAGCCTTCAATAAAATTTAACATAAAACTTACATCGAGCAATTAACTTAGTGACAAAGTCGACAATGAGAATTATATCAAGCATGCTTTAAAACTAAAATATGCACTATATAAAACAACGGAGACTATTCGATAACAAGCAAGAATGTTTATCTAGTTCCCCAAAAATTAAAAGTATATACTGCATATAAAATAAAATATATTGCAGGGAGGACTAAAAATAATCTATTAGACTATTACAATTATAGCATTGACATTAACCAATGCATCAAGTGCTCGAGCTCCTCAACTATAAGCCCCTCCAATAACGCATCAAACAAATTCAAAATTTCAAAACTCAATTGCTTAATTTTTGAGTCTATAACCTCTAACATCTTCTTTCAATTGGTGAAAAAATGACAATGCAAGACTGGGGTTTTTTCTGAGCGTGTTCAAATAAAAAGTAACTTTAGAATTTACTAGTTATAATACATACATACACACACATGGTGCAGTTTCGATTTTATGCGGTTTGGTTTTGGCTAGTAACCAAATCGGAACCGTAAATTTGGTTATTCAACCCACCTAAAACCGCCACATACGCCGGAACCGTTGGTGCGGTTTTAATTGGTGCGGTTCGTACAATTTTTGGTGCAGTTTCGGTTCCAATTTGATTACTTGCTCAGCCCTAGCCCTATCTAGGGTGGTACCAAATTCACATATACGAAAGACTTTGTTGCTCCTTTTCAATTTCTGAACAAAGACATTCTTAATATTATTATTATTATTATTATTAGTATAATTATTATTAATATTATTATTATTAATAATATTAGTATAATAATTATTATTAATATTACTATAATAATAATAATTATTATTATTATTAATATTATTATTATTATTATTGTTTTATTGTTGTTGTTGTTGTTATTATTATTATTATTATTATTATTATTATTATTAGTAGTAGTAGTAGTAGTAATATAATTAGTATTAGTATTATTATAATTATTATTGTCATTATTATTGTTATTATTGTTATTATTATTATTATTATTATTATTATTATTATTAACATCAAAGCTCTATGAAATATTACATAATGTACACCGGAAATTAAATTATTATTACTATCTGTTTTGTCTTTTAATTTGGGGATATAATTGTTTAGTTATAAATATTAATCCTTGTAAAATGAAAACAACTATGCCTTAGAGCTCGAGTGGTCATTGGGCTAAAATTCCAAACTAGAGGTTCTAAGTTCAAATAAGTAAGAAAATAAAAAATATATATATTTAATTATTTTTGTAATTAATATCGAATAAAATTTTATTTATAATTAAGACATTTATAAAATACAAAATTCAAAAATATGCTAATTAAAATTAAGGGGAATGTGAAATATAATTAGATTTCACTCAATATAGCAAAAAATAAAACAAAATATTAATACAAATTAATATTTTGAATGTGGTATCTATTGATGACATGGTTTTTCATACATGAAAAATTAATGTTAAAAAGTGAAATAAAACAAATGTTTAAATATATAATATAAATTTTAATAAAATAAGATAATTAAATGATATTTTTTACTTACAAAAATAATAACATTCAAAATATCATCTACACAGAAAAAAGGAGCACCGAGAAATCCTAAAAAATGGCGACCCTCTCTTCCTCTTCTTCTCTGTCATCTACACTTCCTCGTAACCATTTTAACCCACCAACCCTTTCTCTCTCCATTACCAATTTCAGCTTTCTATCTCCTTCTCCTCCTCCACACGCTCTCTCTTCACTCAGGCTTTCCTATTCCAAACCACTGGCCACATTGTCATTTATCCCCAAATTCTCACAAACAGAACTAGCTGTTGTTGAATCCGAATCATCCGAACCTGAACCTGCCGAAAAATTAAATTTTAACATTGAATCATCCAACCCCAGAATCGGATCTATAGAAACAAATCACCATAAATCAAAAAATAATCTCCCAAAAAACTACCAAGCTTACCATCTCAAACCAGATGCACAGTTCAAGGCCATTAATGAATCACCACAAGTCCAAGCCGTCACTTTACGCCCAAATAGAAAATTAATCCCTGAAATTGACAAAATCTGCGTATTTTAAATCAATTTTTAATTTTTATTTCTTAGATTTGGATTTGTTGAAGAAAGAAATCAAAGAAGAGAGAGGTATGGCGGGGAAGGGACGAAGGACGAGGAAGGGGGAGATTGTGGCCGGGAAAGAAGGACGGGGGATGGAGGGACGGGAAGAGGAGAACAGATGACGGGGAGGGAAGGGTCAAACAGGGAGGAAAAAGGGTGAAGGGGAACAGAGGAGAAGGACAGAGAGAGAGCAGTTTTTTTTTTCTTGCTCTTAAAAAGATGATTATTTTTTAAATTTGATTAAATTAAATTATAAAATTTAAATTTTGTATAATTTTAAAATAAAAATTATTTGATAAAAATAAAAGTACAATAAAAATTATTTGATAAAATTAAAATAAAAATTATTTGATAAAAGTAAAAATTATTTGCATGTAAAAGTACAAACTTATTTATCCTAGTTAGAAAAAAAAAATATCACCAAATTGACTCAATTATAATTTTAATATCCGAATTTGAAAAGATTTTTAATTTTAAAATATTATTAATTTTATAATTTCCTCAATTATATTTGTTATTAATTATATAAAAAAACATTTTCTATTAATTACAAAAATAACTAAATAACTCTTTTTATTTTTTAATTTCTACCATGTATTTTTTGCTAAATTATCTGATTTTATTATAATTTTATTTCATTTCCCCCTAAATATATTTCACATTTCCCTTAATTTTAATTAGCATATTTTTAAATTTTTTATTTTATAAATGGCTTAATTATAAACAAAATTTTATTTGATATTAATTATAAAAATAATTAAATATATATTTTTTATTTTCTTATTTTTTGGCACACTTTTTAAATTTATATAATACTTTAAAATAATTTTTTTCATTTTCTTCATAAAATTTTCCTCCAAATCTACATAATCATTGTGACGTCATACAAGGACGCCACATCAATTTTTTTTAGACAACTCAGCAGCTTAACTGTCTTTTTCTGTTAAAGTCAAAGTATTTAACGGTTTTTTTAACTTTGTGTTAGAAAAGTCGAGTACAGTGAGTTGACTATAAAAAAAAGTTCAGTGACTCATTTATAAGTTGATATAAAATACAGTGACATAGAAAATATTTATTTTTTTATTTTTAATCTTTGTTGATTTTTGAGTGGAATATACTTTTAAGGGTGAACTGTGAAGTGACATAAGTTTTCATGTCACCGATGCACGTATGCTTCTTTCTCCAATAATAAGATAATTATCATTGGGGTGGGTCCTCCCCGGCCCATAGCTCTTAAATCAAATCAAAACTTTAGTATGATTCGGTGGTGATGGAAGTGGGACAATGTCGTTCAATATCATCACTTTATTGACAAAAGATAGCAAACGGTGTCGTTTTTGGAGCCCGTGCAATTAAGACATTTTATATTTTTTTTTTATTTTGGACAAATATGTTGATTTTATATTTCATTTTTTAATGAGGCATTTTTCTTCTGTTTTTATATACGAAACCTTTTTCTTCTGTTTTTTTTTTCTTTTTTCTTTTTAGAATGCAGAGAATATTATTGTTTATTTCATAAAAATATTTTCATTTTATTCTTTTATGTTGATTTTTAAGTTCTTAATCTTAAAATTAATAACATGACCCATATCAATACTTCAATATAAATACACATAAATGATGACATCATCAAATTAATTGAAAAAATTGTTGAGCCACTCTTAATTAATTAAGTGAGTTAACTCACTTAATTCGATAACTCATCTATTCTTCTATTCTTATATATAAATACACATAAATGATGATACACATAAATAATTTTTTATTTTTATTCTCTAACAAGAGAAGGTAAGTCTAAAATATTTTTTATTTTTTGTTCTACCAAACTTATTATACTATTTTTTATTAAAAAAAATTGTTGAAGATAATATATCTTGACCAATTTTATGTAAGATAATTTAATTATTATACTTTTATTAAGATATTCAATTTTTAGATATAGCCAATTATATAAATACACATAAATGATGACATCATCAAATCAAATCAATTGAAAAAATTTATTAAATGATGACATCATCAAATCAAATCAATTGAAAAAATTGTTGAGTCCACTCTTAATTAATTAAGTGAGTTAACTCACTTACTTCGATAACTCATCTATTATTCTATTCTTATATATAAATACACAAATGATGATATACATAAATAATTTTTTATTTTTATTCTCTAACAAGAGAAGGTAAGTCTAAAATATTTTTTATTTTTCGTTTTACCAAACTTATTATAATATTTTTTATTAAAAAAATTATTTAAGATAATATATCTTGACCAATTTTGTGACATCCCCAAAATAGGTTTACACAACCTATCCTGAGTCGCCAAATACATGGTACAGAATTCAAATACAAACTTTCTATAAACAACTATTAACTGTCGTATAAAATACGACATAACATAAACTGTGAGTTTTAATATAAATATTGTCTCATAGACAATATTCAAACTCAAATAAAGTCCTCATTACAATAGTGAGTACTACTATAATAACCATCTTGGACCATTACTCCACTCCCCGACTAGTCCCAACTACATTCTCGCCTCCTGAGAAGAACAATGAAACAAAAACAAAAATGGTAAGCTCAACTAGCCTAATAAAGAATATTATGACTAAGATAATGTAAAACAAATTATCCTTAGTCCTCAACAGAGAAAAATCTTATAGAATACAATAGATAACAAATTTTAGATCAACAACTACAACGAAAATAGTAATCCATTGGAAGAGTTAAGTACAACATGATGTCTACTATCTTCTATGATTTAAAAGTTCATCATCAATATTTTACCCTTGTAATACCAATCAATAATTATTTACAATCAACGAATTATCTATACACTACGGGCCAAAGATAATCGTTTGTATCACCAATGGTCAGGATCATGTCAAATATCTGTCCATCTATGCACTACGGGCCAAAGAGTACTTTCAGCACAAACCTTTATCTGTAACATTAAAGGCCATAATTATACCAATACATAATTACTGGTCATAATTATACCAATCAACAGTCTATCTTTGCACTACAGACCAAAGATGACTTTCAACACAATATAAGCATGATGATGATGACAATATAAAGAATCAATCAAGTGAGATCAATGATAAATATTAGAGATTTATAATTTAATTTATCCAGAGTTCAAGAATGCCCAAATTGTCAACATGATCACCAATTGTGGAGTAAAATTTAAAAATAATATTCATGTTTCAAAAATAATTTGGATAAAAAATAAACCAATTTTGTCGTGAATAGTACTCCGAGTGAAAATATTAAAATTTAATAAGAAAGTTCAGACCAATATTCCAATGAACTGATATTAGGTTAAGCGCAAATTATTAAAGATATTCTATTAATTTCAGGTATTTTCACCATTTAACAATAGGGATAAATACTTTTTAAGTCACTCTACTTTAGGTCGACTTACAAATGGGTCACTGAACATTTTTTTTTCTTACAGTCAACTCACTGAACTTATGTTTACTAACAAAACGTTTGCAATTCCGTTAAGTCTGTTGACTTTTAACACAATTTGACACATAAGCAACTGAGTTGAAAAAAAAAAGCCTGTGTTAATAATTATCCCACGTGGCCTTAATTATGTGGATCTAAAAGGAAATTTTTTTACCAAATGAATTTTTATTTAATTCTTTACAAATAATAATATAAATTAGAAAAGTTTGTCAAAAAAATAAGAAAATAAATAAAATATTTTTGTAATTAATATCAAATGAATTTTTGTTTAATTATTTACAAATATAATGATATAAATTAGAAAAGTAAGCCAAAAAATAAGAAAATAAATGATATATATTTAATTATTTTGTAATTAATATCAAATGAATTTTTATTTAATTCTTTACAAATATAATAATATAAATTAGAAATAGTATATTTTTAATTAATAAAATATATTGATAAGGTCCATCATACCCTTTTCGTCGCAAAACCTCCGGCGCAACATAAGTCGGCGTCCCACAAAAAGTATGAAACAATCCATCCCCACGAATTTGCTCAGAAATGGCACTGAGCCCAAAATCTGAAACCTTAGGGTCCTCATCTTCATCAAGTAAGATGTTTTCGGGTTTAAGGTCCCTATGAAAAACACCTCAAGCGTGACAAAATCCTACAGCTGAAATTAGCCGTTGGAAGTATTTTCTGGCGATTTCTTCTTTTAATCTCCCTTTGGCTACTTTATTGAAGAGCTCGCCCCCTTTGACATATTCCATTACGAAGAATATCTTAGATTTGGTGGCCATAACCTTGATCAGATGTACAATGTCCGGGTGTAAAACTCGTCGGAGGATTGAGATCTCGCGCTTGATGCGTGCAATTAGGTCGCCTTGGAGGATATGTTCT
The DNA here is from genome assembly GCA_016801055.1 of Panax notoginseng. Lineage (NCBI taxonomy): Eukaryota > Viridiplantae > Streptophyta > Magnoliopsida > Apiales > Araliaceae > Panax > Panax notoginseng. The sequence goes on from CM029020.1 coordinate 46,651,762, forward strand.
TTGTCAATAATTTTGATTGCTACGTTTTTGTTGGTTTTGATGTTCCGAGCTAGGTAGACTTTGGCGAAGGTGCCATGGTCGAGTAGTTTTTTGATTTCATATCGGCCTAATAAAAGCTCCTGACTTTCCTTTCTGGTCGTGTTTTTCCTAAAGGCTTTGGATTTGTTCTTCAAGAGTCTGTAAAGTCAGACTATTTTATTATTAAATATACTATTTCTAATTTATATTATTGTATTTGTAAAGAATTAAATAAAAATTTATTTGATATTAATTACAAAATAATTAAATATATATTTTATTTATTTTCTTATTTTTTGGCTAACTTTTCTAATTTATATTATTATATTTGTTAATAATTAAACAAAAAATTATTTAATATTAATTACAAAAATATTTAAATATATATTTTATTTATTTTCTTATTTTTTGACAAACTTTTCTAATTTATATTATTATTTGTAAAGAATTAAATAAAAATTTATTTGGTATAAATTTTTCCTTATAGATCTACATAATCAAGGCCACGTGGGATAATTATTGACACATAAGCTTTTTTTTTAACTTAGCTGCTTATGTGCCAAATTCCATTAAAAGCCAACAGACTTAACGGAATTGCAAACGTTTTGTTAGTAAACTAAAGTTCAGTGAGTTGACTGTAAGAAAAAAAGTTCAGTGACCCATTTGTAAGTCGACCTAAAGTAGAGTGGCCTAAAAAATATTTACCCCTTTAACAATAAGGTTATGGAAACAAACAATAAATTTTTACCATAAATGAAAAAAAATATGAAAGAAAACGATATCCCTTCACGAGTGCAAAAGAAATGATATCTCATACGAGTATAAAAGAATATACGAAACTGCAAATGAATTTTCACCTGTCATGCGGTAATCCGCGTAAACAGATCATTTTCACAACTTAATAAAGAATGAATACGAAAGGTTATTCACCAGGCATGCGGTAATTCGCGTAGACAGGTTATTCCCACGGATTAATAAAGAATGAATACGAAGGGTTATTCACTAGGCATGTAGTAATCTGCATAAACAGGTTATTCCCACATATTAATAAGGAATGAAATGACAACCCTTGTGAGTATGAATAAAATAACATCCTTTACCTTAATAAAAGACTATATACGACACTAGTGTAGTAGCAAAATTTTGTGTTGGTGGTGTGTGCTTGATTCTCGAATACTCTTCTTCTTTATCTCTTATTCTCTCTCTATAATTTCTCTCTATAACTTTAGTGAATTGGTGAGAATGAAGGAAGAAATGTGCCACTCCCCCAAAATAGGTATACATCACCCATTCTGAGTCGTCAAATACATGGTACAAAATTCAAATACAACTTAATTAATACAACTGTCGTGTAAATACGATAAAACATATGCTGAGAGTTTAAAAACGAATACTGCCTTCTAGACAATATCCACACTCAAATTCAATCTTATTACAATTATTATCACACTATTTTATAGAATAGTGAGGACTATTAAGACATCCATCTGGACCGTCACTCCGTTCCCCGACTAGTCCCAGCTATATTCTCATTTTCTGAAGAGAACAATGAAAGAAAAGGGGTGAGCTCAACTAGCCCAGTAAGAAATATTATGACTAAGATAATGCAAATAAATTATCATTAACCTTCAACAGTGTTAAACTAATAGAATATAATAGACAACAAGTGTAACTGCAGTGAAATAAATAATCCATTAGAAGAGTCAAGTAGAGCATGATATCTACTATCTTCTATGATTTAATAGTTATCATCAATTTTATCGCTGAGACTCAGCTTAATAAATAAACCATATCACTGAATTATCCATGCACCACGAGCCAATGATATTCATTATTATCACCAGTTGGTCATGTTCATCTCAACAACGGTCCATCAATGCACTACGGGCTAATGAGGATTTTTGCCACATCATTCATTACATTACGGTCATGATTATACCGAATAATTCCTGGTCATAATCATACCAAGTCCATCTATGCACGTAAGCCAAAGATGACTTTCATCACAATATAAACATGAGGATGATGACAATGATATAAGAATTCAATAAAACAAGTTCAAGAATTAATTTATCTAGGAACCAATAACATCCAAATTGTCAACATTATACTTCTTTGTAGAGTAAAATTCAAGAATGCTCAGAAAAATATTTTCATGAAAAGATACTGGATGAAGCGCAAATATCAAGGATATTCCACTAATTTCATGGAGTATAGAAATCAAAACTTTAACCAACCGAGTATAATAAAGAATAGAATAACAAAAGAAATCACCAAGCATGCAATATGTGACGCCCCCAAAATAGGTCCACACGACCCATTCTGAGTCGCCAGATATCACACTATAAAAATCAAATACAAACTTTATTTATACAACTGTTGAACTATCGTGCAGAGTACGACAATAGATAAGCTGTGAGTTTTAATACAATATTGTCTCGTAGACAGTATCCAAACTCAAATTATTACAATGCCATATAAAATACAGCAGTAAATATTTTAAGACCCCAAAGAAGAACGAGAAGATTACTATCATATTCATTATAATGAGGTGCACTTTTGACGCTTTCAAAGTCGGGGTTCTCATCACCCTATTGTTGTTCGCCAAAATCAATTATTAAGTGACGTATAAAATACGACACACACATCTTAGGTCCTCAATACAATTATCTGTTGCATGTCATGTCATTTTATAATGTATTGAGAAACTTCGACAGTCTCGGACCATCACACTATTTCCTTGTTATCCCCGCTCGACCCAACTACACTCTTATTACCTGAAAGGAATTGTGAAGCAAAGGATGAGCACAAATAGCCCAGTAAAGAATATCATGACTAAAGATAATTAAATTATTAATAACCTTCGTCAATAATAAATCAGAGATTTAGAACATATGGTAGATGATAAAAAATTTCAACCATAGTTGCAGCGGAATGAGCAATCCATTAGAAGAGTCAAATAGACCATCAGATCTATTATCTTCTCCATGTTAAAAGTCCACCAATAATGTTTTATCCATGTAACATCAATCAACAATTCCTGTCCACAATCATATGAATAACTCATAATCATAATTGTGATTCTAAATTCCTCTTCACACCCAGGACGAAGATAATTTTTATCATCTATCTTCACCTGGAACATCAAAGATCATGATTATACCAAATCACAATTTCTGCTCATAATCATACTAATAAATTCATCTTTGCACTACGACCAAAGATATTCATTAACAATTCATCTTTGCACTATAGGCCAAAGACATACAACTGTATTTTAGAAGAGTCAAGTAGAGCATGATATCTACTATCTTTTACGAATTAAAAGTTTATTATCAATTTTATCGCTGAGATTCATCTTAATAAATAATCCACATCATCGAATCACCCCTGCACTACGGCCAAGGATATTCGTTAATATCACATCCATGAATTATCCATGCACTACGGGCCAAGGATATTCATTATTATCACATCCATGAATTAATATTTCATTGCTGAGACTCAGCTCAATAATTAATCCACATCATCGAATCATCCATGCACTACAAGCCAAGGATATTCTTTAGTAACACGACCACGAATTATCCATGCACTACGGACCAAAGATAATCATGTTTTCATCAACGGTCCTGATCATGCCATAAAACAATTCATCTTTGCACCCTTGGCCGAAGAAAATCCATAGTCATAATCATACCAAACAACTGTCCATCAATGCACTACGGGCCAATGAGGACTTTTTCCATATCATTTGTAATATTATAGTCATGATTATACCGAATAATCTCTGGTCATAATCATACCAAGTCTATCTATGCACTACAGGCCACAGATGACTTTCAACATAATATAAGCATGAGGATGATGACAATTCAATAAAACAAGTTCAAGAATTAATTTTAAAGATTTACAAATTAATTTATCCAGAACCAATAACGTCCAAATTGTCAACATGATACTTCTTTGTGGAGTAAAATTCAAGAATGCTCAGAAGAATATTTCCATGAAAAGATACCGGATGAAGCGCAAATATCAAGGATATTCCACTAATTTCATGGAGTATAAAAGCCAAAACTTTAACACTGAGTATAATAAAGAATGGAATAACAAAAGAAATCACCAGGCATGCGATAGACCGCGCAGACTGGTTATTCCAACAAAATAATAAATAATGGAACTAGGTCATGCGTAAACGCACAGACAGGATATTCCAACAGAATAATAAATAACGGAACCAGGTCATGCGTAAACGCACAGATAGGATATTCTAACAGAATAATAAATAACGAAACCAGGTCATGCGTAAACGCATATAGGGTAGTCCGCGTATACATGTTATTCCAACAGAATAATAAATAATGAAATAATAGAAGTTCTCTTCATGAATACGAAAGAAATAATACCCCTTACTATAATAATAATATCCCTTACCTTAGAAGAAAATTGGATACTGGAATAGTGTAGTAGCAGAATACTTTTCTTCTTTATCTCTATAGTTTCTCTATCTAGAGTTTCAGTGAATTCGTAAGAAATAATGAAGGAATGAGCTTCTATTTATAGGAGAATTGACTGAATAGTAACTAATTCATGAACGGTCCAGATTGATTTACTTTTAAACGGACGGTCCATATTGATTTACTATGCAGTATTAATAAAATATTCTAATAAAATAAAATTTTTTAAATAAAATATAATATATTCTATTTATAATCTAATAAAACGAATAACTTTATAAAAGTATTCTGTTTTATATATAAAAAAAATTACTATGCAAAAAACTATGCAGGGACTATGCAACACTATGCATAATAAAATATAATATATTCTATTTATAATCTAATAAAACAAATAACTTTATAAAAGTATTATGTTTATATAAAAAGATTTTACTATGCATAATAGAATATAATATATTCTATTTATAGTCTAATAAAATAAATAACTTTATAAAAGTATTCTGTTTTATATAAAAAAATTTTACTATGCAAAATACTATGCATAATAGAATATAATATATTCTATTTATAGTCTAATAAAATAAATAACTTTATAAAAGTATTCTGTTTTATATAAAAAGATTTTACTATTAAAACTTTAAACCAGCGATCCATATTGATTTATTATTATAATTTCAACCAATGGTCTGAAAAATTAGCACATCTCCTCATGGAATAATATTATACCCAAAAATGATTTCGACCGAAAAGAAATATATTTTTCGGGTGAATAGTATTCAGTAAATAGTAACTCGTGAATAGTACTCCGACACGAAAAATATCCTAAATACCCGAGTGAATAATACTAGAGTAAATAGTAACCGGGTATTTTATGACAACTTGTCTATTTTAAAAATTTTTCACATATCACCCTTAACTTTTAACCTTTTATCAATTTAACCATTTACTAAATAAAATAATTATAAGAAAATTGAATACTTTCATTTCATAAAATTCGGGGTCTCACACGATAGACCGCACAGATAGGTTATTCCAACAGAATAATAAATAATGGAACTAGGTCATGCGTAACGCACAGACATGATATTCCAACAGAATAATAAATAATGGAACCAGGTCATGCGTAAAGTACATACATGATGTTCCAACAGAATTATAAATAATGGAACCAGGTCATGCGTAAAGCACAGACATGATGTTCCAACAGAATGATAAATAATGTAATAATAGAAGAATTTCACCATGTATGCAGTACTTCGCATAGACAGGTTATTCCAACATAATAATAAAGAATGGAATAACAGAAGAATTTCACCAAGTATATGGTAGTCCGCGTATACAGGTTATTCCAACAGAATAATAAAGAATGAAATTACAGAAGTTCTCTTCATGAATACAAAAGAAATAATACCCCTTACCTTAGTAGGAAATTGGATACCGCAATAATGTAGTAACAGAAGATTCTTCTTCTTTATCTCTTATTCTCTCTATTCTTTCTCGCTCTATAGCTTTAGTGAATTCGTGAAAAATAATGAAGGAATGAGCTTCTATTTATAAGCTTGGTAGAGTAAGGGTAAAATAGTCTTTTTGCCATAATTTATGACATCATCGCTTACATCATCGATCATATGACATCATTGCTTACATCATCAATCATATGACATCATTGCTTACATCATCCTTCCGATGACATCATTGTTTACCTCATCGTTCTGATGACATCATCGCTTACATCATCAGAATTCAAATTTAATTTGTTCTCTTCCACCTCATTTTACTTTTATACCATGAATTTACTATAATAATGTTACCATTCAAATTATAAAAAACATACTATCATATAATCACATCATACTACTATAATATAATATTATAATAATATATTTAAATAAATTATTGATTTGATAATTTGAAATACTGTGTAATGACAATTATTGAATAAAAAATATCAACGTAGCAATTATTAAATTAATAAAATAAAATATTAAACAGTAATTACTGTAACAATTATTGAGTAGTGTATTCTTACGTAAGAATCAATAATCCAAAAATACTGTGCAATACCGTGTGCTACTGTGCAACAACGTGTGTTACTGCATTTTAACCACCAGGTATTCCAACATTGTTAACGGTAACACTTCCGTCGTTATTTTTATAAAAATATTTTTGTCATTTTCTAACTCCGACAATAATTCCGATGTGGGATCCACCAATGATTGCGTAGTCGTACGAATATTCTTTGACAAAAAGAATATTCTCCGACCAAACGAATATTTTATAACAACTTGCTTACTTTACAAAATTTATAAATATTACCCACAACTATAACATTATATCAACTCCACACCATAATATTCAAAAATGATATTTAGAGAAAATTAATCTTTATTCATAAAAGTTGGGGTCTTACAACCTCCCCTTCTTATGAAATTTCATCCTCGAAATTAGGGTACATACCTGGTATGACGAAGAGGTGAGGATACCTTGATTTTATTTAAGATTCTAACTCCCAAGTCATTTCCTCAACATCGTGGTTTTTCCACAAAACTTTGACTTGAGGTATAACTTTGGAGCGTAGAATATGTTCCTTCTTATCCAAGATTTTAACAGGAACCTCTTCATACGTTAAATCTTTCGCTATTTCATCCGGTTCTAACTCAATAATGTGGTTCGGGTCCTCCACATATTTACGTAACATGGATATGTGAAAAATATTATGAACACGAGACATACTTGGCGGTAAAGTGAGTCTATAGGCTACAGTTCTTACTCGGTCAAGGATTTCAAATGGGCCAATGAATCAAGGATTAAGCTTTCCTCTCTTTCCAAATTTTGTAACTCCTTTCCATGGAGCAACACGTAACAACACATCTTCTCCAACATTGAATTTCACGTCCTTTCGATAAAGATCAACATAACTCTTTTGTCGATCTTGTGAGGTTTTTATACGTTGGCGGATCATTTAAATCTTCTTCGTAGTCATACATACTAATTCCGGTCCCAACAACGTTGCTTCACCCACCTCATCCCAGCATACTGGAGAACGACACTTTCTTCCATACAACGCTTCAAATGGAGCCATGCCGATACTTGCTTGATAACTGTTGTTGTAGGAGAATTCCACTAATGGCAAGAACTTGTCCCAACTTCCTTTGAAGTCAAGGACACAAAGTCTTAATAGATCCTCAAGAGTCTGAATAGTCCTCTCTGATTGTCCGTCCTTTTGAGGATGATATGCCAAACTAAATCGTATATCCGTGCCCATAGCTTTTTGCAAACTTACCCAAAATCGTGAAGTGAATCTTGGGTCTCGATCAGAAACTATGGATACTGGCATACCATGCAGTCTTACAATCTCATTTATGTAAATACGAGCAAGACGTTCAAGTGTATAAGTTTCTCGTATAGGTAAGAAATGAGCAGACTTGGTCAATCTATCAACAATGACCCAAATCGCATAAATGCCTTAAAAAACCTTGGGAAGACCAGTAACGAAACCCATGGTAATGTGTTCCCACTTCCATTCTGGAATTTTAAGTGGTTGCAATGGACCTTTTGGTACTTGATGCTCCGCCTTGACTCGTTGACATGTTAGACACCTTGAGATGAACTCCGCTATCTCTCTCTTCATATTGCTCCACCAAAATGTATGTCGAAGATCACGATACATTTTGGTACTCCCAGGATGGATTGCAAACGGTGTGTTGTGCGCCTCCATCATGATCTTATACTTCAAATCAGAGTCGTTAGGAACACAAAGTTTGGAGTTGACTCTAAGTATTCATTCTTCATCGATTCTTGCTTCCGGAATAGCACCTTCTTGCACTTTTTTCTTCATGCACATCAGCTCCAGGTCTGTAGCTTGAGCAGCTTTAACTTTATCGATTAAAGTCGGCTCTACTAGTATATTTGTCATCATCACGTGGGTCCCTAGAGTCTTTATTTCTATCTCTATCCTTTGTAAGTCATATAAAATGGGCCTTTGCGTTGACAATATCGCACTCGTACCCGCATATGATCTTCTACTCAATGCATCAGCTACCACGTTCGGTTTTTCCAGGATAGTATTAAATGGTATGATCATAATCTTTCAGCAGTTCAAGCCAACGTCGTTGCCGCATATTGAGTTCCTTTTGGGTGAAGAAATATTTAAGGCTTTTATGATCCGTAAAGATCTCCACCTTCTCCCCATACATGTAATGCCTTCAAATTTTAAGTGCAAAAACGACAGCTGCCAACTCTAGATCATGAGTAGGATAATTCCTCTCATATTATTTGAGTTGTCGTGAGGCATATGCTATGACTTTCCTATATTGCATGAGAACACATCCTAAACCCTTGCTTGAAGCATCACTGTAGATGACAAATCCTTCGGATTCAGATGGCATTGCCAGAACAGGTGCCGAAATATTTCTTCTATTGAGTTCTTGAAAACTCTTCTCACATTCCTCGGTCCAACCGAATTTTGTATCTTTCCAAGTCAGCTGAGTTAATGGAGTAGTGATTCGAGAAAACCCTTCTACGAATCTCCGATAATAACCAGCTAAGCCGAGAAAGCTACGTATTTCGGTCACTAATTTAGGTTGCTCCCAACTTTGTATTGCTTCAATCTTTGTTGGGTCAACAAATACTCCATATTTTGACACCACGTGCCCAAGGAATGCAACTTCCTCAAGCCAGAACTCGCATTTCTTCAACTTGGCATATAGCTTATTTTCACGTAGCTTTTGGAGTATCAGCCTCAAGTGTTGCTCATGATCTTCACGGATTTTGGAGTAAATGAGGATGTCATCAATAAAGACGACCACAAAGTGATCCAAATATTCCTTGAATACTCAATTCATCATATCCATGAAAGCAGCAAGAGCATTAGTCAATCTAAAAGATATGACTAAAAATTCATAATACCCGTACCGAGTTCTGAAGGCAGTCTTCGGAATATCCTCAGTTTTAATCTTCATCTGATGATATCCCGAACGAAGATCGATCTTTGAAAAGAATTATGCTCCTTGCAACTGGTCGAACAGGTCATCAATGCGAGGTAACAGATACCTATTCTTGATGGTGACATGATTTAACTCCCGATAATCAATATAAAGTCGCATACTTCCATCTTTCTTCTTCGCGAACAGAACAGGAGCACCTCATAGAGACGTACTAGGACGAATAAAACCGATGTCTAACAATTCTTATAGTTAGATTTTTAACTCCTGAAATTCAATAGGAGCCATTCAATATGGGGCTTTGGAAATGGGTTTTGTACCAGGTTCAAGGTCAATAAAAAACTCAATTTCATGCTCCGGGGGTAGACCAGAAAGTTCTTCAGGGAATACGTCAGGAAATTTGTTAACAATAGAAATATCATTTAACTATGACGTATTTTTATTTAAATCCGTGACATGGGATAAGAAGGCTTGACATCCATTTTTTAATAAACGAACAGCTTTGTGGCTTGAGATGACAGTGATTAACTTTAATGGTTTAGTTGCTTGAATTCGCATAATAGGTTGGTTAGGAATATGAAAGCCAACAACCTTATGAAAATAGTCAATTTTAGCATGATGAGTGGTTAACCAATCAATCCCTAAAATCACATCGAATGCAAGTATTTTTAAGGAGATAAGATCGACATGCAATGTGAGGGTGCCTATTTGAATCAAATAAGATTTATAAACTGTGAATGTAATAAAGGTTTCCCCCAACGGAGTTTCAACAGATAAGTCAAAATTTAATTTCTCCGGAGTCAAATTTAAACGTTGAACGCAAGTAGTAGAAATAAAAGAATGGGTAGAACCGGTATCAAATAAGGTATAGACTTCGCTAGAGTTTATGATTAGCTTACCCGTGATCACCTCGTTCGGATTCCTCGCTTTTTGGGAGATTACGACAAACGCTCTCCCTTGAACTACCAGTTTTGTCTTGTCTGGGACTGCTTTTGATGCCTCCATCCCATCTAGACTTGACTTTGGTGCACGATAAAATCGGGCTAGGTGACCTTCTTTTTCACAATTGTAACATGTTTTGGACTGCTACGTACAGTTTGGACTGATGTGTCTCTCATGTCCGCATTTGAAACATACGACCGGTGGTCGTTCTCCTTCTTTAACAACAGGTGCTGGTGTTGACGTCTTTCCATCATTATTAAATCTCCTCTTCTTGAAATTTCCACTTCTATTATCTTGGCCATGATTACCACCGAAGTGGTTACCATTTCTAGCATGTTGATTTCCTCCACGTTTGTTGTCACCGCTTCGATGACTACTACCACTGGTATTATCGACTTGTCGGCTGCTCTCTCTTAGTTGGGTTAACTCATTATCACGCTCCAATAACTGAGCCCTATTTACAACATCAGAATACAAACATAGTTTGTGAGAGATAAGGTATTGATGTATCTCGGGTTTCAAACCTCTTAGAAACATCCGTGTCATTCTCTCCTCGTTATCAACTAAGTGGGACGCAAACCGGGACAACTCGGAAAACTTGGCTTCGTACTGCGACACGGTCATGTTGTTTTGCTCCAATTTAATGAACTCTACCTCTTTTATGTGACGAATACTTTCAGGAAAGTACTTGTCGTTGAACAGTTATTGGAACTTATCCCAAGTCATCTTCAGTGCAGCAGGTTGAGTACGCTTTACAGATTCCCACCAGTAATCTGCCTCGCCTCGCAACATGAAGGTGGCAAAGAGAACTTTTTGCTTCTCGGAGCATCCCAAGATATCAAATATCTTGGTGATCTGCTTTATCCACGTCTCCGCCTTAAGTGGTTTTGGCTCTCCAATAAACTCCGGTGGTCCCAGATCCTTGAACTGCTTAGCGATGACCGTCCGAGAGTTGTCAGTGTTTCCACCTGCATTTTGGACAGGAGCCGCTCTCGCCTGATGTTGCATGAATTGCATAAAGCTTCTGAACATCCCATCGTTCGTTATTTGATCGGTATTGTTGTTTATCTGAGGATTATGGCCTTCTTGATGCACATTATCCTGGGTATTGATCGTTGGTGACTCAACGGTCTCATGTGCTCCATTGCTTATCTCAACATTCTCAGATGTCAAATACTGCCACAAAACAAGGGTTAATTGACATGCCACATATTATCCCTATACTCTAACCGACCAATTAAATAACAAATAAGCTTAGGTAGGTCATACTAGCGAAGGAATAACCCGTCTCTCCCCTCCTAGTTCTAGTCTCACATTTTCGCCAGGGATCATATCCCTAAGCTTTGATACTAACTGTGATGCCCCCAAAATAGGTATACATCACCCATTCTGAGTCGTCAAACACATGATACAAAATTCAAATACAACTTAATTAATACAACTGTCGTGTAAATACGACAAAACATATGCTGAGAGTTTAAAAATGAATATTGTCCTCTAGACAATATCCACACTCAAATTCATTCTTATTACAATTATTATCACACTATTTTATAGAATAGTGAGGACTACTACGACACCCATCTGGACCGTCACTTCGTTCCCCGACTAGTCCCAGCTATATTTTCATTTCCTGAAGAGAACAATGAAAGAAAAGGGGTGAGCTCAACTAGCTCAATAAAAAATATTATGACTAAGATTATGCAAATAAATTATCATTAGCCTTCAACAGTGTTAAACTGATAGAATATAATAGACAACAAGTTTAATTGCAGCGGAACAAATAATTCATTAGAAGAGTCAAGTAGAGCATGATATCTACCATCTTCTATGATTTAATAGTTATCATCAATTTTATCGCTGAGACTCAGCTTAATAAATAAACCACATCACTGAATTATCCATGCACTATGAGCCAAGGATATTCATTATTATCACCAGTTGGTCATGTTCATTTCAACAACTGTCCATCAATGCACTACGGGTCAATGAAGATTTTTACCACATCATTCATTACATTACGGTCATGATTATACCGAATAATCCCTGGTCATAATCATACCAAGTCCATCTATGCACGTAAGCCAAAGATGACTTTCATCATAATATAAGCATGAGGATGATGACAATGATATAAGAATTCAATAAAATAAGTTCAAGAATTAATTTATCTAGGAACCAATAACGTCTAAATTGTCAACATAATACTTCTTTGTAGAGTAAAATTCAAGATGCTCACAGGAATATTTCCATGAAAAGATACTGGATGAAGCGCAAATATCAAGGATATTCTACTAATTTTATGGAGTATAGAAATCAAAACTTTAACCAACTGAGTATAATAAAGAATGGAATAACAAAAGAAATCACCAAGCATGCGATAGACTGAACAGACAGGTTATTCCAACAGAATAATAAATAATGGAACCAGGTCATGCGTAACGCACAGACATGATATTCCAACATAATAATAAATAATGGAACCAGGTCATGCGTAAAGCACAGACAGGATGTTCCAGCAGAATGATAAATAATGGAACCAGGTCATGCGTAAAGCACAGACAGGCTGTTCCAACAGAATGATAAATAATGGAATAATAGAAGAATTTCACCATGTATGCAGTACTTCACATAAACAAGTTATTCCAACATAATAATAAAGAATGAAATAACAGAAGAATTTTACCAAGTATAGGGTAGTCTGCGTATACAGGTTATTCCAATAGAATAATAAAGAATGAAATAACAGAAGTTCTCTTCATGAATACAAAAGAAATAATACCCCTTACATTAGTAGGAAATTGAATACCGCAATAATGTAGTAACAGAAGATTTTTCTTATTTATCTCTTATTCTCTCTATTCTTTCTCGCTCTATAGCTTTAGTGAATTCGTGAAAAATAATAAAAGAATGAGCTTCTATTTATAAGCTTGGTAGAGTAAGGGTAAAATAGTCTTTTTGCCATAATTTATGACATCATCGCTTACATCATCGATCATATGACATCATTGCTTATATCATCGATCATATGACATCATTGCTTACATCATCCTTCCGATGACATCATTGCTTACCTCATCGTTCCGATGACATCATCGCTTACATCATCAGTATTCAAATTCAATTTGTTCTCTTCCACCTCATTTTATTTTTATACCATGAATTTACTATAATAATGTTACCATTCAAATTATAAAAAACATACTATCATATAATCACATCATACTAATATAATATAAAATTATAATAATATATTTAAATGAATTATTGATTTGATAATTTGAAATACTGTGTAATGACAATTATTGAATCAAAAATATCAACGTAGCAATTATTGAATCAATAAAATAAAATATTAAACAGTAATTACTGTAACAATTATTGAGTAGTGCCTTTTTACGTAAGAATCAATAATTCAAAAATACTGTGCAATACCGTGTGCTACTGTGGAACAACGCGTGTTACTGTATTTTAACCACCAGGTATTCCAACAGTGTTAACGGTAACACTTCCGCCGTTATTTCCATAAAAATATTTTTATCGTTTTCTAACTCCGACAATAATTCCGTTGTGGGGTCCACCAATGATTGTGTCGTCGTACGAATATTTTCCGACCAAACAAATATTTTATAATAACTTGCTTACTTTGTAAAATTTATAAATATTACCCACAACTATAACATTATATCAACTCCACACCATAATATTCAAAAATGACATTTAGAGAAAATTAATCTTTATTCATAAAAGTTGGGGTCTTACAAAATGAGTTTCTATTTATAAAAGAATTCTAGCTTGGCCCTTGCAATGTGAAGAGGCAAGTAACTTGACGTCTGGTAATGTGAAAAAACAAGTGGTTTAACGCCTGTAATGTGAAAAAGTAAGTGGTTTGACGTCTGATAAAGACAAGTACTATTGACGAAAGTGACTTTTAGATGATGACTTATGGGTCCCATAGAATAAATCAAACTTACAAAAAACGTCTCATGACAAAACCTTCTATTTATATCAAAAATTAAATAAATATTTACCACAATTCACTTATCTTCCATCGACACATTTATAATCTTTTAACAATTATTCATCATTAATATTATAACTCACAATATTGACAATCAAATTTTTCTCGGGAAAGAGGGGGCTTTCCGATAAGAATTTTTCCACAATTAAATAACCTAACTCATTTCCTCGACAAAACTTCTAGACATTGTCAATAATACAAATAATAATATGAACAACTGTGTCATGTCAATTATTGATTTAATAATATAAAATATTATGCAGATGATACTGTGACAATAATTGAATCAATAATATGAGATACTATGCAACAACTACTGTGATAATTATTGAATAAAATTGAGTGACTTCTTACGTAAGCATCAATAATTAGAGATATTGTGCAATACAGTCTGCTACTGTGCAACAACGCATATTACTGTACTTTTATCATCGGATATTTCAACAGTTTAAAAATAAAAATTTTGCCGTTATTTTTATTAAAAAAATTATGTTTGTCGTTTTCTATATCCGACAGTTATTCCGTTGTGAGGTCCACCAGTTATTGCGCCGTCGTACGAATATTCTCCAACAAAAAAAATATTCCTCTACCAAACGAATATTTAATTTTATGACAACTTGGTTACTTTGCAAAACTTGCACATATTACCCATAATTATATCGTTATATCAAATCAACACCTTACTCTTCAAAATAATATATAGAGAAAATTAAATCTTTATTCATAAAAGTTGGGGTCTTACAAAATTTATGTAAGATAATTTAATTATTATAATTTATTAAGATATTCAATTTTTAGATATAGCCAATTTAAAATTTGAAAATATCATTATTAAATTAATTAATTGAAATATATAGTATAGCTATGTTTTCTTTCTCAAATATTACTATAATCAATTTAATTTAGCGCAATTTTTTTTTAGGAATTAGTATTCCAATTAAACTCAAATATCACTATTTAATTATTGTTATTAGGCACTTACAGGTAAAAATAATTACTAAATTATGTATTATTCTTCTGACATGAACGTCTGACAAATTATTAAAACCATTATTCAAACAAACTCGTGTAAAAGTAATAAAATTTAATATTAGTACTACTCCAGTTCCATTAAAGGCATCTCAATCGCAATATTTAATAAACTTTTGTGTTATTATTTGGATGCAAGAGAGGTGGGCATATTTTTTTTTTACTTTTTCATATATGTAGGGCGGATTCAGGCCCTTAATTGAGAGAGATCAAATTTAAAGAAATATTCTCACTAATAAATAAAAATATAGTGTAAAAAATCACAAAATTAAATAATATTCATATACTATTTACAATAACATTTTTTGAGACTATAAAACTTGAAATTGTTGCATGAAAGTGCCATTTTTAGTAATTACAAAATATCATGTTCAATAATATAAATTAGAAATTAAACGATCATTCATCTATTCATCTTTGAATTTTTATTTTTTTTATGGGTCAACGTTGTTGTAAAAATATCATGATAGCCTTATTTTAAACAATTATAAAAATTTAAAAAAATTACTAAATTTGTAAAATTATATATATAAAAAATTATAATATGCTTTAAAAAAAAATTTCTTTGATGGGTTAACATTGTGGCTAGATATTAAAAAAAAGAAGAAGAGTAAAGTGTGTATAAATTTGATACATTCATTAATTTTTTAGGTAAACACTTTATATAAAAGGGTGAGGAGAGAAGAACAAATTACCCCCTAAAAATTCAGTGGGGTCAATTGATCCGCCTAGGGGAGAGCAATTCGGTTATATCCGAACAGAATAGCTTATTCGGATATAACTGAATACCAAAATATTATAAATTTCACTATTCGAATAATTAATCGAAATAAAAAATAACCGAATTACCGAATACCGAATAACTGAATTTTCAATTCGATTATTTCGGTAAATAACGAAAATTAAGAAACACAGGAGGACCAAGTCAGAAACAGACAATTTTAATCCATGCCTTCATCTCTATTTCGAATTGTTTTTCATTTCTTCCGTACTTCAATTATTTTTCGATTATTCGGTTAATCGAATAACAATATTTCAATACCCATATCCATACCCGAATATCGGAATATTAAAACGGTTATAACCAAATTAATGAAAATAACTGAATAATCGAAATAATTCAATTTTTTCAGTTGTGATCGGTTATTCAATTTTATCCGTTTTTTGCTCAGTCCTAGATCCTCACTGCATATATGTTCTTAATTTGATAGTTTGATATAATAACAAAATTATTTTTATAAAACAGAGAAAGTAATAATTATAGTTAGCATTATCACAAAAAAAAAATTTAATTCTTATTTTTACATATGTTTTATGGAAGTGATTAATAAGATAAACAACAAAAAGTGATTGATCGATAACTTAGTGGTAAATGTATTTTTTAAATTTATTTTTTACTATGTAAGGCCACATAGAGTCGATATAAATTTTTCAGCAAAAAATATTTTTACTCCATTGTGGTTGTAGTGTTTTAAGCAATTAGTCACTGTGTTTTTAAAATATTCAATTAGTCCACTGTACTTTTTAAAAATATTTAATCAACCCATTCCGTCCAAGAGGACGGACGTCAAATAATTACACACGTGACAGTTCAAAAGTAAAATAAAAATAAAAGAAATGACATGTAAATGCTGATGTGGCTCATCTTCTTCCTCATTCGGGTTAACCCGACCCGTGCACTGACATCAAGTGCAGTCACCAAATCGATCGGAGTTCTAGACGTTGCCTTCTCCGGCGCCAGAGGAGCTCTCACCTTTAAAATAATCGCACATGTCTCATAACTCCGACCAATAGAAACCGTTGCCGCCTCGGGCAATAATCTAACTTCAACGTTCTTAAGAGTTTATTTCAATTGGACCAGTACTCGCATTCACGAAAAAGCCCTGAAATCCTTCTGCTCCATTTTCATTCTCTTCATCTCCATTTTCATCAGATTCTGGAATTGGATTAAACCGAGCTACAGAACTAGGTGACATTAAAGGTTTCGTCATCGTTATAAACTTTTAAATCAGACCTTAGATACTGTTTCCTTCCATCATTGGCTTTAACATCTATCATTGCAGCAAAATCCCTCTTCTTTTCATGAACTAAAGCAATTATAAAAAGAAAGGAAAAGAAAAAGAAAAAAGAAAAAATTATAAAAAAATGAATTAAAATATTTATTTTAATTTTATTATTATTTTTACCACATAATGATTTTATTATTTTATTTTTTTGTTTGAGAATAAAAAATTATAAAGAAAATCCATTAAAAAATTATTATAAATATAAATATTTTTTTAAAAAAACATATAAATATTTTTTTTAAAAAAATTATAAGTATTTTAAAACATGAAAGTATTTTTATTTTATTTTTAAAATAAAATATACATATTATAAATATTATAATATTAATTTTTATTAATATTATACATATTATAAATATTTAGGTAAAGAAAAAGAAAGAAAATAAAACATAAAAATATTTCTATTTTTAAAAATTTTATAAGTATTTTAAAGCATAAAAGTATTTTTATTTTTATTTTTAAAATAAAACATACATATTATAAATATTATAATATTAATTTTTATTAATATTATACATATTATAAATATTTAGGTAAAGAAAAAGAAAGAAAATAAAAATATTTTTAAACCCACAGTGGTCAATTGCATTTTTTTAAAAGTGCAGTGGCTCAATAGTATTAGGAATTTGGCTGACTGGCTTGCCACGTAGGAAATAACTTGTTTTTCTTTTTTTTTTTCTTCAAAAGCCACGTAGGAAAATCAGCCCAATTTTTTAACGTCCGTCTACAGAATTGGACGGAATGACTTGATTGAATATTTTTAAAAAGTACAGTGGGGTAATTGAATATTTTAAAAACACAATGACTAATTGCGTAAAACACTACAACCACAGTGGTGAAAAAGTGATGTTTGCCTAAATTTTTCCTAAATCCTCTCCTAATTTACCTATTAAGAAAATATTATAAGAAATATGCATTGCTTAATTATAAAAATGTAAATGTTCAAAAGCAAAAGGATACAATGTTGCACTTTAAAAACATCATAGGCCATAATAAAATAAAATAAATAATAAACCCACTTTGCTTCGCATACAGGTTCCCCTACTTGGATAACTCATTTTTTTCAGTATCCTTATGTAATTTTTTTGCATTAATTGTTATTGGAGTCTAAAAAATGTTGCATTTATAAAATATAAAATAATATAATGTGTCAGATGTATCTTCATAATTTCTTATCAAATTATCACTAATAAATACTTCAGCGTTTCTAAAATTAGAGATATAATTTGATTTTTAAGTTCAGACGATGACATATTAAATTTTAAAATCGGTATAATTCATAAAAATTTAGAATGAAATAAATTTTGTGATTAATAGTTTTTGCTATATATTATACAATTATAATAATTGTATCAACTAAAATTAAATAAATTCACACCAATTTAAAATTTAATATGTCGTCGTTAGATCTCAAAAGTCAAATTGTATTTCTAATTTTGGAACAGAATAAATAACGAACTTATGAATTTAGAGATAAATATAAAATAAAATCATATTTTTAATATTTATAAATATTAGTATAAGAAAAAGTTATTTTTATGTAAAGGTATTAATTTTTCTTGGGCAAAAGGCTTAACCAAACTAGCAAATCCCCTACCAAATTGACAATATATATATATATATATATATATATATATATATATATATATATATATGAGACATTGGGGTATATGAGAGTTGGTTGCAACAGGAAGTAGGAGAAGGAGAACCTGACAAAATTAAAGTAAGTAGGTTATTCTACTGTTCTGATTTTGTATGTTGACCATGAGCGTCTGCAATTTTTTTATTTCAATATATTTTAAAATATATTTCAACCGTATATTTCATATATATATATATATATATATATATATATATATATATATATATATATATATATATATATAGTCCGGATCTGCCGCGGACCAAATTAACGGATTGCCAAACGGACTAAAGGAAAAAAAAACACGCGGGTTAAAAAGGGGATGAAGCAAAGACCCGGGTCACAAAAAGAATCGCTTTCTCTCTCTCTCTTCCCCCCCTCTCTCTCTCTCTCAAAGTAACCTTTCCCTCCCCATTTCTCAAAGCGAGCAGAAGACTCCCTCACCCGCGTTTCAAAATAGTCGATTCAGAAGACTCCCTCTGGCAAACCCAATCTTCCGATTCTCTCTCAAAGCGACCTTTCCCTCCCCATCTCTCAAAGCAAGCCTAAAGCAAATCGGAAGGCAAGAAGGTATTCGAATAGGTTCTGTTGCAAATTGGAAGCGAAAGGTTTCTACAGAGAATCGGAAGGTAAAGATTGCTACTTAATTTTGTAATTTTTGTTTTGGGGTTTGTTTTGCTACAAAGATCTAGGGTTTGTTTTTGGGGGAAGTGTATTGGTGATTTTGTGCTCTGTTTACAAGCCCCACCACACAAAGCGGTAGTAGCCACATGCAAGAAATTTGAAAAAGTCTTTTCTTCCTTATCTAGCTTGTATGTACTGTACGTGATACGCATATATTGTGAAATTGCATAATTGCAATTGCTCTATATATTTAGCTATCTTGGATTAGGTTTTTATTTCTAATTCCAATCATAATTTTCTTATTTTTTTGATATTATTATGTGAATTTGATTTGGAAGTTATAGTTCTTTAATCCCTGCTTTTGGCTCTTATTTTTTTTCTCGTTTTTTATGTTATTTTGTGTTTGATTGTTTTGGAATTTTTTGGTATGTTCCTATTTTTTGGTATGTTCGTATTGTTAATTTGGGCATCTATTTTGAATCTGCAGTATATATTGCAGAACTGGTAAGGACATGCCCTGTTTTACATGGATATTGCAGAACTAGTAAGGACATGCCCTGTTTTACACTTGTAACAGTTTGTAGTAGAACTTGATGCATCAAAACATCTTGCCTGCATATTGTTTCTTTCTTGATCCCAGAGTTTAGTAGTATATTAATACTTTGTGACCATATCTTTATCTGTATATTTTTCAGTTTTTTACAACCATACCTTTTGCTTGTGACCCTTCAAGCCTTCCAAAATATCCTCCCAACAAAGAGATGGATGCTAAACTACGGGATGAAGAAGCTAGAAGGTGTGTATATCACTAAAGTTTTTATTGTACTGACGTTCAGGTTATGATGAAAGAACCTTGGAGTACTTGCACCACCAAGAGACTTCTTTTTTATGCTTTCCTTTTCCCACCAAGTGCTTGGAGTAGTTGCTGTTTCTGTATTTCTGGCATTGGGATTTTCTTTCTGTGTTCTTTGCCCCTTTTGTGGGGAAACAATTTTATCAGTGCATTGTGATGGGACTCTACACTCCATTAGTAAGGCATTTACATTTTTTATATCCATTTTCGTATTGTAGTATTTGTATTACTTTTTTTTCGGGGACGAAGATCTCAGATCTGTGCTTCCTACACTTCTAAGTTTCTGAATCTCTTCTTGTGTATTTCACTATTTCTTATTCCAGTTTTTAATGCATTTTTTATTTTGCTAAATAAGATGTGCGACAATTCACGTCAGAGAAGTGCAAGAGAAATGAACCAAAAGTAAAGCTAAAAAAATTGTGTAGACAGCTTCTTCAGTTCTTGGTCAAGTGCATTCTCTGATCTTGTGAGCTTCTCTAAAATTTATCTTTTCTTTCTCTTCCCCTGATTAATTTCTTGTTTATAGGTTCCCGGAGAGTCATTAAAGCTGAAACAGCTAAAAGCTCTTATGGATGAACAATCTTCTATTTTTTCCATTTTCTCTTCAAGAAGAGAGGCTCTTACTTTCTTGAAACAGAAGTTACTGCATTGCTACTAGTGGAACAATTTTGTCAGCTCATGCTATAGTTTTGGTATTCTGCATTACG
Source organism: Panax notoginseng (assembly GCA_016801055.1). Lineage (NCBI taxonomy): Eukaryota > Viridiplantae > Streptophyta > Magnoliopsida > Apiales > Araliaceae > Panax > Panax notoginseng. The sequence continues at coordinate 46,673,067 of CM029020.1, forward strand.
AAGATGAACCATAATACTCGATCTTAATTAAAAAAAATCCTTATTTAGTCAGCATTGATAGTTTTGTTTTATTGATGCAGCTTGAAGGCAGTCAGAAGTTTGCAGTGGAGGGAAAGAGAGTAACTCTTTCATTTAAGTGAGGCTAATAAATTTGGCCCGAAAGTTAGAAATATTTTATTGGTCTGTACATCAAACTGCGACTAGACTAGCATTATTATATTGCTCTTACTGGCTGTATTGAAATATTGCGAGTAATTGTATTATTCTTCCTAATTCATTTGGATAATTGTTCTAAAATTGTTTTGTGGTCTGCTACTACTTTTCCAATAACGCATAGCTCCAAAGTCTTGTTGCTTGTTTAGCTCTAGTTCCTTTGGCTGATGGCATGCCCAGTTGGCTACAATGTCACTAAATCTGTACCTAGAGCAAAAAAGTTTTTCTTCTACTTCGTGGAGCTGAAAACAAATGTTTATCAAACAACTGGTTCCCTTTTTAAATAAATAAATAAATACATTTCTCATGGATTTATCTTTAAAATTGTTACTATTTTACCAATTAACCTGCTTTTGCTTTTGGCCTAAAAATCTCAATGTTATTTTGTGCTAATAAGAGAATTATTCCATCTCTGCAAACTAGTATTAAAACACATCACAAATTCACAACAATGGATTAACATGATAACCACTCCATAGGGACTCATGCACTAATTTTAAACTCCGAAATCCTTAACCTGCAAATTATTTTGCCAAAACAAAACTATTACTTGCTACACATGAAATGGATACATAATTTTGACACTAGACCAGGACTGTTATAAATTGGTGGACATCGGAAGAATATCTCTGTTGTCCATAAAAACACTAGTAAAAAAATCTTTTGATGCACCTGCTTAGGTTGTTGAATCCTCCAATTTCACCCATTAATCTCTTCTGAACTAAATGTAGCAGCAACCCAGCTAAAAACAACGACAAGAGCAGAAAAAGAAACGACTGAACCAAGTCTGAGAAGTGAATTGATGCCAGAGACGCAACCGACAAGTAACCAAAAAATGTGACGCCATAGCCAACAACGTTGGGATAAGTAGACAAGAGACGAGACAGAGAAATTCTCAGCTATTGTCAAAACAGCTATTGTCCACCAAGATACCAATTTGAACATGCACAACCAACATGATGACTCAATGGAAACAAGAACCCCCTGCCTGAACATAGGAAAAACAAGTAAAAAATTACTTCAAGCACAAAGAAAACAGAGACCCTGTCATAAAACCAATGTATTCATACATAGTCTAATATCCAAAAGTAAAAAAATACAGTTTCTGCAGTTGTAAATCAGTACATAATTGTAGTTCATTCCCTCATAATTGCAGTTCATTCCCTCAGTACATCTTCAGAATTGATTTTACGGTCGAAGCACAGGCAGTACATAATTGCAGTTCCAGTTCATTCCCTCATACTGCTCCTGTTCCAGTTCCAGTTCAAATCAGTACATATTTGCATTTGAAAACATTACATAATTGCAGTACATAATCAGTACATAATTTCAGTAACAAAATACAATGTTAGTTGACAAAATACAATCACCTAGAGATGAATAACTATCAACATCTACACTTGGGTTGGGAGTTGCGCCGTCATGACAAGGTGAATTCCTGCAACAAAAATTACATCTAATAAGCACAATTAGATACAACAATATCTATGAAAACTAATGCAAAATTTTCAAATTTCTTACCGATTTGTAAGCATGGGACAATTTCTTTTGTCGTGCGTTTGGCCAACCAAACCACACCCATTACGCCGTCTAACTTTAGATTTTTTTGGTCCCCCTAATGCTTTCTCTTTCCCTCCCTTAAGCCTTTTACCACAACCCTTTGCACGCACTTGACTCAGTTCGTTGTAGTAGTTGCTACCCCCACTCCCTGAAGCAACTACACTTGGAATTTGACTTCTTTCTACAGTATCAACAAAACTTGTACCACAACTAATCATTTGATTAATTTTATCATGTGCACCACTCAAAGCATCAATATAGACCTTAGTTGCTTCTTTGCTTGTAAGGGCCTTGTCAACCATATCTAAGGCTAGTTGCATTAATTGACTCCGCTTCAGTAGATATGACCTGTTATCAGTTATCTCAATGCCACTACCATTAACGACTACCCCAGATTTAACTGTTTTTGTCCATCTACTCAAAATGTATTGACTTGGCAATATTTCATAATCATGCATTTTGTGCAAATATCCCAACACGTGTCTACAAGGAATTCCCATGCTCTCAAATTTTTTGCAAGTACATGAAGCAAAATCCTTAACCTTGTCATAATGAATTTGTCGCAATGGATAATTACCGCCACTTTTTCTTGAAATGTTGTACACACAGTGATCTTCATCCTCATTTATAAGCTCAAATTTAAAAGTCAAGCTCTCCCACATCTCATCCTGAAACTTAAAAAATATATCATGTGTATAGATATCAACCATATGCACCAAAAAGTCGTGAAGCATTTTCATTTTAGGCTTCTCAATCATGTCTTTGTGATCCGCCAATAATTCTTCATGACGTTGACGCTCAAGTCCCCTACCAAACTGAATCATAAAATCCACAAATGAATTATTTTTTGAAACATATTTTTTGAAGAATGAGTGAGAGCTTTCAGCTCGTTGGCTACTTGACATTCCAGCCGAGAAAACATGATTCGTATATGCCGGCACCCATTTAGCACGAATTTCAAACATTGATTGTAGCCATTTGTTGTCATTTAACCCACTCTTCTCAACCAACTCTATCCATTTCAAATCGAACTCTTCCTTAATCTCTGTTTTCCATATGCAATTTGAAAACTCCTTATAGTAAGCACTGTATTTAACTGAATCTATCTTCTCAGAAAATTTAGTTAAAATGTGCCAACTACAATATCTATGAAATGTTGTTGGTAGAGTTTGTGAAATTGCATTTGTCATAGCAGGATCTTGATCAGTAATGATCATCTTAGGGGCATCACTTGACATTGCTTCCAAAAATTGGTTGAAAAGCCAAACAAATGAATCTATGGTCTCATTATTCAAGAATGCACATGCAAATATTATTGTTTGACCATGATTATTAACCCCCATTAGTGGCGCAAAAAGTAATCCATACCGATTAGTGTTGTACGTAGTATCAAAGATCACTACATCACCATAAAAATTGTAAGCCCGTCTAGAGGTTGAATCAGCCCAAAAACAATGAGTAATCATGTTTTCATCATTTGACTTAATTTTAAAATAAAATGATGGATTCTTTCCTTGTTCACCCATTAAAAACTCGTGCAACATATGCCCATCATGTCCTTTCATCTCATTGCGCTTATCTCTTTCGAGATTATACAAATCTCTTTGCGTACAACCAATATTCTCAAATCCCCCCAATTGCACTCCAAGCAAATTAAATTGTTGATGCGATGGTATATTTATCATCTGAAGCTGTTGACTCAGGGCCTTTTGGGCAGTTGATATATTGCGGTGAGATCGCAGCAAATGTGTTTTTCGTGGAGTTGTTAATGGGTGACAATGACCCTCAACAAATATACTAACAACATATAAGTCTGAAGGTGTCATCACAATAGCAAGTTTTGCTTTACAACCCTCTTTGATTGATCCCCTACGCCTTGTTGCCTCAATGTTCGCTACTGTTGTAGCATTCCCCTGTTTCCAACAAACAAACTCTTTCCTTATGATCTCACTATTTCCCCGTCTCTTTTTTTCAGACCAATTTCGAACACTAAAGCCACTCGCTTTTGCATATGCATTGTAGAAACTAAAAGCATCATCTATTGTTTGAAATTCTTGACCTATTTTTGGTTTCAACTCTGGTGCTACTTGAGGATTATACATATTATCTGAAAAATTAGGATGTAAATCAACATATTGCTCCTTATTTAGCTCACTCTCTAATTCAAAGTCTACATTCCCCCCTTCTTCACGCTCTAAATTTTCTCCCATACCATACTCTGCTTCAACATTATCCATTTTTATTAAAACCTATAATGATCAAATTTGGGTAAGCACAAATCACAAAGCAGAAGCACAAAGCAAGGTAAACACAAAGCAGGGTAAAAGCAGGGTAAGAGCAGGGTAAGCACATAAGTTTACCTCGTCTGCTTCAGATATTTTTGTTGAAAATTAGTTGGGTGAGAGTTCGCCTGAGTCGCGAGAGCTCTGTTGAGACGGAGATTCGCGAGTTATGGTTAGACGGAGAGCAGCGAGAGTTTTGGTGGCTTCAGCGAGAATTGTTGTGCAAAAATAGCCCCTTTGCTTCACCTCTGAGCAAATCTCCCCTTCGCGAGGGAGTATTCGGGTTCAATCCTCAAGAATCGCGCCCCTTTTGTTCTGGTTAGACGGAGAGCAGATAAATTTCTGGTGGATTCAGCTCTGTGGAGAGCAGCGAGATGAAGGGTTTGGTCTGGAGAGCAGCAAGAGTTCTGTGAATAGTTTTTTTTAGACCCGAATAGATGCTAATTTTACCCGCGTGTTTCTAGTCCGTTGCTTGGCCCGTCTGTTTGGTCCGCCTAAGAACCCCAGTGTATATATATATATATATATATATATATATATATATATATATATATATATATATATATATATATATATATGGACATGATCAACCACCACGAAGCAACTCCTTGGGGGACCAGAAAAGTAAATAAAGCAGTAAAATGCGATCAACTGCCACGAAGTAAACTCCAGGTGTAATACCCGGTAAAAATTTATAAATAAAGAAATAGTTAATAATAAAAATTTCTTGTTTTAAAACATATTAATTGGACTTTGTCATTTGTTTGGGTCAAATAGTATTTAATGATGTGGACTACACTAATTGGGCCTAATTTTGTATTTGGGTAATTTAAATTTTATTAAAATTAAAAGAGATAATAAAATATATAAATAACTAAACCTACCCTTACCCTCATTATACAATCTGGAAAGAAAAAAAAAAGAAGTAGCGGCTAGGTTGTGAAAGGAAGAAGAGAATCATAGTTTTGCTCTTTATCAGGTAAATTGTTAGCAATTATCATTTTTTTTTATGATTTGTATCATCACATATATGGTGGGGGTATCTAATTGATTTAGATATTAAATTGAAGTTAGGGAGTACCTTTCCTTCAGCCGGAATCATGTGGCTATCTAAATTATTATACAAGTAATGTTAGACTTTTAAGTTATGATTATTGAATTTAGTTTGTATATATAATATGTACTTATCAATTTGGGAAAAACGGAAGGCAGTGGCCAGTGGGTATAATCCGCCTGATTCATGTATGAACTAGTCATATTATTTTATGGTAATAATTATGATAACTAATGAGTTTAATTAAATAAATTAAGTTTCAATACCCTAATAGCAAAATTGGCGGCACAACATTTTTTTTTCTTTATACATTGATCTGCACCATGGTAAAGGTTCCTGTGTAAGAATTTTGATTTTTAATAGTAAAGAATTCGGTAATCAGGGAGGCACTATATATATGCACTTTTCCACTAGATAAAATTTTAGAAGAATGTAAAGAACCATAGTATTAATAATAATAATATTATTATTATTAGTTATAAATTGAGTTTATTTTAAAGATGGAAGAATAATCTTGCAAGCGTATTTATATTTATTATTATTTTGTTTAATTAGATCGAACGGAGAGAATTTAAAGAGTTATATTTGGAATATAAATTTTGGAGTATTAATAATTGATTTAAGGCGATGATTAAATGTACTTGAATGAATTGTGAATTATTTGGAGTTTATGAGTTGGATTATATTTAATTTGAGGTGAATATATTTAGGTGGTGAATAACGTTTCGTATTTGATATCGTTGGCATTTAAGGGTAACATTTGGTGGAGTGTGCTATAAATGGTTTGGAAGTATCAGGTACGGATTTCGTACTCTTTCAGCGATACCTTTGTTAAATTTGTTTTGTTCGTTTTGTTCCTCGTTTCGAATTTCGGTTATTATTTCACATAATTGTTTCTTGTGAAATTGATATATTTATTTCATTTTGGAGTTGACACATTGGACTCGTACTTGTACTCTTTGAATGAGGTTATCATGTCTAATATTTATTTTGATAATTGTAGAGCGGTACATGTTGCTACCTTCTTTTTGAAACCTTGTGACTATAATTTGATTTGGTTCAACATTTACATATAGAACCCTTTTGTTAGTATTATGTCGCATGTGTTGTGACATGATATTTTTGTTAGAATATACCGTAGGCTATACCTGAGCTATAACCACCTGTGGGGGTACCACAGGCATGTCGTCTTGGCACGAGAGGCATGACACTTTCCGTGGCGGTGTGATTAGTCCACGGCGTCTCCGTTTTAGGCTCCGGAGGAAGTGGGCCATTTGGTGTTTTGTTGTGGGAGGCGTATGGATTAACCCTAGATTTTTGTTATGCGGATTGGTGATGTTGTGCCAAACACACCTATCCGATTTACATACATTTGGATTCGCGATCCAATGTGTGATTGCCTGTGTGGCATTATTTTGATTTGCCTGTGTGGCATTGTTTTGATGTGCCTGTGTGGCATTATTTTGGTTGCCTATGTGGCATCATTTGATTTGCCTGTGTGGCATTATTTTGACTTGCCTGTGTGACAAGGTATATTTCTGAGCTCACTCGGTATGAAATAAAACTCAACCATTTTATTCAGCCTATTATTTCATTGTATTAGTTCTGTTTGTTTCTGTTCAGTTCAATTCATTGAGTTAGTTACTTCAGTTCGTTATTTCTTTATTCTTCTATTGGTTTCATCAATTCTGTTGATTACGATATATTTCATTCAGATATTTGGAGATTATATTTTCGTCAGTATTTACACTTGAGGCTTGTTCAGTATTTTATCTAAGTTATTTTCGTATATCTTTTGTATATCTGTATCCGTACTGGGCAATTGGCTCATGCTGTATTTTTCTTCCGGCAGGTTTGCAGGGGTGATTCAGGGCTAGTGTGATGAGAGTTTTGCCTTTGACCAATTAGGTTGATTTCGAATTTTAAGTTATTGATTATTTTGACTCTGTTTGGAGAATTGTATTTAGTACTTCATTAATGGATCACCACTATTAATATTTTGAGGTTATTAATTAGTGCCCTATTTACTTATTTTGAGGTTTGTTGTGCTTTGCACGTGACCTCCCCTTTCCTTTTCGGGAAGGGGGTGTTACAGAGATGGTATCAGAGTTTAGGTTCTTTCTTGTAAAAAACCTATTTAGGTTTGACCTGTGAATTGTGGGTAAACCACTGGGTAGACGTATGAGTTTGATTCGATTGTGTTCTTTATTTGGTTGGTCTTGATTTTAACCAAGTGTTTTTAGCTCTTTAAGTTGTAGTTGATTTGAGAAAGGCGAGATCATTTTTTTTAGATTATTATTGTTATGCGTTGGAGCAATAATATTAGTTAAGGATTGTGATTGGATCATTAAGGAGAAAAATGTCATATTTTAATTAGTTAAGAAAGGATTATACGATTATGATGTGAGTATTTGTATCGACGAGAATTTGATTTTAGAAAAATTATTTGTTAGAGTTATTTTATTTTGTGACAATCATTATGATTTTGGAATTGAGAATTTGATTTGGGTTAGATTTTGATTTTTGTTAAGTTGTGAATATATTGAAGTAATTAGATTAATCATTTGGAGTTAATGATCAATTTTGTGGCTATTTTTTAGTAGGATATTGGAGTTATGTTCTATAAATTTTCTTTATGATAGTATGGGGAGACATTGAAATTTATTAGAATAAGGTTTGCAATAAGGGATGATTGATTTATTATATGATTAGATAGCAAGTGATGAAATTCAATTGATTGTGAGAGATCTTGAATAGTTATAGTTGGCTTATACAGATAGTAAAATATGTGACTTGAAGTTTGATATGGTGATAAGGAGATCTTGTTAGTATATTTTTGGTGTAATAATATTTGAGAACTAATTTGATTTGAGGTTATAAATATATTCTTTGGTGTAATATTATTTGATGAATAGTTCAAATTGAGGATGAGATATTTTGAAGCTCTTGAGGACTTGGGGAGAGTTGGTAATATAGTTTGCATAGTTGTTTTGTTTATCTGATGTCTTTAAAGTTTTGTATGAATTTATGTAAAATTAAATAAAGATAATTTGTTAAATCTTTGTCATGTGTGGAACATAAACATTTTACGAGTTAAAAATAATTTTAAATATTTTGGGTATTCGAATCGTATTTAGATGAAGAGAAATTTTTGTGTGATTTCGAATTATGTTCCGAAGAGTACGTATGTTTGCAAGAATGAAGCTCAAAGATATTAACGAGGGGCCCACACCGACGGTGGATCATGTGATTTAATTTGATGCAACGCGAAGAACCTTACCAAGGCTTGGCACGGTAGCTGACGAATCTTTTACAAATACATTGATAATTACGTGAACCGATGACTTATCCGCGTTGATCATTACAAATGGCGGCGCTACGTCGTAACTAAAATTTTTTTAGCATATTTGAATTTCGAGGACGGAATTATTTTTAAGAGGTGAAAAATGTAACAACCCATTTTTTTATATTATATAATTAAATATTAAATAATTTTTTTTATACAATTGTATTTAAATTAGAAAAGGTGAATGAATTTTTTCCCCTCTTTTCTTCCTTGTTTTGTTTGGAAAATTAAAGTCTTTTAGTAAATAATTAAATAACTGATTAAATTAAAATTGAGGAAGATAATTTTTTTTAAAAGTCTGGTGGTAAAATCATTCGGAGCGGGAAGCTACTTGAGATAGGGGAGTATTTGAGCGGAGTGTCCGCCTCTCTTTGAAAATTAGGTACGTTCCATTCTTTTGATTCCGAGGACGGAATCCTTTTTAAGGGATAGGTGATGTAATACCCGGTAAAAATTTATAAATAAAGAAATAGTGAATAATAAAAATTTCTTGTTTTAAAACATATTAATTGGACTTTGTCATTTGTTTGGGTCAAATAGTATTTAATGATGTGGACTACACTAATTTGGCCTAATTTTGTATTTGGGTAATTTAAATTTTATTAAAATTAAAAGAGATAATAAAATATATAAATAACTAAACCTACCCTTACCCTCATTATACAATCTGGAAAGAAAAAAAAAAGAAGTAGCGGCTAGGTTGTGAAAGGAAGAAGAGAATCATAGTTTTGCTCTTTATCAGGTAAATTGTTAGCAATTATCATTTTTTTTATGATTTGTATCATCACATATATGGTGGGGGTATCTAATTGATTTAGATATTAAATTGAAGTTAGGGAGTACCTTTCCTTCAGCCGGAATCATGTGGCTATCTAAATTATTATACAAGTAATGTTAGACTTTTAAGTTATGATTATTGAATTTAGTTTGTATATATAATATGTACTTATCAATTTGGGAAAAACGGAAGGCAGTGGCCAGTGGGTATAATCCGCCTGATTCATGTATGAACTAGTCATATTATTTTATGGTAATAATTATGATAACTAATGAGTTTAATTAAATAAATTAAGTTTCAATACCCTAATAGCAAAATTGGCGGCACAACATTTTTTTTTCTTTATACATTGATCTGCACCATGGTAAAGGTTCCTGTGTAAGAATTTTGATTTTTAATAGTAAAGAATTCGGTAATCAGGGAGGCACTATATATATGCACTTTTCCACCAGACAAAATTTTAGAAGAATGTAAAGAACCATAGTATTAATAATAATAATATTATTATTATTAGTTATAAATTGAGTTTATTTTAAAGATGGAAGAATAATCTTGCAAGCGTATTTATATTTATTATTATTTTGTTTAATTAGATCGAACGGAGAGAATTTAAAGAGTTATATTTGGAATATAAATTTTGGAGTATTAATAATTGATTTAAGGCGATGATTAAATGTACTTGAATGAATTGTGAATTATTTGGAGTTTATGAGTTGGATTATATTTAATTTGAGGTGAATATGTTTAGGTGGTGAATAACGTTTCGTATTTGATATCGTTGGCATTTAAGGGTAACATTTGGTGGAGTGTGCTATAAATGGTTTGGAAGTATCAGGTACGGATTTCGTACTCTTTCAGCGATACCTTTGTTAAATTTGTTTTGTTCGTTTTGTTCCTCGTTTCGAATTTCGGTTATTATTTCACATAATTGTTTCTTGTGAAATTGATATAATTATTTCATTTTGGAGTTGACACATTGGACTCGTACTTGTACTCTTTGAATGAGGTTATCATGTCTAATATTTATTTTGATAATTGTAGAGCGGTACATGTTGCTACCTTCTTTTTGAAACCTTGTGACTATAATTTGATTTGGTTCAACATTTACATATAGAACCCTTTTGTTAGTATTATGTCGCATGTGTTGTGACATGATATTTTTGTTAGAATATACCGTAGGGTATGCCTGAGCTATAACCACTTGTGGGGGTACCACAGGCATGTCGTCTTGGCACGAGAGGCATGACACTTTCCGTGGCGGTGTGATTAGTCCACGGCGTCTCCGTTTTAGGCTCCGGAGGAAGTGGGCCATTTGGTGTTTTGTTGTGGGAGGCGTATGGGTTAACCCTAGATTTCTGTTATGCGAATTGGTGATGTTGTGCCAAACACACCTATCCGATTTACATACTTTTGGATTCGCGGTCCAATGTGTGATTGCCTGTGTGGCATTATTTTGATTTGCCTGTGTGGCATTGTTTTGATGTGCCTGTGTGGCATTATTTTGGTTGCCTATGTGGCATCATTTGATTTGCCTGTGTGGCATTATTTTGACTTGCCTGTGTGACAAGGTATATTTCTGAGCTCACTCGGTATGAAATAAAACTAAACCATTTTATTCAGCCTATTATTTCATTGTATTAGTTCTGTTTGTTTCTGTTCAGTTCAATTCATTGAGTTAGTTACTTAAGGTCGTTATTTCTTTATTCTTCTATTGGTTTCATCAATTCTGTTGATTACGATATATTTCATTCAGATATTTGGAGATTATATTTTCGTCAGTATTTACACTTGAGGCTTGTTCAGTATTTTATCCTAGTTGTTTTCGTATATCTTTTGTATATCTGTATCCGTATTGGGCAATTGGCTCATGCTGTGTTTTTCTTCCGGCAGGTTTGCAGGGGTGATTCAGGGTTAGTGTGATGAGAGTTTTGCCTTTGACAAATTAGGTTGATTCGAATTTTAAGTTTTTGATTATTTTGACTCTGTTTGGAGAATTGTATTTAGTACTTCATTAATGGATCACCACTATTAATATTTTGAGGTTATTAATTACTGCCCTATTTACTTATTTTGAGGTTTGTTGTGTTTATGGAAAGGAAGTCGTTATAGAATCCAATGAATGAATAAGGTATTAACGTAAAATCTATTTTTGATAGATTGAAGATTAATAAATAAAATTTCGAGGACGAAATTCTTAGAAGAAATGGTGAATGTAATATCCTGAGTGTTTGTGATAGCGATCCTTAGAAAACGAAATGAAGGAGTTAAGAATATAATACTCAGAATATAATTGAGTTCAAGTGAAAGTTATGAAATGAAACCTAGAATTTGTTAAGAAATGAATGTAGTAGGAAATATAAAACAAATATTAAGGTCATGTGTTGAAGTTATTCAACGAAGAGATTTGACGAAAACCTGAGTAAGGTAGGGTTTTGGTGATTCCGAGGACGGAATCCTTATAAGGAGGGAAAAATGTGACGAATGAATTATTTGAGTTGTGATTCTGGGGACAGAATCCTTGTAAGGAGGGAATGATGTAACAATCCAGAATTTTATTAACAATCCAAAATTTTATTTGTAATTTAAAATATTTATGAAATTAAATAAATATTTTATTTATGTGATTGTTGTTAGTATATACTTGTGAATTAAATTTATTAGATAATACTCTAATTTAATTTAACAGTTAGAGAGTTGTTAAAAAAATTTTATGAGTTGCTATATTGATGTCGTAATTTAATAATTAAAGTGATATATTAATTATTAAATAAAATTATAATGAGATTATAATTTTGTGATATTTGGTCAAGTGGGAAATTTATTTAGTATGTGGTAATTAGTTTATTTAATTAAGATTGGATATGAAAATCCAAGTAAACAATGTGGGACAATAAACTATATTATATGTGACTTATGAAAATAAATTAAAAGAGTTTTAATTTGGTTTTACCAAACAAACTCATAGAGCTTTTGAAATTCTTATTTTAATCTTGTTTTACCAAATAAGGCTTAAGGAATGATTAAGTCATTATTTTAATATGGCTTTGCCAAACAAGCCTTAGGGCTTTGAAAATTCTAATTTTGTAACTTATATATTAAATTGATAATTAATATATGTAATTATATTGGGAGTTACATATTCTATAATTATATGTGTTATATGTATATTGTATATACACTAAGTTACGTTAGTTTTCTAAACCTAAGTCTAAACTAAGAACAAAGAGAAAAAGAGAGAATGCAGAGAAGAAGAAGAAGAAGAAGAAGAAGAAGAAGGGGAAACCTTGAGAAAAATAAAAGAAAAGCTTTCATCATCTCCATATTTTCTCCTAATTCAACCTAGAAAGGTATCAAACTAACACTTATACTAAATTAAGATGTTATGTATTTAGTCTTTGTAAAAGTAGGTTTTCATGATTATGTATTTATATGTATATATGGTGTTCATATGTGATTGTATGCCATGAAAGGATTTTCACAATACAAGTATTGTAAAAACAAGTTTTAAAATCATGTTCTTCTATGTTTTCATAGTTTTAGAGTTTTATAGTTGTTCAAAAGTTTTAATTCACAAAGATATGATGAACATGATGAAATCATGTTCATAGTGTTTGATTATGAGTTATATGGATGTTCTAGCAATTCAATCCATGTAATTTTGATAAACAAGAGGAATTGGGTTCATAATGTTTTTCTATGAAATAATTTCTAAAAAATGGCTTTTTAAACTATTAAATTGATGTTTGGTTATGATTTATTATTGAAATTGATCGTGTATTGTGTTAGTATGTTAAGAATATGAGTTATCACAATTGGAATTACTTGAATTGGTTTAAAAAAGAATTCACAGTGAATAATTTCGCTATGAATGTTAAAAGAAGAAGAAAGAAGAGAAATAGTGACATTAAAAGTTGTAATCTTTGATGTTTGTGTTATTTAAATGGCTAGAAACGCGTTAGAAAACATTAGATTATGTTTCTGTAAACCTATTACACATTGGGTAGGTTGGTGTGGTTGTTAGAAAGGAGCTTGGAGGCCTAATTTGGCTTTCCGTAGTGTTCTAGAGCTGAAATCGCGAAGTCATAGCAGAGACCCCCGCCCCGGCGGGCCCCCCTAGTGTAAAAACCCCACCCCCGCGGGGGGGTATTCTGTTAAGACAAAATTTTGGATGAAAAAAAAACTGATCGGACATAGTTTACTAAAATAAGCATAACTTTTTCATACGAACTCTGATTGAGATGATTCAAGAAGATCCAGAACGAGGACGAGTAGACCTACAACTTTTATTCTTTAAGGTTTTCAATTTAAAATCGTTATGAAGGGTCAAAATGGTCATCTTTAGGACTATTGTGTTTTCGGAGGGCGTTAGACATGCACGTATGCTAGTGTATTGCTCTTAACAATAAAAGATGTTGTTCTAAGTTATAAAACATGAATGTTAGTAAATATAATGATGCTTAACATTAATATAATGATTTATTAGATAAGTTATAGAAGCATAGTAAGCATACACAAAAGATGCAAATCGGGCGTATGACGAATAAATGTCGAAACGCCGTGATAATTGTTAATGAATGTAAAAAGTATTTTTAGTCAAATGAAATGGATATTATAAAGTATGAAATGGGTTTAATATAAAACCAATAATGATTCCTAGCAAAATTTGAACACTTTAATGAATTTCGAATATTACATAAGTCGAAAAGTTAACACAATCTAATTGAACATTGTGTGTTAACTAATAGGAAAGATTATGAGATGTGGAGTAGAGTTTACATTACAATTACTATGTGTTGTTATGTGACTAATAGTTGATGTGTATGATTATATAATTGTGTGGGCACGTGAAGTGCAGATAACTGTAAGCTGTTAAACTGTTATTGGTAAACAACGATCAAGGCAAGTCTTTCGGTTCCTATTTGTTACGTGGACTTGATGAACTGTTTTAAATTGTATGATATGTTATACATGTTGAAATCATAAAATGTTTAAGTCAATATATGACTGCATTGTTTTGGCTAAGTAATGATGATTGAGTAAGGAACTCAATCTTTATATTTGCTATATGAATTAAAAGCATGTATGCCATGTTACCTTAATGAGATGTATATCGAGCATGTTATTATGTGTTATGTGATGCATGAAAACTGTTAGACTTTGCTGGGCTGTCGAGCTCACTCTTGCAAATAACCACTTTTGTAGGTCAAGATTTTAAGTTAAAGATATGTGCTAAGTGAGTTATAGAGATCTATATTCACGAAGATTACTTATGTTTTATGAGAAATGTATTTCATATTTTGAACGTAACATGTTGAATTGTAAGTTGGGTTATCCAATGTATATGGATATTTAGTTATGATGTAAGACGTTGTATAGTCATTTTGTTGTAACGATTCATGATATAAGATTGAATCAAAGAGATGTAATGTAAAGGTTACGATTCAGGGCAAGAAAGAAGGAAATGTATAAACGTTCTAAATATTCCGCAATTTTAGTGTTTTTAATATCGAATATTGATGTAAAATTTGAGATTTAATGTGTGGTTAACGACCGAAGTTGAGATTTAAATTGTATGGATTTTGGGGTCGTTACAGTTGGTATCAGAGCTATAGGTTAGAAGCCTTAGGTAGGAGTACCGTAGGCTATAACCTTAGAGAAGAGAGGTGAAGATAATAAACGAATAAGCTCAAATAGAGTTTGAACAATAAGAAGTAATTTAAGAATTTATAAAGAAGGGGTTAAAACATGCGTGAAAGGATTCATAGAAGAATCTCACAGAGTTTTAAGGAATATGAATGTGGGGTTACCCAACTCCAATAATAAGGATGTAAAGTGATAGTAAATAGATAATGTCTATAAAAAGAGAATGATAAAGAAGTTAAGAATAGAGAGTTATATTTAAGTATGGTGCAATTGTACTCTTTAGTAGTTGATGTATGGTATCTGGGCTAAACGATTCCTTCATAGAGTGGAGGTATATACGAACTAGCAACTCGGAACCTAGTTTGTTAGTTGTTTGTGGGAAACCACTTAGCGTACCATATTAAAACTGTTAGAGACTCGATGTGTACCAAGTGTAGAAAGTGGATACGTATGATGAAAGTGTAGAACTTGAATGAAATGTTGAGCAATGTAAATGAAGTTAGAAATTCTTAAAGGAAGAATTGTTATATAAACAAGAAGATTCAAAGAAGAATCTTGAAGAGATATAAAGATAAAAAAAAATCCAAGATAGCGAATACTGTCGTAAATGATGAAAAAGAGAAAGAAAGAGGATCGTAAAACAAAACGATCACGAGTTAAGAAAAGAATTTTAAGGGAGATGATTATAGAATAAGATCACGACGTGATCTGTTTAAGTTATAGAAGAAAGATGGCCTGTAATGTTTGAATAATTATAGCTTAATGCTATGAAGATGGTGTACTATGAAATAGTACGAGATAACTCACGAGGAGTTATAAATGATGTGATACGAGGAATTCGAATCGAGCAAAGAGCAAGTTAAGAGCAATATAGAGTTAGGTGGGGTTTCAATTGAGGACTCCTGTGATGGCTGAGTTGTACAAATCTTTGTATGGGTGAGGGTTTTGTGCTTGCACTCAGTTTATCACATTGATAATCATTGGAATATTTGTGTCGCGCTATTTGTTGTATGCCTGTTGAGAAGGTGATTCTTTTCTCATGTGTATAACAAATAGGTAGAGTATAGTTAGAGAATATTATAAGGTTAAGTGCGAGTTCTTAAAACTCATACTTATGGTAGTTTCGTGACTCATAATTATATGGTATATTTTTGAACCCCTCAGCGAATGGACGCCTATGGTCTGACTAGAATAAGTTCTTAAACTCATATGATTGTGGCAAGTTCCTGAACTCATAATGTGTGGTAAGTTTGACGAACTGGGTATAGATAAGTGTGAATAGAGTGTTGAGGATGATAGGAATAGATAGACCTATTAAGCAATGGATCATTATAGAAAGTGGAGTTGATGGTGGAAGTATAGGTATTCTAAATCTACTAGCTATGCTAGACTTTCGAAATTTATTGACTTCGTACTGATGTTTACACTTCTATTTTTTGAAAAATATTGGATCAAATGATGGAACCAATGAGTTTTAACAACAATACTATTATTCGTATGTCTATGCTAATTACTTCGGCTAGACAAAAATGATTTGCAATATATCAAAATATATTTTATATCATTAATGCATCATGTAACCTGGTGCAAAGATGAAAAAAAATGATGGAGTCATCAATGCAGTATTACCTAGTGTTGGATGTGATCTAAGGATCGTCAGCCCACTATGGTATGATGTAGTATGATAAAATCACCAAATGACGGAATTCTCAACGGACTGTAAATACAGTGCGGTATCATGACGTCATAAAAAGATTTTTGAGATTTCTTTAAGATATGAGAATTCATATCTATGTATGTATATGTATATTTCGGTTGATGTCCGAATTATTGTAGAGGTCTATGCTATTTGATTCAGCTAGACGAATATTGAAAGATGTTCATGAAATTCAAGTGTTTATTGAAAAGTTATGCCAAACCAAATTATTTTGGTGCGGATTCAGATGTTGAAAAGCTGAGGTGAACAACCCTATAAGGGGACATGTTTTCGGGGACAATGGTTCCGAGCGTAACGCATATAGTCGTTACAAAACACTACTTTGCGGCCCAACGTAGTGGTACAATAGGCTGGCCACCTAGTGTACGTAAAGAGGGTGTTTTCAATCTTTGTGATTGATAAACACTCTGGTTTGCAGTGTGAAGGATTGAGTTGAAGCACTAGTAAACTGAGAATAGAGTTCACGGTCTTGTGACCCCTCAGCATGATTTGGAATCTTTTAAATTCCTGAGTTATTCATACTACTTCCTAATTATTGAGCAATTATGAAAGATTCTTACTATTCTAAAAGGCGAATGTGGTAAGGATGATATTCCTTAGAAAGAAGTAAGTCGTAGAATGCGACACTGAATGATGAAAATATTGAATAAGTGAGAAAAGAAGTGTTGATATTAGAAGGAGATGAGTTATCAAAGAATAATGTAAATCTCTTAATATAAAAGTTTAATAATTGTAGAAAGATCTTTATGGAAAGGAAGTCGTTATAGAATCCAATGAATGAATAAGGTATTAACGTAAAATCTATTTTTGATAGATTGAAGATTAATAAATAAAATTTCGAGGACGAAATTCTTAGAAGAAATGGTGAATGTAATATCCTGAGTGTTTGTGATAGCGATCCTTAGAAAACGAAATGAAGGAGTTAAGAATATAATACTCAGAATATAATTGAGTTCAAGTGAAAGTTATGAAATGAAACCTAGAATTTGTTAAGAAATGAATGTAGTAGAAAATATAAAACAAATATTAAGGTCATGTGTTGAAGTTATTCAACGAAGAGATTTGACGAAAACCTGAGTAAGGTAGGGTTTTGGTGATTCCGAGGACGGAATCCTTATAAGGAGGGAAAAATGTGACGAATGAATTATTTGAGTTGTGATTCTGGGGACAGAATCCTTGTAAGGAGGGAATGATGTAACAATCCAGAATTTTATTAACAATCCAAAATTTTATTTGTAATTTAAAATATTTATGAAATTAAATAAATATTTTATTTATGTGATTGTTGTTAGTATATACTTGTGAATTAAATTTATTAGATAATACTCTAATTTAATTTAACAGTTAGAGAGTTGTTAAAAAATTTTTATGAGTTGCTATATTGATGTCGTAATTTAATAATTAAAGTGATATATTAATTATTAAATAAAATTATAATGAGATTATAATTTTGTGATATTTGGTCAAGTGAGAAATTTATTTAGTATGTGGTAATTAGTTTATTTAATTAAGATTGGATATGAAAATCCAAGTAAACAATGTGGGACAATAAACTATATTATATGTGACTTATGAAAATAAATTAAAAGAGTTTTAATTTGGTTTTACCAAACAAACTCATAGAGCTTTTGAAATTCTTATTTTAATCTTGTTTTGCCAAATAAGGCTTAAGGAATGATTAAATCATTATTTTAATATGGCTTTGCCAAACAAGCCTTAGGGCTTTTAAAATTCTAATTTTGTAACTTATATATTAAATTGATAATTAGTATATGTAATTATATTGGGAGTTACATATTCTATAATTATATGTGTTATATGTATATTGTATATACACTAAGTTACGTTAGTTTTCTAAACCTAAGTCTAAACTAAGAACAAAGAGAAGAAGAGAGAATGCAGAGAAGAAGAAGAAGAAGAAGAAGAAGAAGAAGAAGGGGAAACCTTGAGAAAACAAAAGAAAAGCTTTCATCATCTCCATATTTTCTCCTAATTCAACCTTGAAAGGTATCAAACTAACACTTATACTAAATTAAGATGTTATGTATTTAGTCTTTGTAAAATTAGGTTTTCATGATTATGTATTTATATGTATATATGGTGTTCTAATGTGATTGTATGACATGAAAGGATTTTCACAATACAAGTATTGTAAAAACAAGTTTTAAAATCATATTCTTCTATGTTTTCATAGTTTTAGAGTTTTATAGTTGTTCAAAAGTTTCAATTCACAAAGATATGATGAACATGATGAAATCATGTTCAAAGTGTTTGATTATGAGTTATATGGTTGTTCTAGCAATTCAATCCATGTAATTTTGATAAACAAGAGGAATTGGGTTCATAATATTTTTCTATGAAATAATTTCTGAAAAATGGCTTTTTAAACTATTAAATTGATATTTGGTTATGATTTATTATTAAAATTGATCGTGTATTGTGTTAGTATGTTAAGAATATGAGTTATCACAATTGGAATTACTTGAATTAGTTTAAAAACGAATTCACAGTGAATAATTTCGCTATGAATGTTAAAAGAAGAAGAAAGAAGAGAAATAGTGAAATTAAAGGTTGTAATGTTTGATGTTTGTGTTGTTTAAATGGCTAGAAACGCGTTAGAAAACATTAGATTATGTTTCTGTAAACCTATTACACATTGGGTAGGTTGGTATGGTTGTTAGAAAGGAGCTTGGAGGCCTAATTTGGCTTTCCGTAGTGTTCTAGAGCTGAAATAACGAAGTCGTAGCAGAGACCCCCGCCCCGGCGGGCCCCCCTAGTGTAAAAACCCCCACCCCCGCGGGGGGGTATTCTGTCAAGACAAAATTTTGGTAGAAAAAAAAACTGATCGGACATAGTTTACTAAAATAAGCATAACTTTTTCATACGAACTCTGATTGAGATGATTCAAGATGATCCGGAACGAGGACGAGTAGACCTACAACTTTTATTCTTTAAGGTTTTCAATTTAAAATCGTTATGAAGGGTCAAAATGGTCATCTTTAGGACTATTGTGTTTTCGGAGGGCCTAAGACATGCACGTATGCTAGTGTATTGCTCTTAACAATAAAAGATGTTGTTCTAAGTTATAAAACATGAATGTTAGTAAATATAATGATGCTTAACATTAATATAATGATGTATTAGATAAGTTATAGAAGCATAGTAAGCATACACAAAAGATGCAAATCGGGCGTGTGACGAATAAATGTCGAAACGCCGTGATAATTGTTAATGAATGTAAAAAGTGTTTTTAGTCAAATGAAATGGATATTATAAAGTATGAAATGGGTTTAATATAAAACCAATAATTATTCCTAGCAAAATTTGAACACTTTAATGAATTTTGAATATTACATAAATCGAAAAGTTAACACAATCTAATTGAACATTGTGTGTTAACTAATAGGAAAGATTATGAGATGTGGAGTAGAGTTTACATTACAATTACTATGTGTTGTTATGTGACTAATAGTTGATGTGTATGATTATATAATTGTGTAGGGCACGTGAAGTGAAGATAACTGTAAGCTGTTAAACTGTTATTGGTAAACAACGATCAAGACAAGTCTTTCGGTTCCTATTTGTTACGTGGACTTGATGAACTGTTTTAAATTGTATGATATGTTATACATGTTGAAATCATAAAATATTTAAGTCAATATATGACTGTATTGTTTTGGCTAAGTAATGATGATTGAGTAAGTAACTCAATCTTTATATTTGCTATATGAATTAAAAGCATGTATGCCATGTTACCTTAATGAGATGTATATCGAGCATGTTATTATGTGTTATGTGATGCATAAAAACTGTTAGACTTTGCTGGGCTGTCGAGCTCACTCTTGCAAATAACCACTTTTGTAGGTCAAGATTTTAAGTTAAAGATATGTGCTAAGTGAGTTATAGAGATCTATATTCACGAAGATTACTTATGTTTTATGAGAAATGTATTTCATATTTTGAACGTAACATGTTGAATTGTAAGTTGGGTTATCCAATGTATATGGATATTTAGTTATGATGTAAGACGTTGTATAGTCATTTTGTTGTAACGATTCATGATATAAGATTGAATCAAAGAGATGTAATGTAAAGGTTGCGATTCAGGGAAAGAAAGAAGGAAATGTATAAACGTTCTAAATATTCCGCAATTTTAGTGTTTTTAATATCGAATAATGATGTAAAATTTGAGATTTAATGTGTGGTTAACGACCAAAGTTGAGATTTAAATTGTATGGATTTTGGGGTCGTTACAGTTGGTATCAGAGCTGTAGGTTAGAAGCCTTAGGTAGGAGTACCGTAGGCTATAACCTTAGAGAAGAGAGGTGAAGATAATAAACGAATAAGCTCAAATAGAGTTTGAACAATAAGAAGTAATTTAAGAATTTATAAAGAAGGG
Organism: Panax notoginseng; assembly: GCA_016801055.1. NCBI lineage: Eukaryota > Viridiplantae > Streptophyta > Magnoliopsida > Apiales > Araliaceae > Panax > Panax notoginseng. The sequence goes on from CM029020.1 coordinate 46,694,059, forward strand.
GTTAAAACATGCGTGAAAGGATTCAAAGAAGAATCTCGCAGAGTTTTAAGGAATATGAATGTGGGGTTACCCAACTCCAATAATAAGGATGTAAAGTTATAGTAAATAGACAATGTCTATAAAAAGAGAATGATAAAGAAGTTAAGAATAGAGAGTTATATTTAAGTATGGTGCAATTGTACTCTTTAGTAGTTGATGTATGGTATCTGGGCTAAACGATTCCTTCATAGAGCGGAGGTATATACGAACTAGCAACTCGGAACCTAGTTTGTTGGTTGTTTGTGGGAAACCATTCAGCGTACCATATTGAAATTGTTAGAGACTCGATGTGTACCAAGTGTAGAAAGTTGATACGTATGATGAAAGTGTAGAACTTGAATGAAATGTTGAGCAATGTAAATGAAGTTAAAAATTCTTAAAGGAAGAATTGTTATATAAACAAGAAGATTCAAAGAAGAATCTTGAAGAGATATAAAGATAAAAAAAAGCCAAGATAGCGAATAATGTCGTAAATGATGAAAAAGAGAAAGAAAGAGGATCGTAAAACAAAACGATCACGAGTTAAGAAAAGAATTTTAAGGGAGATGATTATAGAATAAGATCACGATGTGATCTGTTTAAGTTATAGAAGAAAGATGGTCTGTAATGTTTGAATAATTATAGCTTAATGCTATGAAGATGGTGTACTATGAAATAGTACGAGATAACTCACGAGGAGTTATAAATGATGTGATACGAGGAATTCGAATCGAGCAAAGAGCAAGTTAAGAGCAATATAGAGTTAGGTGGGGTTTCAATTGAGGACTCCTGTGATGGCTGAGTTGTACAAATCTTTGTATGGGCGAGGGTTTTGTGCTTGCACTCAGTTTATCACATTGATAATCATTGGAATATTTGTGTCGCGCTATTTGTTGTATGCCTGTTGAGAAGGTGATTCTTTTCTCATGTGTATAACAAATAGGTAGAGTATAGTTAGAGAATATTATAAGGTTAAGTGTGAGTTCTTAAAACTCATACTTATGGTAGGTTCGTGACTCATAATTATATGGTATGTTTTTGAACCACTCAGCGAATGGACGCCTATGGTCTGACTAGGATAAGTTCTTAAACTCATATGATTGTGGCAAGTTCCTGAACTCATAACGTGTGGTAAGTTTGACGAACTGAGTATAGATAAGTGTGAATAGAGTGTTGAGGATGATAGGAATAGATAGACCTATTAAGCAATGGATCATTATAGAAAGTGGAGTTGATGGTGGAAGCATAGGTATTCTAAATCTACTAGCTATGCTAGACTTTCGAAATTTATTGATTTCGTGCTGATGTTTACACTTCTATTTTTTGAAAAATATTAGATCAAATGATGGAACCAATGAGTTTTAACAACAATACTATTATTCGTATGTCTATGCTAATTGCTTCGGCTAGACAAAAATGACTTGCAATATATCAAAATGTATTTTATATCATTAATGCATCATGTAACCTGGTGCAAAGATAAAAAAAAATGATGGAGTCATCAATGCAGTATTACCTAGTGTTGGATGTGATATAAGGATCGTCAGCCCACTATGGTATGATGTAGTATGATAAAATCACCAAATGACGGAATCCTCAACGGACTGTAAATATAGTGCGGTATCATTGTGACACCCCCAAATCCTGGTACTTCATTTCCTCAAGATTTGGTGTTCACGTAATCAAAACATTCATTACTAACTACCCAATTGATAAAATTGAATAAATAAAACCTGCCCATACAGGATTAAACTTAAATAAAAATCTCCCAGGTTATCTAACCTTTACAAACATTCATTCATGCGGAAATTAAATTAATACAAACTTCTTTACAATCTTTAAACAAAGTCTAAAAATAAACTATCTAACTATTACAGGTCTTCAGCATTGCTTAATCTTTTCTTTCCCTTTACTGGTGCTAGGTATATCACCAGTTTCAACCTTAGCTGTAAGAATATTTTACAGGAAAGAGGGAGCAAACAAGGCCACTTGAAATAACAATAAATAAATCAGTTAACTTTACATCATGTACCAACATTAGGTTTAATAGAACTGAACAATAAATTCTATTACTTTCTAAAAACTTTAATCAATTACTGAGGGTCTAATGACCACGAATCATGTCCACAGTTATAAGTAATTTTTCAACTTAAAACTTTAACAGTCATAAGACTATAAGGACTTCACGTACTTAGGGGGATCAACCCTTCGTACAATGTATTGTGCACAATAATTTCAACGCTAAGCGTAACCTCTTATAAAAGAGTTGTTCTTCTCAGTATTTAGAATACAAGTCCGTACCAAAGTGAGTTTGGTTTGGTTCCATCATGGGGTAATTTAGAATTCAACGGTAATCAACTAAGGGTTAGTTGATTACAAACAACATAACTGTATACTATGGAATAATCATAGTTAAATTGATATTTATAAACTAACATCATGCTTTAGGAATAATTTAATAGCATAATCATGGAATAATCATAACATGCATCCTCATAAACCAATAGATACACGAGCTTAAGCAACAATAAACAATCTAACTCTACGAAAGTGTAAAGTTAGCAATTTGTACAATTGAAATGGAATTAAAGCGATAATGTGTTTAACGAATTCAATCTTCTACAATGAAGTTCTAGCATTAGATAAAACTTGCTCAATATCAAAAGATAAGATTTATAAAACTTGCATACAACGAAACAAGTTAAAGACAATAATAACTTGTTCAATATCAAAAGATAAGGTTTAGAAAACTTGCTCAGTTATAAAAATAGAGTTAAGGAAACTTGCACAATGAAGTTTTTGAGTTAGAGAACTTGCATAAGTATAACATAACAATGAAAAGTAACCTTGCTGAATAATAAAGTAGAAAAGGTTAGGGAACTTGCCTCGTGTGTAGGTTAAATAATTACTATTCACGTTCACCCCAAGTCCTACACATACCATATGCATTGACAATACACATTAGTTACACTAACATTACCTTTATGAGTTCCTTTATTACTCTTAGTATAGCTACTAACTAAGTTTAAGTTTAAACAACATCACATCTTTCATGAACATTACTTTTTAGATTTATTACAACTACTTAAATGATCATGTCATTGCACCACGTGTACATTAACAACTTAATATAACATCCTAATACATGTCCAACATGTTATCATTAAGTTATACTAATACCCAAAGGGTTGCACTTGCATTCGTGCATCCCGACGCCCTCCGATTGGCTCTAAATACACAACAGTCTTAAAGATGGTCATTTTGACTACTGTTACAGACCTCAAATTAAAAAACTTAAAGAATGAAAGTTGTAGGTCTACTCGTCCTCTTTCCGAATCATCTTGAATTACCTCAATCGGAGTTAGTATGAAAAAGTTATGACCATTTTACTACAGGAGGCCAAAACTGCCCAACTAGGCCACTTTTCTGACGCCGGGGCGCGGAACAGTGGCGCTGGGGCGCGAGCTACGGCGCTGGGGCGCGAGCATCAGCGCTGGGGCGCGAGCTACGGCCCATTTTGACGCTGGAGCGCGAGATTTGGCGCCAGGGCGCGAGATTTGGCGCTGGGGCGTGAATTTTGACGCTGGAGCGCCGAAACTCACAGAAATCAACCACGAAGAACAGAACAACTCAATTTTCTGTCTATAATTTCAATTCCAACACTAATTAACATGAATAACTAATGCAAATTACACATAAACTTCACCAAGCATACAAATACTAAATTAACACAACTTAAACCATAATTTTAGAAAAATTAAATACTAGAATAACATATTATAAAACCCAAAAAACTCCATTTTTGATATTTCTTGACACAGTGAATACTGTAATCATAATGATACACCAATTTGATTCTTTTGAACTAAGTTCTCTGTAATTCTTAACAAACTAACTAATATAGTCACAGTTCAATTTCACACACTAAATTGATCATCATAATTGTTATTTACATAAGCTACATAAGAAATACATATACTGACATTATTTCTTCCTACTGTCAAACGAATTTATCATGCAATTCTCGTTTATGCACTACCTCTAATCATCATAAACTCATATAATAACTATATAATCAAGTACCATACCAAGTTATACATGTATATCAACAATTCATCCCATAAAATATTTTACAGAGAACTTTTTGGGAAGAAGAAAAACATGAAACTTTTAGAGAAAGAGATTGAGCTCCTACCTTGGATTAGAAGAAGATTATTATTATTTTTTCTCCAAATTCTTTTCTACAACACCTGTTAAAATCACTCTCAAATTCTCTCTAGTTTTCCTCTTTTCTTCTTTTTCTCTCTGTAAACTTCAACTGAGTCTTTCTTCTCCCTAACTCTAACATACGTATAATATTATAACGTATAATAATAATATAGATATTAAGTATAGGATTTAACTGACATCAGTTATAATTTTTTTGAAAATCAAAAGCCATAAGGCTTGTTTGGCTAAGCTTAATAAAAATAACCCATTAAATCCTTACACCTTGTTTGGCAAATCTAACTAAAACAAATAGATTAATCCTTATACCTTGTTTGATAAAACATCATTAAATTAAAGACTTATTATGCAATAAGACATGTTTAGAAAAACCAAATTAAACTCTTTTATTTATTTTAATAACTCATTTATAGCAAGGTTATTAGTCACACTTTTATTAAATTAATAAATCAATTAAAACATTAATCTATTAAATTACTTTAACACATAAATCATTATCACATAATTATAATTTCTTTTATAATTATAATTTTATTTACCCAACTAATATTTTAAATTATAATTTTTCCATTTAAAATATTATAACTTATTTAAATCACCATAAGCTCTCTAGCTTACTTATTAAATTATATTATTATATAATCTCATAACAATTAATTTACTTAGCTCCTAAATTATTTACTCAACAAATAATTAAATCACATCAACTCAAATTGTCCATATAATTCAATAAATATTTAATATTGCCAATAAATATTTAATATTTAATATTTAATTATTTATTCAACAAATAATTAAATAAATCACATCACTCAAATTGAACAATTATTTATTCAACAATAACATATCCATTAAATACTTAAATAAATCAATAAATATCTAATATCACGCTTTAAAATTATGGAATATTACATCATTCCCTCCTTACAAGGATTCTGTCCTCAGAATCACAATTCAAATAAATCATTCGTTACATTCTTCCCTACATATAAAGATTATGTCCCCAGAATCGAAGACACAGATTAAACAAATAACTCAGGGTATTCCTTCAACATTTTCTCTTCGAGTTCCCACGTTGCTTCATCAGCGTTGTGGTTCCTCCAAATTACCTTCACAGAAGGTATCACTTTATTCCTGAGCACTTGTTCTTTCCTGTCGACTATCTGGATAGGAACCTTTTCATAAGACAAATCTTTCTCGAACTGCAACGGTTCGTTCTCGATTACGTGCTTGTAATCGGGTTTATATTGTCGTAACACCGAAATATGAAAAATATTATGAATGTTTTCCAACTCTGGAGGTAGAGCTACCTCATAAGCTACCTCTCCAACTTTTCGCAGCACTTCAAAGGGTCCAATAAACCTCGGGCTTAGTTTTTCCTTTTTACCGAAACGAATTTTCCCCTTCTAAGGAGAAACTTTTAGGAATACATAGCTTCCTACGTCAAATGCACGATCTTGCCTGTGTTGGTCAACATACTTCTTCTGTTGGTCTTGAGCTGCTACCAATCTTATCCTGATGAGTTTGATAACCTCAGCAGTTTGTTGCACTAATTCTGGTCCTAACAGTTGACGTTCACCAACTTCATCCCAGTACAGTGGAGTTTTGCACTTTCTTCCGTATAACGCTTCGTAAGGCGGCATGCCGATGCTTGCGTGATAACTATTATTGTAGGCAAATTTCACCAACGGTAATTGCTCTTCCCAGCTTCCTTTGAAATCCATGACGCATGCTCTCAACATATCTTCTAATGTCTGGATCGTTCGTTCGCTTTGGCCATCTGTTTCCGGATGATATGCCGTACTCATTCGCAACTGTGTTCCCATACATTCTTGTAGTCTCTTCCAGAAGTTTGATGTGAACCTCGGATCTCTGTCTGACACAATTGACACTGGAACTCCATGTCTTGCAACGATCTCTTTAATATATAGTTTTGCCAGCTGATCAAGATTGAATCTAATCTTTATTGGCAAAAAGTGTGCAGATTTTGTCAGTCTGTCTACTATTACCCAAATTACATCGTATCCTTTCTGAGTAGTTGGAAGACCCACCATAAAATCCATCGTGATATGTTCCCACTTCCATTCCGATATTTCCAACGGTTGAAGTAATCCGCTGGGTCTTTGATGTTCGGCTTTTACTCTTTGACATGTCAAACATTTAGCCACGCATTCTGCGACATCCCTTTTCATATTCGGCCACCAAAAATGTGGGCGTAAATCTTGATACATCTTCGTGCTTCCTGGATGAATCGAATATCTTGAGCTATGAGCTTCGGTCAGGATTTCGTTTTTCAGTTCTGGTGTTGCTGGAACCCAGATTCTTCCCTCGTACCGTAGTAATCCTTCGGTATCGACCTTGTATTTTCGTATTGTTACCATCAACCATATTCTCTTTTATCTTTCCACATTCTTCATCTTGTAACTAAGCGTTTTTCACCTTGTCCAGTAAAGTTGGACCTGCTTCTAGATGAAATAGTCGTTCGTCGTTTTCCTGTGGAAATTTGATTTCCAGTTCTAACTTTGTCATTGCTGAAATGAGCTCCTCCTGAGTTGTTATCAGCATTAATTTTTCCCGACCTTTCCTGCTTAAAGCATCTGCAACCACATTCGCTTTGCCGGATGATAAAAGATCTCACAATCGTAATCCTTTATCAATTCCATCCATCTCCTCTGACGCATGTTCAGGTCCTTCTAATTGAAAATATACTTCAGACTTTTGTGGTCTGTGTAGATCTCACATTTCTCTCCATACAGATAATGTCTCCATATCTTGAGAGCAAATACCACTGCAGCCAATTCTAAATCATGAGTCGGGTAACCTTTCTCGTAATCCTTCAGTTGTCTTGATGCATAGGCAATAACTTTGCCGTTCTGCATAAGAACACAACCCAATCCTTTGTGTGAGGCATCACTATACACCACAAAAATTCCTGTATTATCTGGCAGGGTTAACACAGGTGCCATACTTAGCTTCTTCTTCAAATCTTGGAAGCTCTCTTCACATTTCTCCGTCCACACGAATTTCACAGCTTTTCGTGTCAAATTTGTTAACGGAGTGGCTATCTTAGAAAAATCTTGTATAAATCTTCTATAATAACCGGCCAGCCCCAAGAAACTCCTCACCTCCGAAGGTGTTCTTGGTTGTTCCCAATTGATTACAGCTTCCACTTTCGATGGATATACTGAAATCCCATCTTTGTCAATCACATGACCCAAAAATTGTACACGATCAAGCCAAAATTCACACTTAGAGAACTTCGCGTACAACTTTTCCTTTCTTAGTGTCTCCAATGTCAGACGTAAATGTTCCACGTGTTCTTCTTGAGTTTTGGAATACACCAGAATGTCGTCGATAAACACCACTACGAACTTGTCTAAAAATGGTTTAAATACCCTGTTCATCAAATCCATGAACGCGGCAGGGGCATTTGTTAAACAAAAGACATCACCAGAAATTCGTAATGTCCGTACCGAGTTCTGAATGCCGTTCTAGGTATATCCTCCTTTCTTACCTTCAATTGGTGATACCCACTTCTCAAATCTATTTTCGAGAAGTATTTATCACCCTTCAACTGATCAAACAAGTCATCTATTCTAGGTAACGGATACCTATTCTTAATAGTGACCGTATTTAACTCCCTATAATCAATGCAAAGACCATTGATCCGTCCTTCTTCTTCACAAATAATAACGGCGCTCCCCACGGTGACACGCTTGGTTGAATATACTTCTTGTCCAGTAGTTCTTGTAGTTGCAACCATGAGTTCCTTCATTTCTACCGGAGCCATTCTGTACGGGGCCTTCGATATAGGTGTTGTTCCCGGCACTAAATCGATTACGAACTCAATTTCTCGGTCAGACGAAAGTCCTGGCAAATCCTCTGGAAACACGTCTTCGAATTCTCTCACTACCTGTATTTCTTCTAGTTTTACCCCCTTCTTCTGAGTATCGACTACGTAAGCTAAATAGCCCACACAACCTTGACTCAATAATTTCTTGGCCTGCCTAGTCGTCAGTCATTTCATTTGTCTAGGCGACTTGCTACCATAAAATACTACCTTTGACGGAGTCATAAGGTTTACACACACTTCTTTTAGTAGTCAATTACCGCTCCGTATTGAACAACCAATCCATTCCCAAAATTACATCAAATTCCCCCGAGTCTAATCGGAATCAAATCTACCAACAAGATATTCTCCTTAATGTTCACCCTACAGTTCTTGTATACGAATCTAACAGGGATTACTTCCTTATTCGTAATTTCTATGTTCAAAGGAAAATTAAGTTCTTCTCTAGGCAATTCTAACCTCTTGGCAAATTCATCAGATATAAACGAGCAAGTAGCACCCGAATCAAATAATACATATGCATTAATATCATTGATTGGATAATACCTGACACCACATCTTTGATTGCACAGCATCTTGCACAGTCATTTGAAGGTTCTGGCTGTGGGTTTGTTTGATGCTGCAGGTCCTGTAATGGCCCATGTACTTCCATTGTTACCTCCATTGCTTCTGGTTGTTCCTCCCTCCTTCTTCTTAGGGCATTCACGAGCAAAATGATCCTTGATCCGCACGTGAAGCACGCCTTCTTCTTTAGTTGAGTGCAATTTGGGGCGATGTGACCCTCCTGGCCACAATTGTAGCAAACTCGTTTCCTCATCAAGCACGCACCCTTATGAAATTTCCCGCATGTCGCACATGCTTCAAACTTTTGTTTTGCTGGTTACCCTGCTGTTTCCAGCTCCCCCGTTCCCATTCCACTTCCTCTTCAAGCTGTTGTTGTTGTTGTTGTTGTTGTTGTTATTTCCACTGCTGCCACCTCCATTCTTCATTTCATTCTCATTCTTCTTCTTCTTTTGTTCCTGGTTGAATTTGGTCACCGCCTCTCCTCCACCTTCAGCGAGTATTGCTTTCTCCATTACTGCTGCAAATGTCTTCAACTGGAACAGGGAAACCCTACTGTACAGCCAGGGCTTCAGTCCCTGTTCAAACCTCTTCGCTTTGCGTTCGTCTGTGCTAACCCTGATATGGCGCAAACCTCGCCAACTCGTTGAATTTTGCGGCATACTCGGATACCGTCATCGTCCCTTGCTTCAGCTCCAGAAACTGTACTTCCAGCTGACTCTTTGAACTCTCCCGGAAATAGGTCTCGAAGAACAATTCCTTGAACCTATCCCAGGTCATCACTCCTGGCCCTTCCCGAGTTTTATTGGCTTGCCACCAATAACTAGCTTCTGCTTTCAACATGAAAGTTGCGAAAGCAGTCTTCTGCTCATCCCCTACCCTAGCGACATCGAACACCTTCTCTATTTCCATAATCCAGGTTTGTGCCTCGACCGGATTCATTGACCCACGAAATTCAGGTGGTCCGACCGCCTTAAACTCCTTAAACGTTGTGCCTTGGTTTTGAGGTTGATTCTGCAATGCTCCTGTCAATAGTGCCACTAGTTGTTGAACGGGATTCGCATCAACATTGTCGTTAGCTTCTTTCGGTGGTTCTCTGTCGTGTTGGTTGACGTCTGGGAGGCATTTTATGTTAAAGAAAACATCTATTAGACCATTACTCAACTTCTTTAAGTATTTCTAATTAATTTGCCTCAACAAAGAAATAATCACATAGCACATAACACTTTGAATAAAATAATAACTTTTATTTATTCATAACTTTTTGAAAACATAACACAATAGCTCTCTGCTATCTACATTACTTTCCTGAACTACAAAAGTTTCAGGGCAACATCATCATTCTCATATCCCATGGTTACTTAACACCTCGAGACTTACACATTATTTAACACTTATTACTTGCAAAACAGACAAATTTCCTACGATGATCTATTAAGATAATCAGTCGCCTTTTGACGCTCTTCTTCCATAACACGGAACATGTTTCGGCGATCCAACACGTATGATGGTAGAGTCTCGAACTGAATTGGATAACCCATGACCCGATCTTGAGCTCGATTGATCACGATATAAAATACTTTATCCATCTCTTCCATCTTCATCCTCTTTGCTTGTGCTTCCCTTACTATACTGCTCTTCCAGTTCGTTGATAAGCTTCCCTCGTATGCATCTTCAGCTCTTTATCTCTTAGCCGCTTCTTCACTCAGCCTGCCCTTCATTCAGCAACCATCCGATCAACTGTTCCTTCTCCCC